>CM036597.1:10000000-10600000 GCA_020745705.1 Hemiprocne comata | reverse complement strand
CAAAATGCTAGGTTGGCCAGAGGTTGAACAGGACATCGTATTCTCATTAACTTTCTACTCTGTTAACCTTAATACTGCCTAATAGAGAAAGAAATATTATTGAAGATGACATGTTTATACTAGCAGAGGGCTCCTAGTGTTTTTAATTGCTGTGATATTTTTATTGAATTAAACATTTGATTATCATAGTAAGCCTTACAACATTGTTGCTCTTAAAGAATTGTTCAGAAAAGACTGATAACTCGTAATTGTATTTTGCCTTGCTACCTTTATTTCATTTCTTCAGTCTGATAACAATTTACATCTTTCCTTTTTTCCCTTCTTACTTCTTATATCATTGGCTAGACTGGCAGCTAGCTCTGAAAATACCTAGTATTTTACACCATGTTTTCCAAGATATATTTTGCTGTCCCTTTATTGAATTTATGTTTCAGAAAAATGTTATTTTTGATTGAAACAGATTTACATAATTTCAAACTCATCTTTCTAAGTACCTAACTTTGCAGTTTTGTTACTATGTTAGATTGGCATGATTTATCAGAGTGGCTAAGAATGCCTTCCTTCTTTTGGAAGACAGATCTATGGGAGGCAGCCTTGGAGTCGATGTGATTACAGTTGTGCATGGGAGAGCAAGTCCTTGTGTCTTACTACTTGAGATTTTGGCTGAACATTAATCGTTGCCTTGTTTTTTCAATCTGAATTGGAAATATTACAAAACATTTATTATGTAGAATCTTAGAATGAGACTGTGGCTTCTGTAAGCATAGGGAAATCCATCAGTCTTTGCTTGTGTGCACTTTTGGTTTGTTGGTTTAGTTGTCAGTTGCAGGTGGGCAGGAGCCAGCGTATCTCCAACATCTCGTAGCTTGAACGGGAATAACTCTGGGTGCTTTGTACTTGGCAAAACTTGTACAGAGATGCAAGTACAGACACCTCCAAACCAAAAAGTGGCCACTGATTTTCTATATACTCTGAATAAATGTCTTAATAGTTAAAATTATTTCAATTTCAGTAATTTTTGTTTTGCTTTCCACTGGTGTTTTTTTTTGTCCCGTAGTGACAAAGTTCTGGTTACTGCCAGTGAGATGCTCATTGATAGGGATTTTTTCTAACATCCTCATCTAAGTCAGATGGGAAAGCAGATTTGATTATTTCTGGTGTATGATTATTTGAAAGCACCTGAGGATCTAGTAAGCTACATTAATTGCGAATTTAGGTAACAGCTGGCGAGCATATGCCCTCAGTTAGGACTGGCTGTATAATTTTTGCAGCCTCATCTGTTTGCTACACATATCCCACCCACACCATTTTGATTTTATTTGGATGAAGCACTGTCTGTTACTTCCCTGCTTAGATTGCAGTCTGCCACTGAAATTTTTTTAACTTTCTGGAGATATACTGCTGCATGTCATCAACATGAGAAGGCTGAGAGCACTCTGTATCACTATGAATTAAAAAGCTCCACAAGAATTGCCAGTAGACATTTCTGTTTCTCTTAACCTGGTAACATAAAGGTGTTACATGTTTTCTTCAGTTTGGCAGAACTAAGTAAATGAAGGTGTCTTTGTCTTTTATAAATGATCAGTATTTCCAGTTATGTTTTTATAGCAAAATACAGATCTCTGAACCAGGAATTCTAATTCAGAATTTTTTCCGAGATGCCACTGTTTGCTCCTGTTTGCCCCAGAAATTTTTCAGCTGCATAAGCTTTCCTGCACATTCAGGCAGTATTAGTTAGTTTCTTCCACATTAATATTCATGCTGCCCATTTCTGGTTGAATGAATATTTAAATAAGTTCATGGTCTCTTTTTGTGAGTCAGGTACCATAGCTCTTTCCCTTTAATTAGAAATGAATAATAGCATGTAAACTATTGTCAAAGTTCACTTGCACTGTAGGCTTTCATATTTGCATATCTTTTCACGTCAAAAGTTTAAATGTGCATGTTTTAAATAAGAGTAGTTGAATATACAAAATCATACTATATGTAACACTCTAAAGTTAAAATTCACCCCAACCACCCCCTGCCCCAGGAATTTTCTCTTTGCTCACCATGATTTAGGTCCCTCAGTCCTCACTCCAGTCAGGTTTCCTTCAAGTCAGAGAAAGTTCAGTCTGAACAGTGACTTGGACCAATATTGCAAAACAAAACTCGTTTTAGTTTCAGGATCAAACTTAACCTGGGATCAGCTCAGTGGTTGTTACTGGAAGAATAAGGGGGCCTTTGTAAAGCGAAAATTATTTTCATCGTTGTATTTTATGGCATAGTCTGCAGTAAAATATAATGATCTGCAATTTCAGGCCAAATGAATCTAGATCAAAATTTAACATTAAGATTTTTCTTCCCCTTATGTGATAACTTAAATGTGCTTTCTCAAATACCTTGTACTGCCCTTAGATGCATGAGCTACAAGTTACTGGTAAAAATAGGCCCAAATCTCAGCCTCAAGCCAGAAAAGTCCCAAAGTTTTGGAAACTCAAATCTTATTCCAGATCAAAAATTTGCAAGTGGCTCTTATGTTTGTAACAAACTGGGACCTGTGCCAGAGTGCTCTAAACTGTGATTCCTTTTCAATCAAAAGGTAAAGCAGCAAAATGTTTTTGTTCCTCTATTTTTCAGTCTTCCCTATTATCAGTGAGACTCAATAGAGAAGATTTTACTTGAGAACACATACTTATTCTGTATTTTCTCTGCTTCAAACTACTAGTTAGTTAGAAAAATAGTTTTTTTCCATGTTTCCATTTTTGGCCTGTAATCACCATGTTTATTATTTGGTCCTTTCTGAAGTAAATTTGTTTAATATATGGACAGTAAGAAAATTTTAGAACTGGGTAAATGCTTGTGTAACAGCTGAATTATTGAAAACCTTCAGTCATAATATTTATTTTATCAAATAAAACACATTTTTGCTTCAACAGGAGTAATTTCAGTGAATAGGTTCTAAAGTCGTAGTGGTTACTCCAAAAAAAATATCATTTCATAAAATGAATGTTTGGTCTCCACACTGTAAACTTATTGAATTCTTTTCTGCAGAATAAATACATACATACTTTTATTTTTCTTCTGTACTTCTGTGTATGTTGAGAATTGTAATGCATTCATGGCAATCGGGGGTGCAATTGCTTGAATTTGCCTGTGAAGAGGGCAGTAAGTGAGCAACAGGGACCCCCCTGGGGAGGTGATGTTGGTGCATGTCATCAGCACATCATGGGCTGCAAGCAGCACCACTGGCCCTTCCCAAGAGCCTGGACAAGGCTGTGGGAAGTGGGCAGAGGGAAAATGCTAGTGGGGTGAAAGGCTGCCAAGGGAAAACAAGTTACCTGCTATTCTGAGAGCAACATGCGCTGGGCAAAATGTGCCTGCTAGCAGTCTCTGTGTCTGGAGGCCATCCAAGCTGTGTGGGGTAATGATTTATGCAAATGAATGCTCAAATTTAAAAAAAAGAGGGATAATTATTGAAATCCAGTTACCTTGAATTTTTCTATTTTTGATTGTAAAACAGAAACAGGTAAATCCCTGGCTATGTGTTGAATTGTATTTCTCTGGCATGAGGTGTTTAAAGGACTGAGCTGGTTCCATGTCTCCAGTCCAGCCTCAGATACTCCTTGCAAAAGGGCAGTATGGAAAAGAAAACTGAAAATTCTGTAATGATTTTTAAATATTTTGTTTTATCTAGTAAGATGAGGACTTGGCAGACATTGTGTACATTCTGATGTCCAAAGGCTTATAACGTGGATTCCAAATTATCACATGAAAGACAAGAACGTATCTGATTCAATGCAGTCAATAGTTGTTTCACTCTGCTAATCTATCGGTCTGTGTTGCTGTGAAGAGTATAAAATAGGCTACAGCTGTGGAATGGTATAGTAAATATTCTCTTCTTTAATCTCATTGTAATAGAAGCCTAAGAAGCCATCAGCAATTAAAAAAGAAATTTGACCAAAAATTAAAGAGTAAACAACACGAACACGAGATAGAATAAGAAATACAATAATTTTTCTGTAATTTTTCAGCACCACACCATTTTCTTCAAGTACAATACAATGTTTGGCGCTCATCTAGTCAGTTATTTTTAGCCCATTAGTAAGGAGAATTTTTCCACTTTACCATTTTATCAGCAGCTGATTTGGACTTGCAAATCACTGGTCCTATTGATCAAAGGTGCTGAACTCCTACAGTTCATATTGATTTCAGCAGGAGATGCAAATGTTCAGTGCCTCTGAAAATTGCATCCCATGTTCTTAGATTTAACCATCCCTGACTACAAAATGACTATTTTATACCCAAATGAATTCTGAAGTATGAATATGAAGTTGTCCCTGTCCTTCATGATATTATCACTATTTATGAGTATGCACTGGAGATGGGTGTTGGGTCTTAAATTATATTCATAAAGAGGGTGAGGAAATTAAAACCTCTCTGCTGTCTGCCATTGTGACCTGTCATTTCTCATGCTGTGCACAAGGTAGAGGAGTGATGGTTTCAACATTAGGAAAGGCCAGACCAAATTTTAATTATATATGTATCTCAGTGCAGAGAATTGTAATATTGATTGCATAGCTTTATACAACAAAAATTGTAAGAAGAATAGAACTCTGAGAACTAGAAATTATGCAGAAAAGTCTCAAGGGGAAAAGATGCTGGTTTTACACTGACAAATATCATGGTAGAATAAGCACTACTAACTGTGTCAGGTGTACATAAAAGCTGGGGTGGTGAAGATGTGCAACTCTAAAATGTTGGTGAGCTCCTTAGTGGGGATCCTCACTGAGACACAAACATCAGGGGTTCACAGCTGGAAGTCGTGGAAGTCTGTTCTTTCTGAGCCTGGGTCTTGCTGATGAACTCCATATTGTCACAAATCTTTTAAGTACACTGAGGAGAGAGCATGAAGCCAGGCTAGACATTATACATCCCAGTAAGATGATTGCAGGAGAGGAGGCCATATTACTACTCTCAGGTATAAAAATGGGCTAAGTATAAGGAGAAGACTGCTTGAGAAAGAGAATTCTTGAGAGTTAAGATGGCTATAAAAATATATGGAAAAATCCTTATTTCATGAAAGGTCATATATGGTCCAAAATAACTTATCACTTCAATGAGGATTTGGAAAAAAAACAGCAACAAAGATTCTTAAGACTGAATTAAATATTAACAGTCTCAAACTTTTGAATTTGATTAGAGCAGAATGACATCTCATTTTGTTTATAAAATGAACTTAGAGAAGAGCACCTGCTCTGTAGGTCAGGACCAGAACTTGGATTCTGACTCTTACTTCTGCTTGGGTATTTTCACATTGCTTCACCCTTGCAGTGCTCAACTGGAACAGAGGCACTGATGCACCCATGGCTTCATGGCACAGTGAAATCCAGTTTTATAAGTAGAACCTCCTGGCAGTTAGAGAAAACAGATACTTTTCTAAGCACTTTGTCAGAGCAGGTGCAGAAAGAATACTCAGCTGCTTATATACATTCTACTACAGCTCTTCCAAAGTCTAGGCTTCCAGGGGATGATCTGCTGAGGTTTTGTAAAATAACTGGAAACAGCAGAGAAAGCTAAACAAAAGCCTTTAGTGGAGGTCAGCAATTTGGAGAGACTGCACATTTGTAGGAATTTTGTCCCCTGAAGTTTGTCTTGCAGGTTGATAAGTACTTATTGCACAGGACTTTTTTGACATCTCCTCACTACTGAGAGTCTGTTTTGTGCTTGGAGCCAAGCCTCTTATTCATATTCTGCCAAACATGTAGCACAGGAGTTGACAAGCTGTGCTTACACAGAAGGTAGATAAGAATAAATTAAATTAGATCATTGGCTTCATAGCAGATGGTGGGTTAATCCAGTTTACAAAACGAGTTCTGAAAAAAATGCTTATATATTTGTGAATATTTACTCAAGTACACTGCAGAATTGCAGGGACTGAGTTAGTTTATCTGGAAATGTCAGTTTGTTTTATTTAAATGTGGAACAAAATAAGCAATCTGGCCATCTACTTCAGAGGTAGAGACCGAACCTTTTATTCCAAGCAGGGCCTAACTGGTTTCACTTACAGCTGTAATGGGAAGCAACCAAAAACCTGTCACTGGATAGAGAAAATTCCTTAGGCAGCAAAAAGTCATACTAGCTTTTCATCTTTGTTTCATGAAGGAAATTTAGGAGAAGAGTAGAAGATACATGCCTTTAATTTTTTTTTTTTTTCTGCGAGAGCTGTTTTATACCTAATAATTATGTTTTACCTGAGAAGCATAATAAATTAGCCAAGAAAAGCTCTGTACTATGAGTAGAACCTTCTTTATTTGAGAGAGAGGTCATTTAAAGTTAACCTGAGCAGCTCGCCAGCACAGCCTGGCCAGTGCAGGGTGACTGAGGAAGAACCTTAGTTTCACCATAATCCTTTGGCATCCTCTAGTCTCTTCAGCTCCTCGAAATTCAACATCTGCCATAACATCCATAATGCATGTTGTAAAAAAATAAAAATGTATGTCTACTTTGGTGCTACAATTTTAGCTGAAACTTTGAATTGAACAGTGCTATCTAACAAAATATAAATAAAATATAGGTATGGTGGCATCCATCCTATAAGCTGTATCTCCAAACAGTATGTAAAGAAGGTCAAATTTTGCTTTCAAATATATTTTTCTGCCTCCAGATCACCTCAGTGAAAGCAATGTACAACTCTGCTCGTGGCAGAATACAACTCATAAATAACACAAAGCAGAGTAATAGTGTAATGATAGAGGAGGGAATATACTGGAGGCTCAAGCAAGCCAAGAAAGAATATCTTTTCAGATGAGCTGTGCAGTAGGAATGGAAAAACGAAGGAAACAGAGAAATCAAGTTGGAAGTTCAAGAATGCTAAAGAAGCATGATGGCTACAGCAGGGAGAATATTGGCACTCAGTTTTTAGACAAGAGGTTCAGTTTGGCCGAGATGATGTTATGGCTGATGCCCCTGGTGACCCGCTGCAGCCCCTCCTGATTTAAATATCAATTTTGCAATTGTGAAGCATACTGATGCTGCTAAAAAGCTGCTTAATATCCACTTGCCTGGTAGTCCTTGTTTTTTTTCTAGAAACTGTAAGAGTTCACCAATGACCTTAGGCACCCTACCAGTAGCTGGGGTGATTTAGGTCCTGCAGGGTAACCAAGTGCAGAATTTTTCTGGAATGACAGGTAGGAAGGAACAAAGTAGCTTTTGCTTTTTCTGTAATGCCAGTATAGTCATCAAACCTCAAAGGATGTTTTTTATGTTCTGTGGGAACTCGAGCTACTTCAAATAACTCATCTTCAGTCATAATGGTGGGGTTTGGTACCATTAGTCAGCAGCCAGCTCTCAAAAATACTGCAGTCAAGGTCTTTCTATGTAAACATCTGTCTGGAAGGCTGAACTCTGAGGAAAGGGCAAAGACCTTCATCAGAAAGGGAATCTCCCTCCTTACTTACCCAGCCCAGTCCTAAGTTGGCCAGAGTGAAGTAGAAGTAGATGGTGTCATCTTCTGATTGGTCTGTGAAGCAGGGTCTTACACCTGGGCACTACACGTGGGAAATACAGCAGAGGATCTTACAAATGGATTTATGCTTTGGGAAGTGACATTGTGACCCACTGTTGAATTCCATAGCATTTTCTGTGCCCCTTTGTGTAAAAGGGGAAAAGCAAAAGCCAGAAATCCATGATAAAAATCAAAGAGAGAATGACTCAAAAGATAAGTTCCTTTGAGCTTTTTAATGTAATTCAGTATGTGCCTACTTATTTCTAAAGAAGATTGAGAGAGAAATTTGAAAGTTTTATTTGTTCTTATTTGGTGAAATATCTACACATCTAGAACATGAGGTACATATGTTGCAGGAAACACAAGCTTTGTAGGAGGTACGTATACCCTAGGTAAAATAAAAGTATCACAGAGAATGAAGAGGCAAGGTAAGTCCCTATGTCTGCTTAATAAGCATTTATTATTCACTGTAGGTAACTTCTGAAAAAGCAAGCTATTGGAATGAATGGCTTTACTAGTGTGTGTGGTCTGGTAGTTGCCAGAGGGATACCTGAATCTGAATGTAATTTCTCAAGAGCTATAGCTAATGTCATGATTTTAAGATTGCAAGATGACCAGGCTTCTGCAGTGATAGAAGTCATTCAGTTTAATTCAAGTGGACCATATTTTCATAGTAGTGTGCTTTGTTGTTCAAATGCTCAGTCATGCATATTGTTTAATGGGAAGCTTTTCTACCAGTATCCCGTGGACTGGAAGTCCAAAGCTAGTAGAGACCATCATCTCTACAATGCAGTTGGTGCTTCTCAGGGAGGGAACTGACTGTCAAACAAACAAACAGTTTTGCTTGCCAAGCTTTGGCATGAGCTATACAAACAACAGCACTTCCCCAGCCTGAAGGAAGACAAAACAAGCAAATTATTCCAATTGGCGTGAATGGATGACAAAATACACAGTGTATGTAAACTGGGCTAGACATACAGTAAGGCAAAAGGTGCATTACACATTTAGTCCTTGCTTTGTGAGATGCCCTCTGCAGCACATGCAAATGCTGTCATAGGAAATTAATAGCAATAGTGGAAATAGCATAAGAAAGTAACTAAGTTATTTTCTTGATTCTATAACCACTAAAAGTTTACTGATGTGTGCAGTTAGGGTTTGCATCTAGTGTTGATCTGTTTCAAGTGCTGATATAATTATTTGCATTATTATAAATGAAATATATAGTCACTAGTTATCAATCCCATTGAACTTTGTTCCTTTTTATTAACTCTTTAAATAATAATAATAATAATGTGCAGAAGCTCAAGCCAGGAGCAAAAGCCACTTGCTCTAGAGATTTCAAGGCACGGTGATTTTTGTCGTACCTTCTGTACGTAGAAGTAATCTGTCTTCCATTAATAAGCTCAAAGATTAGCACTTAAGTCTGTGTGATCTGCCCACAAGACCCTTTTCAAAGTATTAGCATGGTCCCTTGATTATTTCAAGTCCATAGAATGTGAAGCAATCCAGGCAAGTCTCTGGCTCGAGATCTCACCACTAACACTGGAGTAAGTTTCCGATATCTCTTCTAGGGAGCGGGAATTTATTGTCCAGTAGTGTGACTGCAGAAGATAGATCTGATGGTGAAGCAGTGTTTGGAGAATTCAGTACACTTGAAACTTTTCTCCTGAAGCCAGTATAAAAAACATAAATGTGTCACCTCAGTAATTCAATACAAAATGCTCTCTCATTTGCTTCATTTAGATGTTACATCTGCAGCTGAGTGATCCAGTAGTGCACAGATCTGGAATTAATGATGTAGATTGGCAGCTTTGCACTCCTGCAGTAGGTTTGGCAAGCCCTTGCCAGGACCCCATTCAAGGCATAGGGTTTTGCTTTATAATGTAACTTTTCAGCCTGCAAGGGATAGAAAATGGATAATAGACTCTAGGTTTCCTGTTTGACGTTTTATCCCTAAAGTATGTGCAAGTGCAAAAGAAGACATTGTACTTGCTAAATGCAAGACCCATTCTAGATCACCCTTACTTTTCCTGAGAGCCTCTGAGGTTCCTACACTATTCAGGGAGAGCAAATACATTGCCTTCAGGCTCCTGCTGTGGGCACATCCTACTCGGTGCACATTGTTGCATGTGACTGAAGAACCTGCTACTCGGGTTTTGCTCTTTCTGTGACAATTTCAGCTCCTCTGTGGGGGGTATCCTCAACCCATATTTTAGTCAGTCATCAGTCCTCCCTGCTGAGTTACTGCAACCTCTCCCTTGGGTGAATTTTCCTTGCTCAGTAAGGTCTAGGTAATTGTCTACAGTGACTGCAGTATTATCATAATATGCCTAAAATAAGATCCTCTGTTGTTGTCTTTCTCCTGTAATCCTTCGATGCCTCAGAACAGAAGGAACAGAAAGGAAAGCAGAAAAAGAGAATGGCTGTGCAGGCAGCCCCCATATATGGTAATAAGGATAGTTTATAACTTCATAAAAGGGTTAATTGAGTAAATTTCCCAGTGCATACATAAATAACAACTATATTTCTGTTAATGTGTTGTAGAATAATCGCATATGTTTTAGATCTAGAGCCAGTTTTTTATCTGCAGTTTAATTCTAGAATAAATCTGTGAAGTCAGCATTTCTGCTAATGTTTAACCTAAATGGAAAGGCTTGGGGATGCAATGGGCCCAGTTTCTCTGGAAGTGTGAGAAGATTTAAGTGGTGTCAGTGCTTTAGTCAACAAACTCTGACCTCTTTGGCAGTTGAAAGTTGAGGGACAAGATTGGTGTAGCATAAGAATCTGTCACAGAATGTTAAATTAATTCAACTGTTATCCTTTTAACTGTGAGTATTTCCATTAATTGCTGTAGAAATTCATCACCCTGACCTGGCTGAGCTCCAAAAGAAAGTGTGGAAACTAATTAAACATGGAGTTTTAAGGTAAAATAGTAAATTGCTCATTAGGCCTCTTGAAATTCTGATTTATTACTAACAGAACAAAGTAATACTTGACTTTGCAGCAACTGGGTCATAGCATTCTTTCTTAGCCTGACTGAAGGTGCTGTAGCTTAGACATCAATTAAGTGGTCTTCATTTTTTTTGCAGCAGTACACTTGTTTGGTTTAACCTGGCAACTACAGCCTGTTGAAGGGCAGCTGTATGAAAATGGAGTTAGCAAAGGAAATAAGGGAACAGAGTCCACGGACACTACTTACTCACCAATCGGAGGAAAAGTTTCTGATAAAACAGAAAAGAAAGGTATGTGTGAATGAGAAGACAGACATTACCAATATTTAAACATTACTACTGTTCAAGCTCTCTATTTGCTACAGTCTTGACAGCATTTTGAGTTCAGGTTCTATCTTCTCTGGTATAATTTTAAAGCAGGTATGAAAAGCCTGCAACCAGATAGTTTCTTTTAGCAGAACTCTCTCTGAAATTAGCAAAGGACCCAAGCCATTAGGGAGGCAATGTTCAATAGCAGAATAATCACTTTCCTTTTGTGAGACAAGGGAGATAAGACTGTTTGGCTTCTGTCTTAAGACAGAGGTGGTGAGACTATATCCACCTTGCTCCTATTTGTGCAAAGAGCTTGATGCTGTGCTTGTCTTGCAGACCAAAGTCACTCTGAGGTGAAGTGAAACCCTTTCTACCGACAGGTCAGAACATGCAGAAGGGTAGGAATCTAAATGCTTTTAAAGGCATCTATCTCATTCTTGAAGGCGTAAGCGAAAATGCAGCATCCTGTCACATCCTGGCTGAACCAGTCGTAGAGAATCAGTTCATAGGAACCTACTGAGGTTTCCCAAAATGCCTGAGCTGGTCTGGCAGCTGCTGGGGAACAGTCCTATTCTGTCCCCCCTCTGTCCTGTGTTGGCTCCTTGCCTTCCCATGCCCCCTGCAGGGATTGTCTCATGCATGACCAAGACACGTCAGGTCACTACAGCAGAAAATGGTTTCATTAAAAAACTCAATGTAGTTAGGTAAAAATCTAAACCACCTGCCTTGCCCCAGTCAATCCCAGTGCCTCGTGTAGCTACACAATTCCCCCACAACACGACAGCGCGGGGCTGTGACAGCAGAGCCGCTTCACTGAGGGCACATCCGGCCGGTCCAGGGGCCAGGCCTGGATATAGCCAGGCTCTTGTCCCACTTGTCCCCTTTCACCTTTTGGGTGTAACCTATAATCCAGGGTGTATGCTAACAAGGGTTACACACTTGGGAAAACACAAGGAAAATGTTTTGGACTTAGTACCAGGCATTAGTACATGCAGAGTCTGTGGCTAATTTCTGCTGGTTTTGTTTCTTTCCATCACTTAATATCTATCAGTAATTTTATTTCCAGTGCTCATACCAACATATCCATTTAGATGTGCTGGAAGGAGTGTTTGAAAACAGACAAGCCCTTTCAGTACAGCAGGACACCTCAGAAAGTTGATGCTTTGCCTGTAAACTTGAAACCTGTGCTGTGATTTCACAGGGATAAATACCTACTGTAGATCTTGTTACCTCCCATTTTCCCAACTCAATGCAGCAACACAGAATGCTTTTCCAGACTTTTAAAGCATGTATTTTAACTAATCTTTTAATGAAAATCAAGTTTGCAAACTAGCAAGTCAGATTTCTTTAAGAAGTCGTTTTATAACACACTGACCCACGGCTATGAGTTAACATTTTAATATGTAGTAATGTGATTAAAAACTCAGACATCTATTGATGCTGGTATTTACCAGGGGAGTACAAGGAGATTGATTGTTTCAGGATCAGTAATAATCAGCACATGGGTACTTGCTTGTGAAGATAATTGGCACCACACTGTTCAGAGTATAACTTTCTTGAAGCCAACAGAAACCTGTGATTAGGAATCTGTCTTCTTTTTCAGACCTGCAAGGAAAGTGTGCTTAGAAAGAATAGGGAAGAATTAATAGCAGTTGGTACGACTTGGAGCTGTACAAGGAATCAAATATAGAAAACTAAATTATACTGTGTCATAAGAAAAACGTTATGAGGAAGATGATCTTAGAAGAACTGAACTTGTGTTGCAGCAGCGTAATTTTAAAAGCTTATTTCAGACTTTTTCAAGAAAGACCAAGGAAGTATGCGAGGAGTCTGTCAATAGTGTATCTTCAGATGCCTTTTTTGTACAGACAAATACCTGCTTAGTTCACTTAGGCATAGAAACAGAGCTAAATTCCATTTCTCTAAAGAAAGTACAGTGAATATGAAAACATGGACTTTGGCCATACCTCTTACAGTAGCCTTTTCATGCTGTGTGGTTGCCTGAAAAAAATGACATTTGAAAGGCAGAGATGCAGCAGCCAGACACTGGAATTAGTTGGTAGACAATATACATATTTTCATGTTACTGTTGTGAACAGCAGCATACACTTCTTTTCTACATAATGAGATAAAAGTAAATCTGGGGTTTTTTTAAGGATTACATAAAACTATTACTAAGCAAAGGTATTTTCAGCCAAATGGGGAAAAACTCAGAGGTGTATTGTTTGGAAGCTAGCAAAACGTTAACATGGTATTCAGCAAAATTTGATAACATCAGTTAGTGAAAATATTCCCTGACTGAAGACATAATACTTTTTATTTTCAACAAAGAAATGGGCCTTCTCACTTCAACAAACAAAGTAGCAGTTACTGTATTTTAAAGGACCTTGAACACCAACCAATAATGCCATTAACTTCAAAAATGATACTGTATCCTTGACTTTTTTACTTAGCTCTCTATCGTCTCGTAATTGAATCACATTAATTACCATGTGTCAATAACACCAAAAAGTTCCTTAGTGTTTTACTTAACCCAGGGTAATTGCTTGCAAAGAATCATTAAGATTTAATATCTCTGGAGTACTGGAAATAGGGGAAAAGGTTTTTAAATTCACATCATCCAAGTAGGATCTTGTACGGTTTGGGGTGGGAAGGGATTTGCTTTCATTGCCCAACATAAGGAAATTCAATTCTTTTTTCAAAACTCAACATTCAAGTTTTTTTTCCGTGAACCAAATTAAGCGGAAGTAGTCTCACCTTGAACATTGTTAAAACAGCAATTTGGAAATATTTTAACACATGAACTAAGTAACAAGTATATTTTTAGAGTCTTAGATTACATGTTCTGTGCTCTAAAAATAGATGCTTTTATGTGGTAAGGTGCTAAAAGTCAGCTCCTGGTTCTTGCTGTAGGTTTGTGACACAAAGCAGCCATAAAGCTGTAAGATCCAGTACCTTGAGAATTGCTCCTGCCTTGTAAATTAAATCTCTATTCATTAAGAATGCTAAGTACTTCCTACACTAGTTAAAGCCTATGTAAGATCCCACTGAGGATCTTTGTTATTAATACATTCAGGAAAAAGCTGGCCCTAGCTTTGCTATGCTGTTTTCATTTCCAACGGCAATTTATAAAATTTCATGTACATTATGTTGCATTAGATATTTATATGCATTATTGTAAAAGGTGAGGCTCCAGTTGCTTTGATTGCTTCTCTTTATCCTTCACTGTGATACTGGAATGAAATGAAATATAAATGGATGTGGCTGCTGAATTCAGTCTAGTTCTTTTGGCTTTTCTGGTGCAGCACAATTTACTGCCTTTTTTCTAGTTGAGAGAAAGTATGGAAATGTGAGTTAAGACTTTTGCAAAACTTACAATGGAATTAGCCTTGATGGTTGCAGGATGGGGTCTGTGATTTGCAGTATGTCAGGATGCTGATCACACACAGGCATTAAAATACAAAGGACAGTGATAGAAGCCAGCAAAGCAAGCCAGCTCCAATTTAGTTTGGCAATGGCTTCTTTATGCATTCCATTTCCCGTTCCATTTCAGCTCTCTCATACCCATGTGTGAAGTTTCATACTGTAGATGTCTGCAAATTTATTGTTAGGCATTACGAAATTATGCCAATTTCCTCTTTAGATTGCCTGTCCCTGTCCTCATGCCCCTGTTACTCTTTCATGCAGATAGTCCAAGCCAAAACAGATGTTCTTTGTTTCTCCAGGACTAGATTATCACTACCATAATAAAATCATTAGGAATGGTGATTAATAGAAATCTAGGCTTTGGACATGGGCACCAACCTACCAGATTTGATGGATTTTCTGCCCTCACTGGTGTCCATTTGTGTAGCTTATGTAATGCCTGTCAGCAGGAGTCCAAAATCCGTGCCCGAGGAAGCTCTCCCACTGCCTTCTCTCTGATCTTCTCAGTGGAATGGGGTTTCTTTGCATGGCTGATAGGTAAAGTCCATGGTTTACACAGCAGCACTTCTATATCTTTCTATCATTAAAACATTTGAAGATTTCCAGGGCAAAAACGCTCTGCCACCCCTGTTGTTGTAAATATTGCATGCAAGATGATTTGTGGTTTTCAACTAGTTGAGTAAGAAATGCAGTGGTTTTGCTGCAATGCCCTCTGTTTAGAGGTTGTTTTCAATATATTCCAATAGATCTAAGGCATGTTTGTACCTCGTGACCTATTATCATCCCCCACCGTGAATACACAACTAATTGTTTTGTTTGTTTCTGGAAAATTAGTGTTTCAGAAGGGATGGGCCATAGACACAGGAGAAATTGAGATTGGAGCCCAAGTCATGCAGACGATCCCCCCTGGTTTATTCTGGCGCTTTCAGATTACTGTCCATCACCCCATGTACCTGAAATTTAATGTTTCACTGGCGAAGGATTCTCTGCTGGGAATTTATGGCAGAAGAAACATTCCACCAACTCACACTCAGGTAATTAGCAATAATACTAATTGTGTCATGCTCTACGTTTCCAAATGGCAGTGGATGCGAGTGTTCACAATGCACATTGAGGATGTGGAGGGAGGAAGAGCCTACCTTTAACCACAAAAAGCAGTCTGTTTATCCCTTTCATTTACTGAACTCTAGCTCTACCCTCAACTCACGCTCTCTCAGGGGATGGGATAGTGTCATACCAGAAAAGTCACCAGTTGGGACTGCTGAGATGTGACTTGTCTGGGAGGCTGGAGAGATAAACACTAAGCTGCTGTGTGCCTTCAGCATCTTTTTTGCAGGAGCAGTGGGATGAAGTACCAGATCATTTGAAAATGCTTTAATCGTTTTAAGATTTCATCAAAACAAGCAGCTTACATAGTCAGTATAAGGAGTTAATATAAAGAAAAAGAAAAAATAAAAAAAAAAGCTGTATCTGGTTTCTAATATGAAGATTATTTTTGGGTGCTTACTCCTGAGGATTTCACAGGAGAAAACCTAGCTAAGCATTAAGAATATGCCATATTGCTGGTCACATTGAGGTTTTTTTCTTAGGCTTAATGTATTTGGCACATCAAGCTGTCATTTTTATGGATAATAGATGTTTCAGCTTTCTTATAGCAGGATCACACTCCATGAAGTGTGATAAAATTACATATGGCATCATAGAAAGATTGTTTAGAATGGACCTCTTGAGATCATCTAGTCTAACATCAAAATTATTTACTTGAGTTTTGGTCTTAGAAATAAGCAGTTTTAACTGTCATTGGCTTGAATTGAAGCTAGGTCTTCAGTTGAGCTGAAGCTGAACTTAACTGAAAATCAGAATGCTTAGAAAAACCTTGAGAAACAGATACATTTCTTGAACAGGGATTCATAGGAAAGTTTACATTTCTGATGCTTTGTGGGTAACTGGTCTTAAAGCTGTCAGCATCAGCTTAGTTAAGTATTGAGAACTTCCATGTAAAATATATATTCTTGCAGTAATAAAATAAAATTAAAATAAGTATATGTAGGTTTTTATATACAATACTGATATTAAGGGACAAACATTTTAAAATCTGGTATCAAACAACAGGGTCTTTAATCTGTTCTTGGCATTTGGGATGAATTGCTGCATAACGTGGGCACTACATCTTGGGAACTTTTTAATTATTCCCATTAAAGAGAAGTCATTTTTGAAATAAATCTGCTGCATTTAGTGCAACAATCCTGAATCTACCCTGCTATAGCAAACAGCAAATGGTGATGCCAGATTTCTGACCTACCATAATGCTTTTTATATGGAAGCTGAAGCTTAATAGACAAGGTTATGCTGTTGCTGTCCAAATGGGTGAATGCTTAGGCAATTCCTCTTAAGGTTTCAACTGGTTGTTGCTGTTTGAATAAGACATGCAGAATAGATTCATAAAAATTAGCAAGCTGGTTAATTTTTGCTCATTATTATTTCAGTTTGATTTTGTAAAACTGATGGATGGAAAACAGTTAATTAAACAGGAACCAAAAAACTCAGAGGAGCCACAGCAAGCTCCCAGGAATCTGATCTTAACTTCACTGCAAGAGACAGGTTTCATTGAGTATATGGATCAAGGAGCTTGGCATATGGCATTCTACAATGATGGAAAGAAAGTGGAGCAAGTGTTTGTACTAACTACAGCAATTGGTAAGAAAAATTACAATAAAATTATTATTCTGATTATTACATTGGAAAGCTGTATTTGAAAAGAAATTATTGACCTTAATTCTGGCTGAAGTATTCTCTTATATATGTTTTATTTCAGCTTAGTTTAATTAACCTCAGTGGAACAACTTGATATTTATGCCAATATGAGAAAAATAGCAATATTTGTGTACTCAAGATGGATGCTATCAAATTAATTAAGTGTGGAGTTTTCATGTGTAGTAAGATTTTTATATGATAGCTTAAATGCTTGAGATATTTCTGGTGTTACCTTGTTCAAAGTAAATGAGATTCTCAGCCCTTTCTGTTTACACGGGAACCATATATTCTACAAAACTTATCCAGGATTTAGGTTCTTACTTCCAGTATTTATAATCCATTATAAAATCTCAAAGGCAGCTTTTGTGGTTTTGGTTGCAACAGTTGTTTGGTGGATAGATACTGTTTTATGCATTTGTTCAAATGCACCGCTTTGTTTGGAACACAGAAGGCAAATATAGGAGACAGTGTCCTGGTGGCATATCAACTCCCTGCTGTCTATTAATACGTATTAATACAAATGTTTGCAGCTCCAGGTGCTGTTAGTGAGCAGTGCTCACGTGTAGAGTTTCTTTGCAATTTATATTAAGGTTTGTAAAGTGTTGTATTTATGACAGTCTTGGTTTGCTGCAAGATTTTAACCATTATGCCCTTTAGTTAACTTGTTCTACCATATGTTTAGCAAGATGTCTTTACTAGTAGTAATGGACATGCCATCTGCTCTTTAGGACAATTGGATGCTATTTTTGCTTGATGGTAAACACCTTGCAGAGCAGGACAGTATGATTCAAATACCAAGATTTTGAAGGACTTGCAGGAAAATCCTTTAGAAACTGAGATAAAATTGTAATGGCTTGTTTGTTTAGAAGTTCATATTTACTCTGTTTGAAAAAGTTAATATTTTACAAGCAAAAAAAAAAGCCATTATTCAATGTGATATGGGAAAATAATATTAAAGCAATTTATGAAGCATCTTGGCAGATGCTCCATGAAGAGCACAAAACCTGGACAGACTCCAGTCCAGATCAGAATCCAAATACATGCCACCTTGTTTATTTCTATTGTAAGACAGCAGTGTTTGTACAGGAGGCTTTAACCAATAGCTCATCATTAAGTAGCATATCCTTTCCAGAAATTGAATGCTGGGGTTTGGTTCTCGTTACATTTGGTGAAAAAGAAGTTGTCCATCCCATCTCTGACCAATAAGCAGAACAGGCTGGGTCTTACAGAGGGGAACAGTGAGAGTGACAGTGCAGGCAGGAATCCTTATATCTCATCTCAGAAATGACTGCAAGGAGATGTTTTGGGGAAAAAGAGGGTTCATGCTACAAGAATCTACTGCTGATGCATTTGGAAATGATGACATCTATTGTAGTTTCATAATTTAGATATCATCTTTACATACTTTTCTTTGCATAATGGTTCTGGATGGTTTTTTGGGGGTTTCCACTGAAAAATAAATAATCTGCAAGCCATACTCCTTAGCCCAGAGTGGGCTAGAGTCATATTTTTGACATCTGTGCCAGTGAAGGAATCAACCAGGACCACAGATTGAAACACTCAGAATAGACAAAAGCTTGGATGCGTCTGTGCTGTACACTACTCTTGGCTGTGTGAGGCAGTGATGCCCTCCTCAGGAGCATCTGTTAGGTAGTATTTCAGGTTGCTCAAGATTAGTCATGTACAAAATTGATTTTGCTGACACTTCAGCTAAAGCTCTGGTCAGACTTGCCTCTGAGGGGGGTGATTTGCGTGCAAAAATATCTCAAGTGTTTTCATAGGCTGAATAAAGGCCAGCCCAAACTGGATGTATCACTGAGGAGGAGTAACTTTTCAAACAGTTAATTCTTCATTCCAGATCAATGTAGGGATTCTTTACCGTGTGATTCTGAAAAACTGAGAAGACAGGCAAGCATACACATAGAGCAAGAGAAGAGTTGATAATGAACAGTAGTGTGGAAAAATTAATAGCAAGCAGCATATCTGAAAAAACCTTACTTCTGAAAAGGAGCTGGGTTTTTTTTTTCCTTTGAAACAGCCATCCGTGTATAGGTTGTGGATATCTGATCAACAGATATGTATCAAATGCCCACTCTTTGATATAAACTGATAGCCCAAAAGGAACATTTTTAAAAATAGTAGTTTTTAAGAGGAACGAATCCTTATCTGTCCAACTGCCCATAAATAAGATCAAAATAAACTTATTTCAGTTATTCATATTAGTAGTATGATGTGCCTGTCCATCTTTTGAAAAGTTACATTTGAGTTTAAAAGTGTGGCAGATTTTATTAGGTTAAATGTTCCAATGGTATGTCCTTTCTTGAGAAAAGTTTTGCCTTTTCAAAAGAATCTGGGTTTTCTTGTTTTTCCCCAATAGTTGTTATTTTGTGGGAAAGGAGTCATGTTTCCCATCTTCCTGCAGCTAGAGGTACTTCCCCACATCTGTTAGTGCATGTGCCCATAAAACTGCAGAGACCCTCTATCCTAAGCAGTAAACAGCCTGACAGTGACCTGCCCTGAATGGGAGCATCTTAGCCTTGGAATTCCTTCATATCCTTTACATAAAATGCATATAAATACGTGAATCAATTGAATTCCTTTAGGAAATACATGTGTACATTAAAAACAGCCAATCCATGTACAGTTAGGAGCCAGTCCCCAGATGTGTGAGGTGAAGTGGTTTGCTATCCAAAGTTGTGTGATGAAACATGGGCAAGTTTAAGATCAGAACTGAAGGTGTTTTTTTTTTCCTTCAAATCTAGTTCATAGTCCTTTATTGCATTGAGTTTCATCACTGTACAAAAGACTGGGTTTTTTTCATCTGATTATATAGAGGTGGCAATCCTACCCTCCTCCAGGGAATTCAATGCACATGGTTCAAATGAACACCATAGAAGGTAATTTACTTTATAAACAGGTTTCAAACAAATTACTTCAGCAATAAAAGAAAATGTTTAAGGTGGACAATTTTCAGCAAATACTTTGGTTCTTGTAGTGCTTTTAATGGTGGTAAATTTTACATGAACACTTACTTTAAAAGCTTTTTGGTGTGATATAAATGATGCACTTGTTATCTCAAAGCTGTCAAGACAAAATCTAATATTTGTAAGCTGCTTGAACAGGAATTTTGTTTTATGCTCCCTATGAATGAAAATGGGCCTTTTACTGCTTCTGCATCAATTTGTATGTTGAGATGTGTCCTGCAGAGTGAGGTGAAGGTGCCATTTATTTCAAATTCAACCAATTTGTATTTTTCTCTGTGTCCAACTCTCTGAATAAACAGAAATCCTGGATGACTGCTCTACTAATTGCAATGGGAATGGAGAATGTATCTCGGGGCACTGCCACTGTTTCCCAGGATTCCTTGGTCCTGATTGTGCAAAAGGTAATCTCGTGTTAACTGACCCTCAGTGCATGACAGAGCTCCTGATTATGTGTATGACTGCTGGGCTTGCAAAGATTCAAAGTGATTAAAGGAGATTAAATTCCTTTTTCCAGCCAGATGTCAGATACAGTACAAGCACACATGTGCAAAGTTCCTTTATGCCGTACTTGAGCTAAAATACATCAACCACGTCTCTCTTCCTGACTTTCACAGTTAATAGATTCCTCCATTCCTCTTTGCATCCTCTGCATGATTATAAAATACATTTTTTAATAAGTGTGTTCGGTTAGTGTAATGTTTTCTGTTATTTAAAAGTGACAAACAGTTTCACTTTAGAGAAAATTGCATGAGTCAGTCATAAGCTTCTGTGGTCTAATCTTGAACAGGGTGTAGAAAAGAAACCTAAAGCAGCTTAGAGGCTGTTTTCCAGCATTTGGGGCAACAAACATGCTAAAAAGATTGTAAGTAAGCTTGTTTCTGGTTCAGATATTTCTGTCAGTAGTATCCATCATCTACTGCATATGATGACTGGAAGTTCCAATGATTCCTCAAATTTAGGATTTACTTTATTTTTTAAGAGCTGGATTGGTTCAGAAATTAATACTGTATTGTAAAATTAAGCTGCTTTACAGACAGATCAGTAATGGCTAAAATGGAAGGAGGAAGAAAAAGCCAGTGTCTTGCTTCAGTTCCCAGGGAACAAGTATTAATCTTACTGAAAATCAGAAGCGGGCATCGCTGTGAAAATTTTCTGCAGAGGCCAATCAAGGGGAGAGAATTATTTTTATCTTCTAAGATATCCCAAATGAATATCTTCAAAATGAAGGTATACTAGTGAAGCAGGCTGAGGAGACAAGGACATTGTTTTGCTGCTGCCCTACCTAGTTCTAAGATTTCAGTCTGTCACAACCCTCGAAGCAAATGGAGGATTTGGGGGCTGGAGTGGAAATGCAATTCTACAGAACAGTAAATACAATAAATGTTAATCTATGTAAGAATGTAAATACCTTAAAAGGTCAACCTGCCTTCTTCAGATTCCTGTCCGGTGCTGTGCAGTGGAAATGGAGAATATGAGAAGGGTCACTGTGTGTGTCGCAATGGGTGGAAGGGACCGGAGTGTGATGTTCCAGAAGAACAATGTATTGATCCAACCTGCTTTGGCCATGGCACTTGTATCATGGGTGTCTGCATCTGCGTCCCTGGATACAAAGGAGAGATTTGTGAGGAAGGTTAGTGCAGTTTCCCGCTCTATATCTAGGGGGCTTGGTTTTTGTCTTCTCCAAACCTGTTTTAAGGTAGTTAAGAACTCATGTAGATGTGAGAAGCTTACTGTGAAGCAGTAATGGTTTGCTCAAAAGCACCTTTACTATCTCAAAGAAAGAAATGTTAAGATAAAAAATTGTCAGAGGTAAAGGCATTCAGGTCTTAGTGACAGTCATGGAAGCTGATCGCAGAATTTCCAAGATTCACATTTTTATTCCAGAATATAAAATCATTTAACATTGCCTAATATGACTGATGATTGTAGCATGGGAAGTCCTCCGACATACTCAGTTTCTCTTTTGGTCCAGGAGGACTCTAGTTCTTGGATTATTTCAGGTCCCTCCCTTCATTGAGTGTGTTCTCTGTCCTCCAAAACTGTCCTGGAAAAAATCCCAGCAAGCAAGGATTCCTGTTTTTTTGTGAAAATTGTGAGACCATCTTTACGTGTTTTTCTCCACTTGCTTCTCTCAGATACTTGTTTCAGGAAGGGTGGCTGGTGTCCCCAGTCCTCCTTGCTGCCAGTAACCTCAGTCCCTCAGCACACACTGTCACAGAGCCTGTGCAGACTTTTTTACTTGGCTAAAAGCTAAGGGCAGGACAGTCAGAAGATCATTTAAACAAATTATGATGTGGTAGTTCTCCAAAGTAATCAGCAGCTTGTAATCAGCTTTTACCTTTCTTCATTCTGTTACATCCTAGATTTTTCTGCTAAGAATGTACTGGCAATATAAAGCCAAGAGAGCAGCAAACAGTTCCAGTTTACCAGAGCATATTGTGTAATTCTGTTGTCATATGTCATTTTTACTGTGAGCCTGTATTCAGGGTACTAAACTGGCATCCTTGAAGGCTCGGCTAATAAAAACTGGGAAATTCTGAGAACAAGTAATTGTACTTTTGTTGGTTGTAGTACCCATGTGTCTCTGCCCTCATCTGTAGAAAGAAGCCGTTGTCATTTGCCTGTTGGCGTTTCTGAGATAGCTTGTCAGCTTTGACTTCCTTCCCCTGTGCATAGCTTCGAGGAGCAGAACTCTTCTTCATGCTTGCCTTCGTTTGATGATTTTTCACTAGTCCCCTTAGCCTGAAGCTAGTGACTGCATACGTGGTGCTGCCTGCTATATAGATTTTAGGTAATTCTTTTGAGTAGCACACATAGGAGGCTCTTTATGAGGCTTGAATTCTCTGGTCAGAAAAATGTCCAGGATGGATTTGATGGATTTGACATACCTGGTACGGTTTTTAAAGGGAAGATCAAGAGAATGCTTCTAACATACTCAGTTGTTTGTAGTTTCACAAATGGCCAGAAACAAGAAAACCCAAATGGGAAAAAGCAAATAATACACAGATTTGCTCACTGAGGCCATGATGCCAAACAAGCCTGTAGCTGGTGAGAGGCTGGCTGCTGTTTTCAGTCGCTTTGTTTCTTTCTTGCCATAATGTGTTCCTGCAAAGCTGTGAAAAAAATAATTGAGAAAAATGTAGTTAGACAGCTATTGAAACTAAGAGTGTGAAAACACTGGATTTTGAAAGTGAGACCTATTGAATTATTTTTTTTTAAGGCAGAATTATGTAGAAATAGGGTGGATGAAACAAACCCATGTAACCAAGTACAGTGGGGTTTCAGTGTAACAGTGTGTGCATGACGTGACTGTTCAGTTTGCTGTATTGCACAACGTAACGTGCAGTAGTGGAAGTAATTCTGTCAGGAATTCAGATGGCATTATTGTATGTAAATACAAGTTCAGTATTACAGCTTTTGTTAACATAGCAGACATAGTAACAGATGTACTATCTAGGGAACACCCATAGCTACATTAATTCATTGCTGTGGGAATCCTTTGAATTTGTCCTGTCAGACTATCATTACTGGAGTGGTACTTTTAAAACTGTTTATGGAGTCACTCAGTTAATTTCAGAAGATCAGCAAAATAAAGAGCTGTCTCAGGATGAGAAAAAATTGCCAAGTACTTTAGTCCTGTGCTTAGCAAGATCTGTGTTGTCCAGAAACACAGATTCCCCTCTTTCAGTAGTACATTGTGCTGTGGACAAGCCTGGAAGGCTGAAAAAGATACAAAATAAATCTTGAAATAAAATCTTTAATTCGTGGCATAGCAGCTCAAAAGATAAATCATCTCTTCTTTATTCTTAGGTCAAAAGTCCTGTAAACTGGAGGCCATTCATCTGTATATCTGGAGTATTTAGTCTTCTCTTCCTGAAGCAGAGCTTCTCTTTGCTTGGGCAGCACAGGATACTCCTTGTTATGTTTACAATTTAATTATTGAAACAGTATTTGTGCTGATACTTGTAAAAATGCATACAAGGACTTTCAAAGTGTCTCTTTAACATTAGTCTGAAGAATGATCTAACATGAAGAGGCTTTTGGCTTATTGTTTCCGTGCTGGGACCCCACAAATTCCTCCTCAGCTCTGCAGCCTTCCTGCAGCCCCCAGAGAAGGCAGGCTGTGTTCTGCTTGCAGAAATGTTGGGGCTCGGTGAAAGAATATGCTGATTGTACAGGACTAAGCAGCTGATTTAAATTCTTCTACAGAGCTCCTGAATTTTTCACTAGGAATAGTTTAATCCAAATTGAGAACAAATTTAGCCCTTTGTCTGTTTGCAAATTGTTCATCAGTACGTTATGACTTTTATGAATCTGTTCATTATCTGCAGTTGCCCAGCACATACATTTTAGGATTGGATGAGACTTTTTTACAGCAAGCATCAGTCAGAGATTCACAACTCAGGGTTAGT
Organism: Hemiprocne comata; assembly: GCA_020745705.1. NCBI lineage: Eukaryota > Metazoa > Chordata > Aves > Apodiformes > Apodidae > Hemiprocne > Hemiprocne comata. The sequence continues at coordinate 10,575,675 of CM036597.1, read as the reverse complement.
GGGTGGCCATTTCTTTTGTATCGAATTTTCAGCTGTAGAATAGCTTTCTACAGGAAGATGAAAGAGTAAATCTTTCTTTTCCCAGATGTTAATAAAACACAGAGCACCCAAACAGAAACACAGTGCACAATTGTAGAACTAATTGTTAATTGTTCCCACTCTTTCCCAGCCCCTGCTACTGAAGCACAAACTTCACTGACTTGGAGCAATAGAAGATCTGTCTTGGGAATCTGCTTTTTAAAAATAAGACAGTATCCTTGACACATAGAATCATATGATCTCTAACAGTCTACATGCTTGCTTTTTTCTTGGTTTTGGCTTATACTTTTGCACAGATTTAAAATAGACTGTTTTTTCATTCTCTTTGTTAACATTATTTCAGTTTGGGTATTTGCACAAAAATCACCAACTTAATCAGAATCCCTGATGCTGGATTTCACTAGAAAACCCCCGTAAAGCTGCAGTTGTTATTGTCTAAATTTTATATTCCCTGCTTTCCAGAGGACTGCTTGGATCCGATGTGCTCTGGCCACGGTGTGTGTGTTCAAGGGGAGTGTCACTGCTCCACAGGCTGGGGTGGTGTGAACTGCGAGACGTCCCTTCCTGTCTGCCAGGAGCAGTGCTCGGGGCACGGGACCTTCCTCCTGGAGACAGGACTATGCAGCTGTGAACCACAGTGGACAGGTTCAGACTGTTCAACAGGTATGCTGGAGGTGTTTGGTTTTTTTCAATGTTGCCTGTACTTTCTGTTTGAGTTGTGAAATAAAGTAGTTACTATTACTGTGCTGGTAGGAATTTTAAAAACAAGTTTAGGATGATCCAATGATGCTGTGCCATGGCACTTAATGGGCTTGGCAGCAGCTGGCTTGCTGTTGACAAGGACAGAAAAGCTTTTTCTCTGTAAAAAGAATGTTGACTGCCTGATGGGATGCCAGCAAGAATAGGAGTCCTGCAAGAGTGCAAGTGCCTCCTGGTGTGGCTTGGAGTTAAGATGAGTCAACATTTCAGCTCTTGCCTGAGATGTTGAGCGCTTATCAGGCTCATGCAATGAGGGAAACCACAATCCTGAGAGAGTCTGGGAGGATGTAAAAAAATAATGGTCTAAATGCAGTGACTGATGAGTAAGAAGGCTCTGTCAAAAAATCTTTAAACAAAAATGACCATCCATTCTCTCATGCTGGGATAAAAACTCTTTACTTTCTTAGAGGACCATCAAGGTTTGATCCCACAGAATCTGATTAAGGGTTGAAATGGATTTCCTATGTGCTTTGTACATTTACGTTTCATTTTCTTGAAATGAATGCACTCTGGACATTTTACTCTGTAATGGAGCATGTCATTACCAATCTACGTGCTACTATTTTTTTCCTCTATAAAGCTCACAAAACCAGAATCTCAGATGATAAGTAGCACATCCCAGTACAGAATTGATCCAAGTGACAGATTTGCTGAATACTGCGGAATTCAACCAGTGGTCCAAGTCACCAATTTTTTGTAGGAATCATCATTCAAAAGAGTACTTGTAACAGTACCAGTTTCCATTCAGACCCTTAAAGTGCATGATTGTGATCTTTAAGTTGGTACTTAAGAAATGTCCCCCTCCGTGGTAACTTTTTAAGCAACAGAGTATTGACCTGCTAATAATTTTTAGTCCTTGTTACAAAGACCCTGCATTCATTCTACACTTAAGAATTAATGCATGTAATCTCAGTCTGACACTGTCAAATTTGGTACCTGCTTTGGTAAGAATTCACTTTTCACTCGCTTTCAGCAAAAGCCTGGTTGCTTGCATTTGTATAATGTGTTTTATCGTGTGTTAAAAATGTGTCCTAAAAGTTAGTAATATAGTAGTACTTCTATTAATGAAGCAATTAGGAAAAGTGCTAGCTACTAATTATTTACTTAGAAATATGCAAACTAATTCTGTTCTAATACATTGTAATCATAGCACAAAAAGGGACAATAATCTCCAAAAGGTCTGTTGTGTCAGCTGCATGGGACAATTAGATATTAAGTAAGGGAGCAAAGAGCTGTCATGTTTGTCTCACCTACAAAGCTCTTTTAATTACTTTTTAGAAGAAAGGTGACTTTATTTCTTTCCTTCATCAACCCATAGGGAAAATACTTCTCTTCATCCCTACTGTCTTCCGAGTTATCAAAGAATGATTTTACAACCACCAGCAGGCATCTCTCTTTATAGCTGAATGCTTCAGATTTATTTTTTTTCAAATATATCTTTCTTCCTAGGTGTTAAAGTAATTCCAGGATTGCTGTGGCAATACAATGAGTGTTAGACTGAAATACAGATGTTCATTTGCGCTGAGACTTTCTTGCTAGGATCAGGGATTGCTGTGCGTGCTGGAAGTGAAGCTTGATTTTAGTAAGGAAGGAAAAATATCAGATGAATAAGTCAATAAGGTCAGAATAAACAAGCTGACATAGGTGAAAGGAAAAAATCATGAGGTTCTGTACAATGAAGAGGATGAAAAGGGTAAACCAGACTGCTCAACTGGAATCAGACAGCAAGGAAGGCTTTGCAACTGATAGACGAGCAGTCTCTCAGCCTGCCTCAAAGCCTTGCACTTTCCCAACATGTCTGTACTGCTTCACTGTCAGTACTGTGAAAATTTGCCTTTCTGTATCCCCTTGAATAATACAGGCTTCTGTCCTGATGATTTCTGCATTCCCCAGCACATTCCCAATAGTTTCAAAACAAAAGGATAAGTTATTTTAAGTTTTATAGTTTTTCTAAATAGAAATATCTTGCTGTACTTTGAAAAGGATCAATTCTAGCAAAGATGCTAGAATGTTTTTGAGTACATTATCCCAGATACAGCATGGGTCACCTGAAGAAGGATGAACCATCTCTGTAATACCTCCTCCTACCTGCCCATCTCTAGCTCTTCAAACAATAAGAAATTCTATTTCACGAGTGGCAGACTGGGGAAAGACAGAAATCAGTGTGGACACGGAGGAACAGAGATGAAGGGTGAGTGAGTGTGTGATGCATGTATATCCTGAAGAACTGGCTCCAAACTGGAATAATTAATGGATGTTTGAAGCTGGACAAGACCATGGTGTTTGTGTTCTTTGATTTTCTTTAGCACGTGTGCCAAAAATCCTTCTGTTTATGTTTGGCACCCATCATTTCTGTTTAGGTTTTAGAAGTTCAACCCTCACACAAAGACTGAAAATAAAGGACCATGTACCATGTCCTTAGGTAAATTGTTTCAATCAGCCCTGACCTTCTCTTCTAAAAAGTGCACCTTCTACTCCCAGTTTGAATAGGTGAAAAGTCTTACAATTGTATTTGTTTCTGTGAGGAGAAAGGCTGTCACATTCTTTGTCAAATTAATTTTATTTTCTATCCCTAATGTTATTAAAAAATCCAGTATTTAGTCCATTTGCTGAGGCCAGGATCCTTCTCCAGTGAAGCATAGATCTGCTCACTATGCACGGCTTTGATTCCTGAAGAATTTCCAAGACCAAACAAAACAGAGGCACAACACTGTTACAGTTCCACACTGTCCAAGCCAGTTTTGACTAGTCAACATAACTGTGAACTGTGGACTGCCAAAACCCATCTCATTGCACCACCTCCAGACATCCCTAGATCCAAAGTTCTTGACAGCCAGTTGTCATCCCTTGAGGTCCAGAGAATCCTCATACAGAACTCCAAAACAACTGTCAGGGTATGTCTTCATGCTGTTTGAAATGATTCTCAGTAAGAGCAGCTCAGTACTGCCTGAAAGATACTCTGACACTTAGTATGGCTAATTGTACACCACTTGTAGGACAAAACCTATGTTGGCTTTTTAAGAAGCTCTGTTAAGATCCATCCTTTTGATATGATACTCTTAGCTGGATATCTGTTAGAGGCATACTTAGCCTCTCTCTAGCTTACAATATTGAACCTCCATGAAAAGCCATTTTCTTTTGTTAACTCAGAGTTCAGTTTGCCCATCCCAAAGATGACATGGTTTCCATTCAGGCTTTGCCTTGTTCCTATTTGTAAAGGCTCTTCCTATCAGCTAATATTCAAACAGAACAATAATATGATTCTGATTCTTTCACTTTCCTTGGGCAACAGAAACTGAATTTCACTCTGAAAATATTGTCAGATATTTATCTTTAGCTGCACCAATGAAAACAACATTGGTATCTTTTCTACAGCCATATGTGACAACAAGAGGAAAAAAAAACACCTTCTGTCTGTACCTAAGGTTTGGCTTTTTATATGGACAAGACCAACGTGCTTGTATTGTTCTATATGATTATACACTGACGTGTATTTACCATGAGGGAGATGGATTAGCCTGTTTTGCCAATTTGCCAACTGGCTTGAATGCTGAAGGTCAAATACCAGCTACAGCTTTCACTGCTTCAAAATTATACCGATGTCAGAAATTTGTAGAGAAGCAGCACAGAGTTATTCCAGCTCACTTCTTCCAAATGCTGTACCTTTGACATAGCTGTTATAATTCCAGTTGCAAGGATCTCTGCTGAAGGTATTATTCAAGCAATGTAATAGAATCTTCCATTCCTGCTGGCCTGAGTGGACATTGCTTGCTGCCTTTACCTCTGGTGTAATCTACCTTGACATATACACAGACATCCACTGTCTTATTCCACAGTAACTGTATTTCTTTAAGTTGTTTTAGTCAGGTATCCCTTGAACAGTTATCTATCCCACTTTCCATAGTCTTCACTTTGGACTGTATGAAGAATGAGGAGAGTTGTGTCTGCTTTTGACTAAAAAAAGGCAGAGCTGTAGAGCTGCAAGGGCCAATCTAAGTTGATCTCAGGCAGAGATCCACAAACATCTCCAAGGAGAGCTCTTACCACCATTTTTATTCCCAAAGTGTTTCCAAGACAAAAAGAAACGGCAACAGCACCGTTATGGTTCCACATTGTCCAAGACGTTTGACCCCATGTCATGGTTTGGGCCTAACACAACAACAAAGAACCAGCAACGTGGCTGCTCACTCAGCTCCACCCCCCCCTACACACACACACTGGAATGGGGAGGAAAAAGGCCAACTAGAAGCTCATGGGTCTGAGACAAAGGACAAGGGTTCTTCACTGATTAAGGTCACAGGGAAAACAGACTCAACTTGGGGAAAAATAGCAATTTAACACTAATCAAGTGCACACGGGACACAGACAACACAAAGAGCAGTGCTTACACATGTTATTCCCACCCCTTCCTTCTTCCTGAGCCCAAATTACTCTGTTCCTGATTTCTCTACCTCCTTCCCCCCAGCAACGCAAGGGAACAGGGGATGGGGCTTATTGTTAGCTCATAGTCTGGTGTTCCCAGACGCTCCTTCCTCCTCAGGAAGAGGATTCCTTACAGTCCTCTCCTGCTTCCCCATGGGGTCCCTCCCATGGGAGAGAGACCTCCATGAACCTCTCCTTCATGAGTCCTTCCCATGAGGTACAGTCCCTCAAGTTGCTCCAGCATGGGCTTCCCACAGAGTCACAGGCTGCTCCGGGAACAGTCACCTCCCCTGACACAGGGTCTTCCATGGCTGCATGATCCAAGTCCACTTGCAGCAAATCCACATTCACCCCTCCTGGTGCCTTCAGGGAATGTTCCACCTCCATGAATGCAGGGGGACAGCCTGCCTTCTCGCCATAGGTTGCAGGGAGACTTCTGCTTGGGCACCTTCTTCTCTTTCTTCCTCACCAACCATGGGCACCCTCTGCCTCTCCAGCTCAGCTCTTTCTCCAACTGCTTGCTCTGCTCAGGTCTTATCTCAGTTCTTTCATATGTTAATCGCAGAGGCACATCTATTGTCTCTCTCTAATGGCTCCTTAGCTCGCTGCTTTTGGAGCTGGAGGAGCTTGTCAGCTTCTTACCGGAGCCACTCCTGGGGCCCCTCCCCAACTACCAAAAAATCCACCAAGCCAGCACACCCCAACAGTCACATCTACCATACAGCAAATAGGTCATCTTCAAACATTTTAAGGGCTTTTAGCTCATGCTGTCAAAAACCCATGCAATTTTATCTCTCTAATCATTAGTTTGTGGAAAAACAAATCCTTCTCTGATGTAAAGGACTGAAAATTAAAACCCCACAATAATACTCAAAATATAAATGTGAGTATTCATAGAATGGTTAAGGTTGGCAGGGCCCTTAAAGATAATCTAGTTCCAACCTCCATGCTATGAGCTGGGACACCTCACACTAGACCAGGCTGCACAAGGCCTTATCCAACCTGGCCTTGAACACCTCCAGGAAGGGGACATCCACAACCTTCCTGGGCAACCTGTTCTATGTTTGAATTAATTCCTTACTATCTTGTTTATAACTTTGCTCATGTAGTTTTAGGTTTTTTTCCTAGTTGATTTGTCCTTTGGCAAGTCACACAAAAATGCCAAAAGACATTTGGCCATTACAGTTTAGCCTTCTGATGGGGGATTTGCCCTAGAGAGATGCACAAGAGATTGGGTTCTGTTTCTCATTTAGTCTCCCCCTCATTCTCTGAAGGATGTGAATAGGAATTTCATACTTTGTTCCAAGTGAAGCTGATTGTAAAATACTTTTTGTAAAAACTGCCTGTGCTGGAAAAGGTCATCCTTGGAATATTTGAAACTCTCAGCATCTTTACTCCATACTGAATCCAGTTGTGATGGTATGTGAAAATCCATTATTAGACTTTCAACATATTGCTCAGTTTACCTGTTGTCCAGTATGGAGGTGATTTAATGCATACATGGCAAAATAATTCAGTACCGATAGTACACTATTTTAATGTCACCAGGACTTCAGTACAGTCAACTTCCTACTTACTGTCTGTGGATCTTTGTTGCTTTATTTATAGGCTGTCATCCAAAACCCCTTGATGTTAATGACTCATCTCCCTTTGAGGCATATAAGGCAGTGCTTTTCAGAAAGACAAAATCAGACTTGTGAGTACTGACTGTTCGTGGCACCTAGAAGGGAAGCTCTGGCTAATTGAAGGTGCAGCATCACCAATGAGCAAAAAACCTCATCTTCTGTTCTCAGATTGACACCTTTAACATGGAGATTTGAGATTAAGGGAGTGAAATTTCAAGAGAAAATGGATGACAGAGTTCTTCAGTGGGGCAAAACCTTAGCTAGCATAAATTAGTGTAACTGCAGTGATGCCACCAGTGCAGTCCCCATGAGTTTCAGGTGAGAATCCAGCCCCGAGTTGCTAATTAATTGCAGCATTATGCCTAAAATATTATAGACTGAAAAGTAATGAAATCTGTGACAGAGCTGATGCTTCTGACATCCTGTCCTGTATTCGTTTCTCTAGAATCTACTCAGCCAAAGTAGGCCAGTTTCTGTCCTCCTTACTCCAGGACATTTGTCATAATTCTACTGAATCCATTTATACCACAGAAGCAACGTAATTATGATTGGGAGAAGAATACTGGCAGTTCTTAGTCACAAAAACATTCATCCTAAAATGATTATATGGAGATGGTATATATTTAGCATATCTATTTTTGGTTAAGCTCTCTCTAGCAAGATTGGTGGTAATTTTACAAAGGGTAAAAATGGATCAGCAGCCTCTTCCTTCAATATCTTGCAAAGCATAAAACCTCCTTAAAAACTGAAGTGCTTTGAAAAATGCAAAATGTTGTAATTGTTGTAAATTGATATGTGCAGAGTAGAGTAATTTAAAAATCATTAGAAGTATGCATTTTTTAAAGTAAAGTGCTTCAAAGAGAAATGAAGGCATAATACTGTATATTAATATAGTTCAAGACATCTCAAATTGGTTTCAAAATTAAACATCAAAACCTGCAACTTGAAAAAATAATTAGGTAAAACCATTTCATCGCAATCAGAAAACTCTTCAGGTTTAGGAAATGGCAAATTATGGGTGTCAGTCATTCTGATTTGCCAAGGACAAGGGTATTCACTACAAACAACTTGCAGCAGTGAAAATAGCCTTGAAATTTCCTCACGATGTGATGTAATCTGTCACGCATTTTCCATAGACTGCTCTGTTCCATGTTGGTACTTCTACTCTGCTCCCTATTTTAGACAAATCTCAATCACTTTTTAATTACACTGCAACCATCCTTCATTGTTTTGTTCTGAAGAAATGATGGACTTACTTAATTTTGTCTAACTGTCCTCTTTCTTTAATTTGTGGGGAGCTTTGACTATTGCTCTGCTAATCAAAAGGATGATTGAAGTTTCCCCTGCTGTTCCTTGTCTGACTTTGTAGGAAGACTCTTCTTGCTACTGGATATTTCATTGAAAAGAAAAAAAGCCATGTGTGACTAGTTTGATTTGTATCTCCTGTAGAGTTGCAAGAGTTTGCAAAAAGGTATTTGGTGAGCAAGATTTCTATTAAAAACTTAGTAGTTAAAGATTGGAACACTTAATATGTGTTGCTGGAGAATTTAAAACATGAGAAATTTAAGGCAGTGAAGAAGCACTCCAATAAAAATTAATTCTCCTGCATGTTGAAATCAGTCCAGAGGGAACCAGAAATACCTGATGTAGTCATGTATTGATTTAAGAAAGAGGATAAGTCAAGGGTATGAGATATACAGTGAGGAAACTTGGGATGTTTTTCAACTGATTGCTGCTTATTTTGCAGATATGCCAAAAATAATGGCTCTTTCCTTCCCTTTTTCTTCATGAAAATTCAGATTCTTAATCTATTGCTGTCTGCACCTCATTCAGCAATTATTGGAAATATCTTTCATTCAAATTAAACATAATTTACTTAAGTCAACTTTTTAGATCCTGGTCTATTCTACAAAAAGGTATTATTACTCCACTGGGTGGAATCTACAGACCAAATTTTGGATGCTTCTATTCCAGCAGCTCTTCTCTTATGCAGGAGCAGGATACCTGAATTGCTCTGGTGAGAGCAGCATGTTCCTGATAATCCTACCTTCTAGGTACTGAACAGTGTCTTTCCTCTGTGTAGGTATGGCATCGTGTCTCTATGGAGAGTCCATTGTGTCCAGGAATGTCCACATTCCTGTGGTTTGTGCAAGGCCAGCTCTGGTAGATCCATTTGGAGGGTAATGAGAGCTTAACATAAAGCTGTTACAACATCGGTTGGGTGATTCTCTGGTAGCAAAACATGGCAAATAAGTGGGATTTTAGTAGCAATTCAGGTGCCAAAGTGGTTTAAGCACCTTCAATGCTTCGCAGAGTTTTAAGGGTCTAAATTTTGGATTTAGACACTTAAAGGTGTAGTTAGGTGCCTGCATCCCTTTTTGCATCTCAACCTTGTTGCCTACATGGTAGCCAGTCTACTGGCAGTGGTTGAGAGCCATAGTAAAACAACTGACAGGATATAGTATGGAAGCAACTTGTGAATACTGTATGTCTAAGAAAATACCAAATTCTGAATATGAAAGGCTGATGCTCCACAAGAATCCTTTATAAAAGAGGTTTCTGTGCAAACGTTCTGCTGGTGCTATTGGTGCTGTAGTGAAAGGGAAAAACCAGCCTAGGTGGACAGACAAACAGTAGCAACATACAAAGTCTTCAGCTTTTAATTTGCTAAGGCAGGACCCATGATGAAGCTCTGACATGTTATCAAACCACCAGCATTTAAAGGATTCTTGTGTTAGGAGGGAGCTTTCCTTCCTCACAGCTGGAAATTACACATGGGAATTGTTAGAGTACAAAAAAGCACTAGGATAACTAGAGGTTATCACTCTTCAGTGAGTTTCAGAACATCTATTATGCAAAATGTGATGCATAGGTCCCTAAAAAGCAGATATTGATAGTTATTTTTATTTATTGCCATGGTAAGAGTTCTGCAAAAATAGCTATCATTTCAATATGCTTATGCAGGGGAGTCTGTGGAGCTTAATTTCCCTCTGAAAATAATAAAAGGCTACTGATAAAAGTAAAAATCATGGGAACTTTCTTTCCTCCTGCACATTGCATTTTTAAGGTTTTTGGTTATGTAAATTGTTTCAAGAGTAATATATGTAGACATCTAAGGAATTTCTGGTCTCTTCCCACTTCAAGATCTTTTGCTTAAATGTTTAGCCTCAAGTAATACTTTTAAAATAAAATTAAATTTACAGTAATTATGTACAAACATTTCAATGGTAATAGAGCAAAAACTGTGTGTATTGCAGCTGCAGTGTACATTCGGGCATGTCGCTCTTCAGTTTAGGAAGCCTTGACTGTTTTATAAACAGACTATTAAAACAGCATCTATCACCTTGTGAGCCAGAATCCTTCTCTGATGGACTGCAGAAAGCTGATTGTTCCTGTGGCACATCTGTCTTTTCAGCTCCTCATCTGGTCACCCATGCGCTCCTTACAGAAATGCCTGAGAGAAGAGTGGCCAGGCTGGAGGTGCCTCTGTCAGCTCTGCAGAGCGAGAAGTTCACAGGGTGTTTTTGAGCATTATGAGACTGGGCAGCATGTCCTGGGGGTGACAGAGCTGCCTCAGCAAAGCAGTGTCCACATGGGCAGGGAGGGACTGGGGAGAGGTGATGAGTTAATGGAAAAATGTAGGCAACAGAGAAGGAAGAGAGCAAGCAAAGTAATAAAATAATAATAATTATTATTATAATAATAGTTTGCTTCTTGAATTGACACAGAGCTATAGCAGTTGAAGCAGGGACACGGAGTGTGGTGGCAGTGCTCACCTCAAAGCAAGGGTTGTGTGCCCGAGGTGCAGCTTCTCCCTGGTGCAGGAAAAATGCAAGTCATGAGCTGCAACTTTGCTTGAGCAGCAACAAGACAGAACAGCAGCTGCCAGATGCGTGTTGCTATTTCTGTTTGTGCTGCTGACATAGAGGAAGTTCTGGTTTATTTACCAAGAGCTGCTTCATCTCTCTCTGTCCCCATCTTCACAAAGGCAGTGATGAACACAGAAATGTTTGCTCCTGATCCGTGGGAGGCAGTGTTTACAGGCAGTCAGTGAGCACCCTCTGACTTGCTACTTGAGGCTGCTCTCCTGGCTTTTGTGAAAGAGCTTGTTGGGTTTGGCCAAGAAAGTGCTTATCTGTGCTAAAAAGAGAGGAAGCAAGGCCAGCTTCTTCAGCTGATTTTGCTTTTGATGGTGAACCTGAGGTGTTACTTAGAAGCTGGTAATGACCTTTAATTTCTTGTGTTAGTCTTTACTGTAATACAGATGGATTGTTGGGAACACAATGTTCCTAAGTCTTGTTTTAGTTGATCCACCGTTTCTGTCTGTCCATGTAGTCCTGCTTTTCACTGGAAAAAAATTATGAAAATGGACATATGTCCTTTTAGAAGCATCTGGGAATAGCATGTTGATGGACATTCTGCAAGTCACGATCCCCTTTCCTTGAGTGCCAGCTCTATGTCCAATTTGGGCAGCAATGGCATCTATGCCACTTTTGAGCTGCCATTGCTTTTACACATGTCAATCTGAATAGATGTGCCTGTGGTGTGTTGAGAAAGTAGTACCAGTGCCAACCTATCTACCATTTTGAGCCCTTTGGAGGAATGATAAGTAAAATGTATCTTCATTCCAGTAAGTCAGCAGGTACATCTGATGCACAGCGCTGCGTGAGGTAAGCACTTACTGGAGCAACTTTTGTGAGTGGACTCATATTCAAAGGTCATGCTGTAAACCAGGGAATGAAAGATGGTGCCTACTCTTTGCAAATAGTGCTTAAATAAATCGTTGCTTCTTTATTTAATATAACCAATCAGATTTACTAATTAAATAATTGTGGAAAGCTTCATGCTCTGAGCAGAGTTCAAATCAGTGTTAATAATAATACTTCTGTGTATCACGGAAGATGTAGTGCTTATATAAAGATGTATCCTGATCCACTCAGGCAATCTTGTGAACCTTTGCTAAAAATAGTTGTCTTAAAATCTTTATTTTCTTTCAATGCTGTATTAATTCAGGCTGTACCTGAGATAGCTGTGTTAAAGGTACCTACTGAGCCATCTCCTCACCTGTTCCCTTTTTCCCTACAAAGCCATTTGGTCACTCTCCATGTTTCTCCTCATTGTTATACACTGCTTCATGCCTTTCCTAATTCTCATGGTCTGTCACTTACTCATCAGGTTTCCCATTTTTCCTACACAACTGGCTTCTCAGCCCGAGGAACTGTGGGTTGCATTTTCCCCTCTGTGACTGTACACAAAGGCATTGCTCTCCTAGCTTTCATCTCACTCATTATTGCTCACGATAGATTGTCCTGGACTGCTTTCTTACGGGTCTCCTGATCAAATAAAATAATGAATGAGGTAGATGTTGCAAGGCATTTCCTTTTGTGGTTCTCAGTGTATTGTGAAGGATTTCAGAGCTTGTTAGTTGGAGTATGAATCTCCAGTGACAACTGGAATCTCACTGCTTTTCAACACGTACAACTTGAAATCAAACAGTGGAGACAAATTACAAAACAGGACCAAATTTGACAATGAAACTCCACGTTTACTTCGGAAACACTGTGTTTTTAAAATGTCCTGGTCAAAATACTGTGTCGTTCTCTTCACCCTTCTGTCAGTCTAATCTTCCTTGCTATTAAATTACACTTCTGCTCATTTATTTTAAACCTTTCCCACAAAGGCCTTGTCCAACCTGCCAACCTGTATCATCTCTAAGAAAGAGACAGGTCCTGCAGCTGAAGTCTCTTGTGTGGCCAGCACAGCATAATTGTATTCTGCTTTACACCAGTACTGGGGCTGGGTAAACAGAGATATTCCTGATGGCAAATGAGTGGTCCTTTCCAGTGGTATCAATTTTCAGAGCTTTGCCAGCCCAAAATGAAATATCTGATAGTTTATTTACCATTACCAGCCCAGATTCATCAGGCTGTATTGATTAAATTTTTGCACTGTAAAAATACCATTTTGAAGCACAGTGAAATGGATAAAAGGTGGGGAGTTTTATGTATATAAATTGGATTTGGATCCTAAAGAAAATATTCTTCATTAGATAAAAAATAAAGCTGCCAAAAAAAAGTGTGATAAAAGGTCTAAGAAGGGGGCAAAGTTTCTCTGTCACTTCCTCTTCTGTATTTGCCCTCTGGACATTTCTGTCTGTTCACTGATTACTTTTCTACACAAATATATTTTCAAGCAAATTAAGGCTCCCAGTTTGGAAAAGATACTTTCAACTAACATTATCAGAAGCTATGTTACCGTTTTTTAAAAAACACAATTACATTCATATATTTTTATATGAACATCATATCCACAATAGTGTTAATGGCAGCCTTCCTAGTAGAAGTCAGAAGAGCTATTTATAGAGTACTTAATGCATCAGAAATAAATTCAATGAGATGATGGTAGGATTATTTCCAGAGAGCAATTAAAATTGTCACTAGATTGATGGTGAAACATTCTGAGTAACGAACAGTGAGGATATGGCATTTTATTTCTAGTGGTTTTATTTTCTGTGCTGTGGCCTGTTGTAGGAAGATAAGAAAGGTAGTTAGATATCTGTGAGGCAACACATCAGAGAGGTTTTGCACATAAAGCTTACAGCAGAAAGCTTTAAGATGAAACAATGTTTGGAGAATGGAGAAGTTTTGCCTTTGGTAGAAATAGTTGATCATTGTGTGGTAATTGTGTCTGAATTATTTCAAATAATAATCAGGTCTGTGAGAAGTTTAGGTTGCCCCATTGTGTTCTGAAATCACTGACTACTCAATAGTGCTTTTCTGCAACTCTTGTCTCTCTGAAAAAGACCCAACCTCTTGAAGAACCTCACCACCTCCCAGTATAACATGTCCTCTGATAATGCAGTTCAGGACATGAAAAATAGTGCCAGGATTGATCCTTTATTAGGGTAGTCTGATTTCAGCTCTGCTATTTTTCATTTGCCTGTGAGACCACCCAAAAGTGTATTTACCAGAGTCACTAATTTTTTTCATAGCAAAACCAATAGAACTACTGAAGAGGAAATGGGAAACAGGGTATCAGTCATGTAATCATGAGGGAAAGGTGGTACTTAATACAAGTCCAAGTAATAGAAGACATCACGAAGATGCAAGAAAAGAATTCTATGTAAGGAGTTCAAGGAATGTCCACATGTTTGTGTAATGCACAGAAAACTATAAATAGCTGTAATATCTTATGAGCCTCTTGAACATTCAGAGCCACAAATTAGAGCAAATATGATTTGGAGTAGGACCTGTTTTCTCCTTGAGAATTTCCAAAATCATTCCTCTTCTGCTTAACATAGCTTTATATGCTTCCTACAGTAAGTTGCTTCATGACAGTGTCAGAAAGGATAAATATCAATAGCTGAATAAATTTAAACATTCTAGTCTGATAACAGACTGTTTTTGAAAATCATTTCAGACACAAATGTCTGAAGTAGGGTCAGATGAATCTCACTGTTTATGTCTTTTGTTGGGATGCGCCACCAAGTCTCACTTTGTGCAAAAGCAGAATATTTGGAGATTGCTGGAAATTATTTTGGAGGTACATGTGAGGATAAATTCAATGCAAGAGTTTTGCAGTGTTTGCGTAATTAACATCAAAGTGTTGCTTTGAATTTATTTACACAAATATAACAAAATGCTCAAACAAATAGTGGTATTGTGACATGACCTTTAATGTATTTCATTGTTAGATGTAAGTGTGGGATGCATGGAGAAAAGGACAAGAATTGCAGCAAGAGAAATTTAGACTGAGAGAATATTAGTCTGTGAAGATAGTCTGGTGGTGGTATGGATTCTCTAGTCCTGTTGTAGGTTCTCTGTTGCTGGGACCTTTCAAAGGATGCCAGGTGTGATTTCATTTGGAACAAGGAAGAACAGATGATCATGTGAAGTCCTTTGCACCTCTGTTTTCTATAAATCATAGAATAATGTCAACTGGGCTGTGCACGTGGTAGCATCAGAATTGTGTGTTATTGTAGTATTCTGACAGTAGAGCAGTAGAGGCTTTTTTTGTTGTTTTTTTGTTTGGGGTTTTTTTGCCAAACAGTTGGCAGTCATTCAGTGATGATCTATCATATTGATTTATTTTTTTAGTGTACCAAATTGCACATAAAGTTCTATGGTGTTTTCCCATCAAGTGTTACTTAGTGGTGTGAAGCAGAGGAGGAGGTGTAGCAGTAATTGTTGGGGAATGCACCTTTGCAGCCTTTTCCACACGGGAACCTGATTTCTGTTTGCCAGAGGAAATGTTCTCAAAAGCTGGCAACTGACAGCCAAAGACTTCAAAATTAATGTTTTGCAGACACTTCCCAAGTCCCTTTAATTTTCAACTCAGACTTGAAGAGCAGGTGCCACTGAATAACTGGTGTAGCCCATGTAATACGTCTGTGTTGCGTCTGTAGAAAAGCTGTCCCTAGGTTGATGTTTTATTGGCATAACTGTGGTGGGCCAAGAATGTCAAAAATTGCACACCTACCTGAAGGGCTGTAATGCTGTTGGAGGAGCCTAGATTAGAGGCAGTTATAACATCCCAGTTGCCAAATGAGTTTAAATCAGGTAGATAATTTAAGCTGCACCACAAAAATCACATTTCCTCTAGTACAGATACGTAAAACTTGGTATCTACATTAAACCTCCCTAGTGCAGTCTCAGATGACCTTCTTTAGTGGGGACAACATTCCATTAGGTTGTACTGAAAAAAAAAAATTGCTCAAGTGCTTTTCAAACTACTAAAACTTTAAATTTTTGTACTTTTTTGTAGTGTAAAAAATTGTATTAATAAAGTCAGTTGCTGAAAACGAAGGCTAGAACAGAGTTGTCTCCAGAACACAGCAGGAAGGTAATTTGAAATGCTTGGGAACATTGTTGAAATTATCATGCAAGCTTATTAAATGCAATGTATATTTAAATTGAAAAAACTTTCTTTATTAGGCCTAGATAGGTGATATTTTACTGCCTCCAGCAGTTAAGCTTATTGGCTGAAAGTCAGGATAATTTCTAATCTTTATGGAAAACCACTTATTAAAAGATGGATAGCAAAATTATGAATACGACACTTAAGGTTCAGACTGTCTGTAGAACAAGACTCACCCCTGAATGTAAAGAAAGTAAAATGAAAGTGTTTTCATAGTAAGCATTTGACCACTTTTGTTAACGTATAGTTTTGTATTCTTAGCATGATTTTCTAAGATTTCTGAAACATGTTGAATTAACATTAAAATCTTCCCTTATCATTCCAAATTATAAAATATTTAGCTTTCATTTCCCTTTCCATATCACATAAGGAGAAACTTATTACAAAACACATTTGAAAGAACTCATTGTTGACTTAGGTAATTAAAATGAAGAGTGTGGAGTGAATTTTTAATGCTTTTTAGATTAGCTCAGGAATGATCAACACATTTGTCTCCTTCTTGAGAATATGTACAAATAACGCTTCACAGCTCACATTTGCCTCCTCCCAATAAAATTAATGAGCATTCAGAATTGAGGGCATGTCAGTAAAAATTCCAGACTGAGCTGAGCATTTTTTAAGTCTCTTAGTCATTAATTGGTTTTAAATCTAAGGATGCTGAATTTTAGATTTGGTGAAGACTGTATTTCATTAAATTCTGTAAGAAGCTGCTGGGGTCGGCTGAGGCTCCCAGCAATTTGCCAGCATGCTGCTTGCCATGAGCCTGCCCAGCAGAGCTTTGTTTAAATAAGGAAATTAACTTAAAAGAGAACCTTATTTTGATTGCAAGGTGTACAGGTACATAAACTGAAACAGAGCTGTGAATTAGGGTGACTGGTGGTTTTGTGGGACCTATGAAAATTCACACCTACTGAGGATCTGATCTCATAGCCACAGACCAGCCTTTGACCCACCACACTCCATGGGATCTGCCTAGAGCTCAGGCAGGCAAAGTGGACAGGCATGTATCTCACTGAACAGTGGTGGGAGTGGGAGAGAAGGGATGGCTTTTATGTAAGCCCACAGGCCTGAACACCAACAGAGTTGAGGGACTTCATGAATTCTGTGTGTTGAAACTGTACTAGGAGAGAATGATGGACAACTAATGTAACATCATAACTGAAGGTTTGTGATAGAATACCCTTGAGCCGACTTGTCTAATCCAAACTGTAACCTCTTGTCACCTGGCTCCCCTCTTACCTTAAATAAGTCACCTTCCCCTTGCTCTTGTCAGCTTGCAGTCTTGTCTGGTGGCACAGCTTGTGGCTCCTCAGCAGGACAGTCCCCATCCAGGCTGTGATCTGCATCTCTTCCCTTGCCCTGCCTCTATTGCTGCTTTGCTCCCAGCTAAATCAGTGGGATGATTTAGCTCAGCAAGCTGTTGTGTATTAACCCAGGAAAATAAGGTGAATAATCTTCTGGAAGTTGCCTGAAGATAATTATTTTTCCCTGCCCAGGGAAGTGGTGGAGTCACCATCCCTGCACGTCTATAAAAGACGTGTAGATGTGATGCTGAAGGACATGGTTTAGTGGTGGACTTGGCACTGCAAGGTTGACAGTTGGACTTGATGATCTTGAAGCTCTTCTTCAACCAAAACGATTCTGTGTTCTGAATCAGCACACCACAGTTTCAGACAGAGCCAGGAGATGGATTGAGAGGAGGGCTAGTGGAATAGCTGTTTCAATCAGAGGAGACATCTTTGGCTGTCTCAACTGCTGCATCTACCCCCAGCTCAAAGCCCTTCTGTAGTTTGGGATGCTTCTGAGTCCCGTAGCACCAACTGCTAGGGAAAGAGGAAGATACTCCATTGGAGGAAACAGTTGCATGATGTCTGACTTACTGTCCAACTTCAGTGCTGTCTGATTTTTTATCGCATCAGCTTTGCTTGAAGCTTTTTACCTATTTAAGGTTATTATATTGTTTCCCATTGCACTCAGTCACTGTCCAGTCACTCAAGTGTCTCATTTTGTCCAGTCTGCTGTGGAAACCCACTCTCTGGATACAAACACAAATGCTAACATGGCTCCCTGCTATGCTGATGTTTCTGTCCTTGTTTATCTACAGGAGGAGCTAAGGAATTGTTTTGCATTTAAAAATAGGACAACCTGAACTAATAATGTTGTTTTTTTCTAATCTTAGTTGTTTGAATTAGCTGTGGATTAAAGCTGCAGGTATTACCACAGCGTTAATAGGATGACATTGGGCTTGATTTTCCTTGCTTTGCATGAGAAGTCTGGGGAGAATCTTGGATTTGCACAGCAGAAAAATACATTAACGTGGTAGACAGCATTTCTGAAGCCTTATATTAAATCATCGAAACAAATGTAAGTCTTGGGATTGGCCTCAGTGACCATAAAGTGTGAGTGGGCTAAGCAGCAGGGCAACCAGGGCAGCTGAGGAAGGTGTCTGGTCCAAACTAAGAAACCAGGTTTCATTACATCATTAGAGAATTGGTTTTGATTTCCATTCAAGATGATTTAGATTAAATATTTGGAGGAAAAAATACATCACTAGAAGGAAAGGTAAGAGCTAGGTAAGATCATTCTGGCATTCCTTTGCTCGAACAGGTTTGACACACACTTTTTATGTAACACTTTGTGCCCAGTTACTGGTATCTGGTTACTGTGCCCTGACTTGCTGGCAGAAATGAGGTGTGAAAACTGAATAACTGGGCAGAGGACAACTAACCTAACATTTCCTATCACACAGAGCCAGTTTGGGGTCCAGAACTTGTGCTGCTGCGTTGTCTTTCTAAGACAGTGTGGTTGGGGTACAGGAAACCACTGAATTCCAGTAGGTGAAAAATAAAGGAAAATTTGTTTGGCTGTGTATGATCTTATGTGGGAAAATAGAATAAAACTTTTAAATGAGTGAGGACTAAATACTGACTGATCTAGGATATTTTTTTAAGAGATAGTAAAACTTGGATCTCCAAATCATTAATCTGATTGAATTTATGAGCTTAAAAAGTGCTTAAACATTTTATTCCTTGTGTGAAATGTGGGGAAAACAATGGAAAACTTTATGGCATTTTAAGATCTATTTAATTTTGTGGTGGTAAAATAGGAATATGTGTAAGATCTATGTCTCTGTGCGCCTACATTGCCTTTGGCCTCATGCTGTTATTTCTTTTGTTTGTTTGTAAGATGAATTTGTCATGGCTGGGTAGACAGAGAGTGGTGAGGCAGGTGTCCATGCCATGTGTGGGAATGTGTCCAAGGCTTTCCACAGCTGGTTCTTCGATCTATTTACAGAGAAGTGGTGGGAGCTGCAAGAGCTGTTAACCCGATTGGAAGCTCTGTGTGTGACTTTGTTTCCTCACTTCAGCCCTTCCAGCCTACAATGCCACTTCTGTATACTGCTGTCTACAATATTCCCTGATGTTTTGGCATCAGTTGAACTAAGCCAGTCCCACAACTGCAAAGAACTGTGTAGTAGATACTCAATCCAGAAGGGTAAAAAAAATGCCAAATCTACTCTACTTACCCCAGTATAGTGCAAGCTGCAGAGTATTTCTTAAAATCCTCTTAACAATCTTTGCCACCCACAGTAAAATACCAAAAGCAATAATTATAATTAACTAGAAGGAGACCAGGAGAGATCAAAGGCATCCCTCTAGCAGCCTAAATCCTTGAATTAGCAGGTAATTTGTTAGATTTAATTCTCAGGAGTTAGCCCATGCCCCAAGCTATAGAGATAGGTTAAAATAATACCAGTGTCCCTTTGCCAGGCTGGCCTGGGGATGGTTCTTTTGTGAGCTCAGATCTGGTGGGATTGGTTTGCATCCTGAGCACAAGAGCAAGTGCTTCAGTGACTTCAGTACCAATGAAATAACAGAGCAAGTCCCCCCTGTAGTCCTCTGAGCAGTCTCCCAAGTTTCCAAGGAGTAAACAAGTAAAAAACTGAAAAAACAAAGCCAAATTATGCAGCAAGGAAGAAGAAATCCTTCCCAGTACCTGCAGGCAGGCATTCTGAGGCATGAAGCATGAGATTAATATATGATCAGTGTGAAGCAATCAAGTCCTTCTAAGGGTTAATGCCTCAGGCTCAGCACAGTTTTTCATTTAAATATAGCAGAGCAGTCTCTGTCTTATATCCTCTTTTGCAGGAATATCATCAGATAATTATGTGTATCTTGTACTCCCTGTCTGAAGAGTAAAATTAATTTTTTTTGTGTAGCTGATTTTGACTTCCTCAGGACAGTACTTCACAGTTGCTTTTACTGAATTTTATCTTAAGTTCTTTACTGTGCCTTCTGCTTCTGAAGGTGAGTTTCATCAGGCTCCTCCATTTTGTCACTCACTGGATGCTTTCAATTGCACTCAGTGCCATCACCCCAACTATTAAGGAAAATAAGGGCTAGACTTGACACAGAGCCTGGCACATCTGCGGTGTCACTGGGCAGTTCCCTTTCTGTGCTGCTTTTTTTCTTTATGTTAAAATTATTGGAATCAATACTATTTCAATTTAAACTTTAAAAACTTTGCTTGATATATACAGTGACAGCATTTGTCACTACAAATGCTTCTACTACTGTTTATATACAATAGATCCAAGATATAAATGATCGTTGTTTGAAATCTGTCAAGGGAAAAATCCTGTCACAACTAAATATGTAACACTGACATTTGAAATCAGAGCAGACAGGATTATTTGGCTTACACTTGTAATGCAATCATCTGCTTTCTGAGAGGAAGAAGGAGGAAACATTTCTGTGGCAGGTTAATTGCAGAATAACAAGCAAATTCTGTCTCTTGACACTGATTATTCTAAATAAATTCAAACTACGTAGAAACCTTTTATAATGAAGCCATTCTTTTCACAGAACAACTTTAGTGTAAGTGGAAGTAGAATTGCAATTGGCATATTGTGATACATTGAAACAATTGAGGACTTCTTTTCCACTTCACAATAAGTGGTCTTCTACAATGCCCAGGTAGAGGAATTGTTCTGAGTACAATTAAGAAGGTATTGCTGTTTTCCCCAAACAGCTTTTCTGGTTTCTTAGCAGTTGTTGACTCATGGAAGTCAGGAAAGAAAAACAGTGTTAATCCTTGAAAGAAGTGTTAATCTTTGAAAGCCATTTTAGATGTAGGCAGATGTGCATGGCTTGTAAATCATGTAATATTGCATACTGCCACCAGAGCAGGGTGCTTGCTCTTCTTTCTTGCTGTTATCTTTCTGGTGGCTCTTACTGTAAGTGAAGGCCATTTTGCCATCACTACAAATGTCTGAATATCTCAAAGACTTTTGCTTGTATGTGTTTAATGTGCCACTTTATCCTTTAATTCAGTTCACTTGCAATATTTGAGTTTCTAATAGATTTCAGAACTAAGCCAGTGCGACCTAGGAGCAGATCTGGCAGGCTGTTACTAAAGGCTTCAGCTGAAAACAGTCAAAAGATATGGACTTTCTTGTGTCATTGTTTGTTTTAGTCATTTATGTCATTTAGTCATTATGCAAAGCCATCATTTTTTCCTGTCCCCACTACAAACAAGTGATCTTGCAAGTAACTGCCACAGAAGGAGGCAGCCAGATAATATAAGGTCTGTGCTGGGTGGTGAAATCCCATATTTGATCCAATTGATGGGTGATATTACTATAGAAGTGATTAAATTTAGTATCGTGCAAAGTCTATTTGCAGTATGGACCTGCTGTTTCACGTGATGCATTTTTTGTAATCCTCTGCAGAGCTCTGTACCCTGGACTGTGGCAGCCACGGTGTCTGCTCAAGAGGGGTGTGCCAGTGTGAAGAGGGCTGGGTGGGACCAACCTGCGAAGAACGTACCTGCCACTCTCACTGTGCAGAGCACGGGCAGTGCAAGGACGGGAAGTGTGAGTGCAGCCCTGGATGGGAAGGGGACCACTGCACCATTGGTAAGGGCCTTTTGTACCTCTTGAAATAAAATACGTAAAATCTTAAGCAGTTAAGCAAAGATCTGCCATAGCCATCAGTTTGCTTCAAGTCGTAGAGGAAAAACAGAGACCCCGAATCAGGCCAGGTGTTAAAAGGCGCCTCTGCACTGTTGCTTCACCCTGCTTGTCCCACAGAATAGCAACTCAGTGCAGCTTTCTGTTTAGAGGAGATAACATTGATGAATTAATTCTTTTTAAAACCATAAAAACACACAAAAGAAAGGTATCTTGGTCCTAACATATCTTTGGGTTGTGTTCATATGTGAACTTTGAGTCGTGAGAGAAAAAACTGTTTAAGAAATAGCAGGTGTGAGGGGATGAAGCTATTATTCATCTTAAGTAATGTTTGCATTAAATCTTTTGCCTTCATGTTGGAGGATTTACATATTTTACTTATTACTAGAGGTGTTTTTTCTAGAGCTTGCCTCTAACAATATTCCTAATAAGGTAGAGCTTTCAGATCTTTTTGGAAGCCTATATAAAGATGTAATAGTTATATTTTTCAGTTAAATACAACAGGTTTTTGCAAAATCTAATAGTATTTCTTGCTAAAATGTCCCAAAGCAAGATGATTCATAAACATTGTAATTGTTCATAATAGCAGGATATCCAATCCTCAGAGGTAAGTAGCATGAGCTTTCATGCTTGCTTCTTGAAAAACAAAAGAATATTTTCTCTTTAGCTTGATAATTTCAAGATCGTTCATTCATTCACTGGCTCTAGAATTTAGTAAACCAGATTTCCTAATCAATAATTGATTTAGGAAAGGAGGAATGGCCTAATTTTCTCAAGATTGTCTAGAGCAAATTCAGAAAGGACAAAACTAATTAAAAAGATAAATAGAGCTGCTCTTCACGTCAAAGGCACTGCCAGCTATGTCCCAAGCTATCCTCTGCAGGCTGGTCATCAAATGGAGAACCATCACATACTCAATGAGTTCTGGTCACAGTAGCAAGAACAGATCTGACTGCAGTAACAGGGAGACACTTTCTATCTAACCAACAGGTGGCAAGCCATAAGCAAATGGTGTCTGTATTTGCACTTGGGTACAGATGTTCAATCCATCTCAGATTTGTTCTTTTCTTTTTTAAGCTCACTACTTAGATGCTGTTCGAGGTAAGATTTTCATATCAGCATTGTGCAAGAATGGTGAAAAGATCCAAAAGTATTGGGAATGGCCTGTTTTGTGTTACCTGTCTTGTCTGAGCTTCTGTACTGCTAAGCTGCCAGAATAGTTAAAACATTTGTTTATGGAGATATATATACCCTGAGAGAAAGACTTACAGGAAAAATGCAGTTTAAAACAAATAATGTGCTCATTTGCAGAGTTGTAGTGATGTAAGCATGTTTTATGTGGCCATCTGATGTGCTATGTTGGGCAAATCAGATTTTTTGCTCTCGGTCCAAAGTAATGACAGAGCTGAGGACTTGCTCAAAAAACTTCATGTTGATTGTGTCTTCCATAAGAACAAAAATATTCATATTATTTGTCATTTGTGCTTGAAGTAAGTTTATTTTGACAGAGAAGTACACCTTTTTAAAGCTGTCTAGGCTCAATGTGATGCAGTTCTCTTCAAATCATTTGATACAAGAGTTAAATTTTCTGCTGGTGTGTGTCTGGTGCTGCTCATTTGATTTCTGTGCCTTGCCACAGGCCCTGCTTGGTCATGGCAGCTCAAGTGCCTTCCCCGAGCTTGGCAGCAGTCCCTCCATCCTGGCCATGCTGTGAGGAGCAATGATGCACGTTGCCTCTTGCAAAAATGCTGCTAGCTGAAATATCAAACTCACCAATATTCCAGAAAGACCTGGGTGTTTATTATGTATTTATTATTTTATTTCTTTGGAATTACATCATAATAAAAACATGTAGGCATTCATTTAGTTATATTTATTGTCTTGGAGGATAACCACACAGCAGCAAAACACAGTCATATACAAGAAATTTAATTCACTCAGCAGAACAATGAAGTGAAGTGAAGTGGAAAAACATCCCTGTTACCCAGAACAGCTCTCACATCCTGCCCTTTCCCCCAGCCCCCTGAAAGAGGCAAATAATTGGCATTTATAGTATATCATAGAATAACAGAATGGTTTGGGTTGGAAGGGACCTTAAAGATCATCTAGTTCCAACCCCCCTGCATGGGACAGAACTGCTCCCGCTAGAATATCTGGTAGTTGACGACCTCATGCAGCAAATTCCAGAACTGCAGTGTGAGGAAGTGGTGCCACCCTGCTCCAGCTCTCCCAGACAAGGGAGTCAGACTCTCCAGTCTCCCTGTTCACAGATGTGATTGATAAACTGTGCTGAAGGTGAGAAGGAGAAAGATGATATGTCCCGTGTAAAGTCGCCAGGAAATGTGCTGCATCCTGGGCTGTAAGTCACAACCTGACAGATCAATTGTACAGTTTCTCTGGTCCTCTGATCAGCTCCTCCAAAGCCACTTCGGAACATCTGTCTCTTGGGGCTGCCAAACACACATGCAGACTTTTCCTCCAGAAAAATTCTCTCTGATAATATGTTAGTGTTGATGTCCACTATCAAGTGGAGAAGGGCTTCCAGTTCCTTTACATCCATGCTGGCAAAAAGAAAGGAGCCCTCTTAGAAGGGATGCCACTTGCACTTGTAAGCTTATTGCTGAGCTTTATCCATTGTCCTTTGGCTCTATGTGGGACATGGTGAGGATGTGACAAATGTCTGAGCTGGCACTTAACTGTGCAAGCAGATGGACACAAGTGAACACATCCAAGAGACAATTCCTCTGTCACTCTTACAGGCAAGAGATCTAGCTGTGAATGTCCAAGTTACTATTGATTCAGAGTTTACAGGTATATAATCTAGGGGATGCTACAGTCATTGTGTTCCAGTTTTGAGCTAGAATCAGAGCCACTGAAGGGCAAGTGTTTGCCATATTTCAGTTGGCCATAATGTGAAGGAAGTCGAACTGTACATTGGAAGGAAACGCTCCCTCATTTACCTTCTGTGGAAAGAGTTGTATTGTAGCAGAAATTAAACTGGCTTTTTCTGTCAGCTGAGTGTTTGTGAACAGAATAAAAAGGACACCTCTACTACCTGCAATGTCTAGGATTATGTCCACCAATGCCAGTTTGTCATTTCAACAATATTTTCTATGTATATATTTGAAATAAACATTTATTATGTGTATACCTTCCTTTGGGATCTAGAACTCATTTTTCAGTAAGTAGAGAAAGAGATGGACACGGCAGACCATTAAATGTCTTCTAATAAGTTTACTTGCTTTCTTCCTACACACAAAATGTTACACACTGAAAAATCCTCATTCCTCACTGAGAAATTTTTTTGGGCAAGCAAAGGGAGGAGCTAGATGGGGATTTTTCCATATTTGGCCAAAAATACAAATTACTTGCAAGGGACCTGTGATTGAAGGCAGCAAGTATAATAATATATGAAAGAATGCTAAAGAATAATTACAAGTGTAAAGGAGAATAAAACTCCTCCATGAAGGCTTCTTTTTTTTTTTTTCTACATCTTTTCTAGATGGTTGCCCAGGTCTGTGTTATGGAAATGGAAGGTGCACACTGGATCAGAACGGGTGGCACTGTGTTTGTCAGGTGGGCTGGAGTGGCTCAGGATGTAACGTTGTCATGGAAATGGTGTGTGGAGATAACCTGGACAACGATGGAGGTATGATACATAATTCATGTCTCTTTGTTTATTTGCCACATCCTTGATTTTCATTTGAATCTATAGTTTTGGTGTATGTTTCCCTTTTTGTCACAGAATGTCAGTGTTTGTTTGCTAAGACAGTTGTTCCACTGACTTAACCTGTGAGGAGACAGACCCTCGTGCTAGATACCATTCAAGGCAGAAGTTATGTATGTCCCAGACCTATCATCCCAGTATTTGATCTTTTTCATTAAAAAAAAAAAAAAAAGTAACAAGTAATTTCTTCTATCCCCTTTCCACTCTACCTCATGTTCACAGTAACTCTCATCTCAGAAGAGACAGGCAATGGATGCCCAAATGAAAAAACCCTCTGGCCAGGCAAAATGCATCCGGAGTTTAGTCTTACATTAGTATTAAATGAATGTATTTGCAAGCATAAAGCATTCATTTAGAGATGCTTTTTCAAAATTAATCTCTTCATTAATGTTTCCACAGCACAGTTCTTGTAATTGTCTTGACGTACCTGTGAAAAATTTGTGAGTAAGGTAGTGTAGAAAGTACACAGAAGTAATTTTTGAAAGTACCATAAACAGAGCTCTGTGCTCTTTTTCACCAGTTGAACCAGGGCATTTGGCACAAGATGCTCCTTGTCTCAGAGGTCTGTAGTCTTGATTCATTCTAGGGCTAAGTAAGTTCTAGGTTTGCTGGGAAAAACACAGTTCTTTCATAAGTCAGTCTCTGCCTCCTTTCCAGTAGTTCATTCTAATACATGAGCTAGTGTATTTTTTTCCAGGGAAAACATCCAGACTCTATTTCAAACTTACCAGTGAGACAAAAGCCACAACATTCCTCACTGATTGCTCTCAGACTTAATTATTTTTCCTATCTATTTTAGGAATACTCATTTACTGAACAGTCAAGAAAGACTATTGCTTTTCTCTCTTTTACTTATTGCCATCCTTCACAGTGTCCTTGCCCCCACACTTGAAGCTCTGCAGCTTTCTCATTCAGACTGTGAATACATCTGTCCCAAGCACAGTTACATTTTTTTTTCCTTAGATTTTACACTGGGATGTATTGAAATACATACTATCTTATTGTGTCACACTTACAGACCATCTCAGTGTCTTGAGTGAGAGCTCATACCCCACTGTAGTGCCAAACCTTAGTATAATGATTGTGTATTTTCTTCTAGGTCATTGATAAATTAAGCTTGATTCAGGTCCAAGAACTGAGGTCACTGTGGGACCTCAATAAAAACATTCTGACTCAGTGATGATTCCTCATTTACAGATATATTTTGAGACCTTCAGAGTTTGTATCCTGTGGGCTCTAAGACCATGCTGTCCCTTGGCAAAGGCTTCCTCATTTCTGAACCCCATTCAAAAATCACTTTATTCCTCTCTCCTCCTTCCTTTTCCACCTTTTTTCCAAGCCCTCTCCCAGCCATCTCAGCCCACTCTCCCTTTCCCACTGGTCCCATTGCTGGCATCACGGCCCCCCAGGGCCTCTCCCACCTGCCCACTGCTCTCCCCTGCTGGCCCAGTTTCCTCGCTCGCCTGCACTGTTCAAGCTGTCAACAAAACCTCTGTTTAGCCCAGAACGTATGTAAAGCATTTTCAGAGACACTATGAACTGGCTCTGTATAAACTGCCCTGTAGTGTGATTTTGGGTGCTTTATATTCTGCAATAATGGTGAGTTATTGAAAGAGTTGGCAGTTTTAACTCTAAATCTCCTTGAATTTGGCAGTTTAAGGCAGACACTTAACATCATTTCACTGCAGGTTTTAAAAGTAATTTTCTTTTTCCTTTTTAATGATAACATAACATGGACTAGGACAGCTCTGTTGACATTACAATTAGAGATAAGTGGAGAGAGAAATATTTAATTAAACTGCTACAGATGGGCTAAAAGTAATTAAGTTTCCTTCACAATCAATTCTATAGAAGAAAATAAAATTATTAAAATTGAACTTATTGAAAACACTTCTCTTTATATATGAAGTTCATAGGACCTGATTTGGCATAAGCATAAATGAGAAAAATTCCCCTGAAGTCATTGGAGTTATACCAGTGTTACATCAAGACAAAATCAGAAGCTGATTCCTAGTGTTTAGGGGCTTGTATACGTACACAGCAGTAAAAACAGAAATCAGGAAGGAGACGTGACATTACCTGTTAAGTCACGTTTGTGGGGAGGTTGTGCCTTAGACTATGAGAACATTAGGGTGGCAGAATGAGTTACTGTCCATCATGCTACATAACTGGGTTAGGTTCATCAAGGTGGAAGCTATTAGCACTTTCTCCTGCAGGTATGGTGAGTTGAGAGCGGGTGCTCACCGGAGTGACGGAAACTCAGCTGATGGGTAGGAACTTCCTGAGCCGTTAGGATGTGATCGCATCCAGGCAGAGACACGCAGCCCAGGAGATCACCCTCAAGACCTAATGTAGTGCCCTTGTATATTCCAAATCATGGCCTTATTCATTCCAATTGTGTTTAACTCAAACATTTATATCTCAGTCCTTAGGAGGTGTTTTGTGCTTCAGGTTCATTAGGAGGAAGTCGCAACCAAAGAACCAAGGTGTAGTAAAGTTGAACAATTATTATTTCAAACGAACGCTAATTTCAGAAGTTAAAGTGATAACTTTGTGTAGTTTCCAGTTAATTTATTTTACAGTACTTTCAGACATTGAAAAACTGAGCTTTTTATTATATAAAAATACATTCAAATACATGGTAGAAAAAAATGTGTTAGAAAATGAAGTATTTTCTTAGCTTCCAACTGTAGGGATTGAATAATGTAGTTTATTTGGCATGAGGAATGTTAGTGCTATAGATTGGTCTGTAGTAACAGCACAAAAGCTTTGGGAGAGAGGAATTCCTGAATTCAGTTTTTAAGAGCTGGAGTATTAGTATAAAGGGAAGTCCCAGGCATCCCGGTTTTGCAGATGCTGTAGCACCAAGTTCCCTGTCTGTGCAGTTATCCATGGTGGTAAGGTTAAACACATGTGAAAATATTTTCCTTGCAGGGAGAACACTATTTCTTTCAAAGCCCCGTTAACATAGACTGTACTTGTACCCTGAATCATAACTGCCTTTCCCACTCCATCTCATAACTCTCTGTTAGTTTTTCCTACTTGCAGTCTTAAGGGCATGTTTACCTGTTCAAATATCACTACAAATACCATTGGAAAGGTCTTAGCATTATAACAGATGCACAACAGCATGGTTTGCACTTGCTCTTGTGGAGTGCCTCTGCAGTCTGTTAGCACTGTGATGTCCATTAAATCATGCCAAGAAGTCAAGCAGATGTCCTTTGCAGCGGGGCCTTTCCCTCGCCAGGGCTTCCCTCGGCACCACATTATTCTCCCATTCCTTATTCTCCATCTCTCCTTGTCATGACTGACATGATTTCATTTTCAGTTTGAAAGATAACCATTTAGCTCATCTGAGCAAGTTATTTTCTCTTGTCCTGCCATTACTTTAGACTCATTTGGAAGCTTCTGTAGGTCCAGGAGATTGCTTGAAAGCTCTGTTGGGTCTGCGCAGGCGTGTGTGGGTGTCCTGGGTGCGAAGAGCAGAGCCCGCTGCTGTGGGACACACAGGGCACCTGGCACCAGCTCACAGGGCACAGGGCACCCCCTGCCCTGCCGAGCCACCACCTACCTGCTGTTCAGGCATCTATTGACATTGCTGCTGCACACCCAGGGCTTTGTCTGAAGCTGAAAGTTGCAGTCTGTCAGTCCCATTAATTTCTTTGATACAGATCTCTCTTTTAAGTTTCCCTGGATTTCTTTTAGTTTCCTCTTTCTTTCATGAATCAATCTTGACTGTTTGTTTTTAAGGAAAATACAATTTACTACAAGCTTTGAATTATCTTCCAAATGTCCCTTCAGTCACTTCAGACAGTTATTGTGGCTTTCTCCTAGCTTTTCCAAGCACAGGAGAGTATATGACTCAGCATAGCCTTGGGTTGATAACCGGTGCTGCTAAAATATTGATGCATTTCTGATCTATCCATTGGCATTTTAATAACCCATCCATCACTGAGATATGGAGTCCATATATAAGTAATATGCTATTATTACACAATATAAATAATACTGATGGGAATGGTTTTCATTGTTGCTGAGCAGTGAGGGCTCCCCAGGGACACAGAGTTTCAGAAAACAATACCCTGATGTATTTGCATTCTCCTGTGCATGGAAGGCCAAACACCACCCGTACTCACTGGACAAAACACTCTGCAGACTTTCCATAGGCACACTGGTGGGTTTCCAGTGTCCTTACACAAATGCCAGTGTTCCCAGTTACCTGCCTCACTGTCTGCTGCATGCTGTGTGGTACAGTGCTACTGGTACAGTTTGAGAAGTAGCTTGGATGAACGCACACGAATAAGCATTAGAGACTCATGCCTGTTACTGCTGCTTCATCTCTTCTGAAGTTGCTCTTTGATTCAGTTTGCTTAGATTCCTGGCAACCCTAATTGGACTTAACTGAGCCTGTGGTGAAACAAGTGGGCACAGGCATTGTTTACTGCTTATTTGAAATCTGTACAAGAAAGCAAAAAATGTAAGTTGAAGACTCCTGTGGGCTTTTTTTTTTTTTTTTACAAACAACAATAGTATTGAACAATTGGACATGTGAGTGCACCAAAAAGCTCAAATTTTCAAGTGTTGAGAGTCACCGTGTTGTTTTTTAGGTTGGCCTGCATAAGCAGTTTAGAGAACAAGGTCTGCTTACTATAAGGAGAAACATAAAGCCCCTTTTTTCACTTTTTGTGAAAATATTCTGGACGTAGTTCTCAGAGCCCCATCAC
Organism: Hemiprocne comata; assembly: GCA_020745705.1. Taxonomy (NCBI): domain Eukaryota; kingdom Metazoa; phylum Chordata; class Aves; order Apodiformes; family Apodidae; genus Hemiprocne; species Hemiprocne comata. The sequence goes on along the minus strand of CM036597.1, from coordinate 10,545,492 downwards.
TGGCTCAGGCTCACTGGGATCAGAGCAGAGGGAGCAGGAGGGCCCCTACACACATGCCACTGGGTCCCTCTGCTGAGGTGACAGTGAAGGTCATTGGTATTACTTACACTAAGTGTAGTATATTGCTTAGAGATGGGCTTGAATTTCAGGTGACTGAGCCAGTACATTTATCAGTATGTGTGTGAGTGTAACTCCATATATGTATATGCAGGCACCTTGGAAGCATACACACCACTTGAAGTATTCCAGGTTTGGCGTGAACTGTAACACTTCAAACCTATTGTAGGGGACATTAGTAGTGTCTTCTCCATGTGTGACAACAGCTTGAACTCTGCTCCATTAATGAACTTCAAAACAGAAGAATAGTAATTTTAAGTATTATTGCTATTTACATTTTGCTTGCCAGAACCTGATGATAATGGATGGTTTATTAAAATAACTAACCTAGTAACATGGCAGGTAGAGTCTACTTGAATATGTAATTTTCGTAGCCAGTTAATAAAGCATCTCAGTGGTTTAATAGAAAGAAGCCACAGTGAAAGCTATTGCATGGTGCACCGGTGAGCCAGGGAAGCCACCACTGCCAAAACCAGGACTGCTTTGTTCTTTCCATCCCCAGTTACCCCACCCAGCACCTCTTTAACATCCTCGGGTGTTCAGCTAACTAAAGAATTTATACTAATTATGAACACCGATCCATTTTCAGCAATATGAACTGGTTTGATATTCCTATATTTGCAGTCATGAATTGCATGTAATCCAAGGGTAGATGATGGGACTAGAAAAGCCAGGATTTGAAAAGTAAATGACATAGAGCTCTTCAGATCAGGCCCAAAATATGTGACTTGTTCTTGCTGTTAGCTTACAGCTGACAAAATGCCTCTTCCTTTTCCAACTGTTACTTTATTTTATTGAGGATTTAATATGGATATTATGCAGCATATGGAAAGCTCAAATCTGAAACATACGAATTATAGTCACTGTACAGCATTTGCCCAAACATGGTAAGTAAAGAGTTACATTGATGGAAAGTAACCACTGGAGAGGTGGGTCCTTAGCTCCATTGCCAATTTTTCTGGCTGCTGAAGGTGATCATGTAGGAAAGATCACTGCATAATATGTACATTAGGGACTGTGCTGTATTGAGCACAGACTGAGCCTTCCATGGCTGCAGTAGAAACGTAGCTGAGAAGATAGTTTCATCCCACTTGTGGCATTCTTTCCATCATACTAAATAAGAAAATATATAAATAAATGTACAAGCAAGTAAATGTATTTTTTTTTATGAAAAACATTGTGTGATTCCATTGACACAAACTTCTGACACAATACCTTACAGAAAGCTTCTGGGAAGGATATCTTCCTCAGCAAGGAAATGGGAAAATCTTGTGCTAGCTCTGTGAGCTGTGGCAATGCAGAGAGGAGTGGTGTGACTGAAAACAGAGCAACTTGTTTTGGCATGCTCTGCCATTTATTTGAGGTTGTTTAAATTATTTAAGAGTGCTATGACATGCTTTTTATCTTCAAGTCGATCTTTGTGAATTCTATTTTAGCAGTAATACTAAAAATCTTTTAACTGTAATTTACTTACAAAAAACCAAAATCCCAGTTCCTCGTTATTCCTGGTATACAAAACAAAGTACCTGGAATTATGTGAAACCATAATTTCAGGCTCATCACTTTATTAGATGATCTGTAGTGCACTGTAAGGGTGCCTGACTACCCTTTTATATAACATAAATTAAAAAATGCTAATAGGAAACCAAAATAATTTACACTTCTGTAATACATTTTAGTCTGCACTTATTCTGTGATGCACTTAGTGGTAATTGACAGTAAAAACATCATCATACAGGCTCCCTCCCTGTAGGGATTACAGGTTTTGCTGTTTGTAGTAGTTTGTGCACACTCCTGACTGTTGTCTCCTGAGATTTAAAAGAAAACCTGCTGTTTTCTTAACACAGTTAGTCTTTTAATAGTCAGTTCCTGATACAAAAACTTAACAAAAATTTGTGGAGGATTCACTGACATATTTGTAGCATTTTCTAGTGACTGAGTTTGATGTTACAGTTTATAACAAGATTTATGTGTGTTTTTCTGGGTTATTCTCCTGGATTAAAATTCTCATTTCTAATAGGATTGGCTTGTTGAAAATTTTATCCTCACATGCACTTACTAATATGATTTGCATTATCATAAACTGCCTCCATATGTAACCTGGGATTCTGTACCATCTTGTTTTACCTGGTTCGCTTTAATGGGTATCATGCTGAATTGCTGTAGTTTCTTTTGGGGTTTTAGATTTTGGGTAGATTTGGTTTTTCTTAAATGGTCTAAGTTAAAACCAAAGTCTTAAATGAGCCTAAAGTGGAACAAAGATTTTATTTTGGCTTAAGAGTTCTCTGTTTGCCCCGAAATGGGTGCTTTATTGTTTTACTTCAGCACAAAGTGTGAAAAATATTTTCGGTTTTATCCACATTGATTATTTTTTTTATATTTTGTTTGATCATTTGGAAAAAAAAAAACTAGAAGTTGCATTATTCGGACAATCATGGTTAATAATTCTCAAATACATGCACCCAGAGGCCTGAGTTAGGCCTGAGACAAATATGTGACATTAAGAGTCAGTAGAGAAGCTGGTGCTGCTGCACCTCCTGCCTCGCTGTCCATGGAGCAACTTCTACCAGCTTAGCATCTTCCTTCTCATTCATTCTGGATGGTTGAGAGGGGAGATTGAAATACATTGTCACCTAATCAATGAAAAGATTTTTTTAAATGTAAAAAAAATTATGCCTGAGAGGGAGAGAAGCCATGAATTATAATCTGTAGTCTAGAAGACTCCTACTTTGAATTAACATTTCTATTTTGGTTGGCAATTTCTTCCTCTTATGATGGGAAAGAGGTTGTAGCGAGGTGGGTGTTGGTCTCTTCTCCCAAGTAACAATCAATAGGACAAGAGGAAATGGCCTCAAGTTGTCCAGGGAAGGTTTAGACTGGATGTTAGGAAAAATGTCTTCCATGAAAGGGTTGTCAGGCCCTGGCACAGGCTGCCCAGGGAAGTGGCAGAGTCACCATCCCTGGAGGGATTTAAAAGGTGTGTAGATGTGGTACAGAGGGACATGGTTTAGTGGTGGCCTTGGCAGTGCTGGGTAAATGGTTGGACACAATGATCTTAAGGGTCTTTTCCAACCAAAACGATTCTGTGACTGTGCTCACAAGGCCATAAGCTGTTCCTGGTGTATGCAGCATTTTGTGCACTCATGATGCTGTCAGGACAAATACTGTTCTCACCATGGGTTACTCAAATGGGCTTTTGGGACTTCTCACCCCTGCTAATGGGAAACCCACCCTTTTGTAGCCCTGAGAGCCTAGAGAGGCGAATGAAACCAGGTGCAAGTAATTTGAACCAAAATAACTCCATTAGCAGAACCTGGAAGACTTTATAAGATCTTCACTTTGCTGACATGGAAAGTGCAAAGAAAAGATGAAAATTGAGTCTGACTGGAAGATGGAAGACTGTACAGCATGAATGGACATGCAGGCATATAAGCTTCTGACCAAAGCAAAGAATGAGAACTCTATTAGAGAAAGCAAAGTATTTGTTATTTTTTATAGCTATTCATTTTCTAAGCAAATCTTCATATTCTAAAATTTCTGTGAATTTTCATTTTTATTTCTTACATAAATGAGAGATTAAGGTCAGCTCAGTTCCCACATGTAATGGCTTGTTGACAAGGCAAAAATTAATCAGAATAGCTACTGTGGAATATATTATGCAAAACTAGCTCCCCCATGGATACTGTTATTCTGAAGTAAGTGTGCCTTTTTTTTTTTTTTTATTAGTACTTGCTCTGCCAGACCAATGTTCATCACGTTTCCCAGGTGGACAGCAGTCAGCTTGTAGAAATCAGTACCTTCCAGAAAGTGCCTTGACTCCCTGAATGGGACTTGTCACTACTATAACCATTCCACCAGCAGGAACCAGCCCTGAAAGGCTACACCTAACCACATCAGAGCCCTCTGCAGGGATCTTCACCAGTATAAAGAAAAGCAACAGAATTCAATTTCTTTATCACCTTTTCAAGTCTAGTAAGATTCTCTCATATTTCAATTCTTGGAGAATCTACTAGTAATTTGATGCTTTTTAGGTCACTTATTAAGAACAGAGAATTTAATTCCTTGGACAAAAAAGAGGAAACAATAACAGATTTTTTTTCTTGCAGTTCCAAGCCTACTCTTCAGGTTTCAACCCTAAAAACTCCATCAGAACACAATGACAACCCCTCTGGTTCATATCATGAGCTCCTCCATCCACTTCCTGTGTGGTTTTGTTTAGACTGAAGGCCCCTTATTGTTTCAGTTTACTCATTTCCAAGTGGATTTCTGTCACTTTCTAGATTTTCCTGAATATGAAGTGACTGCTACACTCAAAGTCAATAAACTCAATGTTTTTCTGTGAAGTTTTTCTCCCACCACTGGCAAATGCTTGGGAAAAAGTGGAAAGAACTTAAAGCATGCTCTGACCTGTAGCTATGCCAGCTTTGCTGGATCCAGGGGTCTTAGATTATTGTTGCCAGCTGTCTAAAGTCGCCCTTGGCACATTATCACAAAAAGTAGCCTGCTTCTCTCTGATTTCCCAGCTGCAGTAGGTTAGATTTCTTAATATTTTTTGCTTAGCCAAGCAATTGTTCAAGGTCAGGCAAGGCTTCTCAGATTCCAGGAAAGCCATTTCATTATACTTGTTTGTTCTGTGGAAGGGCTTTTGCTTTCTTTTCAAAGTGAATATTTTATGCTGCTATTTACTGAGCATTCACACAGGGCAGTGTGCTCTATTGAGAAAACAGCAGAGTTGGCTGAGGGTTGGTCTTGCACCCATTAAGATCAATGACAAAACTTCCCTGATAAGGCAGTTTGCCCTGAGGAGGTACAGGGTTTATAGGCATCAAAGCCTTGGTACGAACCGAGCACTGAAAGACAAAGCCTGAAGTGAAAATATCTGACAGCATGTTCATCCTATATCATTCTGATTTTAACACAAGGGAAATCCATAGAGTGATATGACCACTCCACATTTATTCAGGCTGACCTTGTTAAAAATACAATGAGGTGTCTTTGTTGTAGGATACAATGCCTTAATCTTGCTTTAAATGCATTAGTGTACTTGTCAATCCAAGCAAGTTAGCAACCGCTAAGTCATAAAATGGATGTTTAAGAAGATATTGGACATTTTACCATACCTTGTTAAAATCTCTTTCTGGTTGATTATATGATTTAGGCAATTTGGACATCTAAGCAGCTGAAAGAAGCAATTAAATGCCAATAGCCCAATTTTAAGTTTTATTTAGGTGCTTAATTTAGATGCATTTCAGATGTGCTTCACTTTTCATCATAAGCGTTGGATATTTCAGTAAATGAATTTCACCCACTAATGTTGTTGCAAGTTTGCCCATGAAGAAATGTAAATTTTTGAAAAAAAAAAACAAAAACAACACACAATTATTTCTCCTGTTTTTCATACTTGAAAGTGGAGACAAGAGGAATGGGTTTATTTTCACTTTCCAAATTTATTTTCGTGGTCCAAACATCCATGAAGAAGACTTTATCTGCCAGGTAATTGGGATAGAGCCTGCATCAAGGTGGATATTTGTATATCACCAACTACAAAAGGAGTGTAGTCATGATTCTGCCCTTTTTGCCCATTCTAGTAGTGCAATAAATAAATAAAAAGTAAACATCCTAAAGCACTAATAAAACTATATTCTAGGGCTTAAAAGAGAAGTCAGACAACTACGACAAGAATCTTTTTTTACTACTGTAATGAGGATGCCTATGAGAGTTGGATAACATTTCAGCCTTCATTATTGCAGACTGCTTAGCAATGCATGCTCATCACAGGTGTGGACAGGCAGTAGTGACAATTAAGGATTGTTAGAGAGATCAGCTGCACAGTGTGGATCATATTAACAAGTATTGTGAAGTGATCTTCTTCTGCCTGTTCTGTGGTTAGACAGTCCTGCTCTTCCCTATTCCCTTAGTTTGTATGTTCTGTTTTCTCATTGTTTGTGGGGATTTTATAAGGTGATACAGCATTAATGAGCAGAGAGAAATACCCCTCCTGGACTAAGCATGGATGGTAATGCTGTATTGAATTTGAATATGTCATAATCAGCGTGCCTTCCAATTATTAAATACTTCTTGTGCTCTTCAGTACTAAACATGGTGCTTTATTCTCGGAATGGCTGTTTCCTGAACTTTCTGTTCTCTCCGTTTTAGATGGCTTGACAGACTGTGTAGACCCTGACTGCTGTCAGCAAAGCAACTGTTACACAAGTCCCCTCTGCCAGGGTTCACCTGATCCCCTGGACCTGATCCAGCACAGCCAGCCACCCTTCTCTCAGCACCCTCCAAGGCTCTTCTATGATCGAATCAGATTCCTTATTGGGAAGGAAAGCACTCATGTCATCCCAGGAGATGTCTCATTTGAGAGCAAGTGAGTTTTCTTTTAGATGAAAGACTTTTCTGAATATTGAGAAATGCAATGAAATTCTTTACCAGAAACAAAAAAAAAAGATACCTGGATAGCTGAGAATTCTTCACTGCTGATCAAAAAATACTTAAAAGGGATAGCAAATGTTTATGTCCCAACAGCTGAGGATCTTGTGTATCAGATTTTCATGAACCTATCTAGTTTATTAAAATGTCACAGCAACAAACTACTACTCTTACTAGCAGGACTTTGCCTGCTTTGGAAGGTAGCTGTCTCATCCTTACTAAACAAGTGGGAGGAGTTCAGCCCCTCAGGCTGCAGGTACAGATAATGGCAGGAAGCAGAAGGACAGGTTGGATTCGTATGCACTGTGTTGAGTCATCTTTCTGCCCAATATAATTTAATTGGTATTTACAGTGTAATGAATTCAACACGTGTCACTTACATATAATCCAGCTACCCAATTACCAAACTTTTTTGGGTTTACTACATTGAAAGACCGATGTGGAGTTTACTGTTTTGTGCTGCAGGTTACTCTCAAACTGTCATTATAAAACAGCAGCGTGAGCTCTGAGCGTTTGTGAGGTTGGCTTGTCCTTTAACAGGAAAAGACTGTGCAATTGGGAAGGGACACTTACTTGCTCAGAAAACCTGGCAACACTTATTTTCTTGAACATTTGAAATACAGGGGCACAGAAGTTTTTATGCTGTAGTTCACCTGGGAAGCTATAACTTACATGCTCACAGAGATCCACAAATCATCCACATCACCTAACTATTACCTTGTCAACTAGGTCTATACATTAGATAAACCATGTTCTAGTAATAAGGGCATAAGGATTTGTTTATTTTCCCAATACAGTACATAGCACTTAGGTTACAACCTCAACTTCATGCCATAGCTCCACACAAATTCAGTGTGCTTTCTCTTTGCAACTTATGAATTTTTAATAAAATAAATCTGTAAACAGAGTCGTTATTGATCTGAAATGCCTAAACATTTAATCACAATTAATAATGTAACAGGATGTTATAAATATGTAGAACAACCGGGCATGAGAATGAGCTCCATGAAAAACACCCACCTGTGGGGGCAGGTCTCTCACTGGTGGAACAGTGCCATGGCACCTGGAGCAAGGCCCTTGGTGTCCTGCATGCAGGACATTTTTAAACCAAAATGCAGGATTTTTAAACCAAAAATCAACAATAAAATATTTTCCTCATCAAAATGCCTTGTGGTGAGGTGTTTTCAGGGAGGAGGTGAGCACTCAGGTTGCCTGTATAGTGTTCTGTAACACTGCAAATGTTAGCAGCCAGATTGCACGTAATCCCATCAACGTGCTTTTATAGATACAAGGAATGGATCTTTTAAAGCGATCATTGATGGGATTTAACTTGGATTTAAAAGCTTTTTCTCAGTATAGTATTTCATTTCTTTGCCCTGGTATCTGCCATGCCTTTGAAGACCAAAGAGCAGTGAAGGCTCATGTGGGAGCAGCAGCCCACCCTCGCCATGCATTGATAGCTTATACCGCCAAGGAATACGATTTGTTCTTGCATTGGTGCATTGTTCACACCCCAGGTGTCATTTCCTCTCACTATAAAGAAGTTACTAGTTAGTTTGGTGAGGAGTTCATTGGGATTCAGATGAGGCTGGCTGTATCTTTGGCATCAGAGCAGTGCCTGGAGACTGGTGCTGTGCCATGTCTCCTGGGTTTTGTCAACAGTAATCTGCAGTGTGCTGGGCACCCCGAGGAGTTCATGGGTCCACACTTTGCTTGATCCTTAAGTCTTCCAGGCTGTTGAAAAATTGCTCATCCATAAGTCAAATATTATTAAAAACTGCCAGAATTTTCCTTGAGGATGACAGCTCTCAGAAGGAGGCAACAGCTGAGCTGTGCTGCCTCTGTTCAAGAAATCTGCCTCTGACATTGTCAATCTGACTGTCATCTAGTGTCCTGGGAATTAAGATTACTGAAAAAAATATAGAGAGATAACTGTGGCTACAGTAAAAAAATCAGAAATCTGTGATGCTGCCTATCTGGTACAGACCAAAGAATGCTTTGGGGTTTTTAATCTCCTTTTGGCTATTGCTGAAAAGGTTGTGTCCAGGCAGAGGAATTAAGCAAGGCTGCCTTAAATAGCACTTATTTTATAGCATTGGTGGTTCAACAAGAAATGTTGGAAGGATTGGATGAACCAATGGCATTTGTTTCTGAGCACTGGCATCCATTCCCACTGGTGCTCAAATTTTGCAAAGGCCTGTCTGGAGCTTTTTTTTTTCTCCTTTGCAAGAGGTCTCCGAGACCATTAGGAGGATTAAGGAAGAAACATCTATACAATGTTTTCAGTCTTCTGATTCAAATGACTTTGGGCAGTGTTTAACTGTACCACAGGTCAGTTGAACTCCAGTATGGGTGAAGTTTGCATGAATCTCAGTGTAGATAAAGCCAAAGTGATGTTGAATAGATTTGGGAATGTTATAGAAAATTGTGAGGATTCTCTCTGTCCTTCAGACTGTAAGTGTTTTGTCTCTGCCATGTCCTGGCATTTTCAACACATCTGAAATAGCAAAATTACTTGTTCCAACAACTGCTGGGATATCTATCCTTTTACCTTTCCTTCTTAAACTTCAACTTAGATCTAATTTTTTAACATTTGGCTTCTACAGTGTAATCAGGGTGTTGTATTAACCCATGGCTAAATACCTCACCAAAATTAATATTAAAGAACTAAATGTTTTTAAAACATATTTTGCTTTCGTTTTGTCAAAGCTGTGTCATATGCACTGTTTTTTTACAAACTGAAACTGTGACATGCTGAAAGGCATATTAGACACACCCTGAATGAATGGAAATGTACTTGCTTACATCAGGAATTATTTTGACCTACTGCATGTAGCAGGGTGTAGGAGATTAAAACGTTTTTATCAGCTTCTGTTCTCAGGAAGGTTTTTAGCTTGTTTCTTTGCTGAATATTTTTAATGCATGCTGCTGGCAAGCTATTTGACTCACTGCAAATTGCCTACAAAAAGGGTCCAGTGTTTGGTACTGAATTAATTGCCCTTCAAAGGCTGCTTACAGCAACATTGTCAGCAGGCAGAAATGAATGTACCTTACTAGCCTTTAGCTTAATTTCTCTGAAGATTTTAATCAGAAATGTAGTACAGTAAGTGACATCTTCTGGTAATGTGACACCTGCGAATTCACAAGTTGCTTGATAGAGTTGCACATCTGAGTCTCATGTCTCAGCCTGAGGTGCTCTGAGAATATTGGTAACTTAATACACAAAACAAAAGCAAAAAATTGCAGAGAAGTAGTGGGAGAGCAAGACAGAATGGTGGTGGAATATTAAAATGCTTGACAAGTATTGAAAGAATGCATCTATAATTTTAAACTTCTGTTTATATTGTAAATTAGAGATGTCAAAACAAAGTGCTTGATGGCAGAGAGATGAGACCTGCAGAGCTGAGATCGTCAGTTACATGTGGAATGACCCATGAAGCATTGACAGAGAAATCCTGCTTCTTTTAGGCCACCTGCAACCCGTGGGAATCTCAGCTTTCTCTCAAAAAGCCAACTGCTCCCTCTGGAGTTGCAGATTTAGTACAGCTTGCCAGGGGACTAGAAACATTTTTAATGCATTTGAAAACACTCAGGCAGCTTATCAGGGACATGTTCCTCCCCAGCTCCTCCAAATTAGAAAAGACATTTTTGCACTTGCTTTCAAGTTAAAACAACTTGGACAGCCTTAGTCCAAGATTTTGCAATCGCTGCAAGTAGGTGACTGTTGGAGAAGGTAGTATGAGTTATTATCCACCATGAGAAAGAAAAGCAGGCCAGTCACGAGTGTGTAGAATAAATCTTAGAGGCTGAGAATAGAAAAGAGACACACAGCACATTGAGGAGGCATAATGATCTTTAGAAGTCTCTCTGTTAAAATTAAGAAAAGCAGTGAGTGATAGCAAGGTCCACAGCTCATCTGGAAAGAAGGTGAATGTTGAAGCAAGGAGGTGTGAAGTGGCAGTTGAGTATGAAGTGGCATCACTGCAGGGAACATGCTCTGAAAGCTCTAGTGAGGAAATAAACTAGGTGAGGTCTTCTGCAAGCAGCAAAGCTGCAGGGAACCCACGTGCCATCACACCTCCTGGCGTGAGGATCCACTCTGGAAGCTGTCAGGGCATTGGGGAAGGAGGGAGAACCTGCTGCAAACTGGGGGGCTGTTTGTTACCTCCCCGAGCCTTTGAGATGAGTGCTGTTCATAAAGTAACTGAAAAATGTTTTCATACCTGTAGTAAGAGCAAAGATTAATTCTGATCAAATGCTTAGTCAGAGATTTAGTAGGTGCTGGTAATTCAAGAAGAGGCCAGAGAGTGGAACACTTTCCAACTTCGAGTAGGTAATAAAAAGACAGTAAATAATGAGAACAAATGTAGCAACGTAGAGGCAGGCTTAGAACATTTTAAATCTAAAACATTGGAAAGACAGTTCAATACAGATAAATGTAGATTAATGAGGTTTATGAGTCTTTATCACATATTGTAAATGTGTATGGCTTGTAAAATATGATGAATAAAAAAGGAGCAAGAAAGTTGAAAGATAAGTCTCTTAATATTATTTATGAATAATGAGAAGTAAAGTGAATAAGTAGAGGAAAGAAACTATATATGAAATCATGAAGACTTTGATGAGTTGTTACCTCACAAATCTGTGAGCTTGATAAAATATGAGGACAGAGAGGAGTCAGAAGACAGGTCTGTGTGGAATGAACAAACGGGAGTATGGGAATAATGTTCTGAATACTGATGACTCTTAGGGGTCTGTCTCTCTCATACCAATGAGTGTTTTAAATACATGGAGTGCACCATTAAAGGGATTAGAAAAGGAAAGGCAGGTCTGTTGGTGTTAGAAATATGAGAAAACAAAAGAAACCTTTCTTTTCTGCTCCAACAAATCAAAGAGTAATTGAACCTGTCGGTTCTGTTGAGTGAGTCTTCTGAGTCTGGTAACACCCACAGGAGTTTGATTGCCTTCAGTGGAGCAGCAGGTATAGCCCACAAATAGGGCCACAACCAATTTAGTTAATGTAGAAAACAAAAAGGTGGTAAATCAGAACTCTGTTTTGCATACTGGCAGTAATGAAGCCTCTCCCATTCCTCTGGAGTTTTTGAGCACCTTTGCTGAAAATCAGCATCCTCTTATGTCCTGGGAGCATGGAAATCATTTTAGCAACTGTGGTGAATGGTGTACTCACAAAAGGGTTGATTTCTACCAGTTGCATTTTCAGGTTTGATGGTATCATAGTAATAAATTAGTGTCCTGTCAAGTGGCTTTGGAAAATGGCATGTTATGAAACAACTTAGAACTGTCAGGAATTTATGGTCTCAAATTTGTCTGTATGATTTCACTGGATCATGATCAATTAATCTCAAGGGATAGTCTTTAAATTCATAAATAGAGTCCTAAATAACTTTCATCTGAGGATAAAGTTTTTCCTTTAGATTACATATTCGCTGTGCAAAGGTAGGATGTGTCTGTTGAGGTCTGCTATGAACTTTCAAATTGACAGAGGAACGTAACAATGTGTAAATTTATGCTTATTGTTTCTATTGACCAATTAATGATGGTTACCTTTATGAATATTGTGTTGGTTTTGACCCTAGATGTCTTAACATTATCAAAAGCCTTCTGCATACACTGTTCACTAATGTGCTGAAAGGTGTTTCAGTGGAATAAAGCCATATAAGCCCTAAAGCCATATAAGCCCTTAGAGAATCCCACTAGCTCTTAATCTGCACCATGGGGATATTTTACATCTTGTTCCTCATCCTTGTTGAGACTTGTCTCCTTTACATTTCAATCTTCAAATACATAAAAGGCCAAAGCTAAGAAAAAGAGTAATTTCTTCACCATTTCTGTGGCTAGGATGAAAGTAATGGTCTTAAAGGGCAATGGTGGAGATTCAAATTACACAGTAGGAGGAACATGCCCTGAGTAAAGCATTCAAACAAAAACACTGGAATGGGTTCCTACTTGGTGAGTTATGGAGTTAGACAAGCATCTGTATGGAATAATGCAGGTATAGTTGATCTTACCTGAGGCTAAGGAATGGACAAGATAAAGTCTTGTATTTCCTTTCAGCTCTTATTTTCTCTGATTCTGTGATCCTGTTAGCCTCCAATTAGACCGACTTAGTAATGAGTTCACTTTCCTGTCCATTGACTATCATGCATTCTGCTGTGCTGCCATATTCCAGCCTCTTTACTGGAATGGTAGGATTTTTATGATAGAAAGTGGGTGCAAGTCAAAGACATCCCAGAGGGAATTTAAAAGGGCATAGCATGTGATGAGGGATTGAGAAAAATGTATGTTACACTTGATTAGGCACTCTCTGAATTTACCTCTGTAACTTTCTGAAGTTCAGTGGAGACCATGTGTCTCACTGCTGCCTTATCACATTAGTTCAGCTTTTTTCTAATAGGCAGCAATGCCCTATTCTTAGCAGCAGAGAATGAGGTTTCATTCTCCCCTTTCACAAATCATCACCCCCTAGAGCTGCAGCAAGCTAAATCATGCTATCAGTGAAACCTTTGCAGTGCTATTCAATGGCAGAACAAATGATATCCTGAAATATAGCTGGAAATGGAAATATATTCTCGATACACCAGCAATTAATGGGAGAGTCTCTGTGTCATCGTCATAAGATCATGGATTTTCAAATCAATCTTTTGGACTTGTTTGAATTTTCATTCAAAATCAACAGTTGTAATGATATCAGAGTAGTTCTGTCTGTCTGTGACAGAAGTACAGCATTGAAATAAATTCCCTTCTCACCCTACTGATGTGTCTAACATGTTGCCTTCTCTACTCTTTTTGTTTCAGACGGGCGTGTGTCATTCGAGGCCAGGTGGTAGCAGTAGATGGAACACCTTTGGTTGGAGTGAACGTCAGTTTTCTGCACCACAATGAGTATGGATACACCATCAGTCGACAAGATGGAAGGTCAGACTTTCATGTATGCTCTGTCACTTGTTTAGATTTGCATAGTTAGGGCTGCCTACTACCTTTTATTCATGTACAAAATGTCCATAGACACCACTGTTTGTAGTGTGGCTCAAGGACGGCTGTCTGGCCGTCTGCTCTAGGAGAAGATGTAGTTAGAGCTCTCTAGGGTAAAGGGACCAAAGAAGAAAGAGAAGAAGAAAATACCTGGACATCAAAAAGATAACAGTGATACTCAAAACCTGGAGTGAAAATGTGACAGTACTGCTGTAACAGCACCTTCTTGACATTTTAATATTTTCACTAGTGAGGCCTTCCAGAAAATTCCCTTTATTTTTTTTTCTTTCTGTTGTCAACTGTGAATCTTCCAAATAGTTTATTGAGGTGTCAATGAAGTTAACTCCTTTAGTTGATCACCTGAGACACAGAAGTGAGGACAGGCTCTTTCTGGAGCCAGAATGGTTAAATTCCACAGTCAGTCCTGAATGATGCTGCCTTCCCTCTCTTCCCCAGCCTTGTAGGGCTGAGTTCAGTTCTCAATGACAGATGAAGTTCCTGTATATTCTATATTGCACTCCAGGGTTGACCATCCATTTGCAGTAGGGTCACGATTTGCTCCTGAACTTGAATTAACCTGCTAAGGGCAGTTTAAGACTTCATCTTCCTTGGCTGTGTTGTGAATTAAACAAATGAGAAGCTATCTTTCAACAGGGAAAGAGTGTAATTTGCCACTGTTTCTGCAGCTGTTTTTTTTTTCTTTTTTTGGTTTGGCTTTGTCAATTTATAAAAGCAGAGGAGCGTGCATATTTATTTACCTTATTTTATTGACTTTCAAATTGCACTACTGAAAATTAGTAATTATTATTTCCTCTTTATGCTAGCCTGAATAAAGTTGTTGCATTAAAATATGCTACCTGTATTTCACTGTGAATGTGATCAGTGTCGTTTGGGAAATGTGATGAGATATGCATAATTAAGTCTGACTTCTTATCACAGTTTGTTACCATCAAAAACCTCCATAATAGATGCATTCAATAATACAGAGGGTGAAGTATCTATTTACATATTACCTTATGTTGCCTGACTATGGATGTCAGCAATTCAGAAAATTGAGACTCTGTATATTGTGCCTTCTATGTCCCACTGCTTTACATCCCAGATATGCCAAAGGTTTTTCACAACAGCTCCCAGAGGATCAGCTGCCTTCTGTACAAGAGCTGATTCAGTTCTCAATGCAATTAATCGGCATCTTTCCCAAAAATTTCATATCCTGCACAGAGGGGTCTCCTGCTCAGTGTATTGAACCTTTTGCTCCTGCTACTTTTAGAAAAAGGGAAAAGGCCTAACAGGCTTTAAGACTTCTTATTCTGCATGCTGTACCTTCTTAGATTATGAGTAGCATTCCTTTTCTGGGCTTGGAATTTCTTTTCATATAAATAAAAATAAGTGGGTCCACACTCTTGTTACAGATGGCTCGTTAGTATCATTCCTAATTGATAAATAGAGGAGAGATAGGCCGAGCAAATTTCTGCACCTTGCTATTGATGCCTACAGGGAGGAAGCACAGAGAGGTAAAGCTGCTTCATGAATACCAAGGTGATTCCAGGATGGTATACTTGAATGATTTCACAGAGGGTACTAAGGGCTTGTCCTTGTTTGAGCCAGGATGAAGCTAGTTTTCCTTTTACTGTTTTTTTTTTCCTTCAGAAACCAGGACAGGGCTGTAATAACCAACATGAAGGTTTTGTTTGTGATGCATTGACAGTTGTGGTAATATGATTATAAGAAGAAACAAAGTATTTTGGTTTCTCTTTTCCAGTTTTGACCTTGTGGCTGTTGGAGGCATCTCTGTCACTCTAGTTTTTGACAGATCTCCTTTCATACCTGAAAAAAGGACACTTTGGTTGCCTTGGAATAGGTTTATCATCGTAGACAAAGTTGTAATGCAAAGAACACAGTCGGACGCACCATCTTGTGACATGAGTAGTTTTATCAGCCCAAATCCAATTGTACTCCCTTCACCTTTGACAGCATTTGGAGGGTCCTGTCCCGAAAGAGGAACTGTTATTCCAGAGCTACAGGTAATGAAAAGCCTTTCAAATTAACAATTTGTTCCATTGCAGAACAAGTTCCAGACAATTTTAGATGATGTCACCAAATACTGATCAATTAACTGCTGGGATGTTACTTGTCAGAATCGCACCAATGAATGTCTCCTTAGTACTGTTTCACAAGATGCTTTTCTCTTTTCTTCTTTCTTCGTTTTTGTTGGTATTTTAAGGTGCTTTATTTTTTACCTCCAAGTAGAAGAAAGTGGAGAGTCCTAACATGATTTATTATTGAAATCTTGATTTATTTATACCGATGCACAAAACCATTCCTAAGTTACAGATAAACAGTGCAACATCCCCATACATAAATGTGAGTCATGACCCAAGATGCTTTGAAGACTCCTAAAGATGTTTGATCTGTTCACATCTTCTAGTTCTTTACAATGGCATCTCTAGCTATATTTTAGCTTCTTGCTTTTTCTTACTTTCTTTCCAAGGTAGAGCAATTTTAACATGATCTTTAGGATTGTTTTTATTTTAATGTCAGTTTTCTTGACAGTCCTTAAGTGCTGAGAAGAATTTTCTAACTAATCTTGTATTTAACTGTTCTTTTATTTGGAACTTAAAAGAGGTTGTATGAGTCAACATACAATAAAATACAACTAGACAGGTTTCAGATTGTGTTAACCCCCCATAATTTTTAGTATGTTGTTTGAGCAGTTAGAGTTCAAGCAATAAGGCCTCATTAGGTTCTCTGTAAATTTCACTGAGCAAGTCTGAAAGATATTTTGGCAGCTATCTGTAGACACAAATATTTCCAACTTTTTCTCTTTTTCTCATAAAAGTGTTGCTACCAATTAAGGGCCTTTATTCTACATGTAAGACACCTCTGATTGAACTCGGTTGTGTCTAAATATCTCCATAACTATTAAAAACACTATCAGGCAGTTGATGGCCATAGTGTTGCTGCACAGAGCATACAAAGTGAAAACTAATGAACATAAATGATCAATAACTGATGCACACTAGTAAGAAAAACCTGGGCCACATTACTCTGCATGAGGTATTCCTGGGTCTTCTTTAAACAGCGAAATACCCAAACATGCCATCTACTCGAAAAGAACTGTCCCCAGTCCTTTTTTTTGTCACTGGAGGGTCCTTGGAGTATGAAGTTTCATTGTACAGTACTGGGAAATGAACAGAAAGTAACCCAGAATAATGGGAGAAGGAGATATATTAGCATGTATCAATGCATGAGTGTTTCTTCCTGCTTTTCTATTAAAAATGAGAAGAGATGTCAGATGTGCGACAGAGGGGGCAGCTGGGATGTCAGCAGGAAAGAAGGGGAACACTGCAAATCAGGAACAGTAAAGGGAGCAGGATTTCCCTGGCAACATGACATTTCGTATGTCAAAACAACAGGTGCTGGCGGGCCTCCAGCTGTACTGCAGCATCCTGTGACAGTGATACTGTTGCATTGTGCAAATAAAATTGTTTTGAAAGTGAAGTAATCTCTTGTTAGACAAGAAACTGAAAAACTGGGGAATATAAACAAAGCAGTTTGTATTTTCCCAAGCTTGACAAATTTAACATTGTGACAGGTTGGCTTCTTATTATGGAAATACAGTAAAATCGTTAACTTTATTAAGCACAGTCTAGTTTTCAGTGGCTTTTGACTAACTGCAGTGGCATCCTCCAAGAAGCTGCTCTCTTCTCTTGCCTGCTCCTCCTCACAGTCTATTCCAGAAGAGCTACTTTCTCTCAGAAGATCACAAGAGCTGAATCCCTTTTTGTAGCTCCAAGGCCCACATCATTCAAAAGGTCAAGGCCAAGTTTCTCTTTTCCCTCACAAGCTTGCAGTCTTTACAGTCATTCTAGTTGCTGAGGGCTTATCTTCACAGGATCACAGAATCATTCTGGTTGGAAAAGACCTTTAAGATCATCAAGTCCAGCCATTAACCTAACTCAATCCTGTCCAGTGCTGAACTGCATCCCTAAGCGCCACATCTACTCATCTTTTAGACACCTCCAGGGTGTCTTCATTGTAACCAAGAATTGATACCACTCCACAATCATTAGAACTGGAGTTCTGTGTCCAGTTCTGGAGCCTCGAACACAGGAAGCACATGGAACTGTTGGAGCGAGTCCAGAGGAGGGCCACGAAGATCATCAGAGGGCTGAAACACCTCTCCTATGAAGATAGGCTGAGAGAGTTGGGGTTGTTCAGCCTGGAGAATAGGAGGATCTGAGGAGACCTTAGAGCACCTTCCAGTACCTGAAGGGGCTACATGAAAGCGAGGGAAGGATTTTTTGTAAGGGCATGTAGTGATTGGACAAGGGGTAATGGCTTTAAACTGGAATAGAGGAGATTTAAGTCAGACATTAGGAAGAAAATTTTTTTGTGTGAGGGTGATGAGACACTGGCACAGGTTGTCCAGGGAGATTGTGGAAGCCCCATCCCTGGAAGTGTTCAAGGTCAGGTTGAATGGTGCTTGGAGCAACCTGATCTAGAGGGAGATGTCCCTGCCCATGGCAGGAGGGTTGGAATTACATAATATTAAGGTCCCTTCCAAACCAAACTATTCTATGATTCGATAACTCCATGATTCTTTGAATATGTCCACAAAG
The DNA here is from genome assembly GCA_020745705.1 of Hemiprocne comata. Taxonomy (NCBI): domain Eukaryota; kingdom Metazoa; phylum Chordata; class Aves; order Apodiformes; family Apodidae; genus Hemiprocne; species Hemiprocne comata. Next base: position 10,527,325 of record CM036597.1, on the reverse strand, counting down.
ACAGCATTTGCTCCTCAGTAGGTAAGAGTAAGTTGACCAAGCAGTTTCCAGTGTTGGACATTTTGTAACATGCCTGGCTACAGCACTGCTGAAATAAACACAGAAGGACAGCCAGTGTTTTAAGTGATACTGTGTTCACATCATCATTATGAAATGTAAAATAAGCACCTGCCATCGCTATTATAATTTTGTCTTTTTCTTGGCTATGGATATGACGATGTGGTTTTTTCCCAGGTGGTCCAAGAGGAAATCCCAATTCCTTCAAGTTTTGTGAAGCTGAGTTATCTCAGCAGTCGAACACCAGGGTATAAAACTTTGCTGCGCATCATTTTGACACACACAACCATCCCTTCTGGAATGACAAAAGTCCATCTGATAGTTGCAGTTGAAGGACGTCTGCTTCAGAAATGGTTTCCTGCTGCAGCCAATTTGGTCTACACATTTGCCTGGAATAAGACAGATATATATGGACAGAAGGTTTCTGGTCTGGCTGAGGCTATGGGTATGTAGAATCACCTTGATGTAAACAGAAGTGCTCACACATCAGGCCAGGGAAATACAGCTTATAAATTTCGTTGCCGCACTTACATTCTTTTAAATCAAATGCCTCTATAGCTAAACTAACTTAGATGATTTCCTAAGAACGTTTATTTTCTTGTTCTTCCAATGTCATCTTTCTAATTTAATCAATTTGAAAATCCCCTTTTCCCTCAGAGAATGGTTATGTACTAACATCATTATATTCAGCTGTCTTTGTTTTTGAATGTTACTTTGAATATGACCTTTGGTGTGTCATTGTTTCTGTCATTTTTTGGCTGTGACATTTAAAATGTCATTTCCACTTAGGGTTTACAAAATTCCAACTTTCAGACATCCTTTCTTACTACATTTCATGTCTCCAACAGTTAAAACTTCTTGATTTGTTGTTTAAAAGATGTTTATATGAAAATCATCATGTTTCAGAGGCTTTCTTTACCAATCAGCACAAGCAGCTATTAAGAGAATTGCTACAAAGTGCTGTCTGCACAAGTACATTTTATTTAGCCAACCGTCTTTTCCATTAATTTCATGATTTGGTTTTTCAAAGGCTTGCTATTTTTTTAATTGATTTTGGGGTTATGGTCCTTAATTAACTTATCTTATGGATCTTTTCCATTAAGGTTATTTACCTTGCCAGTTAAGCTTTGTATTGTGAATAAGCCCTATTCACTTCCTTAGCAGTTTTATTTTGCTTTTTAAGTGAAAGGAATTACAGCAGACTATAAAATAAGAATAGCAAGGGCTACATGGAGCCATCACCCTTGCAGGGAATATGCCTCTTTCCATATACCAAAATACTGTTTCGAGGGGCTCTTTTCAGGACCTGCTGTTTTGTCCATACAGACAGTGTACCTGCAAATCATCCTGTGCAAAGCCAAAAGGTGTCACCCAGACTATGTCAGCTGTGCAACTCCCAGAGCACCTAGTGAGTGACTTATCGTGTGCTCCCAGCCAGGCAGTCTGTGAGGCAGCTACATGGAGAGGGGTGGAGGAAGGAGAACTATAGCACTTTCGTAGTCATTTCTGCTTAGAGAATGGTGCAGACACAGCCACTGGTGTCCACAAAGGTTTATGAGACCAAAATATGGAGTGTGATGTACATCATGCAGTGCACATAGGAATATATCCAAAACCAAAAAGCTTGTTCTAGGACTGTGGTCCCTCAATCCATTTCAACAGATACAACTGCAGGCTGCTGCCAGAAGGGACATTCCCATGTTCTCTCCTTACCCCTGGGCCACCACTCACATTCATTTGATCATCATTAAATGGCCAGATCAGGAACAAATTCAGCTGAAAACTGAAGCAAGCAGAAAATAAGTGATAAATTTTCAGCTTCATTAGTTTCCTGATCTGCTATGAACGCTAGTGCAGAAGCACAGGTCTTCTCATTCCAGCTGTAGCTCACACATCACATTGGCCTCGAAAAGCTCCACCATTTGTGCAAGGTGTTCTAAACTGCTACACCATCCTGTCTGCAGCTGATCTACATATCTGGCTCATAGCTGCAGAAGGGTGGACAACTCTTCGAAGGAGTTGGTCAGGTGCTAGTACTGACACCAGAGAGGGCTCTGAAGGTCCCGGGAATAGTGTGTGGTGGGGACCAGGAGTGCACTTTTCAGCCCATCTGTCTAGTGAAACCTCCTTGTTACAGGCCAAATCCAGCCCTAACACGTGGCAGACAGAGTTTCCTGCTTGCATTTTGCAGAGAGGGGAGGAATTAAATGGGTTGTTGGCTTCCCAGATGAATACTTCTGCAAATCCATAAAATAAAAAAAATTTGCACTGTGTCCTTTGGCACTTGCCTGGGTGATCAGGCAGGACCAGACAGGTCACCTGTGCCACTTGGGGCTGCCCTGTTTCAGTCTGTCATTGCACGGTAACACTAATGTGTTTGAGGGGGAACAGTTGAGTCTGCCTGCTCTTTCTGCATCATTTAAGAGTTTTCTGATGATCATGAGGTCCAGTAGATATCTGTACTTTAAAACAGCTTAAATCAAATACATAATGTCTTATGAAATGATACTGTAGTTACAGATTCCCAACTTAGAAATAGATGAGAGTAATATGTTTAAATATGAATAAAACGTACACAATAGTACTGGATAACAACTTTTAAATTATTTAATTGCTGCTTAAATTTTTTATTTTACTTGAAGTTTAGTTTACTTTGCTTCTTGCAAAATAGAAACAACAATCTTTATATTTTAAGTGCATTGTTAACATGCTTTGTTAGATTCCAGTAAAGCTGTATTTAATTTGACACACCGTAGTGCTCGGGGACCTTTATATGCATCCATTATATGAATTTTTGTCAAAATTATTTTGTCTGTCAGTATATCCCCAATATGTAATAATGCACTCTGTTCAGTTTTCATTGCAATTAAATTAAATTTCAGCAGGTTGAAGTCCTGAAACTCAGGAACGTAACCATCAGTGCTTACTTTTATAAATACTATAAGCATCTTTATTTTTCTTCAAGGTTATTGACAGCAATGAGCACATTAGCAGTGACAGAAAAGATGACTTTCTGAGCCTTTATCCACGCACAAGTGGTTCAATTTAAATTTGTTGGAGAAATGTTTGCTTGTGTTTGTCTGGTCGCCAGGTCCCTAACAAGAGGCCATTTTCTCTTCTCAGAATAACAGCTGAGCTGTCAAAGTAACATTCTTTGTTCTGAATAAAAAAATATCATGTGGATGTTGACATACAGAACCTTGGTGATAAAGTGTATGTCCCCTTTTAATTTAACAGGAAAAGGAAGGATTTGAGTAGAAACCGCAATAAGTGCTCCAGCATAACCCCAAAAACGCTCAATCTTGCAAGCACTTGCATCCCACACAGCAGCATGAAGTGGTGTGCAAGGACTAACCCTTCTGGGCATGAATATAAAAACCAGCTCTCAGACTGAATAGTCTTAGGTCTTCTCTGTTTAGTACTCTACTTGTTACTTTGGTTGAGGTCATTATATCCTTTGTTCAAAGAAGTCAGATGTTGATACACACAAATGTTTCAGGAGGGGTTGAAGTAGAGGTTACTGTCCTGTTTAATCATGTCTTTTATTTTTTACCTGTATTTTAGCCACAGCCCTTAAACTGTGATATGCTGGCACTACGAACAAATTATTGTTCATTCTTCTAAATAGTTGTATAGAAAGAATAGATTTTTGGCACAGATTATGTCAGTAAATCTTTTGAAATCCATTTTGAGACTGCAAAGGACTTTACTTGCTGGCTGTTAGTGTCCAAAAACCATAGTCATTACAGCTCTCCTTCATGCAGTGAAACCTCAGTCACCACAAAAAAGAGCTATAAATTAATTTGACCAGAAAATAACACCCTACAAGGAGGATAAGGTGACTAGATTGTCGTTTCACTTCCAAAATTATATTTTGTAAAAGCCACCAGTAACAAACTACAGATTTTTCAAGTGTCACTGCAGTCCCTTGGTTGACTTTACAATTGTTATGCTACACGTTGATTGCTTTGCATGCAAAACGATTGATAGGAAATTTTCATGGCTGGTACATCAGTACCTCCAGTTAGATGTTTCAGGAGACCCTGCTTCAAGATTACACAGATTCCTTTTTGAAGCATAGACTTCTTTCCTAAATATATACAAGTGTACATAGAAGCATGCTTCTTGATGCTCATGAAGTGAGCATATGTCCACGTGTCTTGCTGAGGAGAAGGAGCAAAAAGGCAGCTATGCACAATAAGGATGAGAGCAGGGAACAGTAAACTGTTAAGAAAGGGGTTGATAACCTCTAGAGGGTATTTGGCAGCTCAGAAAAATCAGCTATAGGCAGGGAATAGCAGACACTTTACAGTGTTAGCTACAGTCCTGGTAAATGTGCCACTGTAGATCTGTTGGCACAGAATCTCAGATGGTGTAAATTGTTGTAGCTCCCGTGAGCCAGCTATCAGCCTTACAGCCCCCACCAACTGGCCTGTGGGGCTGTCAGGGTTCACTGAGCTCAGCTCAGTGACTTGGTGTTGTAGGTCTGTTCTCTTTTCAAGTACATGCCCCTGACCCAAGATTGAGGGTGTTAAGTGCACGAATGGAGTAAAGATGCTAACGTGTAGGTGGCAAGTGTTGAGGCTGCTTCATAGGAAAAATCTGCCCTTTATCTTCTCTGCATTAACACTTAGAAAATAGCATGTTGGGTTACTGAACCTTGAGGGCTCATCCCAGCACAGGACGTGGCTGTTCTGGAAGCAGCTCCGTGCCCAGTTGGGCACTCAGCCCAAGGGGTTATCAGAAACATTGCTGATGTTAGTCATAAGAGCTCCTGTAACAGAAAAATTGGACAGAGTGGCTGCTGGACCCTCAGACTGAAACCTGTAATGTTTGAAACATACAATATTTACAGGACTTAGGGAGATGTGATTTTTACAAGTCAGAGATTAGCTGCAAAAACAGGTTCTTTCTGCTAAAATGATGAAGCAACTTTAAGTGAAGTTGCAGTAAGGAACAGCTTCCAGTTTGCCATAAAACTTTTGTGTTACAATGGTCCCTGCTGTAGCTGGTCAAAATGTTTTGATTGCATCCAGTAGTGGAACATGTAGATAGTGTTAAAACTCTTTGTGGTTCAACTAAAATGTACCTAAAGCTGCTACATAGAAAAAGTGAGAGATAAATATTGAAAATTTCAGAAAACTCTGTGTTTTAAAAATACTTCTTTCTTTTGTACATTTATGTATTTTTTAAGACTTTTTTTTTTTTTTGAAAGTTTGAACTACCTCAGTATAGATCAAATTTGGAGATTTGATGCAAAATAACATTCTTCCTTTTGAATGAGTTGCACTGAAATCTAGAAAGGTTAGCAAAAGAAGAGAAATAGCTTTTTTTTTTAATAAAAGTTGTTATCTTAGAGATACCAAAATTAAATTTTACAGATTTGTTTGTTTGTTTTACTAAAGTACTAAGGGGAACGTTTTTTGGTCAATTTGAGGACCCCCAAAATCCACCACCCTTGGGGAAGTTTAAGATTTTCAGCAGGTATTTAGGCCAGCTGTAGAGGAGAGCCACATGATGCAAAAGCCTGTTAATATTGACGTTTAATTCTAGAAATTTTCAGCTTGGCAATCCATTTCTACCTAACTACAGTTTTTACAACTAGCAAACAAATTAAAACCAGTTTGCTTTAACAGCATTTTTTTTCTATTTAAGCTGTTATTCAGGTAATTACCAATAAACAATCAAGTCAGGACTCACTGGAGATTTATGCTCTTAAGAAATCCATAACTGATAAAACAGAAAATTTTCTGCTTTGAAACAGCAGTAATTATAACTGGAATAACATACTAATCACTTAAAACTCTTTTTTAAAAAAACACCATTCAACAGTAGCAATCAGACAGAGGAAAATGAGTGGCATCATTACTTGACAGTTGAATATCAAAACCTGGAATGAAGAATTAACAAGTAGTTCACAGGAAAAGGTAGACTGATAGATATTTAATTATTTGTTTGCAGTGTCAGTGGGATATGAATATGAAACATGTCCTGATTTTATTCTGTGGGAGAAGAGAACAGTAATCCTTCAAGGCTTTGAAATGGATGCTTCAAATCTGGGAGGCTGGTCTATAAACAAACACCATGTATTAAATCCACAAAGTGGTAAGTCCTTCCTTTATTAACTGGCCATGCAGAAGAAGAATACAAATTTTAAAGGAATTAATTGTTCAGATTTTAAGCATTACACTTCCTAATGTCTTATCCTCGTGGTTTGAATGTGTACCCTCGTTTACTGAGAAGCAAACTGTAAATGTCATGTGAAAAGATATTTTTCATGTTCTGGCTCCCAGGTATTAAACACTAATATCACTAACTCTTGTGATTGCTAACACATTTTGCATATTTGGATGGAGAAAGGAAATACTAGGTTCAGTCTCATACTGCTGGTATAGAAGTACCACGTTTTAGATCTGTTTAGAGTGTGTTATGTGCTCAGTGAAGTGTCTACATCCCTAACTTATCCAGTGACTCACATGGGATAGTAGCATCACAGCACCAGGAAGACAAACCATGCAGGAAGAGATGGGTGGAGCGAGAGGCAGCATTTTCAAAATCATGCTGCCAGTCCAGGATACAGAAGTTTTTGTGGCTGCACACTCTGTAGAGAAGCACAGGAAGTTATTCTTCAGGTCAAGCAATCCATTACCTTTCAAAGCATTAGGAAAAAAAAAAAAATGCTTTTGGTGTCATAATATTAACCCTTCAGAGAGATTCTTCAAGCATGGAGACTTGAATCTGTTTTCTCATTGCTTTTGTTTTATTCCCGGGGGGTTTCTTTTCCTCCCTTAACATCTATAATCAGGAACAAGTGGAATTTCAAATTATTATACTTGTAGATAAAATATGGTTTTGCGAATAAACAGATATCTCACTGTCCAGGGGAAGAGAAACCTGGGGCACTTAAAATCAGCAGAGTATTGGATTCAGTAAATTCTCTCCCTTTGCTCCAGGTGAGAGTCGGTCCACTAAAATCTTTTTCCATCTGCAAACTTCTGTTGATGAAGATTCATGCACAGATGTATGGCTGTCAGGGTTTTACAAGCTCTGTTCTTGAATGCCCAGCTACAGTATAAATATTCCAAATACAAAAGGTCAGATTTAGTTTGTAAATTATCTGGATTTCTGTTTTGATTTAAAATAGTTTGACATTTTAAACAGCGGTTCTTTCATACCCTGTCTTATTGGTTTGTATAGATTGTCTCTTTTAAATGCCAGCTATTGACATTTAACACAAAGAGAAATCTGACCTCAGTCAGCTCAGCCCCCAACTGTGAGCCCCACAGTCTACTCCTTAGTGCCAATTTACCACTTGCATAGTTTAATTTCAAGACTAAATTGCTGGCAGTAACTCCAATTTATATGACTATCTGCTAACTGCAGTGGTTACTACTATAATTCACCCCATAGGCACTAACATGTTCTGAGATTTTTTTAGAGTATACAATTATATCTGAGCAGGGCTAAATCATTGCTCTCCTGAGCACAGGGTGTGTGGTGATAAATTGCTTCGTGGCCCCATCTCAGCTGTGTGGCTGAGAACACCAGCCAGCACTGACCTGGCAGCCACATGCCACTGCCCCTGAAATCATCCAGGCTGTGCCCACTACCCCAGTAACAAAGATTGGGCATGTGCATCTTCTGCTTCTCTTCCTCACATGTTCCCACTGTGCTGGGCATAATCAAGGCTGAAGTCAGGGAGAAGCTGCTAAATGTCTTTATCCAGTACTTACAGACCACAGTCTGGGGAGGGTGTAAGCATTTTTGACTTGAAATGGGTGGGTCACTTCTGTTCACAGTTTGCATGTGAGAGCATCTCTAGTGCAGGTGGCAAAGCCCAGCCACAGCTCAGTGATGTCTCAGATGCTCCCTGTGATTATAGTGGGCTTTAAGCATGCACAGCTGGCTCATGTATAGGAACTAGAAAAGCAGTTGGGAGCAGAAAAAAAATACCTATACCATAGCTAGTGCATACCTAACAGAGCAGCCTGTAGACTCATATTAAAGCAACAAAAGGAAACAATGAACTGTGTTAACTAAAAGAATAAAAATGAGTGTGTTTCTGGTCTTATCTAGAAACTAGTGAATTGCTCTTCCATTTCAGGTATATAAAATGTATTTTAAATAAGGACAAGAGTGTGATTCAGACTTAGAATTATACATTTCAGACTTATCTCCATGCCACCGTGAGTGAAACGAAAAGCATGAGTATCCTTCTTGAGTATGAAGATACTGAGATTTATCATTTTTAATTGAAGCATTCTCTCTAGGTGGATAAAGAGCTGCTCTTTTTAGATGCACAAAACTTGCATCTGTTTTTGAAACACTGTCTCTGAATTGACTACAGATACAGCATTGGAATATAACATAAATGTCTTTCTAAAAATTTGCTATTGCGAGTTACCATTTTGTTTTCGAACTAAAACTGGAAGCACTTTGGTTATTTAACGAGTTCTGAAGTTCCTGCTCAGAGACAGAGTGGATATGCTTACCTCCCTCCCTGTAAAGGCTATTCGTTTTAGAGATGTTACAAAATAAAATAAATAGAGCAGAGAAGTTGTTAAAATATACAGATGTGATTTTACAGAATTGTACTTCATAGCACAGTCTGCCCTGTAGAGGTACAAGTACTGACAAGCAGAAACCGTAGGAAGTAAAGACTGTTCTATTGCCAGATGTAAGTAAACATATTTTAAAAAAAGAAAGAAAGCCAAGATGTCTGATTCCAGCAGCATAGATGTGAAATAACATATTTTGTTCCAATCTGGGTGTCACTGGAAACGCAAACTTTTTAATTGTGTATGGTTTTGCATCAATATGACTGTTACATTAACAAAGGACCACATCCTGTTCTCACCTTTACTAGTCTGTTCTTTTCCTACCTTACTTTCCCCCTCCAGTTTAGAGGTTTGATCACTTCTAATTCATGGCATGATTAGAGCTTAATGTTTTCTAACACAAAGGTTTTGGTCAGCTTGGAAGATCTGCAGAGCATTTCTCATAATCAAGAAGAGAACACATACCATAAATATTAGTTCCTATATAGAGTCTTTTTAAAGCACGTATATCTCATGAATACAAATGAACCTGCTATTAACCGATTTTTCAGAGTATTCTTTGTATTAGATTTTTCTTCTGATGGGCAAGTGTATTGATTCCGTTCTTATTTATCTAGAAGAAGGAGAAGTAATGTTAGAGGGACTTTATGCTTTACGGTAATTTCAGCCCCAGTGCAACATGGCACTGACTAAAATGAAAGCAGCAACTAGAAAGTCTGAAATTAAGCACATGCTTGCATTTATTGACAGCAAAACATATTCTCCAGAGCCCTAATTATTTACTGGCATTTGTATGAGACGATTGAAATATTACCTTTACTTTGTTAATTTCAGACAAAGGGCAGCATCTTTATTTAGTAGAATTTTTATCTGGTGCATAAGGGAGGTTATTTCCATTCATTTTACTGGCATATTTCCAAGATGCTTTTTTTTAAGCCAACATTCAAATGAATATATGTATTCTGTCCTCTATTGTTAAGAAAGAATTTTTTTAAAAATGTAATTCCCATTAAAATAACTATGGCAACGCTCAGTAATTTCCAGGGAGAATTTTAGCTTCAGACTTACCTGAAAGCCACAAAAAATAGTTTAACAGAAGCTGCTAGAGACGGTACATCAACACATTTGCTGTATATTGGGGAAATTCAGACACGTCTCAACATGTACTTCCCACAGCATCTAGAATATGCTCATTTGCCAGTGTGAGAGTCCTTCAGAAGGTATATTTCCTTGTGTTTATTCCTTTAGTCATGCCACTTTTCTGAGGAAGCACTGGGCTTTCCAAAGGAAATAAGAGATTTGGGACTGTGGTCTAAGACAAAACCTATCTTCTATTCAGAAATAGCCAAAATCTTACAATAACGTGTAATTTTAAAGGTACTTCTTAGCTACGTTACCACATTGTTTTTTAAAATAAACACTACAACTATCAGCCTGGTAAAATACATGTTTGTACTTGTTATAATATCACCAATCTAGTCACTGGGAAGGCTTTTAACAACGTTTGCTGCAGAGCAGTCCTAAAATACTGACACACTGTTTTAAAATTTATGGCAGAATTAAATATATTATTGCTGGTAAGAAATTCACTTGTGCCTCAGAATTACTCCTGGACTTAACTTGGCTTTGCTGCACTTGGCACCATTTTTATATACCATGAAGGACTTGCATTTAAATTTGAATATTGATTTTGTACTGCCACTCAGTGCTCTTTTGTGAAAAATGCATAGTAGCCGTGCTATTAATCTCCTTTAATTAAATATTTAAACTGCCCAAGAAATTCCTCTGCTACCTAATAAAAATTTATGAATAAAATGAATATTAAAGTAGTAATCCCCAAGAAATCAGATAGCACTGCAATTAACAGTCAATTTGTTAAAGCATTAACCAACCATGAGTTCTCCTCATGATCTTGGCTTTTAAAATAGCCACTAACCACTAATCAACAAAATGGTGATGGTGAAATTTGGGATTGAACTGGAAGGGATTAGTGGAATCCTGGCACAGTCTTTAAAAGATCCAACGTTGCTTTTTTGGTAATCTGATTTTCTAGAGGTTTGCATAATCCAAAACTGAAAAAGTTTAAATGTTATTTATTTGCTTTTTTTGTCTCTGTTTTCTGTTGTTTCCCCTGCACACACCTTCTCCTTAGGAATTGTACACAAAGGAAACGGTGAAAACATGTTCATTTCCCAGCAGCCACCAGTTATCTCAACCGTGATGGGCAATGGACACCAGAGAAGTGTCTCTTGCTCCAACTGCAACGGTTTCGCACTCAACAGCAAACTCTTTGCCCCGGTTGCTCTTGCTTCTGGGCCTGATGGTAGCGTGTATATTGGAGACTTCAATTTTGTCAGACGGATCTTTCCCTCTGGAAACTCAATTGGTATATTAGAATTAAGGTAAAAAAACAATTAGCTTTCTCTAACTAGTGTTGATTATCCTGGCTTCTTAAGCGGCCTTTAAACAGGTTTTGCGTAATGAATTTCTACACAGTGTAGAAGTAATAGAGCTATTTTTCTTCCCGTGAGGTTTTTCATATGTTTTCTCAAAAAGTTAAAATATTCCATGAGGTGTATTTTTTAAGGCAACCACCATAATTCAGTTGCCAGTATGTGCAGGTCACAGCATTATGGCTGAAGACAGACTTATGTTTAAAATCAATACGACTAAATCGCTCCTCATCTGTAACAGAGGGCTTGACTTGAGTTTAAGGAGACAAGAGCAAACATGGCATTGCAGACTGATGTGTTTCAGGCTGGGCCTGTGCCACCATTAATGACTCCCCTATAATTATGACTCCAGCTTCCCATTCCCTCTCAGGACCAGAGGGGAAGGCAAGAAAGATTTCAGACACTGATAAACTAAATTTCTCTTACTTAACACCCATGAATCTCCAACTAGCTAATATTGCTGGTGATGACGTTGTGTTCTGATTGTTCAGAATTAACTTGATCATGTGCAGTCGATGCAAAAGAAGCAGTTCAAGAGAAAGAAATAATACTGATTAGCAGGATACACAATGTTTGTTATTGGGATACAGCTCTGTGAGAAGTTAGGAAAAGAATACACATGTGTTCAGGACTAACATTTCTTTTCTTTTCTTTTTTTAAACCTGAACCAATTTGTCTTACCAGGAACAGAGACACAAGACACAGGTAAGTAAAAAGCAGTAATAGTAATCTGTGAGCCATGTTCAAGGAAACAGTCTTATAGAAGTCCTTTTAAAAGTCTGGATATAGAAAAACACACTGAATTTAATAAATACAAACATTAATCAAATTCACCTTTGTTTATGGTAAAGTAGTTTTGATTTGTTCCCTTTGAAGGAATGAAATCTCCCTCTGGAAATCAGTTTGCTGATCACAAAGCAGAGATGGGGAGGTTTAAACTCAGAAGCTGGGAATGCATTTCATAGCTGTTATATGCATCTCACAATGTGTTTGAATGATCATAGACATAGCCAGCCAAGAAAACTGGAGTTTTAGCAACAAAGAAATAATAAAAAAAGGCGTCCAAGTCACACAAGAGGACTGTGCTTTAGCAGTTTTAGGACACTGTAAACTTCAAATTCTGCCACAGTTATAGAGGGTGCACAGCAGGCCCCAGAACTGAGGACGCTGTGTCACAGCTCAGTTCTTGGTTCTCCAGCTAAAGCAAAAGCAAGTGTCTTCCCTCCTTTCCAGTTAGCATTTTGGTATTGCAATGTAGGGATTTCTTCAAAAGAATGAACGCTGCACATGGGGCTTTTGCGACAGACGGTGAGGGAGTTGGTTCTGCCAACCCAACTGCAGAGATGACGTTGCAGGCTAGAAAAAGTGTACCCTTAGAAATTAACTTCTAAGCATTTCAGTACTTACATGAGATAAATAAACCAGTACTATCACAACCTAAGATGTTAACTTCATGGCTTAGTAGGAAGCAGAGTGTGGACTAAACACGTGTTTGCAAAATGAGAGTGCTGGTTGGAATTACTTGCTTTAGTCACAAGAATACTATGGAATACTGCAGGTTATTTGCCAGCCTGCTTACAGATGATACCACATCTTATGTTTTGCAATGAAAACTTAAAAAGAAAGAATAATTCCTAATTGGTAAGTGCAAGGTTCTTTTTTTAACTGAAGGATTGTTTCTGTTTGCCTTTATTCTGAACTGACCAGTATCTTTGTAAACTAAAGAAGCAAACTCAACATGCTTACTCCGTAATGTATTCAGAACATGAATCAGGTTTTAAATTCAGGGGTTTCTTTTGTAAAGTAGATATTTTTTTAATACCTGCTCACTAGTACTAGTTTCTTGAGATGAAATTAGTTAAATCAAGTTGTGATAATACTCAAGTACCCAGCCCTATTAATTACAGTAATAATTGCCTCTGTCAGTATTCTGTCCAAGTGACATCTGTGCAAAATTGGAGGAAATCACTTGAAGTTAATATGGAGGTTATGGTTGAGTACTCAGCAGTCCCACTGTTCGCTGTTCTCTTGAGGCTGTGAAGGCCACAGTCATGATGGAAATTTCTAGGATGCTCAAAGAAAAAAGTGGAAACAACAACTAAAAGGTGTCAGAGGCTTATGACAGTCCAAGCAGGAAAGGTTGCAAAATCCAGTTCCTCAACACAACTTTTAGTCTCCAAAAGAGCAGTGAAAGAAGGTTCTTTTCACCAGAACAAAGAAAATACTGTGTGAAACTGGATAGAGTTTGGAGACCAGTAAAAACAGAAGGCCACTGATCTCACTTTTAACTGTTAAAAGCCATTTATCACATTTCTTTTTCTTGTCATCAAGATTTTTATTAAGAAATTACGAAGTGGTTTAATAACTTGTAAAAATGGAAACTAGACTTTGGGGTTACAGAGTAAAATTTTACTACAGGATCGTAATATCTTGTCCTGGAAAAATTAATTCTAAATCCTAGTCTACTTGATAAAGTTTTTAATCAGCTCATTTAAATAAACTCAGTTTGAGATTTGATGGCAAACTTCTGCAAAGATAGTGGGTATTTGATTTTGTTCCATTTTTTACTAATACTCTTTAAATTTAAAGATTTTAGTATGCAAGGCTTTAAGCGTAAACATCAAGAGTTTTCTAACAGCCAGTCTATAAAATGTAATGACAAGGATGACAGAAAATGTGTCTACAAGGAGAGTACATAATGACCCCTTGTTCTCTGCAGTTTCTGCATGATGAACTTTGTGTTTAACATCTAGAATTCTCCTTGCAACTTTTTCCACAGCAGTATTTTATTAAAAAATCATCTTTTGGCTGGCCAGTCTCTTCTGAGCTCACTCCAGAGAGCCCATATGATTGTTAATGTTTTCAACAAACAAAATTTTATAATACTGGTGATAATTCAGCATTAATTGCTTTTAGCTAATCCTCTTACTCATCGTTCATCATACCACCATTCTTGCATCCCCTGTGTATCTTTGGACTGTGTTTCACATCTGTTTCCCAACTGTGGGAAAATTCTCTTTCCTTATATTTCCCCTTCTGTCTTTTATGTTTATGACTAAGGTCAGCTTTAAGCCACTCAACCTTGTGGCCCAATCCTCAGATACACTGAGTTCATATCCCTTTTTGGATGGAGAATGAGAAGTGAGAGCAATAGGTCCAAGCTCTATCATATTTATCATGGTACAGCATTAGCCTTATCACTTCAAAATGGCAATAAGATTTCAGCTGATCATTCGTTACAAGTTTCATAGAGAATTATAGAGTACACAGTAGATTGCTAAACAAAATATATTGGTTAGTAATTTTTACATTGTTTTGCGGCATTGCTCAATAAGGTAGAACTGTCTAACAGATTATTAATAAAGTTTAGTATCTGCCTTAGCCGAGCAAAACCTTATTTAAAGAGGCTCCATCAACCTGAAATCAAATCAGTAAAATTAAGTCAGTATCATCTCAGACATTACATACCTGTTCTGGAGCCTCTGCCTGTTCTTCAGTTCTATTTTATCTAGATTTGTCTTTCTCTGGTTTGTTATGGCATGAAAAGCCAGCCCTGCAGAAGGAGCAGTACACAGAGCATTGGCAAACCCACCACAAACAGAATTGACAAAACTGAGAGGAGTAACTCATTTCCTAAATCTGAAGTGTTAGTTAATTGTTCCAATGTTAATAAAATCTTAACACACACACAAAAAAATTAAAAATAGAAATTTGACAGTCTTTTTAATCTGCAGAGCAGATAGGAAAGTCCCATGTAGAGTTATAGGGGATGTGGGCTGGTCAGTGTCTTGCCCAGCTGTCAGAAATCTCCTCCTCCCCCTGGAGAGTTGTAAAAACAGTATCTGAGCACCAAACACTCAGCCATGCATTGGCCACCACTCTGCCTGTGCCTGTCTCCTACCATTTCAGTAATCTACTGTGTGATTTAAATGATCTACACCTATCTGGATTTTATGTTACTTTATTTTTACTTTTATTTTACTTTTTTTTTCTTTTATTATTTTTTTTTTTATAATCAGGTCTACACTGCAGTCTCACCAGGCTCAGGAAACTGCCATGGTGTGCCATGTGCTTAGACAGTTTCCTCAAACTGGAAATTAACTTTCCACTCAAAAAGAAACAAAAAGTCTTACTGGTTAATAAGATGCAGCCCAGTTCTCTGGTTAGAATTTATGATCCTCACCATGTAATTAACATATGTAAATATTTTTAAAATAACATTTTATAATCTCAATAAGGCACTTCAGTGCATGAATTATGGTGCATTAATTCATGCCTAGATGCACTGATAGTACTTGGCCTTCTGCCTTGCTCCTGACAATACAGTCAGCATGAATTAAGGCACCATATTTCACACCTTCATATCTCCTAAGGTTTAGAAACAGATAAAAATAACCAAGAGTGGGTATTTGTGCTCATGCAGAACAGTCTGTGCTTCACTTTGCTGCAAGTCATAGGTTTGTTTTCAGTGCCAAGGGTAATAGGAGTTAGCAGGTATAGAAAAATTACCTTGCTTTTGATATTAATGATTATAACTAAGTTGAAGTCACTCCAGTTAGCTTTATGCTGGGTGTCTTGGTACTAATGGACTATCTCAACCAATACCACTCTCTGCATAAACTTGCTGCCTGGGATGTAGTTGGCTGGTCAGGCTCTGCAGCTGGTACTGGTCCCTTCCTGCTCAGCAGTGGTGCTTGCATGAGCTACAGTAGAGCTGGTCCAGTTACGCCTCTGTCATCTCTAAAGCATTGAGCAGATGTCTGCAGAAGTGTTATGCTACCGTGAATGGAGACCAAAAAGAAAAACAATTTAACTTTGGTGCTCTTCTCTTCTCTTTAGTACTAGCCCTGCACATAAATATTACTTGGCTGTTGACCCAGTGTCAGAATCCCTTTACTTGTCGGATACCAACACCAGGAAAGTATATAAGGCAAAATCTCTCATTGAAACAAAAGATCTGGCCAAAAATGCAGACGTGGTGGCAGGAACAGGTGATCAGTGCCTTCCATTTGACCAGAGTCACTGTGGAGATGGTGGAAAGGCATCCGAGGCCTCTCTCAACAGTCCAAGAGGTAAGAAAAGAGCATCTCTGAAGTACTTGGTATTGGGCATCTGTCATTTCCCTCTTATTTACAAACTCAAATGCAACTGAAAGTAAAGAAATGGGTTTGATCTGGAACTCTAGTTTGTCCTTCCTCATTAAATCCGCTTTGCAAAACATGAAGATCTCACCTACTGCACATGGAATAAGCATTTTGCTGCAGCCTTCCCATCCGTATGTCCTGTGTTGTCACAGGAAGAATGTGTGTGAAGCCTTGAATCCCCACCAGCACCACGATTAATCCCCTTGCAGTCTGCATTAGAACTGTGATAAAGTCTCTGGATTTGGTGCTCTAAAGCAGCTGCTCACCCTCAACACCCACTGAAATTTCTTAAACAAAGGGCAGCTCCCCTGGCAGAGCCCAGAATGGGCTTTTAGTGTGCTCCCCCTGTAGCAGACTGCTCCCTCCTAATGACTAGCTCAAAGGAAGGGGTTTGATTATTTTTCATGAGCTAATAAAGGAAGTGTATATCAGCAGGAGATTAGAATGTATATCCAGGTAGAAACATCTCTAAGCCAAGCAAATAATCCTGTTTTAAGGCTTAGCAAAGAAACAGTATAATTATAGAGTGACTTTAACATGCTTTTAATGATAGAAGGTAAGTGTGAGGTAAGTACAAATAAATGTTAATCTTCAGGAAGCTAATTAATGTAATTAATCAATTTTTAAAATAGCAGAAAACAAAGGGTTTCAGATCCATTAGCAGGAAGATTATCAATATTTCATTGCTGATTACAATTGTTTATATCTAATGAAAGTGTTCCTGCATTTCATCATGTTTTTTTCCCTTCAACACTATGAAACAATCAAGGAAATGAACAAAATTAACTACTACGTTTACTCATTAACACAAAGCACAAGAAAGATGTGGACCACTGGAGCATGTCCAGAAGAGGGCCACAAAAATGATCCAAGGGCTGGAGCACCTCTCTTATGAAGAAAGGCTGAGGGATTTGGGGTGATTCAGCCTGAAGAAGAGAAGGCTCCAGGGGGACCTCATAGCAGCCTTCCAGTACCTGAAGGGGGCCTGCAAAAAGGCTGGGGAGGGACTTTTTACAAGAGCTCATAGTGATAGGACAAGGGGTAATGGTTTGAAACTGCAGGAGGAGAGATTTAGGTCAGAGATCAGAAGGAAATTCTTTAGTGTGAGGGTGGTGAGACACTGGAACAGGTTGCCCAGATAAGTTGTGGAGGCTCCATCCCTGGAGGCATTCAAGCTCAGGTTGGATGGGGCTCTGAGCAACCTGGTCCAGTGGGAGGTGTCCCTGCTCATGCACGGGATTTGGAACTCAATGATCTTTAAGGTCCCTTCCAATTCTAACCATTCTATGATTCTATGAGTCTATGAATTGCAATACAATTAGTTGTTCCATTATATTTAGGACAGGGGGAAGTATGTTGGTGAAAATTTGTAATATTCTATTTACTTTAAAAATACGCATACATAGCTTATTTAACAGAAGCTTCTAGTCATAAAGAATTTAAGAGGAATAAAAGTACAATTCCTGAGTTCTGGGACAGCCAGCAAATATTAAATAAATTAATTGTTAGCAGACAATGGCTCATTTATTGGCAAATTCAGGTAATGACTCCCAGCTGCTTTTGATTTAGGCATCTACTCTAAATTATATCAGTTTGAAATTGTCAGATTTGGATTTTAATCTCAAGGAACTATGGGCTGCCACATACTCTTTTCATACAGGGCCTAGGAAACTGCAGCATCCACCTGTGGTCCATACCATTTGCAAAACTGATAACAAATACCTACTTTGTAACACTTGTGAAACTTAATCCTGTTTGGTAACATCCTCAGAAGTATGTAAATAAGTGGAAATTCAAATGCTGTTTCTCAATTACTTTTCTGAAAGAAAGTTGTTTTAAATGCTGTTTTAACTTTTTTGAACTCAGTGATTTTTCTGCTTCAGTGGGCTTGCAGGTAGGTTTTGAGGAGAGTCCTAGAGTATTATTTAATGATTTAAGGCTTTCATCAACTTTTATTTCTCATTATCTTTACTTGGCAAGACTGCCTTTGCCTAGTGACCAGGAATTAAATTCCAGATAGGAAACCAACATGAAGTCACACTCATCAGTTATTTGATCTGCTTTCCACAACTTCTATTTTGCAGGTAACAAACATGTAGCTTTTTTCAGTCTGTTTCCCCTGCTCTATGAAGGACTAGAGATGGAGCTTAGTGAACATTAATCTTCCACTGTTCTATGTTGAGCTGACTTTGAAAGATGCTTTTAAACATGCATGGGTGGTGTAGTTGAAATTTGAACTTCAATATATTATTTTTACTGCAACTTTCTTTAATTCTGTAGAGATCTCAGACTAATGAGTCATGTAATAGATGACCAAGTACTTAAGCAGAATGTGAAATGATACAAGGTGGGAACATAAAACAAGATTTGTGACAAGCTGAATACATTTATTACCCAAGAAGATATTGAAACTGAAGAAGTAACTACACAAGATATTAATCATTGACAGAATTCCAATCACTTGAACTTTACCAAGAAACAGATTTTAATTTGGGGGTGTAGAATTCTGTTTGGTGGGTTTGGGGATTTTTTGATAAATAATATTTATGGCACATCCAGTCACCAACATTATCATTTAAACAATCTGAATTAATATTTATAATAAAGCACTAAGGGATAGTTTCCTGATTTTAACTAGATTAGTCATTGAGTATTGGAGCAGTAAGAAGCACTAAAACTAATAGAAATACCTGGGGGTTGTTCTACTTAGCACTGCAAAGCCAGTGCCTGGATCAAAGACATTAAACACTTACCTACTCTGCCCTCCTGAAATCAGTGGGCTTTAGACATGTAAATAGATTTGACTTTCTAGGCTCAATTGACAGAGGCAATGAAAGGTTGAGGCAATTTACCACATTTTTGCAGAGCTACAGTGTCTCTCACTCAAGAAAAGTGTCTTAGATTAGCAACTGATTCCAATTACCTTGTATTTGTGACTGCCTCAGAACATTGACACAGGACAGCTGGGCTGGAAACACAAACTAAGTAACTTCTGTGAAAACAACAGATCTCTCTCGATTGAGCCCTAAGCATCAGAAGTGACTCACTACATTTGGAAACCCAAGCACTAAATCCAAATATTTAAGCATCTAAAGTCCTGCAGTGCCTGCTTTTTTACTCCTGGGTCCAGACCAGACTCTAGAACTAGAAGATAGATGCACACACTGTCTGTGAGAGCTACGTGTACAGTCAGGGCCTCCAGAAATTACAAACTGTTTGCTGAATACAGAGTAGCTGAATGCAGTGCAGTGACTTCACTACAGATGTAGTGACCTCACTACAGATGCAGTGATCTCAGAGTAAGCACCAGGGAAATGTGGAAGGCTGAAGTTCTATGCCTAAAAATAGTTTATGCATGGCTGTAGCAAGAATCTGTTTCACTCAGAACCATGACCATGAACTAGCAACACAAATGAAAGCTTAAATTAAAAATCAGTTCTGCAGTATAGTTCTATTTATTTCACTTGAAATTACTTTACTAAGGAAATACTAATTTAAAAAAAATCATTGTTTTGAAAATGTGTTTGACCCAGTAGGTTACATCCTGAAATTATCAGTCTTGTTGCTCACCATCTGCAGCAATACTTTCTAAAGTAAATAAAGCTGTAAGAACAACTGCTCAGATTAAACTTTTACATTTGTCAAATGACAGTAGCTCATTAGAGGCCTGCTCCTGCTTGTCTAAAAGATTCCTGCTACCTTCAGTGGGATGCAGACCAAATTCCTGATATAGCCTTTTGTGAAAACAAGACCCCTTTGTCATAGGTAATGATCAATACTATTTATTCAGCAACTTTGCTATTCTATAAATTTTTAAGACCTTTTCAACACTTCCATACAATTCAAACAGGAAAGCAGAATGGGGAGAAATGTTTCATTAGCAATACATAAAGTAAGAAGTGGACAAACCAAGGTGATTTGCAGCCTCAAATCATTGTCATGGATGCATCCTCAAACCAGCAAAAAATTCATGCCATTTTTGATTCAGAAAAATTTATTCCATATTTGTCTCTTCAGTAGTCTTAGCCACCTATGATTTCAGAAGTCTGGGAATCTTGTAGAACATTTTCAGTAAACTTTTTGAGGTTTCCCTAAATTTCATCCAGCCTTCATCTGAATGCATAAGCCTTTCACTTTCTGCTAACCGTTGTCAGCAGTGTGACCCCTGTCGTCATGTCTAAGGCTGGAGGCAGGACACTTTCATCCACAGTTAGTAGTTTAAAATGCTGTTAGCTCCTGCTTTGCTGATATGCATATAAAGAGAACAGCACTCAAGTACTGAAGTTGTATTCTGGCTGACAAAGTACTGCTGAATATTTTGCCATAGTACTGAGACAGTAATGAAGTAAAGATGACAGAGATCACAAAGCAACAGACTGCAAATCACTTGAATCATATTTTGAGTGGTGTATTATGGTAACCTATAAATAACTAATTGCATAAAATTGCTTTATTAGTTGCTAGATGGCAGCTTTAATTAAAAACACCGGAGACATTTAGAAGTTTAGAAATGGATGGCATGTAATTTGCCCTTTTACCAACCATAAAATGGTAATTAACCAATTTGATTCACTTCTTCCTATTAAAAGTTTTATGAGAATTGCAAGTTTCTTCTAAATACAGTTTTTCTTCAGCAGAAGGTGGCATTCTCTTTTATCAGTCCTCCCCAGTAGTTTTAGATATTCTTTTATAAATTCTTTAGAAGTTTAATTGGAAGTTTTCAATTTAAAATGCTCATTTGCGAAGTTTTTAGCCAAGCAAAAAATGCAGCATTTCCAGAAGTGAGAAACATATAGCTCTTGCTGCTGTTTATTGATGTGTTCAAAAAGGATTTGTTCCCAAAAAGAGTGTCTTAGAACACAAGTGCAGGCTATGATGGGGGGAAGGGGGGAAGAAAATACTTTAATTGGGAATTTACAGTATTACTTTTAATCCATATTTTTAACATGTTGAAATGCCAAAATTTCTAGACTGAAATATTATGTTTAATAATCATATGTATTTTGAATTTTTACCTATGAGAACTGCACACAAAAATTACCAGTTTGCTTTCAAAATGTTATCTGCATTTGTAAGCATGTATGTATATGCACTAAGGCAGATCTGTTAAGGGAAATAACTCTAACCAAAATCACTCGTGAGGGCATAGAGCAGGGGAGGCTATAGTCAGCCTTCTGTGTTTATCATGGTAGTGCTCAGCCCAACTCTACTAAGTACTATTTTGTGCAGAAAACAGTTATAAAGACCAAAATTTCTGCTGAGTCTTTCTGGTGGTGGTACTTGGTAGCCATGTGTGATTGCACTAAGATGAGTTCATTTTCAATGTTAGTTTACAGAATTTAAATGGTACTGTTTAAAAGACATGTAAGTGTGACAAATATTGTTCCAAGATGTCTGCGCATAAATCCACTTGAGATGGATGTTTGTAAGAGCTACTGTTTTACATTCAGGTACAAAATTTAGACCTATATAAGACAGTCCCAATGACTAGACATGACTAAAAACAGTCCTTCACTACAATCATGCAACTCAGAAAAACAGATTGTGTTCAGCCCTGAGTCAAAGAACAATACTAAATCCTTGCACAATTTTATTTAGTCCTTACTCAGACATCAGTGTTTAATGAGAAGTCTCGTACCTAAGCAAGGTGGGTTTGTTACTTGTGCAAAAGGTCTCTTTTGTGCCCAAAGACTGTGTCAGATGGGTGTATAGTTTAATGCTACGGTTCCTTCAAAACACAGAATCAGACTGAGAGCCTAATACAAACTACATCTCATTCTTTGGGCAAAGAAAAGATACCTAAAAGTGACCTTTTTTACTCACTCACGGAGTGAGCATTGTTCCTGTTTGCACTCAGTGCAGTTCATTACGCTCAGCGTGCGTAGGTTTCCTCTCTGAGTTTCTTGGTGCTTAAAGCACAATTGAAGTGCTGCATGTGATTTGATTCTGCATTACACTGTACGTCAGAAAAGGATTAAAAATAAGCTCTTAGAGTACAGATTATGTGAAGCATCATGCAAGATGTGACAGGAGCATTAATAAATCCAACTCTAATAATGAATAAATTGGAACAGTTTAGCCACAAATCTGTTTTGTTTTCCAGTGGATGCTTTATATAGGGTATTTGTCTACAAGAGTTAAACACATGAGTAGTTTTTTCAAATTGATAAAGTTATGTCATTTCGGGAAACAGGAGTAAGCACTGGAAGCAGTAGTTTGTTGTTGAACATACAGACAGTGATAATTGAAGAAACTGGCTTATTAGGAAGCATTAGGAATTTGTTATCTTTAGTGCAAATACTGAAGACAGGGGCTTGTTTACACCATCACACTGGCGTGTGTATTTCCTTTGTAGATAGGTTGCCTTTCTGCAATGTCTGGAGAGCAAAACGTACACTGTTAATGTTAAAGGATCTTTGGCTTTCTTATCTAGGCAGTGTTTGAAATCCATTCAGCAACACAGCTGAGTAGCTGTATTTCATTGCAGCATAATTTTTTATTTTTATATAATGGCTGGTTTGGAGCCAACACAGCCATCTGTTCACAGGGAAATTGCGTAAAACAGAAGATGCACTTGCCCTAGTGATAGATCCTGGCCTCATCTTATCCGTGGCAGGGATCCCATCCAGGGCTGCACTACCCAGGTCAGAAGCACAGCTCCTTGCTTGCTGTGCAGCACTGCCCCACTGCAAAGGCAGACTAAGACACAGGATGTGTCCTATAGTTACCCTCTCATCAGGTTTCTCACACGTTCCCTGCCACTGCAGACCAGCATGGCTGCTGCTGCTTAAAAAGTGTCTTGAAGAGACTCTCAGGAAAGTAGAAGGCTGGGACTGAATCACAGAATCGTAGCATCGTTTTGATTGGAAAAGGCCTTTAGATCCAAACCACTAACCCAGCAGTGCCAAGTCCACAACTAAACCATGTCCCTCAGCACCACATCTACATGTCTTTTAAATATTTTCAGGGACAGTGACTCCACCCCTGGACAGCCTGTTCCACTGCCTGACAACCCTTTCAGGGAAGACATTTTTCCTAATATCCAGTCTAAACCTCCTCTGGCAAAACTTGAGGCCATTTTCTCTTGTTTTATCACTTGTAACTTAGGAGAAGAGACCAACACCCACCTCGCTACAAGCTCCTTTCAGGTAGATGTAGACAGCAATAAGGCTGAAGAGACTTCTGTCTCCAGTCTTCACACATCCCTGAAGAGAAAAGCCTAGAACAATTTCCTAGCAGCTTTTCCTTTTATTAATAATTCCTATACTTCAGCTTTACAGCATGAAGCTGACCAGAGCAGGAGAAAGCACAGGCAGGAACCCCTGAGCAAGAGCAGCAGGAGGTGCCTCAGAGCCCAGCTTCTCCTGCTCTGTGGTCCTGAACTGTGGTAGCATAGTCAACACAGCTTTTCTCATTTTCTGAAGAGAAAATTTATCCATGTGTAAACTAAACTGCAGATCATGACTCAGGCCTTTGTAAACTATTGTCAGGAAAGCTTCTGCGGATGTCTAGCTGCACCATAGAAGATACAGTCCTGTCAGTGTGGTTTGCTCTGCTAGTTTCTGCCATGGGAATTTTCTCAAAATAACATTTGGAAAAACTTCATCAGATTTATATACTGGTTGTTATGTGGTCATTAATAACCAAGCTGGATTTCTTTTTGCTTTAGCTGGGGGTTAATGTTTTAGCAGCTCATTTGTGTCAGAAGAGATTTTGCAGTTTGCTCCGCATGCCTGTCTTTTGTTTCTGAAACGGCAGCTGGCCCTTGGCTCCAGCCCTGCAGGCACCTCTAATTCTGGGCTTTTCTGTGCACAGGTCTACTCAGTGCAAAGTCTCTTTAGCATGCATGAGGGACAGAAATGCTATCCCTTCACAAAATTTGGAACACACAGGTCACCCCCCCCAACACCAAAACAAACCCTTTTGCCTCTTAGATGCATTCATTACCTCAGCTCACCTTTAAACCTTCAGCCTTTTGGATTTGTAATTGAAGCAGATAACATCCATGAGCTTGCCAGTCATCCTGTATTTTCCAAAAGCACCATTAGTCTCTAATTAAAAAGTAAAGATCCTCCAAGGGAGCCAGTACCAAGGAGGCACGATCTAGGAGCCGACAGGGAGCCAGGCCCTAAGATGGCGGCTTTTCCTTTTATAACCTCCCAGATTTTTCTCCAGCTGAACCATTCAGCCCCTCTCCAGTGATTTCAGTCCCCCAGGTGACAGTTGTCCTGAAGAATTGGACATTTCAGTGATCAGCCATTTTACATAATGAAGTGATGTAGCCTAACCCTGTACCCTGTGGCACTTCAGCAGTCCATGGGCATTTTTTGTCCTGGATGGAGAAGGTGACAGGATGGTGAATACTCCTCTTCTGGCGGCAGTTCATAGCCAGATGAGTACACTGAATTGACAAATAATTAATTTCAATTACCAACTACTGAGCTGGTAGATAGCCTAAAATCTGGATGTAGTAGAAGGGCTAGATGCTAAAGGTAATTGCTGTGGCCTTTGGATTTTTTTTCGTGATGATACCCTCAGACCTTTGCAAGGTGCCTAAATGTCACCTGTGGTGAAGAGGCACCTCTGGACAAGGACTGGGTGGTGGGGGAGATAATGGCAGGGTGCAACCAAAAGCCTGTTCCCCTGCAAGGTCTTCACAGCCTTGCTTGGTGCCTCCCTCTCAGCTGGAGGAAATGAATGGAAACCCTCAGGTGGAGGAGGTCAGGCTGCTGTGGCAGAGGGGAGGGGCACATGCCTTGCTAACCTGGCTGTGATGGGAAAATGTGTGGGCATTACTCCTACTTTCTGTTAGAAAAGCAGTGGTTGTGGGCAGTTTGTTTTGGGATCCTACCACTGAGTGTTAACACTGTAAGAGAACATGTATTACACTCAAATGAGTATGTAACTCAGACTCAATCCCCAGACATTTCCAACTGCCAGGTACAAATTTACTTAGGGGCCTGGGGAGACTGTGCCCCCTTTTTCCAGCCCCATGAGGGATGCATGTTCCCCATCAGACCTGCCTGGTCCTGCCCCTGCCCCTGCCCCTGCCCACCCAGACTGCTTATCCTTCCTTGCCCCTGGCTACAGCTGCTCTTATAAAATTAAAGTATAAGGAAATGGGACTGGAAAGTGAGAGAATTTGGTTTGGGTTTTTTTTTCTTTTTTAATGGTTTGTGGAACTGCTGTGTGTGATCCTAAACTGGTGAGCAGACAAGTGTTCTGCAACTCAGATTACATGCAGCCTTCCAGTTGTGCTAAATGCAGGGGACAAAAATCAAGTACCATATAAGCCACTGTCCAATCCATCTGTTCAAGTCCTCTGCCTTTCATTTCTGTGTAGCAGAACAGAAATTCATTATTAAAAAAGCTTGACTGTGCACAGCAGCTGCTATAATTGCAAAGTTATGCAACTTTAAATGGGAAATTATGAAGTAGTTTAAAGCAAGAAATTGAGCGATTTTGGTAGAAAGGATTTCACAAACCTAACATGAATAGAAGTGCTTTTCTAGCTATATTTTCATCATTTCAGAGGAAAAAAAAGATCTTACTTACAGTTCATGCAATATAGAAAAGTCTAACAAATTGAATGCAGCAAGAACTCTGCAGAAAGTGTTAGACTGGTACAGACCAGAACCAGGCATGAGTTGTGACATGGCTGTAGTACACACTGCTGGTGGGAGACAGCAAGCCCTCCCTGCCTCAGTTTCCCCACTGAAATACAGAAGATCATGACCTGCTATAGCCCTCACATGGGTTTCAGGGTCCATCTCTCCTCTGTGGTGGGAGAACTGCAGTAGCTCCTGCTGAAGCCCACTGTAGTCATGAGGCAAGTTTTCTGTGAGTACTTCTTCCTTGCTCAGACATTCTGATAATTCAAACAGTACAGTGATGAAAAAAAAAAAAAAAGCCTATGCATGAGAATTAAGAAAATGAAAATTAAGAAAAAAATATTAGAAAAGCTAGATTTGGGACAAGTCTATGAGGGACATGAAACAAAGTCATTGAAGAGCCTGATTCTACGTATACAGAATTACATTATAAGCGAAGCCTCTGCTGTTTGTTCTGTTTCTTCCTTGTATCTTCCTTCTTTCTCTGTAAGTCAAAGACAGTCTTATATATGGGCGTGATCGATTTGTATAAACCTCAACTGCAATGAGTAGAAAAAAAGCCATACTTTTTTAAATGGCAGGTTTTGAGAGTCTAAGAGAAAATATTTTAAGCTCATATTTTAAAGTCTAGATAATGTCAGCACTAACACTCTTTTTTCCCCTTTCCTTTCATCCAGGTATCACCATAGATAAGCACGGGTTTATTTACTTCGTTGACGGCACCATGATTCGGAAGATCGATGAGAACGGTGTGATCACAACAATAATAGGTTCGAATGGCCTCACATCAACCCAGCCATTGAGCTGTGATTCTGGAATGGACATCACTCAGGTAGACTCCTGGTTTTCATGTGTTGTCACTTTTCTACACATTGTGGAGACAGATAACTTTGTTTCTTGTACCAGTATTATAGATCGGAATATGCTGGATGAATCATATTCTGGACTGCACAGTATGGAGTGGATCTTCTGTTTGCATGATTATTTTAAGGTGTACCATGTAAATGCAAAACTATACACTTGGTTTTTTTTTCCAGAACATGACATGAATGTGTAGAGAGGCTTATATAAAGAATACATAATGCTTTAGAAAGTTGCTTGCTACTCTGAGATATATCTTCTCAGGAATTTATCAGAAGTTTGGAGTGCTTTCCTTTAGTCCAGCATTCATTCTGATTTGCTTGAGCTACTAAATGGAAAAAAATAATATTCTGTTTACATTTAAGTCCGTTCTGATTCATGGAGGAATGTTACAGTACGTAATTACACCACTGCAGTGTTGTAGTGAAGCTCCTGCATTTCAGTGCATTTCTCAAAGTGCTTTTCAGTTCTTATTTCAAGAGTCATGTAAAAGAATCTGGACTAAGACACACTTAGCACATATCTAGTTTATGCTAAAAAAGGCACATAAATAAACATGAAAAAGCATAAATGGAACTCTTGACTAGCCAGTGGGCCAAACTTACAGATAGTACAAGGAAAGGATTGGCCTTTGCCAATAAACACTTGAATTAATCAGCTTCAAAATGGGTGAAAAACTGTGCTTGAAAAAATCTTGAGGCAGTCAAGTAACATACTAAAGTTAGATGTGTTATATATGTGTAAGCTAATAGCCAGGATCCAGTTAATTTTGCATTGCATTTTCTCCTTGCCCTTTTCTCATTCCTTCACAAATGGAAAAATCACAGAAAATAGACTGTGTAACAATGGTGAGAGTTTGTTCCTCGTCTCTAAGTAGGCCTTGAGTAGTAGCAGGTGACTATGATCTTGTATTTACATACATGAAGAATGTGGTGTCAATGTTTTGGGTAGTTCTAATCAGATTTGTCAGGGACAAATGACGGAATCTAATGCTGCTGTCACAGAAGCACTTGAGGATTCTGTTACTAGAGTAAAAACAGAAAAATGTGTTTGTGTTCTGTTTCACCTGTCACTGCACCCTAGGTATTTGTAAACATGGGGAGGGGAACCTCAGCTTTCCTGTTTCCATCTCTGGGAGAGACAGGCCTTTGTATTCTCTCTGGTCCAGTAAACATAATTATTCCATGTAAAGCAGGACAGGATCAGGTGGCTTAGTTGTGCTAAACACAAGCTTAAAACTAGCCTAGTCATTACCTTAAGATCATATGGCTTCTGGGTGCCTTGGCTTCTGCTCTGACACCTCTTCTTGCAGGATAGCCAGTCCTGCAGATGATGAGCAGGAACGCACTGCAGCTAGCAGTGCTCCCCTGCTGGAGGCACTGACTCTCCCCTCCATTGCTACATACCAGCTGGCAGGAGTAATGCTTCATGGAACTTAAAGCTGCCTGAAGCACATTTTCTTGCTTCTTGGATACGTGTAACAACTGCCTGGGGCATCAATAACCAGATTAGAGATCTCTGAGGTGCAGGGAATGGTGCCAAGTGCAATGTCTGCTCCCTGCCTTCTCCTTCTGATCTGCATCTCAGGCTGTACAAATAATTGCTTTACTAGCCATATAATGTGTGACTGTTCAGATTTTTCCTCATTTTGCTCAGTAAAAAAAAAAAGTCTCACTAAATATGAAATGGTGAGTTTTGATGGTTTTCAATTCCTTTTAAAAATTGCAAATACCCTTTAACAAATGAGTCACAGCAGGGGGTCTGCCTGATGCAGAAATAAAATTATTTTATTTTTTAAATAAAAATGGAATTAAAAAGATACACTTTTAGAACTGAAATCAAATATGCCAAGTTTGTATGTAGGTTTAGCCTTGAAATCCTATTTTGGTAGGTTGGCTACTTGCTAGAAACAGGTTTAGCTTACTTTACTCCACAACATAGTTCTAGTGCCATGGAGAAATTACTTCTGCAAAATCACAGGTAAGAAAAAGCATGTCATAGAGCAAATTCTTCTTCATATTGCTCTCAAGACATCAGCATTCAGCGGGGGTAGAGCCTTCTTTTCACAGAAGCAGAAATAAACTTTTTTTTTTAATTAATCCATGAACAATCGAAACGCTTCCGTGCTGCAGAACCTACAGGAAACTATTGCTGCACATTTCTCAAGATTTTGCAAATGCTTCAGTATTCTGGGAAATCAGGGTTTGTTCTTACCATATAGATTGAGATAAATCAGATAAATTGTAAATGCATGCCAGTAATTATTCTAAAAAAACATAATAAATAATGGCATATTAAAGCATCCCTAAAAAGTGGCCAGTCTCATTTTCTTACTGATACTGACTGTATAATTTTCTGTCACTGATAGGTGAAGTCACATTGTAAACAATCTGCAGTAGACATGTACGTGCAGCTTTTGGAAGCATTGCTTGTTTGGAGGATTTGTTTTGTGAGGGTTTATGTGAATCTACTTATTGAAATTTTTCACAAAATCCACACTTCTGACATTTTTCACATAGGCAGTAAAAACTAGAGATGAAGTATATGCCAAGAACACATGTTCTGAAAGTAACTGTGTCAAATTTTCTCAATAGTCTTCTTCCAAAATCGTTGCTGGTAGCCAGAAAACTCTATGAAATCATCACATCCTCTTGAAGTGAAGCATGTTAACCTGAAATTACATCAAAGAAAATAAGGGACTGATATTTTCACTTAGTCAGAAACAATTGTGTATCCTTGCAAGACTGCTGACTTTATTCCAGAATGGCATAAACATAAATGAAAAATGAATTTGGCCCATCTCCACTAAATTGTTTTTTGGCCAAATTACAAATGGCATTTACATCAAGAGAATGTGGGCTGCTCACAAATTGTGTGTTTAGAGCAACTTATGAAATAGGTTAATAAAATCAATTCTCAAAGCTAAATTTGTTCTGACAATAAAATCAACGACTTGCTCAAAATCAATATTTCTTGATTTACTAAAGTACAAAAATGTACTCTTGAAGTAAACACATAGAATAACTGCCCATTGTGAAAACTACCATAAATGACAAGCTTTCACTTTAAGGCATTCATTTTAATAAATAAGTTGATTATGAAAGGGTTTAATCTTTTATTCCAGTATCAGTTTTGATGAAAACACTTCTTATTAATCATTCTGTGTTTGTTATTCAACACCTTCTCATTCTGAAGCATAGTATTCTGCATTCATAACAGGGGAAGGACAGCTGGGGTTGAAAAGATTATATGTTGTGGCAGATAAGCCACGAAGCTCTGACTAATTACTTTGATCTCATACTTCACCATGAGGATGTTAATCTGAATTTAGAAGGAAAAGGACATTGGACTGAGGTATTTATATGGTATGCCAGCATTCCCAGTACTATCTCATCATGTACCAAACTTGGATGACTTTTCTTCTCAGCACAGATGATTTTAGTGCTTTTCCATTAGTTAGTAAGAGCAAATCTAAAGAAAATGGCTCTTCAGAGCTATGTTTATGAATATATATGTGTATATACTCAACACTCACCATTGGTGCCAGGATTTTAGCAGACACCTACATTAAAATCAGTTATTCCAGTATCTTTCATTCTGATAGAGCTGGTCATATTTTTGAAAGTACTGCCTCTTGAAACCCTGAATACTAGACCATCAATAAGGGCTACATTTTAAAGGCAAAACATTTTACAAGAGTATCAAAAGGTGGTGTTGGTGTTCATTTGTTCTGTAATTTTTAACATCCACCTCACTAATCTATAGCACCCAGAATCTGAATGCCAGAGTTTTCAAATGAGTGCCCCTGCTGCTCGGTCCTTGGCTTCTTCTAGGTTGCTCTCCCCTTTCTTCATGCTTCTTCTAGGTTGCTCTCCCCTTTCTTCATTTGTTCTTTTGGAGTTATTCCATTCTAGGTTAATTGATGAATAAACCCATATTGAACCTTGTAGTTTTGCATCTGAGCTGGAGGCCCCATGGATTGAGCTAACTCATCTCCCAACTGAGGAGGAATAAATATTTCCTCCTCTCAAATTGAAGCACAGCTGAAGAGAACAGAATTACCTACTACATCTCCTACCCTCCCTTTACCCTTTGGATAGGAACATTATTGTAAGTACTCTAAAGCAGGGACATAAGCTTTGGCCTAAAATACTCCTACTGACTTCTCAAATTGCTCCACTGCTGACTGCTCACCAAACCTGCACCAGCAGTGGGCTGGCTGGGGGCACCACCCCACAGCAGGACCTGTGACAGGGCCTTCTGGCCACAAGCAGCCACAAGAGTGCTAAGGGAGGAGACTGGGATGGAGAGTAAAATAAGGAAAAGACAGGGGATCATCATTCTGTTTCACTGCCTGATTAATTTGGATTTGGTCCTGGTCTAGATCAGAGGCATCTCTAGTTTACTCTTTCTCAACTATGCACACTCTTGTAGTATTTGCTGAATCCCTAGGGTATACAGAAATTTTTTAGCCTGGTTATTGGTATCAAATGAGAGCACCTTGTAGGGGTATGTCTGTCTGTCAGTGTTCTTTTCCTTGCAGTAAATCAAAATCTTGGGCCAATTTTGAACAAATTTGTAGTGGAACACCAGCCTTCACCGCAATTAAATTCCTACGTGTTGCATAAAAATTATTAATCCAGTTGAAGAGAGACCTAAAGTGCCCTTTCAAAAGGAAATATTGCAGCATGAGCTTTATTTTATTAAACTCCAGAGATTCCACTCAGGATCTAATAAATGCTCTATTCACAGGAAAAGCTTCATTTGGTGCTTGGATCTTATTAAACTCCCAAGTCAGTCAGCCATGAGACAGAAGTCCTTAGGAAACCAGTCTTCATTAGATCCAGTGTTCATAAAAGTTATATTGATATTGTGGGAGGTTTTGTGTGAAAGCAAAAACACTTCAGCTCAGCTTGGGTGATAAGCTTCACTTCTCTTCTGCCTCCATTGCTGCGGTGAAAGCTGAGGAGAGAATTAGCAGATATTTCTACCATCTTGCAATTTCATCCTGTATCTTTCCTCCCATGAGAAATATGTGGGCTGAATTGCCACCACTCTGAACCTCAAGTCATTTATATCTGTGGGAGCTGTTTAAGCCAATCTCAAGCACAGTCTCTGCAAATATAGAGACTAAACATTTGCAAGGCAACAGAAAATGAATCCCAAGGGCTGTGTCTTAGCCTGTAACCATAGCCCTGTTCTCCTGCTGATGTCAGTCCCACTAGGCATGAGTCTCTGCCAAAGCAATAGCTCCAGCCTGATTGATGGTGTTAATAACTGTCACTGCTGTGTTCCAAAATGAAAGGTCTGGTTTGAAGACTTTTTCTTGACATTTGCACTTCATCAGCCTTTGTTCAGCAGTTCTTCACGTGAGGGAACCATCCATATTGTGTTGCTTCACATAAACTTCAGTGACACTGCAAAATGTTTTGCTCCCTTATAAAAATGTGACAGTGTTACTTACATAGGCAATTTGCTTGCATAGGTCATATTAAAAGGCAGATTTCTAGAGCAGGGTTTAAAGGCGACCCACACATGGAAAGAGCACCATGTCCTGGACAGTCTGCTTTGAATAATGGATGAGAGAGAGCAATACGTGATGCTGTTGATGACCTACTTGAAATAGTGAAGGGAGAGACAGAATGATGGAAAGCACAAGTAAAGATGAGCAGAATTGCTTGAAAATGTAGTATATATCTCAAAAATGCAAATGCTGACATTGCTCCTGCAGTTACAAGTGCTGCAGGCGCTCCCCGCCAGCATCCGCACAGGCACAATATGCTTCAGTGGCATTGTGGAAACCTTTTGAGCAGAACAAAAAGCTTCCAGGACATGGTGACCTCACTTGAAAGCAGTGATGAGGGTCTGCTCATCGGAGCAAGCACAGCCTGAACAGAACTTTCACTGGCTACGTTTGGAGGCAGGAAAGGAAAACGTGAAAGACAAAAATATGATCTAATTAATGGGTGAAAAACGGGAAGTGAGCTGCCAGCATAAAAACCAAATTGATTCTAGGCTGAAGTACTTTTAAGCCAGGTTGAGAGTAGGATATCACAATACAACTGCAGGATTACATGGAGCCAATTAATTAATTAGTATTGCAGGTCAGAGGAAGACACACTATCTCTTTAGGTGTTTCTCTACATACCCAACAGTATGTACTGCATTCTTGTAAAAGAAGAAAGTGCAAAACACTTTCGTTGGCTTTTTTTAACACTATATGCATAATGTTCTAATTGTGTTAGAGAGCTGCATGCTATCAAAAAGCAACAACTTTGTTTTCACTGTAGCAAAGTATTGCGAAACTACCCCTACTCTTGATTTACTTTCAGTCCTATTTGTGAGGCTTTTGAAACACTGTTCTAGTTATGCGTAATTAATGTATCATAAATATTCCAAATCTCTGAACTGCTTTTTTCAGTGCTTCACAGAAACATGTTTTATGTGTATTCGTGAAATCACTGAACAAAAAGCACATAAAGCAGAAATGACAATTTATAGGGCTTTTAATTTTTATTTGTGGTCTTCCCTTACAGAACACTTTCAGAGCTTTTTTCTTTTTAAAAAGATCTTCGTTATTGTTGTTTCTAATTTTTCCGCATTAAGGAGCTCAGAAAAGCTGGGGGTTTTTTTACAATATAAAGTTGTCTTACTCTCTGGTTCTTTTTAGTCTGCTGCTTAATTTAATTTTCTTTCTTCTCGGGCTTTGCTGGAGTACCAGAGAAGCTAAGTAGAGTGGAAATTGTGGCCCCAGCAAAACCAGCAGCACTTTTGCTGCTGCCTCTTGCTGGGTGCTTTTCCAGGCATAATTGACAGTGTGGAAAGTGGCAAGTGTGTAGCAAGGAGCAACTGGATCCTAAGAGAATTCGTGTGTTTCTGAAAAACAGACTAAAGTGGGTGATGGACAGAGCATTTACCGAGGCATTTTCAAAGCTTTTAAAAAATGAGCCTGCCCCCCTTCAATTAAGTGTTAGCCTTTAGAAACCATAAGCCTATACCAAAGAATTCCAGCCATAATAGCATATGCAGGAACAAGCAGTTACTAGTATCCCTACTTTGAAGGAAAACAAAGTTGAAAGCCGTTTTAAAAAAGGATCTTCAGGTGGAAGATAAAATAATCATTTCCTAGTGCTGGAGGAGAGGTTAAGTTGCCTCTCTTTGACAGGAACTGAGCGAAAAGAGGCTCGTAGCATTAGGATCTCAGGTGGAACAAAGTCTGTGAGAGCACATGGATCACACTTGTAGGTGTATAATGTGATTTTTTAGAATATCAAACAGGTTGGTTTCATCACAGCTAATTTATATTCTAATCAAATTATCACTGAATTTGAAATACTAGTCATAGAAGCAATATAGTGTGCGATGAAGTCACACTGCAATTTCTTCCTTAAAGCCCAGGTGCTATTTTTTCATTGGTCACTTGCAAAACAGCAATTTATTTCCATTATCTTCCATCACAAATGCATTAATACTGAGTAAAAGGCTATGTACATTTTAATTAACTCCTCCAGCAATTGCATCCTATTGTTTGATTGTTGAGGCGGGGAAGGTTAGACACTTGATGGTGAAGGAGAACTGACAGACTTTCTCATTACTTTTCTCTTACTGTCTGCTATACAGAGCGATATTTAAATTGTTTTTTTAATTCTTTATTTCTAATGAGAAATTGTGAGGAGGAAGAAACTTCTGTAAGAATTGGATGGCTAGCAAGAAGGTGGCGGCTCAGCCCTGAGTCTAAGTGCTCTCAGGTGCACCTTCGTGACTAACAGAAACCTCCACCCTCACTAAAAGCTGCCGGTGCGTGCACAAAGCCCCCATGCAGACCCGCTCAGCCCTGCCAACACATCCAAGCTGCCCTGCCACCCCCAGGCTTCCTCCAGCTCACCCACTGTCCTCACCTGGTCATGGTCCTGCACACTGCCCAGCTCCTCAGTCACCTGATCTTCTTCTAGCTCTCTGGGGAGTGGGTTCCCAACTGCGAAGCCTGGCTCATTTTAAGGCTCTTCTGTCATTCTTTGGCAAGCAACAAACTTACCTGCTTACTTCACTTTTTATTCCTTATGTGCAAGTAGCCCTCGATTATCTCTCTCATTTAAATATGGTTTCAGTACGATGAGTTATTTGTGGCAGAGGCCTTGTAACTGCTGTGCTGAGCTACACTGCTGAAAATGTTTAGCACAGCTTTGCCAAGCTGATGGGAGTCTGCAATTTGTTGAGATAGATCGGTGACTGTGTCTGGCTTTGTTCATCTGTTGGGAACATGTAGTGGACAGAATGTGTGGATGAAGAGTATATATAGACACGTAATATATACCTATATATGCATAAATAACTATGTGTGTACTTTTAGATATATGTATGTATATGTGGTTTCTATGTATACCGCAGAGCTACCATAAGTAATAAGATAGTGAAAGCTGGCCTATGACATTCTTGGGTCTAAGCCCCAGGAAGTTCTGCTGAGAAGGGAATGCAGATGTTGATGGGAGCATGCAGAGGCAGGTCAAGCAGACAATGCCACTCTTTTTCACTTAATCCAGTTGTTCATCCACATCCACTAATAACAAGATCTGCCTGTAATTTAAGAAATACCTGCTATGATGGAGGCAACTCCTACATTAGCCGTTTTTTTTAAGATTTTCAAGGTGGGTACTGTGTATAGGTTGCTCTTCTACTCTCACCAACTGACCCTTCACACATCTATGGGGTAAAGGACCTCCCACAAATGCAAGAGATTTTGTGTGTTATGAAGTGAATAACAATAATAAGCTTTACATGGAGCTGTCTTTGCTTTTTCTAGTCCAAGCCTTTCAGGTTGCCCAGTGTATTCTGGTTTGATCGTTTGGAAATGTTGCACAGCATTAGGGGAAGGGATACTAAATGGGCTGGCACAAGTCTGGAGTTTGAGCACAGGGCAGGTTTGAGGGCAGCAGTCAGGAGAGGTGGTGGTGTCTGTCCTGCAGAGTTGTCACACGCTGCTGGGATGCTGTTGCATTGACAGGTCAGAGAAAGTGTGTCCTATATCTTAGAGGAGTGAGGACTGGTCTTTGGACCCCTGGTCTATCTTCACAACAACACAGATTAGGAGGAAGCTTTCAGAAATAAAGGCATAAAACCAGTGTAAGTGAAAAAAGGCAATATATGCTTTTAATTCTATTGTCAGGTCATTGAAATTTTACATAGCTGCAAACTGCTGTTTGAAAGCTGTAAAAGAAGGTGTGGGAATGGTTGTATGACTGAAAGCATTGCACTGCAAAAGTGGGTGGAAGGGAGCAAGCACAGTGATGCTTCTGGCCTGCAAACTGCTCCAGGCACTAAGGGGAATCTGAATGTCTGCAGATCCTGTCAAAACAGCACTGTAATAATAACACCTTACAAAGGGCAGGACTTTGAAGCATGTCAGCAGGGGGGAACTCTAGAGGGTGTTGTTTCCTTGCTGCCTGGGTACTTGTCAGGTCTCAAAGCTGGTTATAAACGAGGACTGAAAAGGTTTTAGTACCAAGAAGTGTTACTTTGGAGGTATTAGTGATATTTCCAGTTTTGTTATTAGGACTAAGTTGGCCCAGAGTTATGCTTCCAAGCATAACTGAAGTTAAATGAAAGTAAGCTGTGACAGCCACAGAAAGTAACATGGCAGGAGCTGCAGCCTGGGCAATGACAGCTAAGAATGCTTGATTTCCCCTCTTCAGGATACTGTATTTACTTCAGCATCTTTTCTGCCAAATTAAGGAAAAAAATAAAAGAAGACACTGTGTCAGTGGAGGAAAAAAAAATGCAAGTGTCGAAACAGAAATTGGTTGTATCCATTTGTAGTGTGCCACCATACAGAGGTTACATTTATAGCTGTGCATTATGAAGCTTAGGCCACAGAGAGGGATGCAAACAGAATGATAGAGAGCGCCATTTTATGCAGCATGTTACTCTGACAATAACACATTTACAAACAAATTAGCTGAAAATGTCTGAAGGACATTCAGCTTTTACAAACTGGGCCTCATCTCCTGCTGATAGATTCCTTTGGGATGGGTATGGCATGCAAAATGATACACTGCCTTGGAGAATAAATTTATGAAGTTTAGCAATGTAGGTCACATTGCAGGAAAATCATAAATGTCGGAACATCACTCAACAGCCATTCAATCAACTGCTCAAAGCAAAATGGGAAACTGAACAGCATGTAGCTGTCTCTAGTGAGAACTGGGGAAAGTCATGATGTGATGTAAAACCCTTCAGGTCCTCCATCCATATGTATTTCTTCTATTTTTCTTGCCAGTTCAGAGTCATATTTCTCTGTCCGTATCAATAGTGACAACAAAACCAACATGTTTTTTGCTATTACTACCATGAACTAAGTATGTTGGGTGGCTCTTGAAAAGTATGCCAGAAATTTGGGAAATCAGGAGAGGTCAAATGTTTCAAACTTGGTAAAAGCAGCCTAGTCATAAGGAACTAGTTTCATTGTGAAATTCTTTTTTTATGCTGCTATCTGGAAGGATTTATGACCTATGCTATTTGCTTCAGGTTTTTTTCTTATTTGGTTGATACATTCACACTGGTTGGTGTTACTCAAAGGCAGGGCTTTCACTTTCTTTGCATTTTTCTGTTTTGGAAATTTCTGTGTATCCTTCTTTCCTCCCCGTTTTCAGGCCAGATACTTTTATGCACCTCAGTAGTTACTGAAAGCAAAAGACACCATAACATACGAGCTCCAGCCTCTCACTGTTCTCAAACAGCCTTTAATTACTGTCTCCATTAAAGCTTTTCAAGATCTTCCTCACACCTTTTCTGCATTGGCAGCACACTGGCTTTCTGCATCCAGAACTTCTGAACCCAAACTGGGAAGAAAAGGCCCAAACTACTGAGAGATTTATTAAGATTTATGCAATCTTACTTTTGTGCCACATTGTCTGACAAGTACGGGACCTGGAAGCGCACTTTAGAAAGTGAGGCAAAACAGAAGCAGTCCTGTTGTTAGCTAGATTTCCACCTGGTCCCACTCCCTTCTTTTGGCCATGAAAATTACCTGCAGCAGTATGTTTGGGGGACATCTATTCCCACTCCAGCATGCAAGAGACATTTGAGTTAGATTCAAATTTGTGATCTATTTTGAGATATTTTAATTGAGGAGTCAAAGATTTCTCCTCTCAGAGGTACCAGCCTGATCGAAATACTTTGTAAATTCCTTCTGGGCATTTAACAAAGTATTTCTTTCACAAGCTGTATAAACCATGGGTACCATGTTTAATCAGACTTAAATGGTTTAGGAATCAAGTTCCATTGATTTTCATAGTCAATGGGCTTATGTGATTCTGGATAATATTCCCTCTATTATTAAATAAAGATGATGTGAAATCTGTCCCCATAGAAATAAACTTTTCTTATTGATTTAGTAGACCCAAGATTCCTCATACAGTCTTTGAAGTGGCGAAGCAGAAAAAAATCATAAAAAAAAGAAATTATGGAACAAGGAGAGCTGGAAAGTGAGAGCATAGAGAGTCTTGTGGCAAGTGAAGCGAAGACAAGCAGTGAAAACCACTGAAGTGGTGCCTTGCCTTCACATTTCTGCACTGGGTCCCTTATCTGCTGGAAGTAATTGATGGCAAAGGCAAGTTGGTGGGGAGACCACTTGAGCTGCGTTGCTGGAAAACTGGTGGCCTCAGACCTCTGAGCTACATCTGTAAACGTGCCCAGTGCTTTCCTAGCCCAGGGTAGAGAACAACGGTTGTTAGGCTGCAAAACTCATTTATTTGGGTTTTTCACTGGGGACAATGAATGCAGAGAGCACAACATTTGTGAAGTTTAGAGCAGGGACTGCTACAGCTGAACTGTATAATTCTGAATTTTATAACATGCAGTATCAGGAGCATGAGAAACAAAGGCTTCTCCAGCGTGGGAGGAGGCTGTAATCCCACCACGGGGAAGGGTTCCCCAGTGTCAGACTGCAGGAGCTGAATTGTGTCTCTGTGTGCCATTAAGAAAGAAGCTAAGCTGCTGAGAGGAGCTGACAGTGTCAGTGTCAACAAAAGAAAGAGCCCAGAAGTGAGAGCAAACTGACAGAAAATGATGAAAAAATATCCATGGTTGTCAACTGGGAGAAAATAGAGAGAAATACATGTCGTGAGACATCCTGTAAAAAGTTCAGGGAAGCAGAACCAGTCTCCTTCAGCCTTGGAAACTACACACTCACTCCTGGTGCGAGTCCTTCCTCAGAGCCGTTTCTCTTGTGGAAGGAAGGAGAAAGAAGGGGTTGGGTGGGATGAGAGAAAAATGCTATTTAGAAGGACCTTCTGATGAGTAAAAGGGTTTCACCTGGAAACAACAGTTGAAGTGAGCATAAATAAGAGGAGATAAAAACAGGAAGTCAGCAGCAAAAGAGAAACAGGGAGGTCAGGTCTTCAAATGCGTATCATAGAGCTGAGTAAAGGCAAAGGTAGCATGAACAGAAGTACTTGAAGCTGAGCAGTACAGATAGGAAGTAATCCATCAGTAAGAACTATCAGAAGAATTTTTGCATGAATTTCATGCTACTACATTAAATTGAATCAAAATACACAAGCCATGCATGGCAAGAAATCAAAGTAATGGTGAAGCCTTTTTAGGGATTTATGCCGCTTCTTTTAATCCATGATAAATGAAACTTATCCCAGTGAAATTTACCCCCCGCAACCAAACAGTTAAGCTCTGCATCTGCAGACAAGGATAAATTTTTCCCTCTTTCCTTTTCTTGCTTTGATATAACAGTAGAATTTATCTGATTTGTTTAAAATAGTACCAAAAATGCTACACCCATAAAATGTCATGCAAAATATGCAGAAAGTTTTAGCCATATGGTCAAAACCAAAAGTGAGTGTTCTTCACAACCTAACACTTAAATATGTATATGTGTGTGGGTCTGTATGTTTAAGAATTACATGAACATGAGTGCAGGCTCTCCTATCAGTGCTGCTTTGCAAAAAACTTGTTATATTTTTAGTTCTAAAGCTTTTCTGTGGCAAAATTATTTAAATATGTCTAAACCAACTAGGTAGGTAGGTAGATAGTTATACAAGCACGTGAATATTTTGCAAGAAAGAAGCAAACACAAAAAAACCCAACAAAACTTCCAGACTGAGAGCTATTTAACTACCTTAATGTAGATCCCCCACTGAAAATTCATTTAAACTGAAGCCACCTTAGTGCACTTTGTGTTTTCCAGAACAGTTGACATGAAAAAATGTATTAGAAAGCCAGACCAGTAGGTGTTAAATTTGCACTTCTCAAACCAGGGATTGATTATTAGATACAGCTGGAGCCTTTATCTTGACAGTTAAATGCTGAATTCCCAGAAAAGTTGACATGTTAATACTTATATGCAAAAGGTCTCATTGCTCAAGGGTTCATTTGGTTTGGCAATGATTTCCATTGCATATACTCAGTCTCCAGTGAACCAAACCAGAGTTGTCACCTGAAAATTTCAGTCTGTGAAGAATGTGAGGTACTGACTGCTACTGAACAAACCTTGTCTGTTTGTTTATGATGGGGTAATGGGCAGTGCCATTTACATACACTGCTCAAAAAAAGAACACATCAAATACATGAAAAAACACTTGCAATTGGACCAATTTTGAGTTATAAGAAAAAGACATAACTGGGAGAGGACTTTTTACAGGGGCTTATGAACTTTAAGCTTACTGCTTAAAAATTTTAAAGTATATAAACTTATTTAATATTCCAATCCTAACTGAGGAAAAACTTTTTAATAGGCAGAGTCATATCTGATGAAAATCGAAGTGCTTCTCTGTAATATGTTTATTGGCTCTGAATGAAGCACAACGGATGGTTTGGTCACAGAAATCTGCCAGAGGGCAGCTTGCTTTAAAAGAAAAGAAACAACCAGTGACTTTTCAAGGTAACAGTGAACCTGAGGGTGCAGTTACACTTCAGCTTAAGCTGATTTAGGTGATTAGTTTTTAGCCAGCAAGCTGTCCTGAACCTGCTCTCTGTAGGAGCACATAAACACTGGCCTTGCTGCTGGAGGCTGCACTGGTGAAAGGGACAAGGTGGGACTGCAGCATCCCTAGCCTACACCAGTTTAAGATGCCTTGAAGTCTCATCCTGACAAGAACAGTGCAGATTTTTTTCTAAATCTGTGAAATTCTTCTTCAGATTGGGCATGCTCAGAGGTTTGTGTGTTATGTTTGGTTTTAATTGGCCTATTTCACCTTTTTTCATTTCCAGTTGCACTAGTATAAGCTTGCAGTGAGCAGCTGGTTTTTGTGCTGCAGTCTCCAGACAGGTACATGCTAGCTTTAATATTTCACCTGAGATTAAACCATTAATACATCCATGACTGCTTTAAACCCAGGAAGAAGAAGCTGTAGCCATACCTTCTGTGAGCTTTGCAGAGCAGAGAGCTAGGCAACAGTTCTGGTGTAGTAACCAAAATTATTTATATGTCCCCAACTAAAATTATATTCATTTTTACCATAATGCAGCTAGATTTACAGATGGGATCAGTATGACATCAAATGTACTTGCATTTAACAGCTGTTAATACAAAGCTTTAGGCATATTACTGCAAGTGAAATGCAGAGTTGCATAAAAGCTTATTCTATCTCAATAAACCAGATCAGCCTCAAATCAACCAGAGAAAAAGTTGTTTTGGACCAAACCAGTCCCTCTTTACCTGCAAGACAGCAGGCATACCTGCACAGTAGGAGTAATTCAAAGGTAGTGTGGCTGGTCCATGAAGGAAAACCAGCTATTGAGATGTGGCAGGTGCTATGCGGAGTCATTATGGCAAAAAGAGAGAGTTCACCCCAAAGCTTTTATTACTAATAATCCAGTTATGGTTAATCAAAGATTATTTTTACAGTAGAGCGTTCTGTGAAGGAGGCTGTTAAATTTGAAGGTGTCTATTTCCCATTAAAAATTATCCATTTACTCTGATAGAGCAATGACATGTACTGCTTTAGAGGTGCATTGCAAATATGTTTTTTTCCAAGTTTCCTGAAGATAGCCGTGTAGAGATTTTTCTGCTAACCAAAGAGTTTTATTTGTTGTCCCAGAGAACTCTCAGTTGAAGCGTGTGCTAACAGCAGAGTGTAAACCAGCCCTAGCACAGCAGGTGGAATCTGGGCGGTCTCACACACACTCAGAAATCAGCACCTTTATGGGAGGAATCTGTTTCCAACTGTTTCACCACATTTATCATCATTTGGAAGGACTCTACCACCTGGTTCAGAAGAGATCTTGAGCCCAACAACATTAGTCTTAATGCCAGTTATTATGTTGTCTAGCAAAATGGACTGGGCACAAGGAGGAATTCGATTACTCGGTGAGCCTTCATAATTGTGTGGTGCACCACATAACCACGCAGGGTGCGACACGGTAGCCGCAATGCCCTCACTTTATTAAAACATCAATTATCAAACCAGCAATGTACTTCTGGAAATGAGATTATTCAGGAAATACTGATGCTTGAGAAACGGAGAGACTTGGCCTCCAGCCTGGTTCCTGAGCTGACCCCAATGAGCAGGTGGCTTGTGATGGCCACACATGCCACCATATGTTATTCCTCAGTGCTGAGCATTGTATTAGCAACTGCAGTCTCTAAATTCATAGATCTTTTAATTAGCACAGTGGAAAAATGAGCAAAACCAGCAACAAAATCAGTAAATGAAACAATAGAAGCTTCTGTGACCTATAAAGCATATAAACCCATTACATTTTAGCCTAGTATTTATTGTCTTCTGATTAGTGAAATATTTAGTCCAGAAAAATTCCATTCAGATAAAAACAACCATCTCTTCACAAGCAAAGCATCCTGAGACAGACAAAAATAGGCTGTCCTGCAATCTCGGTGACTCAGTTGTTCTCTCACCTTTCCACAGGCAAGCTACAGTCCAAATCCTCCACTGGCCATCAGCTGGGGAGAGGGACCAGTCTACTCTGTTGTTTCCCAGTTCAGTGATCCTGCACTGCCTATTGAGCTTCCTTAACAAGAGAAATTTGAAGGTCTGGGCCAGTTCATGCTGCAATCAGCAGCCTACATAACTGGTTGTCTTTTAGGTTGACAGGCTGCTCCACCTTTAGTTAGGAGCACATTTAATTCCTCCAGATGCTGATGCAACAAGTATCAGATGAGTGAGGTCACTCTTCTAGCATTTTGTCCAGCCGGGTTTGGAAAATGTGCTTGGTTGGCACTCTCAGCTGCATGGAAGAAGGCAAAAGGCTAACCTTAAATATGAAGAATGTATTTAATCCGTGACTGAAATACCAAATTCACAGGGCAAAATCATTATAAGTAATTCTGGCTTGGCTGTTGTATCATGTGAAGAGTGATGCATTGGTGTTATTATTATGTTACAAAGAATTAATGTGCTTATATTTCTTATGGCATACAAGTCTTACTCACATTTCCTGCTTAGTAAGTAAATTGTGGAAATGTGTCGTCCTCTTCTAGTATGTCATTTTCCTTTTGTACTAACAGTCAATTAAAGTGTTAGGACATTGACAGCCTCTAACTGTTTTCCACTCTGCCAGTCTTGACTGCAACCTTGAAACAATAACATTCAGACCTGGAAAATTTTCTGGCTGA
Source organism: Hemiprocne comata (assembly GCA_020745705.1). Lineage (NCBI taxonomy): Eukaryota > Metazoa > Chordata > Aves > Apodiformes > Apodidae > Hemiprocne > Hemiprocne comata. The sequence goes on along the minus strand of CM036597.1, from coordinate 10,484,062 downwards.
TGTCGCATGACATGAAGTGTGTGTTTTTATTTGCACGACTGTATAGGTATAATAAAGTTCCCACCTTAATGGACTTGTGCAAATATCTCTCAGAGGGTGCCAAGTTACTTTTCAAATCAAGTTTTGTTCCACACTGGACGGGGACCTCAGAAAAGAGTGTCCTTGTTGAAACTACTTCTGCTAAACCCAATTAAAGGTACATACTAGAGAAGCAGTGCTGGGTGAATCCACCGAGTGCCTTGATGACGTGGTTATCAGGGGTGATTGATTGAAGCTGCCTTACTGTCTTAATCATTCTTTTTTCTTTTTTTTTCCCCTCCCTTCCCCTGTAATTTTTTTTCCAGGTGCGGTTAGAGTGGCCAACAGACCTCACAGTGAACCCTCTAGACAATTCACTGTATGTCCTGGACAACAACATTGTCCTGCAGATCTCTGAGAACAGGCGTGTGCGAATTATTGCAGGGCGCCCCATTCACTGCCAGGTGCCAGGCATTGACCACTTCATTGTCAGCAAGGTGGCCATCCATTCCACCCTGGAGTCAGCCAGGGCCATCGCTGTATCTCACAGCGGGATACTCTACATTGCAGAGACAGATGAAAGAAAGATCAACCGTATACAGCAGGTCACAACCAATGGGGAGATCTCTGTAATCGCTGGAGCCCCGTCAGATTGTGACTGCAAGATTGATCCTAATTGTGACTGTTTTTCAGGTAAGGTGATGTTAGTTATTTCCTTTCCCTTATCTGTTGAAATCCCCTAGCACAGCTGCAGTGACAGCACAGTGCAAAGTGATAAGAGGAAGGAGAGATGAGCATTGTTCTGTTTCTTTGGAAAGCCAAAAGCCTTATCAACAGCTCTTTGTGGATTTAATCCATTGGATGTAGAGATACGAGTCTTCCAGTTGGCACTGGAGTAACCTCAGGGTGGTCTTAGCTTTTCCTGTTTTGATACAGAGATTACACACCGTTCAAAATTAGCTCCGAGTCTGCCTGTCTGTGTCAGCTCTTGTTTGCCCATGTTGAAGATTGTACTACCCCCAGTCCAGATTGCACCTAACTCCTACTGGGTCAGGCAGCCCTTTTGACCAAGAAGAGGACCAAGATGTTGCACATCCCATGAAAAACACGAGTTTGTGCCTTCTCATCGCTTATGCCACACTGCGCAACCAGCAAAATGATACAAACATGTAATGTTCAGAATTAATTTTTGCATTTTAAGCTGGAACAGCCAGTGCCAGGCCCACACTGCCCCACTGGACATTCTCAGCAACACAGCTCCTCTTCCCTGCATGCACCAACACAAATTGTGGCATTTTTTTTCATAAAAACATGATTTGTAATGGGACAAAGGACAGCATTCCCATATACAGAGATGTGCAGTATGTTGTCATCTTGTCATCTCTAAGAACCACTGTGTTCAGCTCCATAATGTCAGCATCATTCTTAAGCTTCCCATTTCAAGTAAAAGGTTAATTACTGACAAGAAAACATTATGTCAAGAATGGAGAGGAAAAAATGTAAATGGTCTTCCAGAGAAGGTGAATTGCTGACCCAGCATTGTAATGATAATGAAAGCTTCATGTGCATTGCCAAGTGCTGCCAGCTTCAGTTACAGCTGTGGTAGACCAGTGCTGAAGAAGATCCTGTTCTGGGTTCCTGTTGAAGGAAACTGCCCTCAGTGCTGAAAAATTTCAAAACTGTGGCAAATCTAATGATTGTGCCAGTCCTGGGTAAGTGAAAGGCAGGGTCAGAAGACCAGCTAATTTGTCTGTTTCCTAGGAAGCATGGTGTATGCTCAAAATCCCCATCAGATTTCATTTCTCAGTCAGGAGATGGGAAGCAATACAAACAGAATTGTGTTTTTCTCTAAGAGTGAGTTTTAATATGCTTTCTTGCTAGTTGCAGAAAATCCTGCTCATGTAAAGTCATTTTGATATGCATATACAACCCATGGCAATGCAAATATCCTCTTCAAACCTTAAAATACATGAACCAAGTCAATTATCAAGTGATACCTGAAGGGATGGTTTCTCAAGGCCCTTTTTTACTACTATTCTTGTTTTGTTTTGCTGTAGTGTCGAGTTTTTAGTAAGTATAAACTAATGCTTGGTTCAGTGTCATTTTAGCTGAATTACTGGGTTTTGTTTTCTCTGTTTTATTTCTAGCACTATTCTACTTTAACTGCATGCCAACAGGCGAATAGTAGGGAGTGAAACTTCAGTGGAGTTTTTTTCTTTCACAATTTTGCCATTAATGCTTTCCTGAGCAGCAGGGGTTTGGCCTTAGCAAAAACGGTGTAAATTAGATAATTTATATTCTTGTTTGTCTTCACTGAGACTGATTTAGAATTGCACCAGCCTTAGATAATATGGCTTTAATTAGTGGAATGAAGATACCGTTTTATTGACCTGTAAATGATACTGAGGAGAAGCAGTGTGTCAGGCTATGGGGATCAGCTTAAATAGGGACATTTCAAATTACTAAAATTAGCATTTCTCCTCCAGGTGATGGTGGATATGCCAAAGATGCAAAGCTGAAAGCACCTTCTTCTCTAGCAGTCTCTCCTGATGACACTCTGTACGTAGCAGACCTCGGCAATGTTCGCATCCGTGCCATCAGCCGGAACAAGGCTCACCTCAGTGACACCAACGTGTATGAGATTGCATCACCAGCAGACCAAGAGCTCTACCAGTTCACCATCAACGGCACCCACCTGCACACGCTGAACCTCATAACAAGGGACTACATTTACAATTTCACCTACAGCGGGGAAGGGGATATTGGCACCATCACCAGCAGCAACGGGAATTCGGTTCACATCCGCAGAGACACGAGTGGGCTGCCCCTGTGGGTCGTGGTGCCGGGTGGCCAAGTGTACTGGCTGACAATAAGCAGCAATGGGGTTCTCAAAAGAGTTTATGCCCAAGGCTACAACTTGGCTTTGATGACATATCCTGGAAATACAGGGCTTTTAGCAACCAAAAGCGACGAAAACGGATGGACAACTGTGTATGAGTAAGTCCATGACATTAAATGCCTGATGTAAGGAGTTTTAAATCAACATTTAAATATTTTTAGTCAGTTCTAGTAATTTTAAAAAAGCCACTCTGCTACTAACAGTGAGAGAAAGTGTTAGTAAGGTGAGACTTGTCCATGAGAAAGGACAAGTAGTGCTGTTGCACAGGCTTTTACAATGAAACTACCATTTCTGAAGTGCCAAAGCTTGTCTCATGTAAAAGCTCTGTACGTAGTGCCCATTAAGCATAGCAAAAAGTGCCTGAAATCATACTTTATTTGCACTTTATTATTGTGAATCTGTTTCCCCAAAAGAAAATATGATAGTGGATTTTTTTTGTAACCAAAGCAGTAGAGGCAAGTCATATCAATCAGGAATTTGCAAAATTCCTGAGGAAGGCAAAGGGGGGAAGATTAGCATAGTCATCAGAGAAGGGAGTGTTGCAAAGGAAATTGAGAATCTCAGTGGAAGGAATATTCAAAGACAAGAGTGGACTTGTCTCTATCAGCAGAGGAAGAGGATATAAAATAACAAAAGGAAAAGTATTAGCAAAAGGCTATATGTAAGGGGAGCAGGAATGGCCTCGTAAGCAATACTTTCAGGAGACCTTTGACAGGACTTCTAAAAAGCAAGACAAGACAGTTAAAGATGCAGTCAGAACACCCCAATCATCCCAGAGAGAGAACAACACAAGAGAAAGTTAATTTTTGATTCATAAAGAGGTGTGATATATCAGGTTTTCTCATTATTTGTAATTAATTGTCATAATCCCTGTTTGAGGATGTGACAAGTGATGGATGGAAATTAAATGTTAGCGTTGCTTTAGTAGTTCAGCCTCTTCAAGGAGAATAATAATGCCTGCTTTCTGTGGAGCATAGGAGTTCATGGTCAAAAACTAAAATGAAAAGCCATCCAGGTGAGATACGAACAGAAAGCACATTGAGGAGAACTCAGTTACTGCAAGAGTCACCTGGAGAGGAATTTGAGTCACCATCATTACAGGTTTTTAGAATTCTATTTTATTAAAATAGAAGAAGGATAAAAGCAGAGAAAACTGCTAACCTACTGTGTGGGATTTTTTATTCAAAAGGATGTTTGTCCATGCTCCCTTTTATTATTCTTTCAAAGACTGAATTGATAGGGGGGACAAAAGTATAAACCATCAGAGAGGGACAATTTTGACAGTATGCAGGAAAACAAAACCATACAGGGCCTTCCTGGTTATCATTATCAGACTTTTACTGATACACATTTAAATTATCTTGCAACAAGACAAGCTCCCCGTACTGTCTAAACACTTATCTGAGTGTTACCTTTTATAAACAGGACTGGCCTAAAATATGTGCTTCATTGTAATAGTTTTAACACTGAGAGTGATCCATTTAAATCCCTACTTGAGGATGGCATCAATCTGGACCATGGACCAATGACAGTTTCAAAAAGCTTCTACAGTTGCTTTGAGTCATGCCTGTTGCTTCTTAAAATGCTGAACACCATGCATTGTTGCAGGGCCTTGATTGTTAGAGCAGGTTATTTGTAGTCATGTGGTTCTCAATCCTGGTGTTCTTACTCTGTCCCATTGACATTGAGTGTAAACCATTTCACACATTTATTGCTTGTGCCTGTTGTCTTCTGGCAAGTTGTTTGTTAAAGTATGACTCAAGCATAGTAAGATGTAATACAGATTTCTTCACAAAGAGATACCTGTGCCTTGGAAGGATTAATATAATGTATATGATGAACACACAGAAATTTTGCTAAATTAAGCAGTTTTTCATACTTTCCCAGCTTTAACTACAGGCTAGGTAAGACTGTCTTCACTGATGCTTTGAGTTGTCCAGGCTTTGCATGACCACATACTTCTGCCAGTCTAGATCAGTCAGTAGAAATTAACAGAATTACACGTTAACATTACAAAAACAACAGCAGAATTAAATAGTGAAACCATGTCATTAGTATTTATGTTCAGTCCAATATTTTAAGTCATCTTCATAATCTATTGCAAATTCCTGAAAGTCACAGAATGTCACCCGAGCTGCTGCAGCCAGAGGAGCATTTGACTATAATCAGCGCTGTGCTGAGTAGATGTGCTTTCAGGAGGTGCTGCTCACCTTCTCCCATGAGCAGGTCAAGGGGCTTGATGGTCCTTAGTTATCCTTTAACCAGACATTATTTTCCAGACAGGTCACCTTCTGAACTGTCACCCGATTTCAGGTTTTGTTGGTTTTTTTAAAGGATGACTTGGATGTGAATTGCTTCCAAGTCCCCTATGAAAATAGTATTGGAGCTAAGAGAATTATTATATGAGCACCTTTCAAATTGCTTGAAAGCATCTTCTCTGTTTAAGCTGGATTTGCATTCACATCCAAAAGTTCAACCCATGCCAGTGTCAAGCTGAAATAGGGATGAGTTTGTTTAACAACACGGATCACACATACTCAGGAATATGAGCAAAGATAATGAACTGTTCAGAACATCTACGTTTATGTCAGATTCACTAGCAGAGGGAAATCATTAAGAGGTAGAAAACCACCTACAAAAGTACTTGTCATCCATCTACTCTAATCTGATGGAATGGAAGTACTGAAAGAGGTCTTGCATAAAATTATAGCTAATGTACAATTTTCAGTCATCTAGATTTTTTTAATATTGTATCATTAAAACTGTGAAAGGGGAGGGGGACCACTGAGCCTCTATTAGATCAAGGGCAAGAAAACACCTGCAAGAAACAACTCTCTCTGAAAAAATTAATTAGACTGCTTTCCCTTTGAAATGGTATAACTCTTAACTGTGCTACACATAGAAATGCAAATGGATTGTGAAGCTTTATCCCCAAGTGTGCATTGCAAATATTGGTGAGCACTTCCTCATGTGAGTACTGAAATCAATGCAATTATTTGCATGATTAAATGGTCACCGACATGATTAACAGTGGTGTAAGTGGGCCCCAAATTAAAATTAAGAAATATGTCATTATTCTGCCCCTATTAGTATGGGTAGGACATTGCTTTGCAGGAATTGAGTCCCAGTGTGCTACTATTTATCATGTGAAAGGTGGCAGAACCTGTTCTCGGAGGGCTGGGTTTCTTGGAGCAATCTGGAATAAAAAAAAAAACAAAACCCTTAGATGGTCACGGTGTGGAATCATTACTGAGACACTAATCTGCATGTTCTCCTTGAAGTCAGTGGGACCATCTACATGAGTGACAGCCCGTGTCCTCTAGTCTCATTATAATTCAGTGCTGTACCTGGGCAGCCATCCGGTAACAGTTTATCCTCTTTTCAGCTGCACAGGGAGTTTTGTCTCTGATCATCAGCTCTATCAGCAGCAAAACTGGATCCGGATCCGGATCCGTAGCAGAGATGGATCCGGAGTCTTGCGCCCACGTAGATTGCAATAAACTAGCTACATTTATGCAGTAAAAATGCATGATTTGGGGATTTTTTTATGGTTCAGTAGAAAATCCAAATAACCTAGCAAGCTGTCATATCTGTTTGATCAAGCAGTAAATGAAATGTAACTGCCCAGTGTTCATGGAGTTTTCTAATGATGAAAAGTAGTGATCTGAGTCATTTTTAATCACTGGGTGTGGCACCCAGTCGATTTGCACAGAATGGGCATAAGGGTGGAATGTATATAAGTCGTGTGATGTATGTGAGGGCAGTAGGAGGTGAAAGAGAGAGAGATTATGTCGTATTTAACATTTGATTAATTTATTTGTCAAAAAACGCAAGATGGCCACTACTTCATTCTCCAGCATTTCATTTGAAAAGAACAGCTGCTTTGTCTTTCTTCTTTGTATCAGAGGGAAGAGAAAAAAATCCTTATTTTTTTTACCAGCACTTTTTGTGACATATAGATTTTGTCTTAACTAATTAGGGGGAAATAAAGATCCTAGGGAAATTGTGCCCACACATTAAAGTGAAGGACATAGCCAGATCGTCTGCTGATGTGAATTGGAATAGCTCCATTGAAAGCAGCAGAGTTTTGCTGCTTGATAAACCAGCTGAGAATATGTTTTGTGAATGAGGGGAGACAGTTAATAAAACATGAAAACTTAATTATGCTTTTCTACCTGCACAAATGGGCTTGTATTTTATGGACATGAGTTGGCTCATGCAAATACCTCTGCAGTGTCAGTGAGGTGTCTTGGATGAATAAAAATGTGTTAGCATCAATAAGGTTTTTAAGATGGAAGTCATTAATGTGAAACAATACTAAGCAATGTTGTGTATTGTTGTCCATGTGAACCATCAGAAAGAACAAATATACCTGTAGAACTGAAAAGACTCATTAGAAACACTGCTTCAGAGTTTTTGAATGAATTATTGACTTTTTCATTAAATGGCCCAATTCACATGAAGTACCTTAAACGAAAATAATTTCTTTAGCACTGATGAAATTTAGGTGAACTAAAATGTGGTGCTCTAGATTGTGGTGCTGTTACTTGTGACGGGAAGTTCCTGCTGATTTGAATAGGCCCGTGGGAAACATAACAGAAGAGTAAAAACCACGTAGGCAACTTAATCGCTGCAGATTTCAATCCAATTTTATCGCTATTGTTACGCTTTTGGTCCCCTTTTTAAATTCACCGTTCGTATTATGTACCTCACACTTCAGCAACAAAAGGCAGTTTTTGCAGAGTCGAAGAATTGGTTTTATTTAAACTTAGGAGTAAGAAAACGCCTTTTTGGGGGTGAGTGGGTTGCCTGAAGTCCGAGTGACCTCCAGTGGCCACCCTTCTGTATCACAGCCCAGCAGGTTAAACCCCGAGCAGCTGTGCACAGTGCTGAAACCTCTGGCAGAAGCTGAATTATGTAGGTAGCAGCTCATACAACTCCCAGTTGTGTTTTATCCAGCACCCGAAAAAAAGTCTAAGCAGGAATTCGGATGAGGGAATGAAAGCATTTTGAGTGAATAATTTTGCCACTTCTGACCTTCTAATTTATTGCACAGTGTTACTTTTTCCTCTCCCCCCCCCTTTTTTTTTTCCTTTTAGGAGTATCTACAAGACAATAGTGATCTGCTTTCATGGCTCTTTAACATGATGTGTTGCAGGTATGACTCTGATGGGCATCTGACCAACGCGACATTCCCAACCGGGGAGGTCAGCAGTTTCCACAGCGATGCTGAAAAACTTTCACGAGTGGAACTTGATACTTCAAACAGAGAGAATGTGATCACAGCCACAAACTTCTCAGCTACCTCTACAATATATACTTTAAAACAAGGTAATGTAAGCACTTCTGTTATTTCTTCCCTACTCGTTATGTTTCAAACTCTAGGCATGATGGCATTCTTAACTGTTTTCCACAAAACCACATTAGAATTAGTTCATTTCTTTATTCCTTGCTTCAGTGCAAATGCAAGGCTGTGCAGCACAGCTCTGCCTGCAGTGGAGGAATGACAGTGTCCAGGCAAGAGAAGGGGAGCGTGCAGTGGCTCTGTGCCTTTGCAACCTTTTGGTGGAGACCTGCTCTGGGCCCGCAGCGTGCTTCTGGCAGTATTGGAGAGGAGGGGGCTATGCTAGGTCACCCCAGCTGTGCTCAGCAGCCCTCTGCAGCACGGTCCTGAGCCTCTGGAGGTGCTTGCTATGCCACCATTGCTGACCCTTTCATTTTTCTGCCAACAACCACTCCCCAGTGGGTCTCTTGCACCAGGCTTCTGGCTTGTGGCTGACCCCAGGGTCCTGCTGCTAATGGGGAAGAGAAAAAGATTTTAGTTCATTGATACAGAGGAAAGGGACAGAATGGGAGACTGGCCATCATCCTAGACATTTTTAAAACAGTTTTCATGCTTGACCTCAGATACTCATTGCAGTCATTCAAGCAGCACACTATTCTGTCAACAGATCCCAACGTGCTAAAATCATCAGAATATCAGTGGTCAAAACCCAGCTTTTGGGTTTACATGCTTTTAGGCTGTAAACAAAACCTCTTTATTCCTGCTGCAGGAAGCCTTTGCCATGGAAGTCATCAGGCCAAATGTAATAAAAAGCTTTTTAGACATGGGGAGGGCTGGAGGTTACAGGTTGCAAAAGTAGCGCTGCAGTTGGTGTATGTTCAGCTGAAGCCTAGGGACAAAGCCCCATTGCACCTAACATTTGCTTTGTAAATCTGGAGATCTGAACTTTTCTCTGTTTCCCTGTTTTCTCTGGTTTTGGTTGTTGTTTTTTGACAGATAACACACAGAATATCTACCGGGTCAGCCCAGATGGGTCTCTGAGAGTCACCTTTGCCAGTGGGATGGAAATCACGCTTAACACGGAGCCTCATATTCTAGCAGGGGTTGTCAGCCCCACTTTAGGGAAGTGCAATATCTCCCTTCCTGGAGAGCATAACTCCAATCTCATTGAATGGAGGCAAAGGAGGGAGCAGACCAAAGGCAATATCTCCACATTTGAGAGAAGGCTAAGGGTAAGGCTTTCGCTTGCCTGAAGTGCAGTGTTCCCTTTGAAAGTCATTGAACTAAAGTAATGTTGAAATGTTCTGCTTTGTAAGAAGAAATGGAAAAGCAATGGAAAGTTTGTATCAATGGTGCACCCCAGCCATGAATTTCAAAACCAGACTCCTCTGACAGTCGCAGGGATGTTTGATAGCTGTTTGATTTTGGTTGTGAGACTTGACCTCAAGACATAATTTTTTTTTCTTCCTCTTCTTTTTCAACTAAGGACTTAATTATGGCTTTGAAAGAAGCTGTGAGCAAATGACTATGTGTAGGTACTCTGGCACAGCAGCAGAGTTGAAGTCATGTTCTGCCTCTTTCAGATTTATCAACCCTCTTTCTTCTGAAGGAAATAAGAGGTGCCAGCCTCTGCCTGGGGCAGAGGGCCTCACAGGGCACACCTTAGATGTCCTGGCCAGTGTGTTTCCTGCAAGCCAGAGGGAGGTAGAGCCTCCCTGTGTATCCAGACAGACTGTGTATTCTGCTCTCTACCACTCACTCTCAAAGCCCCCCTCTCTCTCTGGCTGGGTTACACTATGGCTCTAGTAAAGAATTACTTTAACATTGCATCTGTGGTTTATATTTGTCTGGTAGCAGAACTCACAGATTACAATGACAGATGGTCAACATTCAGCATTTAATTAGGTAACACTAAGACTCAAAGAGACTGCTACCTTGCAGAACAGGTTTTTTACTAATGCAGTTCTGTTTTTCCTGTTTCACCCTTTAAAACGCCTTTACCAGTAGTACGACTGGGAATTTTTGCCTTAAAAATATTTCATTATTAAATACAACCTGTCTGGGTAGGTGTTATCTCTGAAGATACATCTGTTAGCTGTGAAAACACAAAGGTGGTTATTAAAATCTCTGGATTATCTTTCGGTTATGAGTTCCTATATATTTTTTTAATGTTATCATCTGTTTGGTTTTCAACTGTACTGATCAATCAGAAACACAAGGCCACTGCATGTGAAACATCCATTTGAAAGGACTTCTTTCAGATTTGACAGTCGCAGTTATTTTATTAGGATCTTGAAGTGAAGAAAAGCTTCATTTAGTTTTTTCTTGCCCACCTTCTGACTGCCTCCTCCCTAGCATAGTGAGTTCTCATAGCCCTGTCTAGGGAGGCAGCTGAACTTATTACAGTGGCAAAGGTGTGTCAAGGTGGCAGAATCCAAATGATGGCCTCCATGGCTCACATTACCTAACTGATTATTTTCTGTGTGATTTTGTGCTTAAATAACTGTATGGCCTATTTTTTTAAGGATGCAGTCAGTCATCTATTTTGCTTACATTGGCAGAGCCAAGTCGTTCAAGTTAGTTAGATTTAATATAACTACTTTATCCTGCACAGTTTTTTTATTATGCCTCTTTTGTTTTCTATTGTTGAAATTGATTTCCGGTTCTTTTAACTCATATTTACTTGCTTCTGCATAATCTTTAATATTGTCTACCAAAAAAAGGGAGGAAATTCACAAATTGGTCAGGATTAAATGGATTCTGGCTGGCGGCATAAAATGTTCATTGAAATACTGCAACAATAAAGCTATCCAGAGCTCAAGTGATTGACCTACCTCTGGATCAGTCTGTTGTTGCATAGAACCACTTCTGTACTCCTGCTTCTCCCCTTTCACCTTCATCCTGTGAGAGGATGGAAGGTGAAGGGAGAAGTGTAAGAATGATTTTGATGTGCTGCTGTCTTATATTCTCTGTTCTTCCAAAAGTATCCCCTAGCATCACAGCTGTTGAACATTGAATTGTTATTTCTCTATATTGTGTTTATTGTTTTCCAACGGTGGTGTATGGATTGTCCCAGCCTTCTCAGAAGGACAAGTCAGCTGCCTCTACTCCAGTCTTTTCCCTTCCCTTGACTGTGCTGATCTCTAGGACTGTCTGTCTGAGGGCTGGAGGACAAGGCTGGAGGGAATCCAGTGAGATAGCACATTAAATGAGGAGTTGATAGTGGAAAGGAGAAGAAATGCTCTGTGCGTTACACCATGTAAATAGGCACAGGAGAAAGGGACAAATGGACTAATGATGGTGTTGCTAGAAGGACTTTGGAGGAGAGTTGAAATACATGGGTCCTGGAGTTCAGCTGTAGCACTGAGATGTTTCCATGGGATGCTGATGGAGTGGGGAGTCAGTGGAGGTGGAAGGAGCTGACACAGTGCAGCTGGTGAGGAATTTATGGAGCAGCAGAATTTACCCAGAGACAGCTATCTTTCCTTGGTGATTAAAAGGAAATGTGCAGGACAGCAGGAGCAAAAATACCATTATATAGTGTGTTTGAAGCAGTATGCCAAATAATAGAAGGGATTTAGGGCTTACTGTTGACAGATCCTTGAGTGCTGCTGATAAAAAAAAAAATGTAGCATCATTAGAAGCCCTTATGCTGGATGAGGTTCTAATGGGACCTTCTGAAAACATCTAGTGAATTATATTTTAAAAATAAAGTTTTAAACCCTAAATGTGCCATCACTGGCACAATAGGAGGTTTGTTAGGAAGCTGGCAAGGCAATGTAGGGCAGAAAGAACTATGCTGAACTTTGAAAATATATGTAAAGAAAAGCTCTGGGGATTGGACCAGTTCTCAATGGAAATGAACACACTTGCAGGAACCCTCAGTTAAAAAAAAAAAAGCAGCACAATGGAAGAGCACAAAAAGCACAGAGATGAGACATAAAGATGTTACTTAGAGATCAGTCCTGGTATCATCATTGAAACAAACGGCTCTGAATGGTAAGAGGTATAAATTAGAAGGCAGGTAACTGGGAATGAGATAAAGGATGACCTAGTTGAAGAGAAGAAAGCTTTTCCTTCTCTACCTGGTCCTAACATTTTTAATTCTTAATTACAATTAGCAACCAATCTGAAAGCATGTCACTCTATTAGGTTTTTTTCTTCAGTTTTGGAAAACAGACTGTTAGTGTGTTCTGAATAATGCTGTAAAAGTTGTGTTTTAAGAAGTGGGATTTTTGCATGGTGTGAATTCCCTGCTCTAGAAATAGAGCAGAAGGGAGCAAGTTAACAGCAATGCTAGAACAGGCATCTAACTTTATCTCAGTATCTAAATCAATGTGGGAAACAGGAATTAATCACAGGTTTCTTCCTTTAAGTGCAGAACAGCCTGCCCAGATGCTTCGTGAAAGTATATAAAACAGTCTGTAGGCATGTATGCATTTTATATTAATAATACATCTATGTACAATCAGGCATTTTAACATCAATCTTAATCTAGCAAGACTTCTTTTTTATCAATTGAACTGCTTTTTTAATTGACTTCTAAAAATGAAGCAAAGGCTGTTGTTAAAACCATTAAGCATGATGCATAGTAATACACTGATCAAAATGCAGCTCTGTTCCCTCCTGTCTTTTGTATAACTTAGAAGAACTTGGCATTGGATGTAGTCCAGGTTTTATAACTGAATATCTACGAAATTTCAAGTTGAATGCTTGGCCAGTCTTACTTCTTGGGGGTTTTTGTTTTGTTTGTTTTAATAATAAAAAAAGAAGTAACTTGCTGGCCTCAATTCAAAAGTGCTGCAGATACAGGCTTTGACAGCTATGTGTATTATTGCACTTAGCAAATTATCTCCATTTATTTACCAATCTTACAGCAAATTCTAATGATAGAACCAAATCCTCTGCCAGTGTTTATCAGTTTATGTTGACTCAAATCAGAACACAGATAAGGAAATAATACAATTATCCGATCTGATTTATACATTGTAGGCCATTTCGGTTTGAGAATGAAAGTCAAGAGAAGTGCAAATTTCTGTGTTCATTTACACTGCAAAATTTCTAGCTATAAAACTTAACAGAAGAAGAGTCAACAAGTGTTTCAAAGTATATAATAAAATATTTTTTTTTCACAGTACTAACATTATTATTGAAGTTAGCTGAATTTTCTCCCTATTTTCATTAGCTGAAATTCTGACCTGACACTGTTTTCGGGCTGGTAACGGAACATTGAAATGAGACCTGCTACCCATGTGTTGTCCTGCCTTGCCTTGAGAAAGGTGTTAAATATAACTTAAATCTAATAAAAGAAAGTAAACAAATGAGACATAAAATGTGGAGTATAAGGGAAATAATGGCATCCACCCAAACCTTATTTTAACTGTATGAGCTTTCAAATACTGCTGATATCTACTTCCCTTCTAATTCATCTAAGTCTTTTTGGTTTTCGTTATTTGCTGTATCATCCCTTAAATTTTGATTCCAAGTGAATTTGTATTTGTATATTTCCTTTCTCCTAACTGCTTTCTACAATAATAATAATAGAAATAAGAACATTAAATATGCACATAGATAGTAAACTAATATGAGCCAGGGTATGTGCCCCACTTGCTTTTCAGTTTTTTTACCATTTCACCACCAAAATGATTTGGTTTTAGAAATTGCAAAAAGTTTGAAAAGAAATACAACAAACTTAATCCATCAGACTGTATACAAGCAAACAGAGTTGAACTGAGCATCACATTTTACTTGGGCTCCTTAACTATCATTAGAGCATAAATTGTAATAGTTACAGCCATCTACAGGGGTATATAGGTATTTTACAGCTATTGTAAATGATCACTATTAAAGTCAGATATGTGTGTATATAAAACCCCAGGAGTGGTAGTTGAACAAAGAACACCTGCTTCTTCTAGATTTTCACATTATTTTGCGTCTAAAAACAGAAAGGGGAAAGAAAAAAAAAAAAAAGTTCTTTCTAATCACTACCACCATATAATCACAGCTTAAATTATTAAAGAGTTATTCCTAACCATTCACTTTACAGTTCTGCCTGCAGGTCTCAGTGAGGAGCAAGCACTGTGCTGTGTGCTGGGATAACACCTGCACTGACAGCATCTCTGCCGTAAGGAGGTTATTAATTGGAATAGATTAGTACAAGTGATTACATAAAATGCAGTAGATTAATACAATGAGCACATTGAGCATTGATCTGAAAAACCCAAGTCCATGAACAAAATTTTATGGCTCCCTAAATTATTTCTCTGATTTAAATGGAATTTAATAGTGATTGTCCAGTGACTGAATGATCTAAGGAGGCAGATGATGAAAGCACTGGATAAATATATTTTGTCTTCATAATGTGGCTCAGCTTTGAACTTGATTTCAAATCAAGAATTGAGCTGCCCCTCTGCATTTTCCTCTTGGACCATAAATGTTAACACAGTGTAGCGTGGGTAGTCTGTCAGACACGGTGAATTTAACAAATGCTGCAGGTCCCAAATGTGGTGAGAGAGCTGCTACAAGGAGCATTGCTGGCACCAAACACCACTGCCACTGGCTTTCCTGAGCCCTGGGAGTGGGGTGGTTTTGTGAAGAAGGATGAGGCCGCTGGTGAGCAGGGTCTTGGACAGCTGCAAGCACAGCTCTTCCCTTTGTGACAGCAAGATGGGGCCTGGTGTGGGCTATGCCAGAGCAGTAGCTGACTTGTTGATGGGATGCTTTTGTTATTTTGTGGGCTTAACTATATATAGTCTTTGACTGAAATCAAAAAGTCCATCCACAGAGGTGAAAGTTGAGAAGAAAGAAGAAAAACTTAGGAAAAGGTGAGAGGAGAGGTAAGAGTTTAACACATGGAAATAGGAAGCATCCTGTAATGGAAAGTATAATGCAACTGAATGCAAACAGCATTTTGTTTGTTGATCCTCCTGTTTGTCATCTGAATACTTTTCTATTTTCTTGTCTTTATAAGACCTAAATTGTCAATCATATTGTTAAACCATTGCACATTTTTATTAGAAGTAACACAGAAATGTTTCTATTGAGTGTAACTAAGATGCATTGTTTTCTCACCTTACTGTATCTTTGTGTTAAGGCCCACAACAGAAACCTGCTCTCCATTGACTTTGATCATGTAACCAGAACAGGAAAGATTTATGATGATCATCGAAAATTCACTCTTCGGATTATGTATGACCAGACAGGACGCCCAGTTTTATGGTCACCTATCAGCAAGTACAATGAGGTCAATATCACTTATTCACATTCTGGATTAGTCACCTATATCCAAAGAGGAACCTGGACTGAGAAAATGGAGTATGATCCAAGTGGGAACATAATTTCCAGAACATGGGCAGATGGTAAAATATGGAGTTACACATATTTAGAAAAGGTAAATCATTTAAAAAGTGGATTGTTGTACCAAGGCAAAAATAATTGTTTTGGTATAGATATAATGCTACCTCTTGCCAGAGTATTTAAGACTTTATTTCAGAGTACTTAAGACTTTTTAAACAGAGAATGCATACAGTTAGATAAATAAATAAAAATGTCTCTGGTCATGCTTAGACGTACATGTCACCCTCTCACACCTGCCATAGTTTAGTTCTGAAGGAAGTTACCAGCACCTCAGATTTGTTTAATTGGCAGGTAAAAATGGCTTCTTGGTCTCAGTCCAAGTTCAAGTGAACACAGGACACTCTCACTGCTGAATCTGTATAATGTAGTCAAAAACACAGCAGCCACTGAAAAGGGACTTTTTTTCCCCACAAACACAGTTTTTTAAGCCAAAATTATAAGCCAGTGAGTACAAGCTTGCACCTATTCAGTGCTGCACTGTAAAAAAGGGATTGGTCCTGTGAGGGGAAAAATTACTTCAGTATTTATGAGGGCCATTTGTGGGGGGAAACATTATTATGAACTGAGTTATTGCTCTGCTTTTATAGTGATTTCATGTCTAAATTGCCTGAGTATTATAATTTTCATCTATGTCTATAGGTAATGGTCCCAAGATGGGAGAATCTGTAGAAGCATCTCATTTGGCCTTGTCTCTCAAAACCAGAAAGCCAATCTGTATTTTTAAAGCTTTCAGAACTTAGTGTGAAACTGTATTCTATCAGCATCCTTTTAACCATTTTTTTTTAAATAGCAACATCTTGGACTAGCCAATATACCCTGAGTTTTCAGAATATTTCCTCTGAACCTGGTAACCACAGGGAAAGGCTAGGAGGCAGCAGGTGAGGTAAAACTGCTAGGGAGTATAACACACAGAAAATCCAATTACTTAGAAGTTATTTGTATATTAAAAAGCTTCAAATGTGTACTTTTAAGATAAACTTTGCTGTACTTATTTTGAAGGTATTTAAACTTGATCCTCAAAAAACTTAAACCTAACCCAGGAAAAAAAAAAAAAAAAAAGATTGAGACTGGGGAATGCATAAAAATGTGATTCCTTCCTTGTCTGCATGCAGTATGGCTCTTGCACATGTTAACAAGATTGGCAAATCCTAGAAGCTTCAGAAGTTTGGTTCAGATAAATTTGTCAGGGCTTCTTTTGTCTGTATGCTCTTCTGCCAACTGCAAGTAAACAGGCATTTAGTACAGATTTCAAATATTTGGGCAATGTGCCTTTTGGAGGAATCTTTTATGTTTTCTCTGGGCCTAATGGACCATAATTTTGGAAAGATGTATGCTGCTTATCTTTCCAAACCATTTTGTCTGTTCTTAGTTTATGATGAGTTTATAAATAAAGTCAGATAATTTGAAACTACTATTCTGGAATTCTACACAAGTGGTCAAATCCTGATCCTGTAGAAGCCAATGGCAAAAGCTTAGTGGTTCAGGTAGCGGCAGGCTTGGGTTGTGCTGTAACTTGTCATTAAAATTACTGAAAATCATACACACTGTGGACATAATCTTCCAGCTATTTAATGTATTTTCGTCAGTTTGTTCCTTGTGCCAAACAAAAGATGAATTCACTGTCAAAATTAGACATTGAAATATCATTTTGTGGCTCCATTAAGGTCAATAACTCACTGTGTTAATTTTGACCTGATTGGTAAAGGTTGTATGAAACCTAAGACCCAATGATTCTTTTTATCAAAAAATCAATTATATAATTTGCTTCCAATTCAGAGTTATTCAATTCTTCATTGTTTAGCATTTGATGAGTTAATTGTACATCTTCAAAAATCTCTACCCCTTCCAAAAGTAGCCCAAATAATTTAGGTTTTAAAAAGCAGTATGATAGTAGCACTGTAAATAGTGTTTACTGATGCAATTCAGTTCCTCTAGTTTTGGTCACTTTCTTCAATTAGTTCATGGTGTTATAAAATCTCCTGACTACTCCATGCTTGCTCCCAAAATCCTGCTGTTTACCACCAGACAAAATACCTGAGTGGCTGCGTCTGTATGTTGGACAGAAATGACATCTAGTGGAGACACTCAGCATTTCTCTGTATTCCCAGTAGAGCTCCAAGTTGTTGCCACGGGCTGTTTGTCTTGATCTACCATGCAGCATCAGTCATTATGTGGTTGACCAGGCTCTGGTCGCTTTGATAAAATGACAGCTTTTGGGATGTTTTATGAGCTGAAATCCGTTAAAACACTTGGAACCCAATTTGTGCAAAGAGTTGAAAAAATCTATTGTAATATTATTAGGATGAAATGGGAATTCATTTTTTTTTCTCTTTATGATGTCCTCTAATAGGCTGGAGAGGATGCTGAGTCTCTAACCCTTGTACTGTCTGTCCTTTTACTATCCTGAACAAAAGTGGAAAAGCCACAAAGTGCTGTAAAAATGGCACACAGGGGCACTAAAGTTACATTAGAGATGTTTCTGATCTTGTTATTCATACCCTGTCAGTGGCAGACAGCTTGAAAACAGGCCCGGGAGCAGTATAGAGAGAGAGCCATCACAGCAGTGCTAGGAGAGGTTCATCCAGTGGTTTACTGCAGATGGGGGACAGTTGACTGAAGGTGAAAACAAAATAAACACTCTGTGTTGGAAATGCTGGGCAGACCAGCAGTAAAGTGATCAGAAAAAGCTCGGTGTGAAGGTCCATCGTCACCAGTTGGCAGAGGATGACTTGCAAGTGGCATATGTTGGTGCTCTGTGGCTTGGTAGAGGTGACAGATGTCTTTCACCAAGGGCAGGAAGAAATACATCTTGGGAGGGCGGGGGGCCAGGGATGCAGAGAGGATGGCCAAGGCTTAGCCTATCCTTGGTCTCTGAATAAAGCCTTGGGTTATTTGTCAGAGCAAAGTGGCTCAGGGCCAGCGTTACTTAACACATTGCATGGCTGAGCTCTCAGTGCTTTCTTCCCAGAGAGTATCTTTGAGCCTAGAGGAAAAAAAATGCCTCTGACTCAGCTCAGATAGTGTGGAAGGATGTGCAGTGCTCTGGGACAGCCAAGCTACTTACTGGAGCTGAGAGAGGGCTTCAGAGTTCTCCCATACAGTTTTCACTCTGTGTTCTCATTGTGCTTGTTTCAACAGTGACTGTTCACCAGTGGGCTTGTACTCTGTGACCGTGTGACTTTGCACATGACTGGTGAAAAGGTTTACAGAACTCAGACTTTAAATTTGCACATAAAAATATCCACCATCTTCCACATTTGTCTGCCAAACAAACAAAAAAAACCAGATTTCTTTGACCAGTCACAATTAATCAACACAGGGCAAATACCAAGTACCTGTGTAGAAATTATATTTTTTATAAACATTAAAAACCAGAGCTAGAAGTAATCACACCAACGAACCTGCAGACTGTTTTCGTCTATCCATAAGCACGGAGATGCTGTGATGTCTCGGGCAATGTGCATTTAATTGAAGACATACAGAAAAAGGAGTAGGTCTGTGCTAGAGATATGCAGAGTGCCCATAAAATCTAAACACCTTGTACACACCATTGCAAGTTTCCCCTTTCCACCTTCCCTAGAAACATCTGCTGGTGCAGATGCTCTGCCTGTGTGTAAAGGAGAGGTTCCCTCTGTTTTTGCTTCATGGGAGGATGACTTAAATATTTCAAAGCAACACAGCAAGTCAGCATGAGGCTGAAATGCTACTGAGAGCCACATCTGCCTTCCAGTTTGGAGGTCATTGCCTCTAGAATTACTCTCCTCGTGTTTTGTACCACCTTGCTTTCCAGGCCTCCTGGAGCTGAAAGCTTCACTTGGTATTGTGCAGACAGTTAAAGCAGACTACAAGAGTGGATGGTTGTTTCAGCATTTCCTTAACCTTCAGGCACTCACTAGATGAATAATCCTTTGTTCGATCAGCCACTTACACTGCCATTCCTGTTTGATTGCAGTCAGTGATGCTCCTGTTGCCCAGCCAGCGCCGCTACATCTTTGAGTACGACCAGTCCAACTACCTGCTGTCCGTCACCATGCCGAGCATGGTGCGCCACGCCTTGCAAACCATGCTCTCCGTCGGGTACTATCGCAACATCTACACCCCTCCCGACAGCCACGCGGCCTTCATACAGGACGTCACCAGGGACAAACGGCTTCTGCAAACCTTGTATCCTGGGACAGGACGCAGAGTCCTTTACAAATACACCAAACAGTCCCGACTCTCCGAGATTCTTTATGATACTACTCAAGTCACGTTCACCTACGAGGAATCTTCTGGGGTTATTAAAACAATACATTTAATGCATGATGGGTTCATCTGTACCATCAGATACAGGCAAACAGGTTTGTGTAACTGTGACTACTTTGCTAAAGTTTTTGGCCCTGATCTTGCACTTACCTGGCATGAAACTCCATTATTTTTATGTCTCCAAGTTTTTATGTTTTATGTTTCAATAGAAAAATATATGTGTATATCTCTGTGTCCATAGGCGTATATAGCTGTCCCACTTGAAATACAGTTTTCTTTTTATTGCTTGGTATGGAATAGCTCTTATAATGTGTGATTGTTTTTATTCCACTGGGTGGATATTTGCTAAATACTAAATCAAGTTGTTTTATTGTTTGTATTTTCTAGTTTCCCTGTTTATACCGTCAGATAACATAAATTCAAAAGGACTGATTATATGAGGAAGGAAATCGCTAAGTAAAATAAATATAGTTTAGAATTATTTTGCAAGTGAATGGAAAAATGTAATTACGAATAAAATAGCATTCATTTTTAAAGTGTTAATAAAAAATATTTTGTAAAGCAAGCATTAATAAAGGTTTGTGAGAGAGTAATCTAACATATTCTTAGTTGTGGTGCTTTCTGAGATAGTCAAGTAGCAGTAAGGCTTAAGAGTGTACTAGAGTTCATCGATTGTTGGTCTGTAGGGTAACTGTACTGTGGACATAATTAATTCTTTTTCTTGTTTTTCCTCTTTCCCTATTTGTTTTGGACAGGTCCACTTATTGGTCGCCAAATCTTCAGGTTTAGTGAAGAAGGGCTTGTAAATGCCCGGTTTGACTACAGCTATAACAACTTCCGTGTCACCAGCATGCAGGCCATGATAAACGAGACGCCTCTTCCCATAGATCTGTACCGTTATGTTGATGTCTCTGGCAGGACTGAGCAATTTGGGAAGTTCAGTGTAATTAATTATGATTTAAACCAAGTTATAACCACCACTGTGATGAAGCATACCAAAATTTTTAGTGCAAATGGTCAGGTGATTGAGGTACAATATGAAATTCTCAAGTCTATCACTTACTGGATGACCATCCAGTATGACAATATGGGTCGTATGGTGATCTGTGATATCCGTGTAGGTGTAGATGCCAATATAACAAGATATTTTTATGAATATGATGCTGATGGTCAACTTCAGACTGTGTCTGTGAATGATAAAACTCAGTGGCGCTACAGCTATGACCTTAATGGGAACATCAACTTGCTGAGCCATGGGAACAGCGCACGCCTGACTCCTCTGCGATACGATCTGAGAGATCGCATTACCAGACTTGGAGAAATTCAATATAAAATGGACGAAGATGGTTTTCTCAGGCAAAGAGGCAATGAGATCTTTGAGTACAACTCCAATGGTCTGCTGAACAAAGCATACAACAAAGTGTCTGGCTGGACTGTGCAATACTGTTATGATGGTCTTGGAAGACGAGTTGCGAGCAAATCAAGCCTAGGAGAACACTTGCAGTTCTTCTATGCTGATCTCTCCAACCCAATTAGAGTTACTCACTTGTACAATCATACTAGCTCGGAAATAACATCTCTATATTATGATCTTCAAGGTCATCTCATTGCAATGGAATTAAGCAGTGGAGAAGAGTATTATGTTGCCTGTGATAACACTGGAACACCTCTAGCTGTATTTAGCAGTCGGGGCCAAGTCATAAAAGAGATTTTGTACACCCCATATGGAGAGATCTATCAGGACACTAATCCAGATTTTCAGGTTATCATTGGGTTTCATGGTGGGCTCTATGATTCTCTCACTAAATTAGTTCATCTGGGTCAGAGGGACTATGATGTCATTGCTGGTCGGTGGACTACACCAAATCATCATGTATGGAAACACCTGAATGCTGTCCCACAACCATTTAATCTCTACTCATTTGAAAATAATTACCCAGTTGGCAGAATACAAGACGTTGCTAAGTATACAACAGGTAAAAATAATGTTTTTCGTGAAAATATAACTTTTGATCAAATTATGGTGTGGATTCAAGACTCCAGAAATCTTTTATGTACCTCCAAAGTTACTATTTGGCTCTAACCTTACATCTAGTACAGTAATCTCTAATAGAGAACATCTTTCTGAGCTGTATCTGTTTTCTGTAGTTTTTATGGTAACTAAGAAAATAATGAATAGGTTTTTTCTGCTGTTTTTCTAAGTGCTAAAATTAGAGAAAGAATGGAGGCAGCTTAATTTGAATGTTTTCCATTATAAATAGATAGAAGGTACACTATTGATTAGAGTATAGCTATGCTGTGTAATCAAATTATTTGTTTGTTACAATAATGCTGTAGCCAGCTTGAAATCATAGATTGATGAGAAATCATTATTTCTGCATAGCTGGGATTTCTGCAGACTACCCTCACTTTTTCTAGGATTTATGTGCCTTATTGCCAGCATCCTTGTCTTGTTTTGTAGACATTGGAAGTTGGCTAGAGCTGTTTGGTTTCCAGTTGCACAACGTACTACCTGGATTCCCAAAACCGGAGATAGAAGCTTTGGAGACAACTTACGAACTTCTGCAGCTTCAAACAAAAACCCAAGAGTGGGATCCTGGAAAGGTTAGCAAAAACTCTGCTCAGCTAATTTAAGGACTATAATTAGAAAATATTAGAGACCAAAAAAACAATGTGACTGTCTCTTTCAACATAATAGGCAAGGCAAACGGGCTGACAAATGCTAGAAACTTTAATGTGCTCACATTATGTACAGGCATCAGAATGGAGGAGGGTTTCAGGGAGAAGCTTTTATGAGCATGGTGAAGAAACCCTGCAGCAGTTTACAGAGAAACCATCCAAATCTGAGGGGCAGGATAGGCAAAGGGATGAAGGTGCTTGCCTGAAAATTGAAAAAGCTACAAAAAATTCTGTGGAAGTAAAAAATTAAAACCACAGATTTTCTCCTTAGAAAAGGTGGTTCAGAAGAGATGCCACAAGAGATACAAAATCACTGAGGGTATAAACAGCCTTAAAAGTCTGTAGCTCTGCCTAATTATTGCAGGAAAACAGAAGTGCTGCTATGGATTAGCAAGGAAATCTCTAAACCTCAAACTTGTTCCAGGGATTGTTTTTGGTAAAGAGCCATGCAGCACCTGTCAGGGGCTAGCAATCAGTGGAGCTGCAACAGGACCAACTACCCATGTTCTGAGCAGTTCATGGTTTGCATTTGTCCATACAAGTTTATGTTAACAAAGAAATACAAGTTTGCAAAATGAGAGGGAGAAGACATCTTTTCTCATGCACAAATGACTGCTCAAAGTGCAGAGGGCTGTAAGCTTGTTCCACATATAGGAGCATGTCCATGTAAAATTGTCACGGAGATACTGAGGAAGGTATTCCAAAGGCACAGAAAACTTGTAGTGGTAGGTGTAGTGTTAAAAGACAAATGGTTGGAGTGAGGTTTTTTTAGCCTCCGTGAGGAGCAAGATTTACAGATCTGATGTACTTGCTTGGTTCCTGTTGTTGTAATATCTAAAGACCTTTGCAACCTGCCTTCCTTAAAGAATGGGCTATAAAAACTTCTTGCTGTTTTACAGAAGACATAATTAAATGCATAGAGACTAAGCACAGGAGCATGTGAGTGAGTACAGCTTTGAGTTCAGGTTTCCCCACACCTAAACCTTCACAGATCAGCCAGCCAAGTAATAGTTTGAAGATGGGAGGAAGGAAAAACAAGAAGAATAAATACAAAAATAGCATTTGTGATAAATACATTTTCCATCTGTTTTCTAGAAAGTGAAGTGTCCAAAATACAGAAAGCAATACCTTAGGTGATTAGAAAGCCTGTGTGTATACCCAGGCTCTGTAGATGTGCACGATGTTTTAAAAACAAATTTAGGATCCATTCTAAGCAATTAAGAGATCAGTAGAGTCTGTGAGACATTATAATGAACTGCAAGATGCCTCTCCTGCAAACTTTATTGATATTTTATTTTCCAGACTATTCTTGGTATTCAGTGTGAGCTACAAAAGCAACTCCGAAACTTTATATCCTTGGATCAGCTTCCTATGACACCCAGGTATAGTGATGGCAAGTGCTATGGGGGACTGAAGCAACCAAGGTTTGCAGCTGCTCCTTCTGTATTCGGAAAAGGCATCAAATTTGCTATAAAGGATGGTATAGTGACAGCAGACATTATAGGCGTGGCCAACGAGGACAGCCGGCGCATTGCTGCCATCCTCAACAACGCCCACTACCTGGAGAACCTGCATTTCACCATAGAGGGCCGAGACACGCATTACTTCATCAAGCTGGGGTCTTTGGAAGAAGATTTGACCTTAATCGGCAACACCGGAGGACGACGCATCTTGGAGAACGGCGTCAACGTGACGGTGTCGCAGATGACATCGGTGATCAACGGGAGGACTAGACGCTTTGCTGACATCCAGCTCCAGCACGGCGCCCTGTGCTTTAACGTTCGGTATGGAACAACAGTGGAAGAAGAAAAGAACCATGTCTTAGAGATAGCCAGGCAGAGAGCTGTGGCTCAGGCCTGGACTAAGGAGCAGAGACGGCTGCAGGAAGGGGAAGAAGGTATTAGGGCATGGACAGATGGAGAGAAACAGCAGCTTTTAAGCACTGGGCGGGTACAAGGCTACGATGGATATTTTGTTCTATCTGTGGAGCAGTATCTCGAACTTTCTGACAGTGCCAATAATATTCACTTTATGAGACAGAGTGAAATAGGCAGAAGGTAACAAAGAAAATCTCTGCCTTCGCGTCACCAAAGACTGCCTGTTTTTAAACGTAAAATGGTTTATTGTATTGGTTTTTCTAGATCAGAACTCTGTATATATAAATATAAAGGAAAAACATATCCAACTGCCTTTAAATGTGACAGAAGATGGTATTTTAATATTGTTCATTTAACTCTTTGAGAGATGACAGTGACGATTTTTAGTTCTTGTGTGGCAGTATTCAAAAATTTCAGAAGCAGAGTCCTGAGAGCTGAGCAGCGCGGCCTGCGCGCCGGTGCCCGGGGTGGTACTGCACATCCCTGTGGGGTGGGGGGAGCACAGCGTGCTCTGCCTTCTCCTAAAGAAACACGACTTTTTTGTTGTTGTTGATTTAATAATTCACCGATTATTTAAAAGGTTACAGAGCCTGATTCTACGGCCTGTGTTTACTGAGGAGTTTTTAGCCCACCGAGAGCTCCCCCAAGGTCAAGGGATTGCCTACAGAAACCAGACTGTATATGGAAACTTTGTAGTTGCTCACCAACCCCGCACATGTCATTCCTCACATCTATGATCTAAGGGATTTTCTGATCTGAGAAACCCGACTTGTATGGGATACAGGAAAGAAGGACTGTCCCCTATGGCCTTCGTAGCCACCTTCTAACCACTCAGTGATGAACACCATGTTGTGTCTACTTTTGCACATGGGGACCTCTCCCTCAGGGCTTCTCTCGGCGCTGGGTGATGCTGGAGTCTGGCAGCACACATAAAACTGCTGATCTTCCTGGCAGAGGGGTGCAGTGATACCACACTGCTGGCCTTCAGCCAGGTGTCAGAGATAGCCAAAGGAGTTTTGTGAGCACCATGGTCAACAGGAGCCTCTCCATTGATATCAGGGTGCTCCAGACTGGGCTTAAACTCAGTGCTTTGGGGACAGCCCTTTTTACCCAGCTGGGAGAGCCCACATGGTGTAGTGACAGCAAGCCATGTGGAATCAGTCCTGTCTGTAGTCGTTGGGCCAGGACTCATCTTCTCACAGATCATTCAGGAATTGCAGTGTTGTTGGGCTTAGGCATCACGTTCTTTTCATCTCAGATTAATAATCCTGTTGTGTTACTCATTTGTTCGAGTCCACAGAAGATCAGTGGGTTGGGAGTTGATGAACCTAAGTGTGGATAGTAAATATGTCGATATACATAGAACATTTTGGGGATGACTCTTCACTTTTCAGCTCAATATCTAGAGCACATAGAAAAGCATTATATTGCATGGGCAGAAACTTTTATTTCCCAAGGTATCATGCGCTGCTGGCACAGTTATTTCGTAGCAGAGTAGGTGATCCTTCTTTCAGCTTGTCATTTTTAAAAGACCTGATTATTGGGAGGGGAGGGAGGGCACACGGGGAGGGGGGGAACAGGTAAGCAGATTTCTTTTACTGACTTTCAGAGGGAGCTAGAAGTCTTGTTATAGAGCCTGTGTATCCGTAACAGTGATGTTATTGCACATTTCTTTCAAAACAGACATAGTAAATATATTGAAACAATTTCTGCTCATATTTACTAAAGCCAACAAAGTGCTTTCTTTGTCTGTCTTCCTTTCTTTCTCATTTTCTTTTTTTCCCATGTTTTTGGGCAAGTGGAGCAGACTGTACCAAAGTTAGAGGTGAGCCTGAAGTGGCACCTGAGACCTGAACCCCACCAGGGGTTGGGACTTGGGTCTCAGCCTCACACCATTCTCCTCTCTTTCCAGACATCTTCTGCTCCCCTGGGAGCCAGCGCAGCTTTGGGGGTGCAGGGTCGGGCTGAGTGAGAGCCTGGCCCCTAAAAACACCCTCTGCTCCCAAGTCAGGGGGAATTGTGGACCAAAATCTGCACAGACACATTTTTATCAGGCTCATCATTAACTAATGTACAGAATTGGGAGCTGACAACATCCAGGTTTGACAGCTCTGATTTCTATAATTTTCCGTACAATCATGGAGAATTTGAATACCTCCACACCAGCCTAAAAATGGACCTTCCAATCCTTGAGCCTCTAATATGCTTTTAATCAATGGAAGAAAAAATTATGAATTGTATATAGACTGCATTCATAAACGTGATGCTGTATTTTATCACCGATCCAAGATGTCAATATTAGAGTCTATTTTACTTATATTTTAAGCAATTATACTTTTTTGCAATTCACTAATGAGGTATCATTTTCAAACTGCTTTAAATATCAATTATAAAAAAAAATATTTGAAGCTATTAGAATTACCTTGATCTGTGCACTTCTAGTATGTAATACATATTTAGTTAGCTTGTGCCTTTAGTTTCTTAAAGTTATATTTGTATTACATGCAGGAAATGCACTTTGTATTACCTACAGCTGTGTTTTTTAATACTGCCTTGATTACTGTTGTTCTCATATTATGCCAAAAGGTCGAAGAGTGAAATATGTTACAAGTTTTGGCATTTTCCCAGTCTAGGTGCAGTCTAGGTTGCACTTTTGATTGATGTTTATTATGAGAATTTTGATGTATAAAGAATCATGTGACATCACACGGCCCGATCACAAAAGCAGAAGAATGCCTTCATCGTAACAGTTTCAGAACTTTAGGAAACTAAAAAAAAGATTTTGTGTGGAGATGATGGTGCTAAAGAGATGAGTGATCACTGAAAGAGCACTGGAGACTGAAGTCGTAGCTACGCAGGGGCCAGGCTGCAGTGATGCCTGAGAACTATCACAAGCAAATAGCTTGGGACCATCTTGTTTGTGAACAACCTCAGAAGGAGGCAGGGAATAGTTCGGTCTCCTTTTTTTTTTTTTTTTTCCTAGTTAGCCCTGTTTCTCAGTGTTGTTTTTTTGGTAGGTTTTTTTTTCCTTTTTTGTTGTTTTTTCTTTTTTTAATGTTGCACTATTGCCTAGAGACCCAAATGAGAAAAGAGCAAAAAAAAAATAAATAAAAACATCATGGAAATTTTTACTGTTATTTAGGTCAGTTAATTTGATGCTAGCGTTCTGCACTGTAAACAAGGTTTTGAAAGTGGAAAAAATAAAATATAAAATTAAAATAAAATAAAATATAAAATGAAAATTACTATTGCACACTATCCTCTCGCAAAGTACCTACCATGAGAAATATGTGCTATATTTTTTATGACAGCCAAACAAATAGTGTGTACAAGTAATGTTTCCTTTGCTTTCATATTTATTTAGCAAATCTAGAACATTTCAAAGGTATAAATATATATATATAGATATCTATGTAGAACATAGCCAAATAAATATATATGAACTGATCAATGTGCAACTCGGTATACACAGCCCAGCTGGTTGGTTTGAGCTCTGGAACATCCTCTCAGCTGCACACTAGTAGGTAGACATGGCCTCTCCATGGCCCCGAGCTCCCCGGCCCACTCAGCTCAGCCGGGGCCAGGCTCACCCAGCAGCAGCCTTTCCGAGGTGAGCAATGGCCATTGGTGCTGCTGGAAGCCCAGGGACAGGTCTGAAGGTGAAGGCAGTTGAGGCAGAGGAGCTCCTGGCTGAGCCAGAGCAAAAGGAGACGGGCAGATCCCTGGCAGATTAGCTTGGTCCAGGGGATTTGCCGTGCGTGCGTGGCTGACACAACACGGCCACGTTCAGCTCCAGCTGCCGCCAACAGCCTTAAGGGTTTTCCTTGTCAAATGCTGACTGTTATTTAAACCCATCCTTGATACAAAACATCACCTGGTGGAAAGCATCCTGACTGTCAGAGGAATCACTTCTCAGCAGAAACTGGGAACAGTGGAGTCGGACTCGCTGTGGATTTGTCCGGGCATTTCTCACCTGCCATTATTTGTCTAAGGAAATGTGTTTGACAATTTCCAGTTTTTCCTTAGATCTCGTGGTGGACTTTAGCCTTTTAATAAATGTTAGTATATCAGATCGTGTCCTTGACAGTATTTTACTTGTATGAACCATGATAACACATTAAAATCTTCATACTCTTCAGGCAGAAGTGTCAATAAATGAGAAAGAGAAGCATAGCATATGATATATGTCAAAGTAATGTTCCTTTTTAGCTTTCTCATCAACAGTAAAAATGTTTACAATGTATGCCAAGATCTTCAGTTTCTGTCTCACACCAGTTAGAGGTTCTGATCTTACAGAAATTGTGTTATAATGGCCTCAGCCTCGTTGCTAGGAAACAATAGATCCCAATTTTTTTATTCCTGCTCTAACTCCTGTGCTGAATAGTGACTGGATACTGTACAGGTTTATGTTATATGGCTGCAGTTATATAAAATGGTCTGATGCATTTTGCTCTGGGTTTCAGACCAGAAGCATGCATTTTCTACAAGAACATCCCAGCAACATGCTGTAAATATTAAAAGTTAATATATTATGTGTCGATATTTGCAAAAGAAAGTACTTTGACTATTTCATTTTTTAAAAATAAAGGTGCAAACTGATGGCGTGTGATGTCGTATTTGTTTACACCATGTCTTTGGGATATTCCAGGTGTGTCAGTAAAAGGTGCTTCCATACAGCTAAATAAGGGCTTCGGGCAATATTGGTTGTTTCAAAGTTGTGGGGCAGGGTGTTGCTAGCAAGATATAATTTTGCTTCTGATTCACTTAAGTTCATGCATATAACTCTGCAGGTTTCGTTGCCGGTGAAGTCCCAGGCAGGTTCTGTGCACGGGTTATGACATTTCATCAGAAGAAATGTGAGAGAGAAAAATAAAAAAAACAAACCTCAGCTAAATGCCTTTGTGCTCTCAAGAACTGAGTGGGTGAAGTCGATGGTGGTGTAAGGGGATAAGGAGCAAAGTTTAAGTACCTGCATGTTCTGGAGAGCTGCCTTAAACAGATGGTGATGAACGACTGTGTGTATCAAAAGTGCATATAAGGAGAAATAAAAAGCCCAGCACGTGCAGCTGGGAAGAGGAGATAGATAGTGAACTGGAGGGGCAGGAGTGTTTAAGGCTAAAGGAAAGGTTATGTGGTGAAAAATAGATGGGAGCATCTGGGCTGGGCAATAACTAGTGTGAGGGCTGGGGCTGGAAGGGCCATGTTGGCTGGATGAGGAGGAAGTGAGGCCAAAGGGCTGTTCCATGAGAAAAGGGAAGGAAACCAGCCTGGGAGCTGGAATTGATTTAGTGCTGTGAGATGTCTGCCACTGGGAGCCAGGGAGGACTTAGTGGAGGCAAAACTAGAGCTGAGGCAGGATTAGCTCCTGCTGGGGAGAAGGCAGAGCAGGGAGGGCCCGGGCAAGGGTCGGAGTCCTGCAGCAAGCTGCAAAGTCAGCTGTGGGAGCTGGGGCTGCTGCTCACAGGGGAAGGGGGGGGCAGGAAGGCTGTGGGGGAACAGGCAGAGAAGCCACAGCAGTGAGGGGCTGCAGATCAGTGTGGCTGCAGCGGTGGTGGGAAGGAAGCAGCAGGTGATACAGACATTACCTGGGAAGTCATGCCCCGAAAATGCAGCTGCTGTGCTCTGAAAGGATCTGTAGCTGCTCACACTTCAGTCAAGGCATTAAATCTATACAATTTTCATATTTCTATTCCTGTAACCAAACATCGACTCCTTGCCCCACAACTTCTGTGTTTTGACCTTGTTTAAGCTTAGAGCAAGTCCAGACCCTTGGTTACCCTAAAGAAACAACACAAACAAACTTCTGCCTTCATAGTTTACATCACAAAATGAAACAACATTCTCAGCTTTAAACAAAAGTGGCATCTCCTGACCGATTTTTATGGGGTTTTTTTTGTTGTGGGTTTTGGGTGGGTTTTTTTTTTTTTAGAACAGTAGTACACTTCTGAAGTCAACCATAGTCAACCCAGTTAGCCTCAGCTCACTTCACCTCTCCAAGTCAACAGGACATTCCCATAGGAAACAGACCTTGGGCTAAGTGCATCCCACTACATTTAACCCCACCACAGGTGCAATCATCTGCCAGGGACCATTTCCAAGAACACCCTTTTCAGCTCCCAGGAGAAGCCAGCTAAACCAGGAGTTTACTCTGTGCTGGCAGCAGGCAGCTCGGTGCCTCCATGGCTGATCTTTGCTGAATGATGTAACAATTAGAAAAAAAAACAAAAAAAACAAAAAACCCACACCCCACAGCTTTTGAAATATTTTATAAAAAAAAGTATGTTACACTGGACTGGCACTGTATTAAGATTAAACCCTTGTTTCAACCAACAAGTATATGTAACACAGAAGCACAGAGCAACACATGCACACACACAGAGTGTGAAATATGATGTGAATGGTCAGGAGGATGGGACTTTTCACCACAAACGGAACTTGGCCTTCATTTAGCCAGAAACCCAGTAGTGAATTGAAATTGTCACAGTTTTGCATTGCTCTTGGTTCCTGTTACCATGGGTCTGTTTATTTATTGCATTTATTCCCATTGCTGGGTTACAAGAAACATTTTGGACTTCACAGAAAAATGTTTTATTGCTTGCACACTCTCTCTCTCTCTCTCTCTCTCTCTCTCTCTCTTTCACTCTTACTTATTTGGGAGGGGAAGGAAAAAAAAGGTAAACCTTCCAGATGTATCAAATGCTGCTTGGAGCAGCATAACCTTGCTGGATCCTACATGTGCAGCATTGCCCATTAGCTCTGCCACTGGACTCATCCACTTTGCCTTTAGTGAAGTGGAAAAAAAAAAAAAAAAAATCCAGGATACCAACAATTAAGTAGGTTAAGGGTGGAGGGGTTTTTAACATAAGGTGAAAGGAGGACACAAGCAGGAGAGCTATACTCCTGGGTCAGTATCCTGTATGCAGCTACAATTATGCATGGGGCCTCTTGTAGGGAGGTGGCCACTGCCTCAGGATCCACTGCCAACCCCACACAGCTACCGTGCCTGTCACCATGCACCACGGCTTGGCCATGGCTGGTGGAAATGGGTTTGATTTGTTCTCCTGAGCCTCTAGCCTGGTGTTTCTGGGCAAAAAAAAAAAAAAAAAATGCTCTTCGCCTCTTACAAAACATCCTTCCTTCCAAGCTGTCCAGAAATGTAGTTTTTAATTAATAGTTATTTTATACACATTTTTATAAAATATATGGTTTTTTATTAATATAGTAATGAAATATTTAACCAGAGCAACCAAAGGTGGCCAGCTATAAAATGTTTTGAGTTTGTTTTTTGTTGTTGTTGTTGTTATTCTTTTTAGTCCCTTTGCAATCACTTAGTCTTGTGCTTTGGAAGGGAGCAGGGGTGAAGAGGTATTCAGGACCATTTGTGCAGGTTGAAGTGCAACTAACAGTGGCACTAACCTACCAGCCAGACCAGATGCTTCCCTCTCCCAGCCAGCACTCACACAATCGAGGCTGGACCAGGGCTGGGGTCCCCCTCAGAACTCACAGGATCTCAGGCAAGCCTGCCCAGCAGAAACCTACACAAAGGGAGCCTGGACCATGTCTACCAACCTTTGACTGTGGTGCAGACACGGCATGACCACCTGAAACCCGAGGGCTGCAGAACAGCCAAGCTGTTCAAAAGTGTTTCCTGCTGTCTGCCAGCTCAGACAGGACAGTGTGGTCATGGTGGTTCACCCCTGCACGTAAGAGCCATGTACACTGTGTTTGCCAGTAGCCACATGCTAACCCTGCACAGCTGAGCAGTCCTATAGATTCAAACCTCTTCTCCATGAGCCCAGCAGCTTGGAGATAGCTAAAGAAAAGCAAAGAACCTGTCATGCAAAAATAATTTATTTTTTTAAATTGTATGCAAGGGTATGTCAAGCACAGAGAATATCTAAAAGCAAAGAACAATGTTCTCCACTGCACTGGGATTTTTTTAGTTACTCAGGGCATTAACTAAGTTTTTTATCATCTGTGCAAACCACAAATTTTGTACAACCAGGCAGTGGTGGCCAGTTCTGCCGAGAAAAAAAAAAAAAAAAAACAAGCCTCAAAATTCAAAACATTTAAAACTCAAAATTTCCTCTAAATACTGAGTTAGAAATTCTATGAAATACACATTTCTGCAAAATGTTACAAGAAAACTCATGGAGTTGTATTAACTATCATATAAATTGTTCTGTTCTAGAGCATGGACTAGAGAAGACACTGGCAGATCTGGTTATGGTATGTCTGGAAAAGCATCTTCATGATGGCTGCAGGTGGAAGTCATGGCCTTCAGCTCTCCCTGAGAAAAATAATCACAAAGATACCAAAGGACGAATGAACACTTCCAGAAAAATGGACAGATAAGGTTTGTACCTACATGAGGAAGGGCAGGATAACTCAGGAATACATATTCAAAATCCATTTTCTCATCACACGGACAGGCCCTGTCCCCAAGTGCCAGCATGTCTATCACACAGTAGCAAAGTTAGGGCATATTTTGGCAATGTAACCCTGCTGGCTAGTTCAGGTCAGAGATGCCAATAACTCTAAGGCCTCCATCCCAGCCGAAGCTCCTCCCACCCCATCAGTACCTGGTGGGTATTTGGCTTTGGCATAGTTGATGACTGGGTGCTGCAGGGGCGTTATGAGGCCTTGGTCGGGTTTCTGGAAGGCTGAGATAAGGTTGTGCACTTTCCGAAAGAACTTCCGGTGGACCCCGGGCGCTGTCTGTGAAGCCAAGAAGTGAGAGGTGAGAGGGGATGCTGGGTGCTGAGCGTCTGTGCCGGGGTTGGGGCACTGGAACAGAAGCCTTGTCCTCAGAAATGCACATAACTCCAGGGAAGGAGCCAGCTCTTCACTTGGACACCCTGATGTGCCAACTTTAAATGAATCACTGAGCTGTACTGCCCTCCTCCTTCCCCCAGGCACTGCAGCTCCCTGAGCTAACAGCCATCTCCAGCATTGTGGTGATAGAAGCCTTGAAGAGGGAGTTCTTAATCACTACACAAGAAACCCAGAGCCCAACGTGCTTATTAGACGAAGTCTCAAGAGATCTTTCACTATTCCTGACCCTGATTTATTGCAGCCAGTGATTTAACCTCCAGCCTGGGGTTTTGCTTTTCCAAAAACTCATACGTAAGAAACCAGTGGAAATCATGGGGGAGGAGTTGTAGCAGGTCTGTGTAACACCAGAAAAACCTCGCTGCAGATGCTGACGTTACCTGGGGCCAAAACAGGCTGCAGCCTCACTAAGGGTTATCATCCACGGGGTGAAGGTCCTTGGGGGTTCCGGCATCCTTCCTGAGACACCACTGCTCATCCTAGCACACCAGGGGCACTGCCAACCCCCACCCCATCCCAAAAACCCTCCTGCTTGGGCAACACGCATCTGCAGGGTGCTTCTGATGCCTTACAGGAACGACTGAGCGAGTTCTTCCTGGGTGCCATTCCCGAGGGTGACAGATCATTTACTCCTCAGTGATCTGAGTCACTTTTAGTCCCTCATCTGCTTCTGAGTCACCCCAGGAATCAGTCTTCTCTTCCAGAGCACTGCAACCACTTCTAATATAACAATAGTCAAAGAATTATGCCTGTCTAGAAGTTATTTAATGTTTGTAATCAATGTTCATTAACATGCAAACAGAAAGCTAATTATTAATTAATACATAGGGTACATCCCAAGAACAAGACCTTCATAAAAGAAATATAGGCCAGCAGCAGCCCATTTCCATCAACCCAAAGAGTTGTCTGTATTGCAAATGGTGTTATTCTATACTTGAATTACCAGTTTCTTGTCGAATGGGTGAGAACATATTTTTGTATAAAGTTTTGGCTTCCCCATATATGTTTTGCACCAATGATAAATTAATCTGGATATAAATTAATTTTAAAACACTGCAGATTGAAAATAATTTCCTTAAATATTCTGACATTTGTGGTATGTGGAATAGAAGGGAACTGATTGTGCTTGTCTAATTACAAAAACACAATATTTTTGCAGTTTAAAATGATGCAAAATAATGCACTATTGAATTATGCAACAGCTGAAGTGTAACAGGGAATTAATTTATGAATTCAAGGCTGTCAGAAGTGGCACCAAGACATCTTAGTGATGGACACATTCAAGATCGATTACCTTTGATGAAAATCAGACTATGCAGAAACATGAATAATTTTAATATATTTCATTAAATCAATACAAACATCAAACAGGTTGTAGAAATTTTCAGAAGAGAAAGGAGAAATACACACCTCAGCACTCCAGGACCCAGATTCTGTCTTGGACACTCTGTAGGTATAAACATAACCCTCATGCCTGTGGGGGAAGAAAAAAAAGCCACAGGTATTTTTTACTCATTTCTACTGCCAGGTTTCACAAGAGGCACACACTGATATGTGGGAGTCAGTTCATCTGCTAACCTTTCTTTAAAAATAAATTCAACCATAATGGCTCTAGCTAGATAAAAAAAAAACCTGAAGCGCAGGTCAGATGCAGTTCAACGTACTGGGTTCCTTTTGGATGAGAGGACTCAGTCTGACTCAGATCTAGTTTAGCAATATCCAATTATTCTAGGTTAAGTGATATTGCTTTCATTCTTGCCTCAACATTCTTTTTTTTTTTTTTGTGACCTGCTTTTACTGAACACACACACCCCGAACATATTTTCCCTTGAAAAAGAGGTGTATTATTAGCAGGTAGCATTGCTGTACAGTGATTGATTGAAATGCAGATGTTCCCAGAAGCACAAGTGTAATTTATTTGGAAATCTAGACCCACAAAAGCAAGGTAAATTACTCTTTGCCTTGCCTGTACATTCCTAGTTCTCAAATACTGATAAAGGAGACTTATAAGAGTGTAGAAACTTTCATATTTTTCAATCTAATTTGAGTCTTTCAAGAATAAGGAGTCATACGCTAACAACACAAGACAAGATCGTTTCCAGGTTGCGTCTTATTCCTCTTATGAACCCAACACAGGGAATTATTTACATGGTAGATTATTATACCAATATCCAAAACTTTAACTCAGAAGCAGAGACAACTGATAGTAGTTCGCTGGGTGCAACATTAGTTTAGATAGTATCAGATAAAACAGATTGTATTTCATACCATGTAAATTTACATGAAACCACAGCAGGATTTTAGAGACCATTCCCTATTTCAGCATCAATTCTTACTCTTTAAGAATGCAGAAAAATACTCTATTTCTTTCCAATTATCATGGCATTACAGTAGCTAGTACAAAATAGCAGAAACCATCAATGACACAGATACCATATGATTGCAATTACTTACGCTCTGGGTCATGGCTTCTGGATAAATTCTGGTTAAAAAGTCATTACCACATCCTTTGCAGAGCAGTGTCTGATATAATTTACCTGAGCAGGAAGTCGTTAACAGTTGTCACACTGCTACAACCCCACGAAGCAGGAACATAAATGCCTGTTGTGATTTGTGAGCTCTCCCACACACACACACTCGACTCCCACTATGATTAAATACAGAGGCAGGAGACATGACACTATTCCTCCCCCATCGGGGCTGCTGCTGGGACATACCCCCTGTGCTGCACCTGAGGCACTAACCCTTCTCCCTGGGTGTGGGAATATGCCTTATTCAATCCCATGATCCCACCATAACTTCATCCACCTCTTCATGTGGATTTTACAGGCTACAGTGTATTGGGAAACACCAGAGAGATCCTGGCATTTTATCCACTCCCTTTGAAGTGGGTATCTGACCATCCCCAC
Organism: Hemiprocne comata; assembly: GCA_020745705.1. NCBI lineage: Eukaryota > Metazoa > Chordata > Aves > Apodiformes > Apodidae > Hemiprocne > Hemiprocne comata. The sequence continues at coordinate 10,447,963 of CM036597.1, read as the reverse complement.
AGTGATTTTTTTTTTTTTTTTTTTCCCCCAAGCCTCAAACCCAACAGAATCAGTATGTAATAATCTAAAACTCACTCCCTTGCCTCCTGTTTTTAATAATACACCATGCATATTGTTCTTGTTCTTAGTTGTCCCAAAGCATTCTGACTGCTTCAGGCCCTTTAAAAACTGATTTTTCCACAAGTGGTTCAGTTGTCTAGAAAGGGACCATCTGTTGATTCTTCCATCATTTTCTCTACCCAAGTGATTGCATGACATGAAGTGGGTGAGGGGTTGAGGTGATGCCCTGACTCTGAAATATCTGATGGCTTTCAGCACTCTGCCAAAAGGGTTTGGTAAGCTGGACAAATTGAAAAATAGAGGTCAGATAAAGTAATATTCGGGGCCAAAGCAGGGTGGGGTATAAGACAGACACCAAAAACTTCCACTGTAAGGTATTTCAACTGAGCCCAGAGAAAGGACAAAGAGAATCTCAGATTAAAAACCCATGAGATAAAGATAAAGGATCAAGAATTTGGGAACACAGACTCCTTGAGCACAGCATGGAGAATGGGAGGAGTATGACATCACTATCACAGCATTGCAAGGGACAAGTAAGAAACACTCACCTGGGAAATGTAAATTTCTTTCCCAGAGGAGGGAAAACTGAAAAGCCTTCAGCTTAAGCTGAAAAACACAGTTTTATCATCTGTTTTTGGTGCTGAAGCCATCAGTAAACACAGCCACTCTGTCGATGGCAGATGGTCCAGAACCACCACACCTGCTGCTTCAAAGGAAATGCACAAAGGAAGGAGGACATATTTTGTTAAGAAGGTGAACAGATAGATCTTCCCATCTAACTGCATTCCATTGGGATCTGTGTTTCCACAAAATGAATTACAGCTCTTCCGATAAGTACTCTCCCAACGAACGTGATCTTATAAAAACTTTCTGTTAAGCAGCAGGAACTCACTTCATTACCACTTCAAAGAGCTTTTTACCTTCCATGTGCGAGTGACATGATTTTGATGAGCCAAGTTCTCTTTACTTCTACATGGGCACAGCCTCCTGTGAGAAAGATTTTTATGATTTTTTTGAAGTACCCAACATGAACCGAGATCAGTGTAGACCGAAGGAAGATCAAGGTGTTTTTCTTAAAACAAAAAAATGAAGATTGAGATTGTATAGAACATTACCTTCCAAAGAGCTAAACTTGTAACAACAGGCAAAAGCAGGTGGAAAAGTGCATTTACTGGAGCTTAGGGCTCAGGAAATGAGAAATTCCCCAGCCATAATGAGGGGACAGCTCAGTTTTCTACATTTTACTCAGTTCATGGCAGAAAAAAAACTCCTAGTGTGACACAACGATACTATATATGATGTGGCCATATAGCTAAAGCTAAAACCCAAACACCCTGTGGCCTGGGCATGCTGGTAGTCACTTGGCTGCCTCACACACCTTATGCTTTGAAGCCATTCCCTGGTGAGATGTAGGCCAAATCCATTGCCCAGTGACCTGAACTCCTCTGTCTGCTGGACAAAACCAACAAGAGATGGACAGGTCACTGGGAGAAGGATTTCAGAGAGCAATCTTACAGTGACACTGGCATAGCAGCACATCTTGGAGGAGGTCCAGCTCTTGACATCTGGGCAAAGACCCAACAAAGGGCTCCCCCATCCGTTTGTCTGGCCTGAGGATGACAGGCCTCTCTCATGATTACAAAGCTCCTCTTTCATGCCAGTGAAGCTCAAGGGACAGGAGTAATAGTGAATTAACAGCTTGATGAATGAGGCCCTATAAATTTTTGATCAAATGCAAAAAAATGCCAAAATGCTGATGACGAGAAGCAGAAAACAGCCATTCCCATAAGGACAGTACTGGATATTACTTACAAAAGAGTGGTTTGGTCACCACTGATGGAATTTTTATGTCATCTCACTTATTTTTTTCATCTCCATAACAAAAGGTGCGTTATACTGGCTGGGAACTTCACTAGCACTGCCTCTAATGTAGGACCACCACTGAGAAAACTTTGTCAAAGGAAAATTAAAAAAAAAGTTGCTGTTAAAATGAACAGTCCGTGTTATATTATAGGCTTTTTTCTTTATAGCTAGATAATTCCTCCCAAAGAACTACAAAGGCATCATTCACAGATGACATACTGAGACAGCATCTGTCTACCTGTCCTCTCTACTCCTCCTTTTCAGCTGTGATCAGACTCGTTAAAGCCACATTTACTTTAACAGGTGAATAATTACAATCTTCTGCACCACTGAAATAGCCAGAAGATATTAGCTGCATGCTGCAGATTAAAATCAACCGTGACATTTCAGCTGCATGGTATATTTTTAAATAATTTCCAAATGCTTTGTATCTCGGTTGGGAAATTTTATTAAACTAATTTGTATTCATTTCTGGGTCCAAAATGGAAAAAAAAAATAGAAAGAAAGAAAGAGAGAGAGACAGGGGAAAACCATGTCATCAGTAAATGACATCAGTTTCTTTCTCTTTACGTAGCTTTCTCTTCTGATGTCTTTGCACTATGCCAATCAGCTCTTCTTACCAGGTGTATTTGTATTCTGACCTCACCTTGGAATTTCACTTTACAATATTGCTTAAGAACCAGAGAGTGCTGTGGCCTACAGACAGTGGTCCTGAACATATGCACTGCCTGTACTCAGTTTCTTAAAGCTTTGCCCAGTTTTTAGAGCAAGATGTAAGATTTGTTTGAAGGGAGATAAAGCAGTGGTGGCTGCCTAGGCTGCAAGAGAGGTGCTCTCTAAAAGCTGTTAGCAATTGTAGCTGCACTGTGCTTGGGGTGGCTTTAGTAGGGGCACTCAGCTCCTCAGTGTCCACCATCTCAAGCTACCAGCAATGTATGGATATTGCCTGGCCTGGATTAGTGGGGGAAAAGAAAACACAAGGTAATTTAGATTAGGCATCTTGGAAAGGAAGATTGGGACTGGGTGGGGGGATGCAGAAGGAAAGAAAAAGGGACCCATGTCTATCAAAACTGGGCAAGGAAACAGCCATGAAAATTGAACCCCTGGGAGACAGTAAATCAGTAAGGAAGGGGATATACAAAGGTGAAGTATGAGGGGGCTTGAACTGGCAGCAGCACAAAATGCTGAAGGGGGGAAAAAGCCAGGACTAGAAGATGGGTGGTTTGGAAGCAGAAAATGTATGAAAGGCTGTACAGAATCACACAGGGTTGTCTGAAAATCCGTTCCCATGCCCCTCATGTTGGGTACTGCAGACCCGAGCCTCCTGTGTCACACTTTATCTCATGTGAAAAGGAGTTAAGCTCTTTGTCTCACAAACTGAGATAATGCTTAGGAACCACTTAACAGTATGGAGATGATGGGGGAGTGGGGGGGGTCAAGGATCACATAATGAGCTTTAGAGGTCAGGCTGCAGTCACTTCTGCCTCATCCAGAGGTGCTTGATGCATGGTTGAGGATCTGCTTCCTTTCAGAGGGACCAACTTCAGGCAACACTGGACTAGGAATGTGGATGATGGCATGGGCACCACAGTGGCTACAGAGATGGGAGATGGCTACCACAGAGCCAAAACTGGTGAGGTCGGGGGAATCCACAGCAGTGCCTGGGAGCCTGCACATCCCACATGTATGCTCATCAAGATTCCCCTGCCCAGGGTACCCCTAAGCTGCATGGCCTCCCCATGTCACAGCAGTGACAGCTGACAAAATGATGAAACAGCCAATCCAGCTGTCCACTTCAACAACTCCTTTTTCTTGCTTTTTGCTTTTTAATTGCTATATTTCTGCTTGGTTTATTAATCACAGAAAGGCCAAAAAGTCTTGTTATTTAATGTAGGTGAAAATCCTATTTAAGCTTACAGCTCCTCACTCGGTCCTGGGATTTGCATTTTCTGGTTGAGAAGCAGCCTGATTCGTGCCTTATTTAGATCTCAGACATACAATCAAGGTACAGCAACTTAGCAATTGCCACCTATCAACTAACCCAAGCTGAAGAAATAGCATTCATATTGAGATGATGTGCAAGATACAAGCTCTATGTCAGCAAGAGTGAATAAAATAGTTTAAATCAGTGTTTACGACAGCTGAAAAGCCTCACAGAGTTACTGTAGCTTAACTCACAGCAGCACTCTATACACATCCACTTGAGTTTACACTTCTGTACTGATTCCCCTACCAACAATTCTTGTGGCAAAAATTTCCCCGTGATACTGAGCCAGTAACTAGTATTAGCTTGTTGTAATGCTGGAGCAGTATAAAGCAAATGCATTAGCTTGATTTTCTCTTCTGAAATTAACAGAAGGTTGAAAGAGCAAGTCAAATCTTGTGAAATGTCTCTGAATATATGCACAGATTTCCGTGGAAGATCGCCAGGACCTTCATCCCTTGAACACTCCTGCTCATCAGTAGGAATGCCACTGATTTACCTAAAGAGCATTGTGTATCCTTTCTGAGCAGGATTTATGGAGGTCTGGTACCAAGTGATGCCAGCCAAAAGCAATGTCCCAAAGAGACGTTACTTTAAATTGGGGGGGGGGAAATATATATATATATAATTTCTCCAAACCTGAGATACTAAATAGAAGGAAATTAATTTGGGTGGGCCAGCAACTAAGCTTCAGGAATTACCATGTACTCCAGACAGGCCTCACAAAGACAAAAACTCATGAAATAAGGTTATCTGGTGAAATTTCTTTCATCACTTTGGGCAAAACCCACAAGAACTGCAATAGATAAAATACTGTCAATAGCTCTGTAAATGTTACTCTTCCATATTTCTATGAAACATGTCTTGGTTTGTTTGGGAATAATCAGTGTGGTTAATTTTCAGATTTCCAGTTTCTCTCAGAGCAAGGAGGGCACAGTCTGACCATAAAATCCCTGAACCTGAAATCACTGCTTCAACTAAAAACTCAAAACTCAAGCCTACAAAACCAGAGTAGAGTTAATCTAGGCTTTGTTAGCTAATGGTTGTACCAATTTTGTCATCTAAAGGTTCCTTAGTGTAGCAGTTACCCACTATTGAGGCTGTCGGTCTTTCTAAAAATCTTTCCAGGAAAAACCATTGGAATATCTGCAGGCCATTAGCCAAGTTATTCTCAGCAAAGATGAAGCTCACTCTGATTAGCAAGGAGCTGAAATACTCACCTCACAGAATTTCCTTTTGTGCTGCGAAAGACGTCTTTTAAAGCAGAAAATAGTGCCTGATATTTACAACAGCAACCTTGAATTTGGGGCTCTTCCTCAGACAAACGCTTTTGTTCCAAATTACATTTAAAATAGTGATGATGTGCAGTGTTTTAATAAATGCAATTATTCTGCTATTCCCATCAAAGATATTAGATGGGAAACAAAAGCAATGCTAAGCTGAAGCCAGCTCATGGTCCTGTGTCACACCTCCCTGCTGCACAGCTGATACATCTGCCGCATCAGAAAGTTCCAGCACGTTGCCTGAACTTGTGCACTGTGCTTGCAGTGACAGAAAAAAATAGCACACATAAAATCTGATAGGACTGCAGCCTACCCCTGTTGCCATTACTGTTGCTTCAAGAGCTCTAAACAGCTTTCTATTCCAGCTTTTGATTAGTCCCCACAAATTGAATGCAGCAGAGTACATGAATGGCTGGTTTCAAACAAATAATCTGAACATGCACTTTGACAAATATGTCATGTTTAGCTTACTTAAAGGTCTGAAACAACTACTAACATTCCAGGTATTTTCAAGTATATAAATTTTAAGACCCAAACTACAAATGCTTTATCTTTGCCAATTCAGGCTCAAGCTGCTTGTTTCTGCATGTGTGTGTGTATATATCTGTGGAGGTAAGCAGTGCTTTTGGCACTCCCAGGCGGTTTATTTATGCATTTTTCAGGCAGTTTAAGAGGCTGCTTCTCAAACTAGGCACAGGTATTGTGTCCTGCATCCCCCCTCGGGCTTATCAGGAGCAATGAGCACTGAGGATTTCTGAGGGTGCTAAAAACATCAAATGGGATATTGAACAAAGAGGAAACCAGAGCAGTAAAGAAAGCTCCATGGGACAATCAGGCTTTGATACTAAAACCTTGGCATACTGCATGTGATGTCTAACATGTTTACAGGTAAAACATGTACATGGTTTAAAGCTTATGTATTTCTTCTAGCCCGGTTTTCAGAAACAACAAAAATCTTCTGGCTTTTCAATGCAACCCTAAAAGATTTCCAGGAAAAGATTGTGCTCCTCTGTTGACACGTTCAAAACATGATGAACAACACCCTTGAAGATTTACTACCAATATAACAATTAAGATCTTAGGAGCATCTGGTATTAAAAATCTTTGCCAAAATCTGCAGGCAGCACCTCTGTTTGCAAGAGACCACGGGACAGTGTTGCAAATCAAAATCTTGGTACTCTTCTCTGCATAGTTAAATCGTGGTCTTAAAACATTTCTGGAAGTGGGTGCTTTGTGCTTTGCCACAGCCACACCAACAAACATTCTGTCTCTGCAGGCATGCCATGTGCACACTGTGACTTAAGACAGCAGGAAGGAGCATTCAGGGAAGATAAAGCAATACTTCAGGAGAAACAAAGAAGAGAGAAAGCAGAGTTTTCTAGCTAAATACTAGAGGCTTGCACCAGGGCTTGCCTGTTGCAGTTACCCATGTCTGCAGGTCAGGTTTTATGCTACTACCTGTCTCTTTTATGCTTGCCCTGTAAAATCAGTGTCAGACACAAGGGATTCATGAAGTCTTTGACTCTTTTCCTTTTTAAAGGTCAGGGCTCCACTTTTTAATTGGAAAAGCAGAAGGTGAATGAGTCTGACCATGAAAACTGTTGCCCTTATTTCGTGCCTTAGGAGGCTCAAACACTGGCCAAATATATTAGGGCTTCTTGGGGGTGCCCAGAGGGGAAGGAAAGGGGAGGGGGGTGGCATTACAAACCTATGCAGTTTCTTGGAAAATAAAAGGTGGTGGTTGAGCCGAAAAAAAAAAAAAAAAAAAAAAGAAAAAAAGAAAAAAGAAAAAGAGAAAAAGAAAAAAAAAGAAAATGAAAAAGAAGAAAAAGAAAAAGAAGAAAAAGAAAAAGAAGAAAAAGAAAAAGAAAAAGAAAAAGAAAAAGAAAAAGAAAAAGAAAAAGAAAAAGAAAAAGAAAAAGAAAAGAAAAAGAAAAAGAAAAAGAAAAAAGAAAAAAGAAAAAAGAAAAAAGAAAAAAGAAAAAAGAAAAAGAAAAAGAAAAAGAAAAACCCTAAGAAGGCTTGGAGCTGGGATTTTCTAAGAGCAATATGGAAAAGCTCCACTTCTGTTAGAAATTGTCGTTGCAGAGATGCAGTGAATCCAGAAAGTGTATGTTTCCCTTCTAGTTTTTACCAAAGCTCTCCTGTGCACACATGCTTGCCACCTGTTTCATTTCTGTGCATGATGTTCAGACTGGAATTTGGGGGCAAGGGTGGGTCCATTGGTTTATTTTGCCAAAGCTGGACTTCAGCATCGCATCCTCCACTGAATACTTATCTATGGCTCTCATGCCTTTCCTCCTCCCAGTGCTCTGCTTTGGTAAACCTTTGCCTGCTAAAGTGCTTCTCCAGTTTATGGCCCACATTTCTTTAAACTGCTATCTTCAGTGTGAGACTGTTTCCTCGTATGTTTATGATAACTGTCTCCAAAGTTATTGGGTGATATGTTGTTTGCTGTATCTGCTGTTCCTTACACAATGTTCTGAATCAAAATATTAAGAAGTATTGGAAACAAGGCTTAGCTCTTAGCATTTTTCAGCCACTTTGCTGTCTATATCAGATCATACTCACTATAACATTTTTCATTTAATTTTTTATCTAGATTCATTCAAGATGCTATTGAATACTTCCCTTATAAAAGAAAACATTGAGATCTATCTTTTATAAGGAGCCTGCATAACATTCACTAGTAAGATTTTTTGCTTTTATCTCTTTGCTTATCATATATGTTTGAATGCAACATAACTTGAAGACAAGAATGGCCCTTAGTTTCCAGAAACAATTAGGTAGGGTTCTGTTTCTTACTGAAGTCTCTTTTCTTCCAAAGATGGCAGAACTTCATAGTTAGCAATCCTTTCTGTTCTTTTTTTTCTTTTTTTTTTTCCTTTTTTTTCTTTTTTTTTCCTTTTTTTTCTTTTTTTTCACATTTTATTTCATTCATGACATTTCTTCTGAAGGATGTAAATTACCACTAATACAGAAAAAAATCCGAACTGATTGTGGGAAGATGAAAGTCCTTGTTATCTCTCCACCCTAGTTCAGATTAATGGTGGACTAATTTTAGGATTCTCTATTTTATTCAGCATTGTAACATTCTGCCTGACCCTTTCTCTAATGCCTTAGTGTTTTGGCTGCACTGAAAGACTTCTGAGTGTTAAGGAGATATATCACTATTTCCTCTGATGGTTATTTAAAAGAGATTCTGCTTTTATTGCCTATTCCCATCACAGGAATCACAGCACTCCTTACCTCTTGCTATGTCTATTCCATTTTCATTTAACTCAAGATGTTTCTTATTTCCCATTTTTCAGCTAGCTGTTAAGGTATTTGTTAGCAGTGGTGACTATCTTGGTTCACCTTCTGATTTCATGAGAGAAGAAAAAATACATCTTCTGCCACATAGATCTTCCCTGGAAAGAAGGCTGTGTATTTCTGGACTGCCTAAAACCTTCTTGCATGCCTCCATTTACTGGTCTACAACAGGGGAATAATAATGCTCACCCAGGGCTTACTTACATATTGTTGGAAACGTATTCAAGACATTTGGGGAAAACCTGACTTAGGACTCTTCTTCCTCTCCTTTTTTTTTTTTTTGGCCAGATGCTTAAGTAAGTGCTCTCGGTTAGCAAATTTCTTGCTGGCCCTAAAATGGTTTTATCTTGTATTTTTTCCTAATGAAGTAAAGCAGAAGTGTTTGTTTAGCCTTGGTACACACACCTTTGTTCTTTCAGTGTGATAATACTTCATTGTACAGCTTATGTCTTAGGCCTTTTGAGACTTAAGCTTTTGGCAAAAAGCATGGTGATTAAATTGCCTCATTAACATGAGCTCCTATGACGATCAAGTCCTCCAGCTGTCAAGGACATCGCCCTACCCTGTCTTTGACAGACCTGTCCATCAGACCTTTCCTTTCACCCTATTTGATGAAACATTACCACAGAGTTCATATCTATCAGTATTTCAGGTACTTTACAGGTCATTTACTCCAAGCCCAACAACCTGTGGAACACACAGCCTGACCAAGAGTGTCCTGAAGCAAAGGCATGTCTGGATGGCCATGATCTACGCTTCCCTTCCCAATGTCAGGGGACACTGGGGATGTTGCTAAACACACTCATGAGTGCATTAGAGAAGCAGAAGACAATGGAGAGAAAGCAAGAGGATTATCCAGCACAAAGAGGCAGCACACACCATCTAGAGTCAAGTTGCCTCTCTCTTTTCAATGACACCTTGCTCATCCTTCCTACGTGCTCCAGGCCAGCCTACTCTTTTTGTTTTATGCCCATAGGAAGTGTGGGCTCTGTAAGGCAAAACCTGCTCCTCTTTGCTCTGCAAAGGACCCCACACCCTTATGCACCCCTCTGCCTTAAGGTGAAGGAGGCAAAAGTCTTGCACCTGTCTGCAAATGGTAATATTAGGACATACTCTGTCACTGTCATGTGGGAACACCCCATACTGTGGATGCAAAGGTTGGAAATCAACCACCACCTGCCCAGCCCTTCCCATGCCCCGCTCCCAACCCGCCGCCCTGGGCTGCCCCAAGAGGCGACTGGCGCGGCCGCACTCACAGCACGCAGAGGCAGTAGACTCCCGGGATGCTCTCGCTGTCCCGCAGAAGGTAGCTGCCATCGGTGCCCGCCGCCAGCAGCAGCCTCTCCCCAGCTTCACGGCTGATGCCCCCATGGTAGATGGGCAGCGCTTCCATGCTGGGGCCGTCTCCCTGCCCACAGGCAGCTCTCCCTCTGCACGGCGCTGTCTCCAACTGCTCCTCAGCTGTGTGCTCCCCTCAGCATCTCCGTCTCGGGGACAGATGTAAACAGGATGTGTTCACACCTCTGAAGCCTCCACGCAGAGCGACACAGCGCTGAGGGAAGAGTGAGGAACAAGCACAGCTTTTCTGTTTTTTTTTTTTTCCTTTGCCTCTTTTTGTTTTCCTTTTTTGAGGGTTGTAACATGCTGATGGGACAGCAGCTCGCATACTGAGGTGACATTTCACAGCCCACCCGCCCCTATGTGACTTCCCACTTGGAGGGACATGACATGATGAGGTGCACGAAAACCATGGGGCTGATGGCTGCCCTAGGTCACTGCAGGAGGCCACCACCGTGGCACCACTGCCAGGGGTTGCCACCAGGCACTTGTCTCCTCTGGTGTCAAACCAAGGGGGAACAAAGAAGAGCAAAGCAGTACCCCAAAGGCTCTCTGCAGAGCAGGGATTATTTTTTTTAACCTTCTATTTTTAAATCCCCAGGGGTGAGAAGCTAGAGGAAGCAAGCTGGCCTTGTTGTCCCTGCCCTGCCAGGCCACTTGCCTCAGGTCAGGGGCTTGGAGCTCAACCTCACCTCCATGGCAGCTGGTCCAGCACCCAGAGACACGGGCCCGCAGTTGATTTACCTCAGGAATGGTTATTTTCATAGGCTTTGGTGGTGTTTAACCACTGTTAGTATCATTATGTCTACTTGGCGATATTATCTCATTACATCTACTTGGAGGCAGGCAAGAGCCTCAGCACAAGCAAGGAGGCCATTCACATCCTTCCTGACACCATGGGTTCCACTGCTGCCTTTGTGTGATGCACAAGTGGGCAGCCAAAATCTAGAAACATATCTTAAAAGCCATTTCTCTCACCTGCTGTGGTCACAGACGTTTCCTCAGTGTGCTTGTCACTCAAAAGCTCCCATAAGCACATGCTGGCAAACCAGTCTGTTTGCAAACAAGCTGAAAATGTGCTTTTATACCACCATACACATTTCCACCCATGGGAAAACTGACTGTGTTTCCCAGAGCTGAGTGGCATGGCATGGCAGTGACAAGGTGACACTGTCCCTGTGACTATGGCCACCAGCCTGGCCCCTCCGGGCTGCAGCAAAATCAGGGCTGAATTCATCCCTGATGTGAGGCCACTGCACTCCCCTGACAATACACCCCAATGTGGGTGTACGAGCAATAACTCACTAAAACACAGCCATAAGTACAGGTCATGCTTGCAAGTGATTCATTTTAAATTGAGTTTGCCAGCAGGGCAGGGCAGAATAAAATCATCTCATCCAGGTGTTCACAGAATGCTGTATCCTGGTTGAAGTTAAGAATGGGTGAAAAAATAGCTCTCTAGATGCACACTTTTCAGAAACTAAAATTAAATTAAAAAAACACCAAAATAAGTGCTGTTCTTTTTAAGTCTCAATCAATCAAAATGTTTTCTCTTGACCGTTTCACAGTGCATGTCTTTCAGTTCTGACCTTTAATAAAGTTTTTCCTTAAAAATACATTTTTTAAACTAGCTTTAGCTTTTCCTTTTGAGGGATAGGCATTTCTGACCAGCAAGTCACAAGGCAGCTCCTGCATGGGGCACTGCCCCAAAGTTTTTGATGGCAAAGCTGCAGCTTTTGGAGGCACTATGAACCTCTTGCCTTACAGCATGACCCTGCCTCTCTGCCCAGCACCTGAAGGGCTGAGAAAGCTGCAAAAAAAACCTCAGAGGGACTGAAAATTTCCACCACCATGTTTATGGCTTTCCTACCTTGTCACACTGGTGTTCATTACCCCATTGGCACCAATCTGAGTGTTGTCAGTGATTAATTGAAATACGTAAAATCTGGGGGAAAAGATCACATTTGGGGAAAAAAAAAATCAAATAAAAGAACGTAAGGGACATGCAGAATAAAAACAAGGCCTAGATAACAGTGAAACAGTAAGAATTAGACAAAACAGATTCCAATTAGAGAAAAACACTCTCCAAGTAGTCAACAGCCTGGCCTTGAGACAGGCCTACAGAACACCTGCAGGACAGATGAAAGGATGGAAAGAAGCACTCCCCACAGCTTATCTTGGTTACAGCCTTGAGCACTGGGGAAAAACACACTGATTAATTGAAATCACCGTATTATTATATTAATGAGCCATTAGCATACTAAAATTCACACCCACAGGCTGGAGGAACCCCTACTAACAACAAGCCCCTTACTCTTTGAGCACGTGCAGTGAAGTTCCTGAGCATTGCCACTTTAAATGGAAGCGAGGAATTAGTTGACAAATCCTGTGTGCCAGTGATAGAATAATGTTAGAGATAAAGTTCTTTCTCATGTTTTTGGGTATAAAAGTAGCACTTGGGTTTTGGGAAACTGAGCTTGCTTTGTGGAATACCACCCTGCTTCCTTTTCTGCGCAGAACTGGATATTAAAGCAAGTATCACGACTCTGTGTGTGGACTGGCTTCTTGCACACCAGGTAACAGACTCACTTTTGGGACAACATGAGGAGCAGCACAACATGCTCATTTTTTTTTTAAACCAGGTGTTAAAGTATTTGCACACAAAGGCAGATTTGCTGCCTACTGCAAATGTGATTAATGTGGATGTCAACAAGGTGTAAGCAAAGCACTGTTCCCTTGTAAAACTGCTGTCTATTTCTTCTCTTTTTCCAAACTACCTGTATTCCTGGGGATTTTGTCTAACTTTCCCATCCCTTAACCTATTCTCAATGGTAATAGCTGATTTCAGAAAAAAAAAAGTATGTGTGTAGTTAGCTGAAGAGGAAAAACAACCAGAATCATCCAATTCTGCAGATTTCATTGACCCACTCATCAGATTTCAACTAAAACCAGGCCAGCCTGCACACTCCCAGCACTTTGATGAAGCAAAATCTATTACTCTAAAAGTGCTGTAATCACCCAATTCTGCCATAAAACTCCAGCTACTAACCTCCAAAGCTCAGGCTTCCATATAAATCCCTTTATGGCCATATTGACAAGGCGATATGCAGCTTTTAACAACTAATGGAAATTCTGGATTTTGGAACAAGGAACACTAAGCAAGGACTGAAGCACCAAGTGGGATAAACCAAACCAAAGGACGTTGGTGCCTCCTGGGCTGAGAAGAGAGAAACCACAACACTGGTAGCACAGCTGTGCCCCCGACCACTGAGGCTGGAGAAATCCTCCCTTCTCCCAGACAAGGCATCTCGACTGCAGCTTTGCACTGCTGGCACCCAGTCAGACTCACACCAACTGCTCCATTTTTTTATTCGTTGATAAAAAACATTAAAAGTGCATTGAAATTGTTGTTTCCCATCCTACTTTGTACTGCTGCATATGCGCAGTGGGGCTGAGAAGGCAAACTGCAACTCAGAGAAGGAGGGTCAGGAGAGTAGCAGAAACAACACAGAACCAAGACTCAAAAGAATGCTGCTCCTGTTTGGACCTAGTCCTCATTGCCTTCCACTGAAAAAAGTGATTTCTTTGAGTGAAAATAGTGATTTCAGCCTGAGCCTTGCCCTAAAGGATGCTGGACTCTTCTCTTTGTGGTTTGTTTTTTGGGGTGGTTTTTTTGGGGATTATTCAGCATATTCTGAACACCACGGTTTTGTGCCTTCCCTAAAACAATACAGCTAGCAGTCCCTGCAGTACACTATGAAAAATTTATCTAAAAAATACATGAAGGAAAGTAAGCGGTTAAAAGTGCTCTGAAATATTTGGTCATGAAAAACAGGCTTAGAAAGATAGGCAGGCAGAGTTGTCTTGATTCGTCAAGTCTACTTCCCTGCTATCTTAGCCAAACACATCAGAAACTCATTATACACCATCTTAGAAGTAGCTTGGGGTTGTTTTGTTGTTGTTTTCACTGTTCTTTCATTGGAAAGCAATCGCAGAACATTGCTACTCTCTTGTTTGGAAACCTGCTTCCAATTTCCATCCTAAATTTATTCATAACCAATTTATAGTCATTTGTTCTTGTGCCAATGTTGTCCTTTAGTTTAAACAGACGCTTTTCTCTTCCTGGAGCTCATGCCCATGCAATATTTATAGAGGCCTCCCTCAGCCTTCATTTTGCCAAATTCCTCTCACACTTAGGCCTCACTTTTCGCAAGGTCTAATTGTCTTTCTCAGTAGCTTCCTGAAAATGAAGTGAATCATTTGTTGTCGTGGGCCTAACATGACAATAAAGAACTAGACAAGTGGCCGCTCACTCAACTCCACACACACACACACTGGGATGAGGAGGACAAAGACCAATTAGAAGCTCATAGGTCGAGACAAAGAGCAAGGAGGTTTCTTCGCTGATTAAGGTCAAGGGCAAAACAGACTAAACTTGGGTAAAAAATAATAATTTATTTAACACTAATCAAGTGCACACAGCACAGAGAAAAAACAAAGAGCAGTGCTTACACACATTACCCCCACTCCTCCCTTCTTCCCAGGCCTCTCCCCTCCTATGAAAAAACCCACCAAACCAAACCAGCACGTTTGTGAAAAGCGAGCACTATCCTGGCTGATTTCTAACCTGTGCCTCATACACCTTTACCAGTGTTTCGTTACCTGGTGGAAATATCCTGCTTTATATATTCTGTCTTTTCTTACCTGTGAGTAGAAACCTGGTTAACAAGACCCAGATGCATGAACCTGCACTCAAACGCTTCTGAATTTCATCCAATTTATCCTATCCTGGTCCTCAAGGTCACTCAGTTCTTCCTAAATGATTCTTTTATTTGTCTCTGCAGTGACAGTACCTCCCTCCCTTATGCCACTGGTAAATTCCATTAGCACAAGCTTATTTTTAATGGGATCATCATTAATAAAAAATGTTAAATAAAATCAGACCCAAGACTGATGCTGGGAAGCTCTACTACTTCCCCTCAGTACTGATCTTCTCCTCTTACTATTCACTTTCCAATTTCTATACTTATCTCCCATTTTAGCTAATAATTTCCCAAATGACACTGTACCAACTGCTGTACTTAAGTTTAGATAATTAGCTGTAAGAACTTACTTGGTCTAGAAGAATCAATTATGATGATATTTCAGGCACCGGAACCTGTAGAAGTACCTGAGAAGTGGAGGTAAGGGAGACAAAATGAAATTACCTTAAGTTCTTTGAACACCTGCAAAGATTTAGGCTGATTTTCATTTTCAGATGAGCTGCTTCATTCATCCTTAGCAACGACATTTTCATACATTGGTGAATTTTATAACAATTCTGAATATTATATCACTAATGCAAGAGCATCATTAAAATTCTTGGATATTGTTATTTGACTGAAAATAAGAATGACCTCTAGGACCTTTATGAAATTAATGCTGCTGCAGAACTGTTATAGAAAGGGCTTGTATAAAGGGCTATAAAGCCAGATAAAAAGTAAAATACCTGTATTGGTTGTTCTGCTGATACAGCAGTAGTATCGCAAATGCCATCCCTGTAGAAGTACTGGAAAAGCAGGTTGGAAATCAACAGCTATGGCAACATTTTAAAAAAATATTTAACTGGCAAAATGCCACATTAAAACACAGCTAACTTAAATATGATTCTCATTATTTCGTGTCACTTTCATTTTTAGTGTAATCTAATAAAATGTTCAGAACTGTATAGAATACTATCTGCAAACAGAGACTTGCTATTCACACAAAGTAATGCTGAGATTCAGTAAAACATTGTTTGATCTACACAGTACCTGCAGAGTCATCATCATCATGCTTCCTTTTTGAGCTGAAATAAAAGAGGCTAGAAAAAGCAGGCTACAGTTAGCAAATGTGCAATTAGCTGTATGGTTTTCAGCGTCAATACAGGAAAATCCAAATAAATTTTATCTTAAAGTTCATAGATTAGTTTATACTTCTACAGCACCCATGTTAGTCACAGTATTCTATGTAAGTTGCTTGGGAAGACAAATGAAAGAAAATGGAAGGTGATTATAATTAAGTTTGGATGCAGATGTGGATTCCAGCTTTATACTCTAGGGTACACATGTTGTTCAGATCTCATTCACTTTGAGAAACGCCAACCTGTAAGACTGGGATAGTCATAGAACTGCTTAAATGTTTGGGTAGTTGTGAGAATATTAAGTCCTCAAGTGGCAGATTAGCTACTGTGGAGGTTCCTGTGGAGTGCTCAGATCCTGAAAAAATAAACTTTCTCATCACCTAGAAATGGGGTTTTTGGTTCCATCAGTCAGAGTTGATTCTGGGGGAGGACTGAGAATCTGAAAGGTTCTGGACCTTTATGAATGTAACTCTTTAACCTTATCAACATTTATCTTCTGAGCACAGGTAAATACACACATACCGTAAATGACGACATTTCACTGAACTTTAACAATATTATTTCCTCTGTGTCGCCTCGCTGCTTACCTGTGCAGTTGTTTTGAATGCTTTGTGAGCGAGATAACACTAAAATTGAAAGCTACATAATATGGTGAAATTAATAATAAAAGTTATCTGTGTTTTTATGCGGTTTTTTTTTACCAGTTACTATTTTGTACTTTTTCTTTCTCCAGAAGCAGTAAGACAGCTGGCTATTTTGCAGGTGCATGTGCATTACCAAGCAGAGATGCCATTTGTGATAATGTCAGCATAAGCAAAACTACCCATAGAAATTTGCACTTTCTTATATTCTCCTATTACTCTTTCAACAACCCTTTCCCATAAAATTCAGCCATGCACAGGTAATCATAAGCATCAGGCACCCAGCTGCTTTGGGGACCAGGACCAGGGAGAGGTGGGGGGACAGTGTTTCAAGATTTGGTTTTATTTCTCATTATCTCTGAATTTGTTGATAATAAATTGAACTAATTTCCCCAACTTGTCTGTTTTGCCCATGATGGTAATCAGTGAATGATCTCTCCCTGGCCTTATCTCAATCCATGAGCCTTTCATTATGTTTTCTCCTCCCTGTGAGGAAGGGAGTGATAGAGAGACTTTGGTGAGCACCTGGTGTCCAGCCAGGGTCAACCCACCACACATATAATGACACTCTCAGGGTGGAGTAAATGTCCATGCTGGAGCTCTTCATGGATCCATTCCTGTGCAAGCAAGTCTGGAGTTGAATATAAGCTTTAGAAACTAGATTTCCACACAACACATGCACAGTGGTTAAAATTGATTTGCTGACATCCCATCTGAGTTCCTAATGGATATTCATCTGAATTACAACAGCACCATGTAATTAGGCATAAATAAGGGCCTTTGTTCTGGAGAAGAGGAAAGTTTATCAATTCTGAACCATGTGCAATTGCATGTCTAATCTCTGCCTGCAATTATTTCAAATGCACATCCAGAAGACAGCATTTGTATTCATTCTGAGATTCACTGAGTTTGAGACCAGAAGGGATCATTATACCATCTGGCCTGACCTCCTGGATATCACAGGCCATTACATTTCCCCAATTACCTCTATATTGAGCCCTGTAACATGTGTTTGACTAAAGCATAACTATTTTTGACTAAAGCTTATCTCCCAGAAAGGCATCTAGTCTTGATTCAAAGCCATAAAGAGGAGAGAACCACTACTTTGTGGGCACTTTGTTCCAATGGCTAATCACACTCTCTATTAAAAATGTAGGTCATGTTTCCAATTTGAATTTGTCTGGCTCCAGATTCCATCCGCTGGATCTCATTACACTTTTCAGAGTTAAGTTTAAAAGCCCATTGGTACCCATTATTTTTTTCCCTGTGTAAGTGTTTATCCTCTGGAGTCAAGTGGCCTCTCAAATATTTTCTTTTGGGTTTTTTTTTCTAATAGGCTTCACTGAATTCTGACAACTCACAGGGTAAAGGATTTTCTCTGGTACTTCTTGTCTGTTCATTTTTATTTACCTGGTATATACTTCAGCAGTGCCCAGCCCCTTCTCATGGTGTCAGTGATGCTCTCAAGGGTTCTCCATTGCTCTGGAAGCTCACACTGAATTGTTTTCCTGTTACAACCCTCTGGTCTATAACAAATATTCTCCTTTCCGATACACAGCTGTAGGTGAGGCAAACTACACTGTGCTGAAGTTTCATAAATACAGAGTTCAGTGTGTACCATCTGATCCCAGTGGAACCAGTTTATTGTATAATCCAGATTTCTTTTATGACTGCCCTCACCTCATCATCCTACACTATCAATTTGTGATGATGCACAGACTGCTTCACCCAAAACCAAACATTGCTCAAGGCAAAATAAAAATGTGCTGTGTGCACATTCCTGTTGTCAGCTTCAGTTTCTAATATTTTGAGATTCCAATCATAAGTCTACCTATAACAGCACAAAAGGAAAGCATGCAGATAGATTTATTTTTTTAATTTTTAGGTTTTAGATCTTTTATTAACCCAGTTTAAACCAAATGTTAGAGCTAATAGTTCAGTACAGCCCTGCATGTATTCTCTCATTGTACTAAGGAGAGATTTTTCATTTAATAAATCATTCAAAATCTATTGTGGTGTTGTTATATTGGTCTCAGTAAAGAGAATACACACATAGACACTTCCACTCTGAGTATTTCGTGCAAAGAGCAAAGTGGCAGTGGAAACATAGAATCATGGAATCACAGAATGGTTTCGGTTGGAAAAGACCTTCAAGATCATCTATTTCCAGCCCCCTTGCCAAGGGCAGAGACACCTCCCACTAGAGCAGGTGCTCAACTCCACTGCTTGCTCATTTCATAAGCCAGAATGTCAGTAAAACAGACACCGTCCCAAGATGGAAAAAAAGAACATATTCTGGTTATATGTTGAAAGTTTTGCCCTAGTACTTTGGGCACAGACTGCTTTCCTGGCCTGCATCACAGACTTCAGCAAGAAAAAAAATACATTTCTGTCCTAAAAAGATACCAGAACTGAAGTATTTGTGCTGCTTATGCATTTTTAAATACACATGCATATTACATTTCTTTCTTTTTTCTGACAGATCCTGAAAAATGTCCTCATTAAGCTTTATCTTTTCCCACTGATGAAGGACTGCAATAGAGTTCCTTTGCTTCAGCCCAGGGAACAAAGCTTGCACTGGATTCCATGCCAGGCTGTACCACAAGCTACACTGATAGTAAGATGATGAGTGCTTCTAAACCTGTTCTGACTGCAATCAACGGCAGAATTGTCCCACCTGTAGCACGAGCAGGTGAAGTGTCTCTTGGCTGACAACAGGAAGTGTGTGTTTTTGGAGAGCAGCAATCTCTGGGCAAGGAGTACCCAGCATTCACCTCCTGGCTGGCCCCTTCCCACGCTGCAGGGCACGGAGCACAGAGGAGCAGAACCCTGCAGATCTGGCATCTCTGAGCAGCGCCGTGAAAGTCTGTGGGTGGACTAAACCCACGTCCTTTCATTTCACTATCGATTGCTGACTAAATCAAATACAGGCAGAGAAAAGAGCAAATGAAATGGAGCTGGCCAAGACACCAACATTGACATGCCAAGAGAAGCTCTTACTCCTCATAGCACTGTCACAGCTCTGTGCATTTAAGGCCATTCCCTAAGGCAGATGTGGGTTTTCCAAAGGTTAGAAGCTAAGCAGATGAAGTCTGGGTGATGCAGAGGGTCCACATAATTCTGGGTCACTGCTTTCAACCCATACCAGATGGGTA
This sequence comes from Hemiprocne comata, assembly GCA_020745705.1. Lineage (NCBI taxonomy): Eukaryota > Metazoa > Chordata > Aves > Apodiformes > Apodidae > Hemiprocne > Hemiprocne comata. The sequence goes on along the minus strand of CM036597.1, from coordinate 10,428,446 downwards.
CCCTCTGAGAGCCAGCACTCTCATGCAACTGCCTGCAGAGAACCATTTCCCCCTGGGCTGGCTTCTTTGGCAGTCCTTTTCGTTGGGAAGCTGTGTCCCAAGCATGGCTGAGCCCTCTATCTCAGGTGAGCCAGAAGGACAAGATGAGGAAGACTGCATGTGGTGGCTTGCTATTCTAAGATAAAAAAAATGCCTCAGGCATGAAGACAAAGTTTACAAGGCTAAAAGGCAAGCCTTTGCCTTTCCCTCCCTTGATGGGTCTCTTGGCCCATGAGTTATGCCTGAGTTGATGTGTCAGTGGCCAGTGGGGAGCAGGAGAAAGCTTAAGGCACCACAGATGTCATCCTCCCTTATGTCAAAGGGGAAGGTTTATTTGGAGATGAAACTTGCTGCTTGACTTGGCATAACACACCTATGAAAGGTTGCTAGTAGGTCTACATAAGGTGGATCCCAAGTCCCAGCTAGGATAAAGAGCTCCCTGCAAGGCTGCTGCCCCTGTGGGACTGGCTCCTAAAAACCAACTGTAAAATAATTCACACTTGAGTCTTGTTTTGTTTAATTTTATGTAGTCATTGTGGCTCCCACAGGAATGATATCTAAGAAACCCTGATGGTGTTTGGGGACAGCATCCTCATCCTGACCTCCTTGCCTAAAGTGAGATCATTCTCTTCTCTCCCTGGGACCTCATATTTGCAGGTACCAACAGTCCTTTTTCTGAGAGAACTATCCTCTAAAATATAACTGAAAACCCTCACTTCTAGTGCTATAAGGAAAATGCTTATGAAAAAATGAGAGACAAGATTGGTTAAATACAATTTTTACCCAGTGCTTATCAGAAGTTCCCTTACAGCAAAAAAGTTAGCTGTGTCTGAACAATTTGCACTCAGGCTTTCCAACCTGTAGTTCAAAAAATGTAAACATTGGGCCATTAAGATTTAATTGCTTTTTATATTCTCAGTGGAAGCTTTTACTATGAACTATTCATAAGCATGCTCAGGCTGTCCAAAAAACACATTAGGGCTTTGCTTGCAGAGGAATGTGCTCAGGAACATTTTCAGGCACCAGGTTGCAGTGATCTGCCTGCCAGAGGGACCCCAGCCCTCTGGATAGACCCCAGCTCTCCAGAGAGACCCCCTGAGTGAGAAAACAAAAAGCAAATAAAAGTACAAGAAATGAGATAATTACAGATAGAATGTTTCATTTAACAGAAAAAGGAGACAGCCACCAAAAAAAAAAGAAAACCAACAAAACATGCAGTTTTCTCTTGACCAAGCCATGTACAGACTATAAGCCCACAGAAATGTTCCTCTTAAATTCCAGACATTTGAGGTCAGATAACTTCACGGAGTAACACATTTTTAGCCCACTCCTTTCTTATCAGCTGTGTCCCCTTGAACGAGTTATGTCTTTCTTTTGTAAGGTTGTATAAATGCCTGTTTGACCAAGGTGAAAGTAGTAACAATACAATCCTAGGTGTGAAACCCCTTCCCATTCAGCATCTAATGCACTCATCTGCCTCAATCTTCAAGAAGAAAGGACCAATACTTAAAAAAATTCCCCATGTTTCTAATAAGTGACAAGAAGGTTAAAGTAACTTTTATGGAGATAACATTATGTGCTTCCTTTACATGTGTTTAAATGTCATTCTTCACTTCCAATGGCAAAGCTATGTAGGGACAAAGTATTTGTAGTACCACCATTAAAAAAAGTGTCATGATCTATTTGTTCTACACAGTTGGTGCTCTATCAATGCAGTATACTCACTGCTACCTTGATTGGGGGAAATCTAATAACAGGAAACTAGATCACTGATTTTTTACTTCTTACTTCTCAGTTTCCTTCAAGGGATAAAGAGCTGTTTTACTGAAGCCTTTTTAAATTACATTCACTGAAAATTATGCAGTAAAACTCATTCAGAAGATTATTTCTTTATAGAGAAAATGTGAAATTACCTAAGCCTAGAGCAGCATCAGGAACAACATAATGAGCCTTCAGTACTGCAAGCCAGATCACCTGCTGGTAGATATCACCATTTCTCCAGAAGATAGCACCCACTAGTATATAATGTGCATCCACCTTTTTACCACCCAGAGGTAAGATTTGTTTCCTTCCCTTCAGCTCATTTTCCCTGTTAGTACAAGCTCTGCTGCTCCTCTGTCTCTCTTCCCCTCACTGAACATTACCTCCCACAACTTCGCTGGGCTGTCCTCAGCTTCAAAGAAACAGAAACCTCCAGACAGCTGTAAGAAATAAAGTCAGTTTTCCAGTAATAGCTCCTGGTCTACCTGCAGTGGTGGCATCGGTGTATTTTCTCACTGTATTTAACTTCCCTGGCACTTCCCCCACCACAGGCAACGTGTCCCCTTCCACGGTGACACACTGCAGCCAGGCTGAGCCAGCACAGAGGCAGAAGAGGGTCAGCAGAGCTGAGGCACTGTCATTTCCTCTAGTGCTACCTATTTATCAAAGTACTTTTATGGTCCCTGTCCAAGCACTATCCAAGCACTACAGGCAATTAAAGGTTGGCTCTACAGGAGAAGGATTTCATTTTGCAAGAGGACAAATAGAAAGTTGATACCTCTCATGGATTAAAACAACCAACCAAGCCAATGCTGGGCATATGTCCCTCACCTTCCTGATCATATTTTGTGCAATTAGACAAAACAGAGATCCAAACTGCATGCAGGCCAGCGTGTGAAGGCTGCTGTATCACCACCAACTACAGAACAAACGTGCTTTGGGGAAAACAATTCTGGGAAATATGTGTTTGTGAAATAGTTTAAGAACTCTCTATGTAGATGCAACACATACATCCATTTCTAAATAACCTATATTTCATGTACTGATTTCATTCATCACACAGCACTCCTTTCCAGCATGCATTTCAATACAGGAGTCTATGGTATTTTCATTTTGCTACAGGTACCCCAGAGTCACAAGCTCAGCCTGGTTTTACAGCCTGATCTGTAACATTCACCCAGCAGACCACATCATTTCATATGACTACTAAGAAATTATTTCAGCTATGAAACATCTTGCTGAAACCATTCTTTTGTTCCATTTCTGCAGCTGCCCCTCAGATAGTCTTTTGGTCCTTTTTGTGTGCAGGTCTTTTATAAAGATGCAATTAAACAGAAAGTTGCATCTCAAACACATAAGACTTGTCTGCTCTGGCTCAGTGGCCAGAGCACAACATTCTCTTGGTTGCCTGGGTAGGACATGTGAGAAGAGGAGGACCTAAGGTTCCAGATCAAGTACCAGAAATTGAATAGTGGCCAATTACTCTCCAAAAATTGGAAAGGTCAACAGCCCTGCCCTAAATGTGCTTTTTTTTTTTCTTGAAGCAGCAGTTCAGGACATAATTTGCTATCGTAACCATAATGTTATTTAAATTGAGTTCCTTCTGAATGTAATTTACTGCCAAAGTTTATTGAACTTATTTTAACAGCATAGAGGGAGATTAAAAATTAAACTATCATTCTAACTATTTTTATAAAGGTTACATTAGTACATTTCATTTCTTTATTGCTTTACTGAATGTCAAGGTGCAGAGCACTCAGTGAAGCCTGACAGTGACTAAGAGATATAAAGGTCATGTCGTGTACATTTGCTTCAAAAGTTCAACCTTTGTTTTACCTAGAAAATTATTCACAAATTACTGCCTACAACAAAAACTAATCAAAGAAGAGGTCATCCACACCTAGAGCACATGAGACACCACAGGAAATTCTGACATGGGGAAACCCACCGGTCCTCAGGGCTGTCTTTCCATTTTCATGTCAGTGGTGGTCTAAATCCACACCCAAAGCTCACCTCTGCCTACATGGAGCAACATGATCACGCAGCAAGGCACTTGCCTGGAGCATGAGGAGTCTGTCAGTGCTTCATTTGATCTTCAGAGTCCTAGAACTCTTCTGAGGACCAGAGCAAAACTAAATATTAACATGTAAATTAAGTATTAAGAATAATAAAATACGACAGGTAATACCATAATAGGTGAAAACAGTAATAAATTTTCATTGAAGAATGTGTCAGCCCTAGTCTTGCCCTGAGCAGCCCCACACACATCTTCTCTTTGTCATTAGTGTATACTTAAGATAAACCTTTAAAAATGAAATTAAAATATGCATCATCAGTTGAAAATATTTTTGGTCGCTTCAAAAGACTGCATTTGTCATAGCAAGGTTTAAATTAAATTAAGGAATGAAGTATTTGGTTAACAGGGCACTTGACTTTTATTACAGATTAGTATATCACTGTTATTGCAGTTTTAATCTTCTCAGGGCTTTTTTTCTGGAGCAGCTCTGAAGTCATTAGTACTTGGGGATGTTTTAAAATTCAGGATGTGAGTAGAAGCAGGGCAGGGGGCTCATTTCTGACAGAACAGGGAAAGAGGGATTATGAGGTGAATCCACAGACAGTTTGGCTTCCCCCACACCAGTGGCAGCACTGGGGCTGTTGGCTTTCACTGGTGAGGCTCTGCTATGAGCTGTGCAAGCTAAGCTGCTCACCAGCATCAAGCGGCATCAAGCGGCACCCCAAGGTCAGGCATGGGGCTTCACATGAAGGAAGGAGTCATCTGCAATGGCTGTAGAAACAAGTCTGTCGAGAGAAAGATCATGGTCAATGTGGGCAGGGAAACACCATCTGCCTCCTTTTCTCCACCCGTTCTGCCCTCCCCACCAAGTCCCGCATCTTCAAGCCCCCTACCCCACCGTGAGCAGCTGTGGTATCAGGGCTATCCTGCAGCTCCAACCCCTTTGGCACCCACCTGCTGAAGGCACAAGGATGGTTGCTTGCAGGAAGCCCTCCTGCAAGCCCCAAGAGCAGAGGAGCCATCGCTACCAGGGAGCTGTCCTCTACATGGGGCATCACAAACCCCTGGACAACACCATATGCCTGCAGCACCTTGAGCAACCAAAGCAATAACCTTCAAACAGAGCTTCTCAAGCTCTGGCTTTAAAAAAAAAAAACAAAAGGGTTTAGTGATAGTGTTCACATCATGGAAGCTGAACAGGGAGCAGACACACTGGGGCTCCTGGTAGGGTGAGCTTTTCAGTCACTTATCCCATTGCACCATCACCGTGGGAGTAATGGAAAGAAGAAACCAGAAACCATGGGAATTCTGTGCAACTGGCTGAGGAAACAATTCAGCAAGACATAAAAACCCACCCACCTGCAGGGCCAGGTGGCATGTCGGATGTGCACTGCGGTTGCCTGTCCATTCCCCATCATGTGCTCTGAGTATTCTCACACCTTGCTCTTCACATGGTGTAGTTTACGTTAGTTTATTTTTAATTCTGTTGTTATGAGGTTTGACACAAGTGCAAAGATGATAAACTGAAAAACAAAGTGTTGCACGTCCAAACAACAGGGCTTGCAGAGCTTAGGCCCTGTGAAAACCAGGGTGCTGCAAGCTCTTAGCTCGTTCTGCAGAAGATGGCACAGGACCTTCTCTGAATGCACCCAGCCTTGCCTTCAGCTAAACCAAAAATTTATTGCTCTTGTAATTTGAAATGGGGTTTTTCTCAAGTGAGGAGGAGGGAATATGTTGTTTATATTTATTATGATGCCTTTTTTTGTCTCTTTTCTTTAAATGACTGGCTTATCTTCCTATTTTTCCTTCCTAGCCTTCTATGTAAGCTTCCTAAGGCCCTGGACATCTCTACATTATCAGATTCAATGGCCTGCTACCTTTGAATGTGCTTAAACTTCAGAAGTTGTTCTCAGTTTGACATCCCAAGTAAATCAAGACAATGTTTAGATCAAGAAGCTTTTCTTTTTGAATTTCAAATACATAAAAGTACTATCAGTGAAACCCACTGGCCTTGTAGAAATGCATGAGCCATAAAGCTGAAATCCAGTAAGTGCTTTTTCTCCTGTACAATTTGTTCTTCATTACAACAATGTAAAATGCTGGAAATAAAAATGAAGAAGAAAAATCAGAGTCTGGTTAGCAAGGGGGATATAACCTAATGCCAGCCACTATTATACTTCCGTTTGCTGCTCAATGTATCAGTGCTGGCAGGAAAAAAAGATTGCTGGAGCCTGAGGCACTTAATAACAGCATGTAACTGAACATGCATTTCCCTTTAGGTGTCACTTTTAAAAGCTGGTATGTACAATTTCTAGTTCTAACATAATGAGAGCAGAGGCTGATGCTGTCAAGATAAGAAATTTTGGCAGCCCGTGCGTCAGGGAACTGGACAAGCCATCCAGGCACAGCACTCGGGGCAGGATGGGCGACCCAAGGCTCTGTGCTGGTCAGTGAGGGCAGGAGTGTCCTCCCCACCCTGGGCACCACTGGAGATCTGCTGCCACCACCAGCTGAAGAGATGTCGGACTGGTTTAGAAATGAGGCCATGAGCTGCTCACACAAGACATAACTGAAAGCAGGCAAGCATTGACTGCTCCCATCAGAGCCTGCACAGCCTGGAAACAAAAAGAGAATGAACATTGATAAAATGCAGTGCATGGAAATGGTTAGCAGAGATGCTGCAGGTGCTGCACAGCACAGCTGTTAGTATCCACCTGAGAAAAAGCTGAATATTGGCCCCATCATTATGAAGTATTACAACTGACATATTCTTCCCACCCTGGGACTTTTGACTTTTCCTTGGCCTCCACCTGGCAGCTTCCCTGGGACAAATTCAGCATTGTGTTGGTGGTGTGATCACCTCTGAGGTGCCATCGTTCCTCTCTATCTGTGGCTGCCTCCTGTATGCCCGGATGTGCTCTCCAAAGCATCCTCTTTGGTATGTACAGCCTGTAATTAGCAGTGAAATACTTCAGGAATCATTTCAGTGAAGGATGTGTTATATTGTCTGGTAATTAATACTAAGAAGAGATCCTGCACAGTGTAACAATAGATATAAAATTGCTTCAACTACATGGAATGCAGAGAGAATAAATGACACAACATGATAATTATTACTATTTTTTAGTTTTTTGACTTCTGCTCTGCTAATCTTGCAACATCCTTCATGAACTTACTTCCTATCGAGATGACTTCTTGGCAGAAAATGGAACTAAATCTCTAAACAGGACATCACATCATTTCAGAGTGAGTCAAGGTCAGCTGGTTCAATTTTGAAGTACAAAACTCCTAACTGCTCCCTGCTAGTCAGGGAGAAGCTACCTGTGCTGCTCAGGCTGCCAGGTGCTGAGTCTGTGCAAAGGAGCAAGAGGGAGGGTGCAACAGAGTACCAGAAACACCAAGTGAGCTGGTGTTGTGGGGGGATCAGGTTTAAAGGCTCATTTCTCACGAGGTGCAGTCAGAGAATCTTAATGATATCGCAGTGGCAGAGGAGCAATGCCCTGCCACAAATCTCCTGCGCTCTTTCAAATACCAGTTCCACAGTGGCAATAACAGCAGCCACTGGTTTGTGTCCTTTGACTATGAGCCAGTTTATACAATTAAGAACGCATCCCTGCCCAATCAACAGAACGATCCGTCCTTGCCCCCAGGTACTAATCATGTGTCAAGACAATTAATTGCAGCGATGTACTATGTGAGGAAGGTTGCCCCCGTTGTAAAATGTGGCGATTTTTCTGAAGGGCCCAAGGCAACAATCGTCTGAGTATCCTCCCTCACAGTAACATTACCCTCTCTAAATGAGACAGAAGAACTTAGTCAACTTGAGACCTAAAAACAAACCTCCCTTTGGGTTCAAGCCCATGAGATTCAGAGCACACTGCCACCTCCCACTGAACCGGATCACGCTCGTCAGCAAAGGTTACAATTTTCCACTTAGATTGGATCAAAAGTCTCCTGATGGCTAAATTTACAATCTGATCACCAGAAAGGATTTTTAAGAAGATTATTTTTTCCTCTCACTGACTTTGCTAGACCACAAGAAGCATTTTCCTCACGGAAGCTTGGTTCTGCACCAGAGAAGGCTGCTCATTGATTTTCACAGAAATATGATCAGACCTGCCATTAGTCACCATCTCATTAGGTGTGTCATTGGGTGCAGATGAGGGGAGCTAGTGAGGAACCTGAGGACACAGACTTTGGGCAGAAAAATGAGCCAATATGCCAAGATGCTCTTTGTTTCACTTTGCCTTCTCCTTCCTGAAGTGAGAGGTGAAAATCAGACTGGGTCTGCCCAAGGAGGGCAGAGCTGCCTCCGGTGACCCCCTCCTCACCTCAATCTCCCAACATCTGCTTCTTGCCCTGCTCTGTCCTGCACCCCATGGCAGTGGGACACCCCCTCTCAGGTGTGCCAGCCAACTCCTACAGTTGTGATTTGACAAGGAGAACCTTTGACCCATCTGCAACAGGGACTAGCCGGTTGTTGGCTGGATCCCTCATTTGGGGTGGGACACTGCCCTGGCAGTAAGAACCAGGGCAGAGGACTCAGTGACTGAGGAGTTGCTGTCTCACCACTACCTCATCTGGTATTTTAATTTTTCACTTTGACTCATTGCTCCCAGTCATCCCTGTCACCAATCACAAGAGGTGCTGGGGCACATTTTACAAACACGTGTGCTTAATTATCTTGATATCTGAGAGGAGCCTTGTAGAAAAGAAGGACTGTTATCTCCATATCAGAGGCAATGTGAACCCTCCAGGGCTGCACAGGATGACCACAACACACAAGGCACCAGCAGCAGCAGGTAGACATTCCATGGTGCAAAACCAAGGGATGAAAAGCCCTTTCAGTGCTGCAAGGGGTGGGTTTAACCTCACACATTGCTCCAGGACCTGGTGAGTCCACCTGGTCAGTCCCCACACTACTGTAGATTCAACCATTCTCCACTTTGTCATACCTCTCCTTGGCTCATCCCCACCAGAAAAGACACTGTTGACCTTCTTCACTCCTTTGGTTCATGCTATTGCCAGTCAGATCCTGCCTGGAAAGTGCAGCTCTCCTCTTCATCCCACCATGAAAGGCCACCCGTCCCCTAGTCATCAATTTCTTTCACGTACAACAAATTGCACTCATAATGGGAGAGCCCAGGCAGAATTCCCCTGAGAGTCTGAAATTACTTTTTTCAGGATCTAACATAGAACACCACTTGTGCTCTGCCTCTCATCTGTTCACCCTTTCAGTTAAGAGTTCACCCCATGCATTAGAAAAATGAGTCATCTTTACATTCTCTTATGCACTCGTATTCTCAGTACCTTACTTTAATCTTCAGTTTTTCACTATCACCTGAAATATATGCTCCTTGATCTCTAATATTACTTTATGGGGGAAAACCACTAAAAAATAAATCACAGTTATAATGAGAAGCTTCCAAAGACTCTAATCCTAAAATGCACTACTATAGTAACACAGGAGAATCTCCACACTCCATATTAAAAGGATAATTTTTCAGTGCATCCCCAGTTTCACAGACGTACACAGCTCTGAAAATGACTCCATAGATTAACAGAGAGACAAAACTCCATCAAGCATGTCTGTCATTGCAATTATGGCCTAGCTGTAAAGCAATTTCACAGAATGGGAGAGGACCATGATATACCTATCACAGCTTAAAAGCCTTCCTCATTGTGCCAGATTTACATAACTTCTTTCAGTGCTGTAGATTAAAGGTTAAAAAAAATCTTATTTGCCCACAGGGATGGGAAATGAGCAAAGAGTTGGTGCTAGAGATAGTTCATAATTTGAATTGAGTTTTGCACCTGCAGAATTCCCCTCTTTCTATTTGGTAATACCTTGTGGCTTGCACAGCCCCAATGACTGTAAGGGACTATTTGTGCATTTGTATCTCCTATCAAAGAAAAAATAAAAGGAAGTTGGAAAGACTGAATTAAAGACCCTGATATTTCAGTCTGACTCAGGCTCTGCAGTTCAGAGGGGAAAATGTAGCCCTTTACTCTCTTGCAAAAATAAAGCAAGATCCATGTACTTCTCTGCTCCCAAAGACCTTCCAGAGTGACTCCAGCACGCCTTCCAAAACCCCCCACAATGGGAATTTTTAAAGCCATATCTATCAATGCAGGTTACAGTGACCAACCATATTCACATTCTGACATGCCCTCAAACCCTAAATCTGACTTAAGAAATTTTCAAGCATTTTCTGACAGTTTAAGCTAGGAACTTTGACTTTTTAAATAAAAACTTAAATTCTTATTTGTATGAAAACGCTATATGAGTGGACATCTCAGTCGTGGCTCTGGAATGAGAGTTCACTCTTGTTTTACTAGGAAATTAGCAGATGTGCAAAAGTTCCTGCAAGTGCTGCAGAGTTGATGCAGCTGCAGGAAGCAAAACACTCCTTCAGTCACAGAAACCTGCCCCAGCTCCTTGCTGCAGAGCTGCTGGTTTTGGACTGCTCTGAACCAGGCAGAACAGGGCTGGGCGATCCTGCACTAATCTTCCAAAACAAAAAAAGAAAATGGGGCACAAGTCACAGCATGAGACTCTCCACACTGAAAAACTGAATGTTTTCCTTTGAAAATCCCAAAACAGCCAGCCTGGATTTGGTCAAATGAATGCCACTGAAGGCAGTGCAGAGACTTTCAAAGAGTATATAATATTTTATGAGGAATGGCTTAACCATGTCATTTACAGAGAGAAAGCCAGAACAGATCTTGGTGGTGTGCAGCTTGTTCCCATGAAGGCACAGGAAAAACCCAGGGCCCAGGCTGCCTCTTCAGTGTAGCTGCTCCAAGGTGCTGCATTTTGTTCCTTATGAAAACTCAGTTTTGGCCTCTTCAATAAAAGATGAAAATCTGATGCTGTTTCTTTTTCCAGGATCCTGATTTTGCAAGGCTAAAGCTGAGCTCCCTTGAGTGGCTCCGATGCTGAACCATGTTCATAAGTACTTTGCTGAACAGGCCCCTTTAAACTACGAAGAGGAAGATATTCAAGCTTTCTAATCCAGCAGCACAGCAGGGAAACTGCTTGTCTCTGTGTGATCGTGTAATTGCTTTTCAAAGAGAGAAGCGAGTTTCTCTATCCATGTAGCACTGATAAACCTCAGGAGTCACTTTGGTCTCCTAGCCTAACTTTCAACATTATTTGTTATGGATAAAAGGAAAGACACTTCCATTTCCATAGCTGACAAGCTTTGCTTCAGGGCATGCATTTATTTTCCATGCTGTTGATCTCTTCCTCCCCATATCAGACTAATTCATCAGATTAATAAAGGACGATTTCGCTTCCTGCAGGGTGTTATTGATCTCTCAGGGAACGTGGCAGTTGTTTGCTATGCCACCTTTCCCCTGAGCAAAGAGGATGATTTTTAAATATTTCTAATGCTTGAGGCCTGCAGCTGGCTCTCACCAAGCAACTACGAAGGAGCAATAGGCAGTGGCAAAGGGGAAATGCAAAATGTAACACCTCAATCCCTCTGCTTTCTCCTGCCTCTGTGCTCACCAGTGTGTGCCAGGCACACAGAACCACAGCCAGGACATGGGAGTGAGCAACGAGCTCCAGCATGGGGTTGAGAGAGACAAACCTCATCTGGGCTGAGCTGCCATGTGCTTAATCCACCAGCACCAGGGATTATTTGAAACATGTAGAATAGTTCACAGACTATAAGGTCAGAAAGGACTGCTGTAATCAGCTCCTGTAACACTCCCCGTCAGGCCACTCCTCGCTCCGAGCCCTGGGCACTGGATCACCCTGATGGGTGCTCAGCACACTGGGACACCCCTCTTTGTTCTGTGTTTTCCCACCTTCCTCTACCTCGGGCACCTTTACCAAAGCTGCCTTTCCTTATGCCTCTTCAGGGCACCTCTGGAAGGCACAAGGAGCCCTGTCCTGTTCAGGCACCGAGCAAGGCCCAGGATGCCAACTATGCCAAGCACCTCACATGCCCCTCATCCACTTCCATGGCCAGCCCCTCAGCCTCCCCTGTGGCCAGCCACTCACGATAGTGGCCACGTGGCTCCTTCCCTCTCTGCCAGTCAGAAACCACAGTGCCTGGTGCTCTCCCACCTCATCTCAGAGCCTTCCACAGAAGCAGTGGTTTTCTTAACAGACCAGAAGTGAACACGTTTCAGAAATACTCGTGTGTCATCCAACACAGAAACAGCAGTATCTCCTTCCCAGCACTACAATTAACCTCTTTATCCCACCGAAATAATTCCTATACCTTTAGGCTACAGTGTTAGATGAGCAGCATTAATTCAGCATTATCTCACAGTCGTTCCCTGGCTCCCTGCTTGTCTGAGCAGAAACCCCTGTCCTGCAAACACAGCCTGGCTCCTGGCTTCCAAGATGCAGGGCTTGATGTTTGACCTTATTAAGAAAGAAACATTGTTTATTTGTGCATAGCTACAAAGCCCAAATGCTCAGCCTCGGTGACTGGCTACCTCATTCTTCACCCTTCTTCTGGTTTACTGGCATCTGTGAATGTTTCATTTTCACCCCAAAACGGCTGACAGACATATTAAACTGTGAAACAGCAAGACCTGAGCCCCACCAGAGCTGGGTGGACACAAGTTCGCTTCCTCCCCTTTTTGCAGCTGTGTTACAAGGCTTGTAAATCCACTGGCTTGAAATCTACTTAGTATGTACTATATTAATTTTATATAATGCTAATTCCTTAATCAATAGCTTTGAAGAATCAAATATCTCTGTAAATTACAACAGCATTATTACCTTTAGCAGTCTAATTTGCAATCTCATTAAAAAGGTATCAAGTTCTTTTCTGTAACCCTACAGTGATGGAATAACTCTCCATCCTTCACTAGTCATACCCTTGCACATGCTGTTACATGTTTGTCTAGGACTGGTGTCAAGCTGGGCCATCCCCAGCTGCTTTTCAAATCGTGGCACAGCAGCAGTTTGCTTTCACTGTCGCCCAACTGTGGCAACCCAAGTGCCACTGAAAATCAGTAAGACCAGTTCAGAGAGTGCAGACCCGCTACCTGTGAGCAGTCCCTTGGACCTGCTGCTGCAGTGGTAGCCCCAGACCATGGGACTCCCTCCCACAGTATGACCACAGCTGGAATTTATTTTGTCCAAGCATGACACATTCACTGAATGTTTCTGCATGCATCCAGTGCCTTCCCTGCATTATCAGGTGCTTTTCTGCAGTTTAGCAGGTACCTGACCAAATGACTTTTCTTCCCAAAATCTTCTGAAAGTTACTAAGCTCTGCTTGTATCATTTTCCTTCCCATACAAAAGGAAAACCTATCCTCTTGAGTACAGAAGAGTTTTTGAGCCAGAATTAGACAAGAAAATGTTTCAAGAGAAAGGATCAGGGTACTGGTTTCTCCCAGCAGCAGGCACTGGCTGGCAACCTGGGCAGTCAAACTGGATGATTAAAGACTGGACCCATCTCGGGAAGCTCCTGTGTCTGACCACTGCCTGCATCCCTGATTCAGGCATATTTCTCATAATTTTTCCCTTAACCCCACAGTTTCCAGTCCCACTTAATAAGGCTGTGTTTATTTATCTAGCTTTTGGTATGACAAGTAAAACAAGCTACACCAATTTCATAAATCCCAGTATGTAGATTGGATGGGCTAAGATAATAAAGGACAAAAATGAAGGGTCTTAAAACTTATTTGCTCCCAGGGTAGACCTTGATGTCCTGCTTCTATAAGTGGGTCATGATTGTTCTCACAAATGCAAAACGTTATGCAAACATATCTGTCACATCTTGCTGCTTCCAGTTTTATCTGCCTTTTTCCTAGTATTTTTTTTTCCTTTCCCTAGAGTTTCCCAGAATTTGATAAGAAGCATTTGTCCTGTGTACAAGGCCAGGGAGGAAGAGAGTGGAAAACAAAAATATCCTGCACTCTACCTCTTCTGACAGGTGCAAGTTTCCTGATGTTTTATGTCCGTATCACGAGATGTAGGGATTCGTTTCTGCCCTTGAAGAGTAGATCAAAGACAGTTAACATTCTTCTTTGACAATTTTTCACTGTGTTTGGGAAATATGGAGAGTTTATAGTCAGCCAATGTGCTTCCTACAGTGACAGCTTTGCTGTCCCAGGTGGTTTGGAGCAAGTAGGACTTACCAGGACTGCCAAAAGTCTTCCCCAAACCCAGAGCAATTTGTAGCATGAAAACCAGCAATGCTCTCCTACAGGAAGGAAAATACAGGGTGTGGCTTTTTCCCCCGACTCACAGCTGTGTGTTATCTTTAGGGGCCCCAAAACAAGATTGTACTCAAGCTGAACCTCAGTTCAAAAATCATGGGATTTGTGCCTAGAGGCTGATCTGACAAATTTATCCCTCGTGAGGGAGCAGAGGAACCTTGGTGAGAAGGCAGGAGCCCTGTGCCAGGCTCCTCTCCCCACTCGGGGATTTTCCCCCACAGTGGGTGTGTGCAAGGGGGGTCCCAGGGTTGATCTCTGCCTTGCAAGGGCAGCTGGTGCTCGGGCTACCTTTGGGAAATGTCTGAGCAGCTCTGTGGGAAGCAGCTGCTGCTCCTAGTTAAGCAGCACAGATCCATTCCTGCTCATCAGGCTGATGGCAGTAAGCCCTTCTCCTGCCTCGGGTACTGGAATTAATGCTGCTGTGAGACAACATATATTGCAGCTTGAAAATAGCAGATCAGGTGTACACTTGCTGCCATTAAAAGGCTTTAAATTGGTTTAAAATCGAAAAAGAAGAAAAAAATCTACCAGAATAGATCCAGATATGGCTGTGAGGGGCTGAACACAAACAGCAGAAGGAAGCTGGCTTAAACTTGAAGGTGCTCTAGCACTTCGTGATGCACACCCACAACGCTGGCCCTTAGTAAGGGATGCAGAGGTTGGTTCTGCCCAGCAGCTGAGTTTTAAAGCAGTGTCAAATTAAGAAACCTGGCTTTTAAATACTGGCTGTCTCTAGACCACCTTTAAGCCTGTTTTTTTATAATGTAGGATCAAAGTATTTAAAGCCTTAAAACAGGTTCAAACTGTAGAAATTTTGGACACCCTCCACCCAGAAGGATCTAAGATCTGTGCTGTTAGTAATTATTAATACCTGAATAGCCTGTTACATGACAAAGTGGATATACTACACCCATATTTTTATATGTATGACTTTTCTGAAGATCCTAAAGTTCAGTCTACACTGACAATATTTCTGTTTCAAAACCACCAAATAGGCATTGGTTAAAAATCTATAAATAATTTTGCCTTAAAAGTCAGAGCCCAGACTGCCATTCTTCCAAGGCAGCCTCAGCCCACCAGCCATGGTCTTCCCCTCCCAACTGAATTAATCTCCTCCTGCCACTGACTGTGATGGCTTAGATGGCTCGTGTGCTCATGGCCAAGGGAGCCCAGAGCCTGACAGCAAGGGACATCTCCTGAGAGGGCAGATGTGAAACTGAATCATCTTGGGCAGGAATAAATGATTGATTCTGGGTGTCCCATCCCTGTTACAAACACTGGCTCATCACATGAGGGGGCGACAGACCAGTCTCGTCTCCTCCTTCAAATAAGTGCTGTACCCTTCACTGTGTTTTTACCCAATCTATCTGGGAGATCTATGCTTTTTGGCTATTTTGCACTTTGTGAATCCTTAAACATCTTCCAGCTGAAGAATAGACCAACTCAGAGGGAACAAAACCCAAATAACCACTGATTTCCTCTCCTACTTCCCCTTCATGGAAGGGTGGGATGAGAAGGCAGTGCAGGGAACATAAGGCAGGAGGGTGATGGAACAAGATGCTGAAGCCTCCAGCTCTTTCTGCTGTCATGAAGAAACAGAAGAAGGATCTCTCAGCCCCTCAGCATTTTGCGTCAGTGCTAGGGATCTTCTCATGTGGTGGCCATGTAGCCAGCTTTCCCCCTAATGCTGCAAAATACATCCTAGGGAGAATGGGATTCCTGACAGGGGCCTTGGGGAGCACTGCAGGAATAGCTGTCTTTTACAATAGAAACACAGAGCAAAAGAAAATGACCATGAAAACCCATGAAACATCAAGGGAGAGAAACAACAGCACTACAGTCCCAGTCCAGCACCCGTTAGCTGGACACTGGTGTAACAGGGACTAAATTATTCTCATATAACATTTTCTTCTGAAACATTAGCTGCAGACAAAGATCTTTCTCTGTATGAATTATGAAGTATTTTTTCATGTTTAATTGCATTGATTTGCATTGAAAGCTTTAAACATCAGCCTAATAATTATCTTAAACCAATTTGTCATCCAGAATACAATAAACCATTATCTACGCTAGTGCTTACATGGAGATGATCCTCCTGCATCAGAGGAACTGGAAGAAAATAAAAAGAAACACTTAAAATGCCAGAGTGTGCATCCAGATTGCTGCATTTAGGGGAAAAAATTATCAGAATGATTGCCAGTAAAGGTGATGGTAGAAAAAAACCTTCAGATCCCAGAATGGAGCTTATTTATGGAGAAATGTCCAAACGGTGGTGAGGGCTGGCACCTGCTGGCACCAAGCTGCCCTGGCTGGAGCCAAAGGGCACCTTTACTGCCCTTACACCTTCTGTGTGGGACTCTCCTAAAAAGCCACCACAGGGAGAGTTGTGTCCCAAATCCTCCTCTCTGGAGCTGAAACCCACCCCAAGAAGGGTGGGTGCATGGCAGTGGTTGGTGTTGCTGCTGGCAGCATCCAGACCGGCTGCCTTCCTGCCTCTGCATTCCCCTTCCCTCCAGCACTGACCAAGATGATGTTTCTGCTAACAGAGTGAACATCAGCAAATAGTTTTAATATGGAACTGCACACTGCTCCAGATCTTGCTCTTAGAAAAGGTCTGACTATTTAAAACCAACACCTAAAAAATCTGGCTAGAGGTATGGAAAAAATATTGCACAAAGCAATTATAGCCTCAGCAAGGTATGAATACCACAAGGAAAGAGCAACACGAGACACATTATAAGGAGAGCTGTTGGGCCAGGGTTAGGGAACAGGGCTCCCACTCAGCCCAGCTTTGCCAGGGGTGAACAGGCTACTAGTCCCCACAGCCTGGAGAGAGGGTGAAATTCCCCCAAATTCCTGCCAGAGTGAGAGGGTTGAAGCAAAGGAGAGCTATAACAGGATTTGAATATTTCAAACTGCTTTGACAGCCATACGATGTAACACATTTTATCTGTGTGAGATCTTGCAGCAATTGAGCACTTTACAGCTCCCGTCCCAGGGAGCAGACATTATGCAGGGCTTCGCTTGCAGCAGTGTGTCAAACTCTACTGCCACTGCAAAACATCCCCCTCCCTGTCCCACAACAAGTTTCAGCATAATGGTCTCTCTTTTGGAGAGAGTGATCTTAAAATAAACGTGGCGGTTTTGAGGGGCAGGATGAAAGCCTGCTGTGACTCACCGTGGTGCTCTCGGAGGTGTTTCCAGGGCTGTCCTCCCCTCCAGGAAAAGGCAAGCCGCAGGGCTGTGGGCTGGAGGGGCAGTGCCCCTGGACCAGCCAGCTTCACCTGCTGCAGGCATGTGTGTGTCCTGGGGACAGGACACACACCAGGCGTGACAGCCCCTGCCCTGGCCATTGTCACCCTGTGCTGCAGGTCCGAGCTATCATGTGGTGTTTCTTCCCTGGCTGGGAAGCCCTTTGCATTGCACAAATCCATTGCTGCCTCGGGATTTTTATATTTAATTTTCTTGAGGCACAGCCTGGCTAGAGGCACCATCAGGCTAGGCAGCAGGGCCATGCCACAGGATAACCGGGGTGGAAGCAGCAGCACAGGAACACCTTCCACTGGGCTGGGGCCTCCTGCCTTCACCACTTCATTCCAGCCTACAGACCTACATATAAAGTTTCATCAAATAATTTACAGTAGGTGTCAGCTGCAAGCTACAGCCAAATAGGTGGTTTATTTAAGATACCATGTGGATTGTTATACAAAATCCTGATAGATTATTCCTATCTGAGAATTTACAGATACTGCAGGAGCATGGCCAACAATTTGGATTAGTTTAGATTAAACTCAGACTGGGCTGTCTTTTCTCCCTTAGGAAATCTCAGCGCTAGGTCTACAGATATTTTTTTTAAAGGAAAATATAGACAAAAACAACTTTTATGCTTTCTAGCAGGCACCTAAAGTGCTTTTTCCATCAATCACCTCTGATATACAGAGGCAGAAGTGTGAGTTACTTCATTAAGAGCACTCACACATAACTGAGTACATTTACATATTAATCAGACAGCTGAGCTGCTAATCCTTCTATCTTATGAGCATCTGTAACCATTAGTCAGAGCTGGAGTGCTGCTAAATACTCTGCGTACCACCGAGTGCTCTAAAATCAAGAGTGCAGGTGACAGGGAAAGGCTCATATTTACAATGCTCCTGGAGAGCTGAGCACTGTCAGCTCTGCAATGCTCAGATAAATACATATATCTGACACCAGGAGCTTTAATCCAGTGGCAACACTAAGCAAGGCGAGGCCCTCCCACTGCATAAAGACCTTCGTGGGTCCCAGGGAAAGTGCTGGTTCCAGCTGAGTCAGCCCCAGGCTCTTTGCTGGTTTCTGAGCAGCACAGGGCACCCCAGCACGAGACCCTGGGAGGTGCTGTGCTCAGGGCACCAGAAACTAATGGAGCAGCTGATGGGGATTTCAACCAAATGTGCTGCATGTGCACAGGGGCTTATGACAAATTAAAAGGTGCCTCTTTAGGTGTGTGTTTCTGTTTCCCCCCTTCCCCGTGTTTCTGAAATACTGTGAAACCGATCTGCGTGTAATGGTGGTGAGGGTGGCTGCACACCACTGCTCACCCACTACTGCTTAGTTTTTTGCTTTACCTGTTCTCTTGCCAATCCAGGATCTGCAAATCTGAGTCCTCAGCTCCCCGGCTCCCTTCCTCCACCACCTCTCACACAGCTCTCAACCTGACTTGCACGGAGCCAGGCTTTGAGCTGCCGAATTAAAATATCTCCATTCTCCAAGAGCAGGGACCATCATGAGGTTTAAACTTTGGGCAAGAGCAGCCATCAACAGATGACTTAGCACAACACGTGTGGCACCTGCCTGCACCGCAAGGCTGGGTGCCCAGGGTGTGGGGGCAGCTAGTGCCCATCAGTTACACACCTATGGCTGCAGATAAAAACAAAAAACCAAACATGTAATAATCACCTTTGCCGAGGAAGTGATCTGTGGTATCGCTTCCTCTTTGCAGAACCGTCACAGTTTATGTTTTCTAGGCTTTAATTAAACAAAGGAAAAAGAATGTGGGTGGCTGCAGCGATAACACAGGCCTTGCAGAGCACTCTGATGTTCCCTGCCTTGGGACTTCAAGTTTTCATTTGCCATTTTCTCTGGATTAAATGGTCTGCAAGGTTAGCCAGATCCTGAGGAATGGCTTTCTGCATTTGCCATGAGATATCACCTGGGTTAGCTGCAGTTGTCTGATGCTTGATAAAGGGTGGGGCTGGCTTTGTTGCCCGTCCTCGGGCTAAGTAGCCCAGCTGCACTAGCCAAAGAGTCACCCACCCCTCAGCACTGCACTCCCTGCTGCCACCCTGACACCTCTGTCCTGGTCCTTGACCACCAGCACCAAGCTCTGCACTGCCCTGCCTACCCCCAGACCACACAGACAGGAAGGTGCCGAGGGGCCTGGGGGTGCTTTGGAGACTATGAGCCTCTGCACAGGCTCAGTCATCGTTCTGCACCCACAACCAAGAGGTTTTGCCAATGGTTTTGGTTCCTACATGAGAACTTGGATGCCCCACTGCCACCATAATAGCCCTACACACCCCACCCCAGCAGCTGGAGATATGAAACCTTCCTATTCCTCACCCCGTAAGAACAGGGGAATTTTGGAAACCACCAGCAATTCACATTCCTCATCCACAAAGGCTGTCACAAGGCAGTGGTGGTTTACAGCCCGTGGATCTCTCCTCCATTTTTCACCACTTTTTTATAAAGTTTTATTGATTTGTTTTGTCTAACTATTTTATTGATTGGAAGTATTTCCAGCCTCTGCATTCTGGACATAAATATTTAAGAGGAAATGAGGGAACACAGGCTTTACGATGGAGCCCTAGCTCAGCCTTGAGTCGGGCTGGAAACCCAGCCCAGAGGCCTTGATTGGCTGAGGCCTGAAAGTGGGAGGAAGAAGCTGGGACACAAAAACGTCCATATCCATATTTCTACCTGTGGCTGGGGGTCCTGGCAGGTGCCTGGGCAGCAGCAATGTGAGGCCACAGCCAGAAAAAAATAACCAGCAAACCCAACCAGCTCACCCTGGAAAGCCCAGGGGAGCTGCTCTGTCAGCAGCACATCTCACACCCAGGCCATAAACTATTTAATCCATGTTTTTATCTATGGACTCCTCACGGCCCCCTCCCTCCTCACTTCCACTGCCCCTGGCCAGCACAGGCAGCGCAGGCCCACGCACGGCCTAGGAAGCCATCACCTCCCAGTGATACCAGGGACACAGAGGTGGAAACATGGCAAAGTTGCTGTCCTAAAATACCAGCCTGACATCTTATCCTTGGCACACCCCTCACCCCTGCCATCTCCTGTCCTCACCACAATGGTAGATGGGTGTTCTACCTGCTCACATGGCCGCTGCCTCGCTACCCCACAGTCACTTGCCTTGCTTGAACGTCCCCGACAGTGCCGAGGGTGACACGGTGCTCAGTTAGCCATGAAGGGTTCAGGTTGGTCTCCACCCTGGGATGCAGCCTAGTAAAGCCTGGTTTGTCTGGCTTAAAATCAAGAAGCACACACCCAGGGTGAGACATCATGCAGCTTGTTTTTCTGTCAGGATTATTTCTTCTTCACATCATTTTTACAAAGTAGCTTTACAGTTTTGCTTTGACTTCTAGCATTTGCCTCTTCTAAAGAGCACGTGAAAGAGAAAAACCTCAACGGATGCAATGGGGCAAAACCTCCAGCCCCTGCAACACCAAACCACAAAGATGGACACGTTTATCACATTAACACAGGGAAGAATATCTCTGCTCCTTCTCGAGCAGCGGCAGTAGGCATTACCAAGAGTAGCAGCTGGCTAAACCAGAGAAGCATGCATGACATCCCATTTCATACACAAACCATCAACAAATAAATAAAACAGACCATAAAACAGCACATTCTCATACAAACACCACTTTCTCATACAAACCCCCAGCTAGGTTTTTACCTTTGCTGTGGTTTAGTTGTTTGATTTAAGCAGTGAAAATAACTTGTCTTAAGATGAGCTCATGCCTGTGGCTGCTGCTTCATGCTAACACCTTATGCTCCTACCTCCCTGTAAAACCAAGCTCACACAAGCAAGTCACTATGGTTTTACTATGGGGTAAGCCCAGCACAGTCAGCCACAGGGAGTAGCTGGCCCTTGGTTGCCTGTCTCATGGGAAAACTGTGCAGCTTGTTTCCACCTGGATCCTACAGCACAGAACCAGTGGCCTTTTCCACCCCACAGCACAAACCCCCATCTCCTGCAGGGCAGCAAAGCTGAGACCTCTGCTTTTATCAAGGAAACTCCAGTACCTGAAGGGGCTACAGGAAAGCTGGTGAGGGATTTTTTACCAGGGCACGTAGCAATAGGACAAGGGACAATGATTTCAAACTGAAAGAAGATGGATTTAAATTAGGTATTAGGAAGAAATGCTTTACTGTGAGGGTGGTGAGACACTGGAACAGGCTGCCCAGGGAAGCTGTGGATGCCCCCTCCCTGGAAGTGTTCAAGGCCAGGTTGGACAGGGCTTGGAGCAACCTGGTCTAGTGGGAGGTGTCCCTGCCCATGGCAGGGGAGTTGGAAACAGATGATCTTTAAGGTTCCTTCCAACCCAACCCAATCTATAATTCACTCTGTGAAACCCAATTTTCCATTTCACTAGCTCTTCCCAGCCACAGGGATCAGCTCCCTCCTCCACCTGCCTGCAAGCCCCAGCAGTGCTGCAGGGGGAAGGAAAGGTCCAACCCTTATCTGCAGGAAGCAAATGGCAGGTTGTTGTTTTGGTTTTTTTAATAATTATTAAATACAGTTATTTAATAGCTTCCAAAAGCTCCTAAGCTCCAACTTTACCCCTGCCCCCCTGTCAAATTAAACTTCCACCAGCCACTGCTGGGAAGGGTGGATGAATTTTTCTTATTTTTATCAGGAAAGAACATACAGCCAGAAAACGTAGTGGCAAAGCCAGCTGTCCTTCAGGCAGCTGATTTCACAGATAAGTTACTCCTCAGCTGTGCACAGTACAGATCTGATCTTGCAAGTGGTCCTGTGGGGACATGTCCCGCTTCTATACAGAGCAGGGCTGGCACAGGACACATCAGTGCAATGCTAGGGTGAACAAAACTCATCTTAACACACACAGTTTTTAGCCTTGATTGAGACTCTTTAAATCAATGGAAATACTTCCTTTGCCATGTGTGTCTGCATCACACTGATCCCACAGCTTGTGGGGCCTTCCCCTTTGGGCTGCACAAAGCCCCCCCCTGGTATTTAGCAGCACACAGGGGGGTCCAAAAGGCCCAAAGCTGGGTATTGCCTCCAGGATGGGCAGCAGAGTTGCTTTCTTGACCAGCTCCTTTCTTCCACGTTTTCCATTTATTTATCTAGTCTCCTGTGGCTCTACCAAACCATGACTTTATCCATGGGGAAAGCAGACACAGCTGCTCCCCTTCCTGCTCCAGCATGTGGCTGTGTCCATGAGTGACCCAAAGCACAGGAAAAATGGCTCTGTATGTTCCTGAGGGCTGTGGGTGCCTGGAAGGGCCCTGGGATAGTCAGGAGCCTGAGGGACCAGCTCTTAGCTCGAGGAAAATGCAAGAATGTGGATTTTATAACTTTTTCTCCATACTATAAGCTAAGTTGAACTGTACTGAATTAGTGCATGTTAGTTCATTTGTTTTATGTAAATAATAAACCCCTAAACACTTCCCCCAAAAGAAGGCTCCTGTTGCTACTTTTAATTTCTCAGCAGAGCCAAAAGCTTCATGCCCTGACACAGTGTGGGCAAACCAGACCTTTCCAAAAGTTCACAGCCAGCCCAAACACACATGGGACTGCCCCAGAAAGCACGGGGACCATATCTCAAGCTGCACCCTCGTTCAGGTTTCAGCAGAGTAAGAACCTCTTTGTGACATACAGAAAAATGTTATTTTTCTGTAGAGTGTGGGGCTCCAGGGCAGGCAGGAATTGAAAAGAAAGCAGTGGCTTTCTTCTCAGTAGAGAACCAGGGAAGGGCTGGATATGGGCAGCAATGGGCTGACTTGTCTTTCCCCTGTCCCTCATACAGCTCCTTGAAGGGTGAACACAAAAGGAGTGAGCTGCATCTCCTATGGGAAAGCCCTGCTTGGGGCAGGGAAATAAATAAAGGATTAAGAAGAGTTGAGCTGGTTTTTCTCTCCATCATTCTTACACTCCAAACATAAATAAGTTAAAGATGCTAATAACAGACTTCAGTGTTTGCAAACACCTTCAGAAAGTGAACAGTTTGGGGAAAAGATGGCACAACTGATGTGCTGCTCCAGGCAGAGGGCTCTGGGTTGCTGCTGCTGTGCCCAGACCCTTCATGCTTCCCTGTGCAAGCTTTGATGGCAGCTGATATTGCATTGCTCCTAAAATACTTTTAATGGCCCAGCCACCCCAAATGTCTTGGCAGGGAACAAGGGGCTCACAGCACTGCAGATATATCATGCTGCTATTTCTGGGCCACACTATAAATATGCTTTTTCTCTGGAAACAGCAGCTCTGAGGCCCAACCTCTTCCCAGCACCAGACCTCTCTTCTTTGGAGCCAGTCCCTCTGCTTCCCTGGAAAATCTCCTCCTGAATTAGAAGCTGGTTCTCCCCAAATACAGCTGTGGAGAGAGCTGGGGGCAGTGGGAGTCCCATCTCCCCAGCCCCCTCTGACATTCCACCCCAGGCCACCAGCAGCTCCCCCACCATTTCTCCTGCGTGCCATGCGGCCCAGCACTTTCCCCCCTGGAGTGTGGCCCACTCCATCCACAGGAAAGCTGGGGAGCTACTTCTTATAAGGGCATGTAGCAACAGGATAAGGGGGAAATGGCTTTAAACTGGAAGAGGGTAGATTTAGGTTAGACATTGGGAATAAATTTTTCACTATTAGGGTGGTGAGACACCTGAGGTTGCCCAGCGAAATTGTGGCTGCCCCATCCTTGGAAGTGTTCAAGGCCAGGTTGGACAGGGCTTGGAGCAACCTGGTCTAGTGGAAAGTGTTCCTGCCTATGCAGAGGAATTGGAACTAGATGATCTTTAGGGTCCCTTCCAACCCAAATCAAACTCTATGATTCTTCTCTATGATTCCCTTGCCTGGGGAGGTTTGTGTTCACTGCTTCTTTCCTTGCCCACTGGCTCATCTCTGCAGCCAGCTGGAGCTGAGGCATCCTCCTGCCACCTCCTCCCTCTGGGACACAGGACATGTGGATTTCCCACCAAGCAGCACCTAGTGCAGAGTCAGATTTACACAGCCTGAATCCTTATTTACACTTCAATTTTGTCACTGCTCGCACGCAAACACAAATCACACACTCTCACCAGCAAGGTTGCAAGCATTTTCTCCCCTGGCATTTAAGGAAGGAGTGCAGCTCTACTGGAACCTAGATATTAAAAATAAATAAATTGGGGAAAACAAAACAAAACAAAACAGGAGCTAGCAGCTCCGATTGAAGGTGAAGACATATTTGGATTTTCAGAGATAGTGCTTCGACTTAAGCACACAAATGACTGATCATATTTACAAGACTGTTCATCTGCTTTGTACTTGAATTAAATGATGCACTTCTAAAAACCCATCCCCAGGCAAGTGATGGGCCCTTTTGGAAATCTGGCATAAAAGCACGACACAGACGTGAGTCACGTGCAAAGCAGTGAAACACAGTGATCGCTCCCCAAGTGCCATCTCTGCCGCCTGGTGCTTTGAACACTGCTTGAAAGAGAAATGCAAATACCTGGTTTTTTATTAGTGACCCACCTCCAATCACTTCAGCTTGACCACAGAGATGCAGCCTGAACAGTTCACCAGAATAAATATTTACTAAAGCACCTGAGAGGCTGGAGTATCTATCCCAGAGGGAGAAAAACACTTTTTGACAAAAAAATGTCACTTTCCTCACCCCCAATCCCAGAACTGTCAGAAAAAGCCACAAAACCTTTGCATGGACTTTTCTCACAAACCCAGAGAACTAGGGGTTTCCTCACCAGCTGGCCATGTGATGGTGGGAGTATTCACATCCAGGCTCCAGGGCACAAAAGACAGGACAGGTATTTGTGGTGGACCACATGGGACAGACAGATGGACACCTACCGGACAGAGCTCCGCTGGGTTGAGTACAAGTGTCAGGAGGTACATGGTGGGGACTGATCTGCACATCCCCACCAAATACTGCATCCTGGGGACAACACCCTCCAGCCTTTCCCACCTGAAGCCTTCACTAAATCCACTTTTAAGTCATCTTAATGCTGCTAATTTTTTTAGGGTTTTTTTTCCCCCCTTTTTTCCTTGTACCTGGAAGCAGCAGTACGCTCAGCACAGTTCCTTTCCCCTGCTGCCAACATAGGGATTAGAAGGGGGCAGAGGCTCCTGTATCCCACAGAATGAATCCCTGGGTTCCCTCTCAGTACCCTGCAGCATCAAGGAAAGGTCTTGTTCACCTCACTGTGAAACAGCAGGTATTACATTAATGTGTTTTATTATATTTAATCCAGAAGGATAAAACCATTCATTTAGACCCAAGCTGGATTCCTTATCTGATGCCATGAAAACAGCTAAAATTTAGCATTTGATCTAAGCTCATCTATGGTCTGTGCTGCCTGCAGAAAACATCACAGCTCATATCACCCCTCCTGGCATTCCTACATTCCCATATGCACTTGCATTTTAAGCAGAACAGTAAAACCTGCTGATCCCACAATGACGTGATCTCCTGAGCTCTTGGCACTTTGCAAGGCTCGTTACAGGGTTCAGGGTTTGCAGAGGCCACCTGGGTCTGCATGGCAGAGGAAAGGGGACAAGGAACCGAGAGACACTGCAAGGGGGGCCAGGACCCCTTCCTGCTGCAAGTTCTGCACGCTGGAGATCTGCCAGGTCTGCTTTCCACCCAGTTGCCTGTCCACATGCATCAGGTTGTAGGATCAGGGCTACCAACAACCAAGGCCCTTGGTTACCAGCACCCAGAGACCTCCCAGGAAGAGCCCCAAGAAGCAGCCATACTTGCTCACAGGAGGGGCTGCACCCATGGGCCCTGCAATGGTTGCAAATGTCATTTGTGCTCAGGGAAGGGCCAAACTTCCACCTACAGGATCACACGGAATTGGGAGCTGCGAGCTTGGAGTGGAGCCAGAGCCCTGCACGTTCATCGGACAATCTCTTCTCTCACCTGCTGAGGTTTGGACTAAGACCTACAAGCAGTGAGACAGCCCTCACATTCATCTGATACACATGGAATTTTTGGGAAGAGCTTCAAAAAGCTCCCAGAGTCCAACCATCATGAACATTAAAGCCCCACTCCCAAGGGAAGCTTTACCAGCCGCAGGTGCCTGTTCTTGTGCATGTAGGAGCTGCCTTTCCTGCCTTCACCTACCTGAGCAGGGCTTCTGCTGTCTCAGCATAATGACCAGGTTTCTGCAGAGATTTTTGCCTTCTGTGGAGCTCTGAGGCTTCCTCTTCCTTTACATTTTAGCGACTTCAGATTTTCCACCCAACACTGCAGTTTGCTTCAAAGCCCAGATTTTACAGAGCAGCACCAGCAGCTTCCTCCTCGAGCACATTTCTCTCCACTTGCTGGCAGGTTCATTTTCCTTAACGGCTTCTTTTTCTGGGACAACCACAAGTTCACCTGCTTGCCAGATAACCAGCCTGACTGGTATCAACTGATTTCCCATTTCCCCCCCCGACCTTGGTATTATTTTTTTTTTTCTAACCTGCATATCTCATTCTCTCCCTCTTTGGTTCTCATCCCTCCTCCACTTCCAGGTTTTCCCCCCAAACACTGATCTCCACCTCCCTGTGACTGTGCAGCCCAGTCCACAGCTCACCTCATCATCTCACACTTTCCTACATGCTGGTTTTTTAGGTGGATGCCCTGCACAACCTCTAGCACTCCCCACCTCTTGTCCATCTGTCCTGAGGGCATGCAGCTCTGGCACATCACCATCTTCAGGCTAGGTGGGCTCCCAGAAGTTGGGAACCCAAAAGTTGTGAGTCGTAGCATCACCTCCTGTCCGTGGAGGGCACTCAGTACCATTCCATGAGGCTGCTTTTGTATGGATGTGCCCAGGTTTTGTGAAATAAACCCCAAATTTAGAACATTTGTGTTCTGCTCAGCTGTGAGATGCTGCATTACTCAGCTGTACACATGCAGCACTTGCTCACCAGGAAGGTTGATTTTAATTTGCATGTAAAAGTTGTAGAAGGTGGGTCTTTTGTGATACACTGAAAGAGATTATTAGTAGTGACAATTTAGGTGAGAGGCTCCGTGTGGCTTCCATCAGCCTTGCAGAGAATCACAGACTCCACTGATACTGCAACATACTCTAACAATTCCAGCAAATCTGTCCAATAGCTTAGACACTGTTCTGGCACCGGAGAGGACGTCTGTAAGTCAGACACCTGCTCGGCGGTCCCCGCAGCTCAGCCTTCTGTCGAGCAGTTGCAGTGGCAGAGGATCCCATTTTTGCTAAAATTCCACTACGGAGCATATCATGCAGCTGACATCACCTGCCGAGCAAGTACTCAACCCTCTCCCCACCAGAGTCTCCAGATGTCCACATCTGCAGTGCCCAGGCAGAAGTGCTCTGTCTGGGGTAAGATGGGGCAGCACCACACCTGTGGCCCCACTGAGACAGCCCATGAAACCAGTCTCAGGAGAAGGTCAAATCCCCATCCCTCCCTCTAGCACCTCCATCTCTGCTGCACCCAGGGTGCTCCAGAATCATCCATGTCCTACTATGAGAAACTGCCCTGCTAAACACAGAGCATCTCTTCAAACAAGGTAAGCAGAAGCCTCTTCATGTCCGAATTCAATGTAATGGGATGGAGAGAATTCACCTATACAGAAAGCTTCCAACACAAGCCCCTCCTAGAGCACTACCACTGTCTCACACATCCTTTTGAGGAGGGCAATAAGCAGCAGTTTGAAGACCGTCCAACCAAATCCAGCATGAGAACCAAATCCAGCAGAGCCGTCCTCTCCTGGGCACAGCAGAGGCTCTCCTTGGCCTCAGTTTCCCCCGCTGATGAAGAGGACACCCATTCCTGAGCTGCCACGGCCCACCAGCCACTCTTGGTCTATCTCCAGTAAGCTGCTCTCCCTCCTCTGTGGCTCCTCAGCCCAGACCCCTCCTCTGCCTGGCCCCAGGGAGCACATGGGTGCTGAGCCCCCACAGGCACAAGGTCCAGCACCGTGGTACTGCAGGGATGCCAGAAAACAGAAATCAGGCTTATGGAGCTAGTGACAACAAGTGTAAAATGGAGGCAAAGAAAACAGATTTATCCAAGGTTTTACGATCGCTCCTTGAGAAAGAGGAGGGTTTAGCTCCCACTTCCTCTAACATTGCTTTTTCTCACTGCAATGATGCCTCGCTGATTGGAAGAAGAGCCTGCAGAGTTTTAGCCTGACTTAAATCCATCTACAGCACCAAGGAGACTCTGACTAGCACTGAGAGGGGGCAGGGACAGAAACATGCGTCACTTAGTGGAAAGCATATCAAATTGGATAGATCCTAAATTCCTTTTAAAATGACACTGTCTAATCCTAATTGGTGCAGGAGTCAGCATCACCTAGGTCCTGACACCAGCTCAGGAGCTGAATGCAAAGTCAAGTAAATTTCAGCTTTAAAACTATTCAAATTTCAAATAAAAGTTGTCGGTTTTTGTCTTCCACTATGCCAAGAACATGATTGGCAACCAATTGCACAAATGTCTAAGGAGTTAAGAACCTATTACAATTTTAGGAGAAGAAAGGTTGAAGTAAGGCACTAAAAGAGTCAAGGACAGAACTTTGGATAGGCTGCCCATTTCACACCCAGGGCTGAAAAGAACTGATTAACTGCTATTAATGAAATGGTATCTTATGTTGTCATCTAATACGTGGCAGTAGCCATGGGCTCTCATGTTACTGCTGTTGTGCTTTCCTGGTCTCCACTGCTTCGAGATGCCACTGCCAGAACCAAGACAACTGGGGCTGGTGGCGAGGGCGGGTGCTCCCCACCCTGCCAGTGACTAAGTCAGGTAACCACAACAGGGGGGGGTGAAAAACACAACTGGGACAAATCCGGTCACAAGAGACCTAAAAAAAAAAAATAATTTTTTTTTTAAAAAGAAAGATTTCGGGAAAATAGGGGAAGTTGGATGACTGGGTTCTGTGGAATTTCCCTCCCAAATTCCTGCTGACCATGCTCAGACCTTTGAATTTATTTTTCTGTTAGCCAGAGGCCCACTGAGAGGACACAGTAAGACATGATAGTAAACAGTCCAAGAAAGGTGGATGCACATCTTTTTTTTTCTTGATCACTTGAAAAGAATCTCTTCCCAAAGCCCCAGCTACAGACCACTCCACCATGGTGAGGACCTCCTGTTTCAACCAAGCATTATCTTGACAATGGCCCTACAGGAGAAATGGGGAAGAGAGAGTGGTCCCTGCAATGGTCATGGAACAACCAGCTTAGACATCATTCAGCCCCCGCTGATGCGTAACAATGTGTGCTACAAGGACCTGAAAGAAGCCCGAATACTTCACCAGAAGGCAAGTGGGGAATTCATATTGTGGTTCAAGTGCCCTAAGGGATCCCTTCTGGTGGGCACTTATCTCCTGAAAATGAGCAAGACAATCATGCTGCTGGAGCATATCACTTTATGCTGTGGAATCACAGGCCTCTGTCAGACTACTGGAGGATCTATAAGGGGAGATAAAGAGTATCTGCACAGCATAATGCACCAGCACTTAAGCTTCTGGGCTATTTCAGGTCCTAGAATAAATTTAGCTACACTTATGTTGCACTTAAACCTGAACAAAAAGTATTTTCTCTCCCCCAAATTTCTGGCCAAATGAGGGAATGATGAAATCCTCTCCCCAGGAGCTGAACGTCACCTGCATGACCTGGGAAGTACAGCAGTCTTCACCACAGTGACACTTCAGCACTTAAAACATTTTCCATTACACATCTAAACCAGAACATCTGTAAATCACATCCTGACAGAACTGAAGTACAATCTGTTCTCAAATTTCTCAGTCACTAAAACCACACAAAAATCTCCTGTTCTACCTTTCTACTCTGTCAGCTCCCTTATTTCTATTAGAGGCTCCTGTAATTTAATATTTTCCTAACATATTAATATTTTCCTAAGACAGCAAACTCGGCCCGTTATAATCTAGCAATTAGTTCCTTTCAGCTCCAAAAGCACTTGCCATTTTGTTCATTAACACCGAGGTAATCTGGCAGAGGTGAAGGCTGTTGGAGCACACCATGGAGCCGTGCTTGGGAGAGAAGTCTGTTAAGCACTTCATGCTGAATGAAGGGTCTCCTGGGGTCTGTCAGACACCTCCACACACACCCCTTCACACTGTCCTCCAACACGTCCTGGGGCTCAGGTAACACAGGAGAAAGATGAAATCCACACACGCAGTCTGTACAACACAGTGGAGAAGCCTCAGCCCTGCTCTCACAATACAAACACTGAAGTATCCTGCAGGAAGGTTTTCTTCATTGCTATTATTCTTCTCTATGAAGAACCTTGTTAACCAATTTTATCTTTACCCTGAAGTGGCGCATCATGACCTTCTTTCTTCTGAAAAATTGATTATTTATTACCATAAAGCAACAGCAACAGCTCTGCTTATTTGTATGTTCTTGTAGAGATTTGTAGCTTGTGAAGATTTTCAGGTACAAAGTGACAGGAAAAAGAAAGAGAGCGGACAAAAAAACCCCAAACCAGAGATCTTATCCCAGGCTGCAGATAGCCAAGAACCAGGTACAGCAGCAACATTCGGAAGAAGCCTCCAGGGAGACCTTATAGTAGCCTTCCAGTACCTGAAGCTGGGGAGGGACTATTTTCAAGGACATGCAGTGATAGGACAAGGGCTAATGGCTTTTAACTGGAAGAGGGCAAGGGGATTAGAAGCAGATTATCTTTAAGGTCCCTTCCACTACGATTTGTATCAGGGGGGTCAGATCAATTCTAGCCTGGGGAGACATTCTGGCTCTGTACATGCAGACACCTGGGCCCTACAGAAGTGGCCATGCCACAGCATACCTTCCACTCTCTGCTATCCTAAGGTGTGATCCTTGCATTTTACAGATGAGTATCAGAGTTAATGGGAA
The DNA here is from genome assembly GCA_020745705.1 of Hemiprocne comata. Taxonomy (NCBI): domain Eukaryota; kingdom Metazoa; phylum Chordata; class Aves; order Apodiformes; family Apodidae; genus Hemiprocne; species Hemiprocne comata. The sequence continues at coordinate 10,397,345 of CM036597.1, read as the reverse complement.
ATGCTTGAAAGAAAAAAGGTAATTTTTACTCATTAAGTCTTCCCATGCTTGTTAGCCTAACAGCAAGCAAGCTTGGAAGGCTCCACACTTCCCCAGACCAGCACCACTCCTTCTCATTGAGTACATCTCTGCTCATGCAGATCAAGCAACCAAACAGGCATACACAGAATACTCCTTCTAGTAGTGATATATTAATACAATATACAGTAAAATATATTTGCCTCATAATTCTGGAAATGCCTGCTGAGACAGCTGAATATGAAAATTGCGTGATCCTGGCTTAAACAGATTAAAGATGATCCCATTTCTTTGTGGCAGCCTGCTGGGCCCTCAGGTTGGTGTAACAACCCTATGCTCCAGCAAGGTCACACGTGTTTACTGCTGGGCCCCCAGTTCCAAAGAGGGGCAAGGAACCGAGAAAGCCCAGAGGATGCTACGAGAGGGTCACCCGACCTACAGGGAGGGTCCAGGCCAGCAGATGGGGGCTGCTCCCAGCAAACCAGCTCCTACCACAGAGGGTCAGGCTCCTCCTGGCTGGGCAGGGATACTGAGAGGGCAAGAGCTGTGGCTGAGGGGGCTCAGCTGGGCCATGCACAAACCTCCCGACCCAGGAGGGTGGTGCAGCAGGTTACTGCCATCATCCACAGTGCTTAAGGCTCAGCCATGGAACAACTGCTCCATTTAGGCTGACTTAAACTGGCTGACTTTACTTTCAGAGGGATGCTGGACTAGATGGTATCTACAGATCCTTTCCCATCAGTCTTACTATGATTCTACAGTCTTATTAAAAATTAAAATTATAACCAGGCTGGCTGTTGCAACAAATATTTTATTGCTTTAGCAACATTTAGGATGTCATAAACAAATACTTGCAACTTTGCCTCAATCTGGCTGGAGACCCTAGGGGCTGTCTTCAACAAAACTCTCAAGTTAACCTTTGTATTAGCAGACATCAAAGCCCTGGTTTTGGATAAATATTTATAAAAAAGATAGGGACCAAAGATAACTAGAAAAACTCCCTGTACTTCAGAGGGGTTGCAGAAAAAACACCCTGAATCTCAGTCATGGATAGAAGCACCAGAAATAGAAGTAACTGAAAAAACACCCAATGTTTGAACAAATAAAAGAGGCAAAATTCAATGAATAAGTCACTACAAATTATCTACCCAGATCCAATTCTCATATAAAGCCAGGGAAATCTCACCTCTAAGTGCTATGGTACCAGAATGAGAATAGAATTAATACCTTAATTTGACTTTTGCAAAAGCTACAAGGCATCACTTTGAAAATACCATACCGATTAGAGCTGCATGGTATTACCAACGTGAGCTTTACTTTGCATAATTGCTATCACCCTTTGAAAGCAGAATTCTTTGTAATCGCTGTACCACAAACATCAGTTTGCTAAACAATACGGTATCTGCCTTGAAAGACAAGGCTGAAATAGTTCAGTCCAAATTCCTGTAACACATGCAGGTGCAAGAGGGTATCAAGGCATCTGTCTGCCATTTCAATTCCCCAGAATAAATACTTCTGCCCACTCTCCACCACCTACAGCAGAGTCTGGGGATGGAGACAGTAGCAGACTTGTATTCTGACCAGCTACAGAGTGGTGTAAAAGGGGCCTTCTAAAGGCTGGCTGAGAGTGGAGAATAGAAGCAATAACATTTTCAGACCTCAAGACAATTTCTTCAAAAACTCATCCTCTGAGGTTTTCTGAGAAAGATGGCCCTGCTCCTCTCCCCTAGCAAGTCCTACAGGGATGATAACAGGTGTAATCTATGTTGATGCATGAAATTTGTCTACTTATTCCTAAATACAATAGTCTGAAAGCCCCAAACCAAGCTGGTTTACTTCTCTAACACTTCTTCTGATAAAAAAATTAATTACTTCACTCACCACGCCCAGCTCAATCTGACCACATAGTAATTTTGAAGTGAACTGGACAGCAATGCTAACTGTTTCAGCATTCTGTTTGGTGGAGTCAGAAGGTGGATGACCCAGGGTTACAAGGCTGGCAAGGCCACTGGCAGCTTGGTGACAAGCTAATGTACAAGTAGTAATTAATTACCCCTTCTAAGAGAGGATGGGCACCATACACATCTGACAATGCCTGCAGCCTGAGGAGGAACCGTGTTGCAGCCAAGCTGCCAGCCAGGGCCCAACATGCTGCCCAGTCAGAGTATCTTGTTCTCCAAATCCATGTTATGCAGGTGGAGACTAGACCCAATGCTGTGATATGTGTGTACATGCTTGTGTTTTGTAGAACAGGAGACATTATCTGCCCGCAAGACCCATCCTGCCAAGTTACTATGTTTTTGATTATGCATCATTAAGTGGTGTGGTCTGGTTCTATGGTTTTCTACACATCATGCATGCCTCGTAAACGAGTAAGAGATGAACAGCAAATCAAATAAAAAAATCTGACTTTTCCCCGGGGATAGGGATTTAAGAAAAGTCTAAAAGACATGTCTTTTGGACTTTAATAATGGATCAAGTGACCTAAATCTAGTTCTGTTAACTAAAGGAACAGCATGTGAATAAACAATACTTCTAAACTGCCTAAATCTACAGAATCTGTGGATCTCTGACAATAAGTAGCATGCCACAACTAACATAAACAAATTCTTTGGTTAAATCGTAACAAATCCCAGGAAAAGGAAGGTAATGCCAACAGCTAAAAATCATGTCCTTGGCAGTATCTCCTTTCTACAGGACTCCACTTCTTTCTGTCAGATCTACAAATCCAACCCAGGTGAACTAGAGAACTATGGAAGGTAAAAGCCATTCTGAAGTAGAAGACAAAGTGTTGCCAGGTTAAAAAAAAATGCAAACCAAACCAACAACAGAGAGATTGCAATGAAAGCGACTTTAAATAGGACATCTGTTCCTTTTAGCTTCATGGCACTTCAAACAAGCTGCTTTCACCAAGGACAAGCTATTGAGAAAGAAAAGAAAAAAATTAGTCCCTTAACGAGGAAAACTATCGGTAGTACGAACCTGCAGGCTTCTCCCATTACCAGCATTTACACAATATGCCCTGAAACCGTAACAGCGTCAGTACCTCAAACAGGATGGAAGTGACAAGATAGTGTTTGCACCTGACAAAGCCACTTCCCTGATCCACACTCGGTTTCATAGAGCACTTCAATTCCAGGCTGTAATGGAAGACTTCAGTTAAAAAACCGCCCCCAAAAGATCTGCTTTTCAAGATGCAAAAGATTGTAAGCCAGCAACAGAAGTAATGAAAAGACAGGTTTTTGTCAGTTGATACACAAGGACAGTCACGTAAGAGAGCTCAGTATTTTAAGATGAAAAATACAAAGAGTAGGCTAAATGTAAGATATGTCACATCTTATAGTGCTTTTGTGTACAATATGAAAAACAAGTGGATGTGGTTTGCTTTTTTGCTTTTGGTGGAGTTCAGCAGTCTAAAGAGAACAAAACAGAATATAAACCTGTGAACAGTGCGTGTTGAAATAATAAGAGATCTGCACGTACGTCACTCAAGAACTGTGGTTTAACTGCTATTTAAAAAGCAACAGCAAATTGCATGGCTTCCTGGAATGGCCATATGGTGTGGTAAATAAGAGGTTTCACTTGGAGCTGCCAACATAGTACTCAAAGGCTGAAACACTTTATCCGAGAAATACTTGGGCTGAGCAGCAGATCAGCAGGCTGGCCTGGAGCCCTGTCACTCACAGCACAGCTCCAAGCCCACCCAAACCCACCATTACCTGCATTAACTACAGCACAATGGTCACAGCAATTCCCAGGGACCTGCTGCCTTACAATGCCTGTTGACAGATTTTATAGTCTGACAGAAAGGTACATGGAAGAAAGTCTAAGTTAAGGTCAAATGTATTGAATGAGCAGTCCAGAGAAGGGCTAAATAAGCACAACGACACCATCCCTGCTAAAACTCTTGACAAATAAATTGCAACAAGGAAAAAGAAAAAGCTTTCCCAAAGGCACTTTTAAAGAATGGAAATAAACAGGACATTGGGTCACTTATTCAAGTGTTCTAGGTGTGGCCACAGCCTACCAAATCTGAAACAAACTGCTGCTGCTTGCCTTGATCTGACCAGTCATTGCTCACCTCAGCACACAAGAAACTGTCCTCAAACTAATTAATCAGTTTCTTCAAAACCTTGTTGTATTATTTGTATGCCTTCATTAAGTAACTACGAACTTCCCATCCCCTTCTTTGAGATGTTCTAGGACCCCTAGAGGATTTATTTTGATTTTTAGTTTACCATATTAATATTTTTAATAGCTTTTCTGAAAGTGCAGAATTCAAACTGTTATCAGCTGAACACATATTTCACTTTTGCAACTGGTAACTGCAGCCTTTTCTTTGACAAATACAGTTAGTATGATGGCTTACCTCTTCTTTCCAATCAAAAAAATGCTTGGAAACGCTTATCAGAAATTACACAATTCGTTTTGGGAAGCACGATGACATTACAAAGAACTACACCTATTCTCTATAGCAGGGACATTTCCATGGGGTGCTCCATCAGCCATCCACCTAATCTTTAATGTGCTTTGGATAATTTTTTTGGGCATGTTTATAGCTTCTTACCACTGTACTGCCACTATGATTTACGTTTATAAAATCTGACAGTAGCTACAAAAACCAGAACAAAAAAAAGCAGCTGAATTGCTAGTTGGAAGCCACTCATTTACAAAGAATCTATAATGACTCACAATTTAGCTGTTAAAAACTTAAAAAAAAGATCTATTCAAAGAAGTACGTAATTCAAGAAACTCAGCAACATGAAGGGCTACAAGAAAGACAGCTGAGGAAAATGACAGGCTCAACTGGCATTGAAGATTTACTTTTTAAATAAAATTATATAGAATAGTATTGTCCTACATTACCTTGTTTTCCAGGTATGTCCTCACCCACCTCCATCAAAGACATGAACCCTTTTGAATGTCAATAAATATCAGGAATTAAACAATCTCACAACTGAAGATTTCTTACGATTAGGAAAATCGAGGCAATGACATAAGCTGCATTTCAGTATCATAAATTGACTTAATTCAATTAAAGCAGTTAAGAAAGAATCAGTGTATTTTGAAAGATCCAATTTGTGTTTGACCAAAAAAATTCTGAAGCACAAATTGACAATTTTAACAAATGCTTCAAAAATGAACAAGCCTGTGACATTCATCAGATTAAATTAAAAATAAAAAATGGTAGCTATAGGTTGAACAGCAGCAGAACCCTACTCTGAATCAAAGCATCTTAAAAACTCAGTACTTTTTATGCATAGGCAGTGAAGTTAATAGTATTGGTATCCTGACATCCCACGCTAGGACAAGTGTGTGTGTAAACTATCCAGAAAACAGAGAGGATTAAGTTTTAAAATGGCAATTATTTAGTTATACTGAGAGTAGAGAAGATGGGGATCTACTGGCTCTAACAAGCTACAGGAACCAGCACCACACTATCCAAAGGGAAAAAACAAACAAACAAACAGCAATCACTAACTTCTTACATATTGTCTTTGGTTGTTTAATAGCACGAAATAACTTTACAGAGTATGTGAAGACTATGCCTTTGACTTTCATTCTGTGTCAGCATCTTCTCTGTGGCCTCCTTGGTAAACTAGAGGACAGGCTTTACTTTCTCTGAATTGTTTATTGTTTTCTACATTTTTATCACATATCTTTTCAAAATTCAAATCTCTTTCATTTACAGGCTTCTGTATGAAAATGGCATAACTAGAACAAACTCTACATTGTATAGTGAAGGTATTTTCTTGTGTTATAAACTTAGAACCTATTAAAACCATTTTCCACAAGATACTATTGAACTTACAGCAGGATTTAGAGACAGGAATGAGCATTTGTAATAATAATGAAAAAAAAAAAAAAGCCATCCAAAGTTACATTAGCAAGGATTAGAAGTATTATAGCTAAGATTTTAAAACAACTCCTTTAAAAAGCCTTGTAACAGAAAGGAGCTTTCAAGACACACCCAGAGCTGCTCAGTAGTGGAGGGGAGGGGATGAGATCTTCAGGGTTTTTTTCCCCACATTTCCTTGCTCTCTTTCCGTTTGTTCTGAGCTTAACTGGCAAGCAGCAAACACTTTCAGTGGTACTTCAATTGGACTATATACAATACCTCCAATGACTGAATCAAAACATTCTGAATAATGTCAGATAAGAGTTACTAGGAAAAAAGAAACCAACAGAGAGGCTATTTATACACCTTTAAAAAAGGTTAACACAAAAATAATTAACCACTGATTTCTTGGCATGTAAAAGTTCTATACAAATTTTAAAAATTTTATTTGCAGGTACTAACCTCTTGAAAAGCTCACTCTGTATTTACACTAATTTTTTTAAACAAGTTTATGTCAAATTAAAGCATATTTAAAACAATCATGATTGCATTAACTTTTCTACTTTAAATTATTACCCAATTAGTGCTTTATTCACATTTTAAAAACTTGTACAATTTATTACAAATATAAAACAGTGCAGTTTTCCATACATTATCCCAACTCTGAGACAAACACTTAAAAGACATGGAAAAAGATTTTGATTTCTATAAACATAACATTTGCATTACTCATACCCCATTCTTCACTGTCCTCCCATAAACCCGATTTAAAAAGATCAAACATACAACATACTGTAGGTTTATTTTTATTCAAAAAGTTACTGTCTCAAGACATAAATACAAATCAGAAAACAGTACAATTAGGACAATAGAATGTGGAGGACAACAGGTTAAGGTAAATATATAAAACATTTTTAGCTGGTTGAAAACAAAGCTGTAAGAACTGCTTTCACAAAGAAACACTCCTTCAAGAGTAAGAAAAATCAACTTAAGTTTAAAATCATATATACAGTCCTCTCAGCAGTTCTATTAAATGCAGTGGTGTGAAAAACAATATAGGCAGTACTTTTAGACATGAGTATTTATTTATGTAAAATGAGTTAGGCAGATCTAGTTTTGAGTTTGTTGTTACCCCATGACTTAGTAAAATAATTATATTTTATCATGATCCTTTAGATAATCTATGGTTTTTGGCTACCACAGCCGAATGTTTAATTTCTGAGTCTAAAAACAGGAAGCCTTTTTGTATTCACCCATTTGGGGAGATTCTTGTATTGCAAGCATATTAAGGCATGGAATGATTAAAATAATATACCTCAAGAACTGAGAGACAACTGACAAAAAATATACATATGTAATATAAGTTAATATTTCCTTTAAAATGATGTCTAGCTGCCTAAGCCTTGCAAATGAGTCGATGTCAAAATGGTATAGATTCACTTTCTGTTTTAGACCAAATTTAATTTATTTGTGAATGGACACAAAATGAAGTTTAAAGCTTAGCTTTTTAAAGAATATTATGGGTCGTTTATGAATTTCTATTATCCAATCTAATTTACATACAGAGGAAATGTACTGTAACCTGTTAGAAGTATCTTTAACCTGAAGACTGCTTGCAAAGACAGATAGATAAAACAATATAAAATACAAATTTAAAAATCATTTTTAAAGCATGAATTCTCATGCTCTTCTATTTTTAAACATTGTTAAACTTTCAATATATTTCTGAAACCTCATAATTTTAAGTTGGAATTTAAAAGTAAGAAAAAACTAAACAAACTGCGCAATTATAAAATCAGCACCAATTTATATATATATATAATTTTATTTAAAATTTAGATCCCTATTCCCACACTCTAATAAGCTGTATAATTTTTGTTTAGAATTTTTCTGCAAACATACTACAATAAGCTTCTTTTATTTGGAAACAAAATACAGTGGCACTACTGGAAGGAATTTCACAACATTACATTTTTCTTAAAGGACAAGCAAACTTTCAGGGTTGGTAATGGGCAAGCATGACTGAGATCTGTTACTTTCTGGTAGTTCATAGTTTATGGACCTTTCTGAGAAGGCTAGCATGAAGCTTTTGGAATAAAAGTGTGTTTTAGACTAAAAAGCTGTTAAAATTCTGCTTTATGTAATTTTGTCCATGATTAAGTAATACAAACCTTCTGTTGCTGAAGTTTGCATTTAATTTAAAATACTGACACTCTTCTGGTTCTATCACTGTAAGAAAACCAATCAATCTATTATTTCAGTTCATGGATGTAAACAGCAATCCAGCAGAGCTCATGATTATTTATAGTATAGCCAGCAAATGTATAGAGAGGGGCTCAAATCTGTACCAAACACCTCTCAGACTGTTAGATTAAAACTCAGAGGGAGTACTTCTTATGATCCAGAAATAAACTGATAGCACATAAATAAAATATTGATTATTTTTTCCCAACAAAAAGTGTAGCTTATCCTCAAATTGTTTACTTGTCCTTTACATTTTTTTTTTTTCAGGCAAACAAAACTGCCCCTTCAATGCACTTGATCTTGAAAGCATGTCATTCTCCTTAGAGAAAAATCTGTTCAGAATTTCACTGTATCTACCACAATTTTGTAATGAAAAACTTCCTCTTCCACTTAGAAAATGACTTCACCACTGATTTATTTGCTGCTCTGGTATTAAAACATTGACACCCCAAGAACCTAAAAAGAAAGTTAGAAATGGTGTCAATTTGTAGTCTACTACACATTTAACAAAAACAAAGCAATTAGTATATGATTTAAGATTAAGACACTTCAAGATAAGTTAAGGCATTATAACTTTATTTTTCTTCCAAACCAGATTCACCACACTTTTGATTTACGTAATAATATGAAAAGGGCACCTCATTCATTAGAAAATATTTCCCCCACACTTGAAATTAATTATATCCAGCAGGAATGTGATAAAGACTGTGCTTTAAATATTTTAGATAATAATTGCAAAATAATTTTTATTTAGTTGCCTAACTTAAGAGTTCTTTGACAATAGCATTCTACAGGCCTTAGCTTGAAATCAAGTGTGTAGTTTCCAGTAACTAAGCCTGGGAGAAACACTCTATACACTGGCTGCTGCTGTGTTTATAAAAACCCACAGCCACAGCCAGGACACAGAATTAGTATTTCCCAATAAATATATCAACTCTGTCAGGAAGACAGCAAAAAATCAAACAGTAATCAGGTAAAATCAAAATACTGTCCTTCAGGAGACTGCGTGATTAAGTGAAGAAAAAGCTTTCCTGAAACAAAGAATCAGTTTCCATGTCCCATGTGAGAGCAAGCCATATAGTTTTCTGTGCCAATGGAAGTAGGCATCACAACTGATGGGCCAAAAAAACCCCAAAACAAAACCCCAGGAGATTCAGATCTTGTGACTGTCTTAGCTTTTATAGGACTTCATAAAATCAGAGAGCCATGAGAAACTTAATTTTCCTGAACCTTAACACTGCTGTTCACATTTATCTGTTTACATACCAGTTTGTACTGTTCTTGGTATCAAATTCACTTTAGATGCATCACACAATACAGCACACTAAGACACAACTGCCTCTGGTGCCAGCAATAACCGGACACATCAAAAAATGAGAAGATACACTAAAATTTTGACCATAAATCATGTGCACCTGAAGAAACAAACAGCTTTATTATGTCTAGTTCTATTAAAAACAAGTGCAACAACTCAAAGAATAATGGACTTGTGAAATAAATTATATGAATAAAGCAAATTAACGTTATTCAGAGAAATTTTTTCATTTATGAAATTATTCAAAATTTTTTACATATAAAATATTGATAAATTAAGCTCTGATTAAATACGGATTCATGTTGTCTCCTAAACTGTTATCAGAGCTGTCCCCAATTCATTTAGGTGGGGGTTTATGCTAAAGAGCATCCGTGTTCTGTGGTACAGCTGTTTTCTGCAGTCCTGCTTCCAGGATCCCCACCCTTGCTGCATCCTGCCTGGGAGCAAGGTTTGTTAGACAGTGCCCCCCTTGACCGTACCAACTAATTTTTCAGTGCTTCCCTGCTCGCTCCTTGCAGAGGAACAGTCTGATGCAGCCGGTTGTGCTGGCACAGTGAGGCGGGCACCGCCGGGCTCTCAGGACTGGCTCCAAAAGCTCGCAGAGAAATGTGGCTGTAACCGGCTGCCATCAGGTGGTGACACTCACACACTGCAGCCTACCAAGTCCTGGGCTCTCGTGGGATGATCCATGAGAAACAAAGTATATAGGAAAGACACCTAGAGCTAACAGTAAAGCTATTAAAATTATATTTGATTAGTTTTAGAAACTGAAAAGCCAAAAGGTTTTTGAATTCAATTAAATGCATCTGTAGAAAACCAAATTTTCAGCATTGTCGGAATAAAAATTATAGGTATTTCACAGATGAATCATTTTAAAAATCAAGGGGAAGGGAAGAACTTTCAAAACAGAACGTCAGAAAACAGATTATATACTTTCTTGGCGTTACTTCAAGAACAGGACACACAACAGCTAGATGCACAACCTGATCTGATTCATTATTACTAAAGCAAAGGCCAACTAGTACAAAATATATGGATTTTCATTTAAAACAGTATTTAAGACTTCTTTCTCCCAGAACAAGAACAGGTTCACGCTGCAACAATACTGTAAAAAATACATAACCGTCTTCCAAAATCCACCAAGCTGTCCAAGATTCCCAGGAAGCCTTGTTGTACTGTCCTCTGCTGGCTTGCTGCAGTTTATTATTTCCAGTGTAATTTTGTACCAGCTACACAAGGTCAAAAATGGCTGCATACATTACAAGTGGTTCAAGACAGAAGGAATCCCTCATGCAGATTTTTAAAAGAGAATAGAGACTGCAGATTTATCAAGTCGGAAAAAAGGGCAACTGCAAGCAGAAACTACAGACTTCGGATGGTTTGGACCTAAAACTTTATATGGAAAGAAAAAATACCTCTCATCTCTATAAATAGGTATCTGTATTATCTCTATTATTTATTTTCTTCATTATCTTACTAATGCACAAAAGTAAATATGCCAATTAAAAAAATAATATAAAAAAAACAACCACCAAAAAAAACCAACCCCACAAAAAAAGCAAACCATCCAATGCTGACAATTAGTAACGACATCAGAGTCACTCAACTAAGCTCATCACAACAGGAAACTTCCTTTTAATATTGTGTATGCACTATTTTTAATTTATTTTTTTTTTAAAGCTCTTTCCTATCAATCTCTGAAAGGGTCTTTTCTATACCAGATGTGATTTCTTCCCAGATTCAAAGGCTTTTGAGTATTACACAGCTAAATATAAAGTATTAGGAAGGAAATTCCTATAAACTCGCAAAGAACATTGACTACTTTAGAATTTATGAAGCTGACTTACAGCATAAAATATCCCACTGACTGTACCAGTATGCCAAAATAAGCTAACGAAGACAACCTAAAGATTGCATTATTTAAATTTTAAATTTGAAGTAAAATAATATTGTAACATTAAGACTGATTTTGCATTATTTTCCTCTTATGTAAGTTAACCTACCGATTCATCCATGATTGAAGCAGGGTCAAAGAAATCTGGTTTTAGTTCTGTTCTTTCTCTCCTGTTCTTTGATGGTGGCTTTAGAAAGCAAGCAAATAAACGTTAACTGTAATTTCAGAACAAAACAGAGTTTTTAAACTGCAATACATGAAGCTGAACTCTCAAGGAGTAAGAATTTACTGCGGATATTATTATTGTATTTATATATTATATATAAATAATTGTATCTCATATATAAAAATCATAATATCCACAGTATAATATATATTATAGTATATATTTTATATATAGTATATATTATATATATTATAGTATATATTATATATAGTATGTATTATATATATACTGTGGATATTATTATTACAGGCAGTGCTCTCGCTTTTGTTATGGCAGTTTGAACAGATGGCACTTGTACACAGACAGTGGTGACACAGCCATTTAAGAATGCAGAGATCAACAAAAATGATCTGTTTCAGCAAAACGAAACTCTGATTCAAAAAAAGCCAGAATAGGAATTCAAAATCCACTAAAAAGATGTGGTAATTTCTTACTAGGTCTATGTCCATGGTGTCAAAATCCATCCCTTCATTGAGATCTTCAATCCGCCCTTCTGATGACATCATCACATCTTCAACAATTGGCTCTTCATCATCTTCCATTAGACTTGTGCCACGTCGACTGAAATGAAAAGGAAAAACTTATTGTTTAGCACTATGCCAACTGAAATGAAAAAGCATATTGTTTGGCACTAAATCAAGCTTTATCTGAATTTAAGAAACTAATGTTCAGTAAGGAACTGCTAACAAATTATCACTTCATTAGATAGAAAATAAATTAAGTCATTAAATAAATGCATAACTACTATTAAAGAAAGCTGGTATTTAACCAGCTAGAAGATAATAAGAGTGAGGGAGAACGACTAGCCAATATCAACTTATGGAACTTGGTGGTACATCTCTAAATGGGTAGTTGATAGGCAGATTAAACCCACATCTAATTCAGAGATTTCCAAACAAATATTTATGCTAGGTGAGAAAGAATGTATGTTTTGCCACCTAAATAAAAGTTCTTCCTGCCTTATGACAAGGCAAGGAGGAACGTCTTTGCGATACTATGAATGCATACATCCATTTTTAGACATTGCCTCAGTCCTTCATCCTCTTTCCTTGCAACTCTTACATGCAAGATCAGATGTTACGAGAAAAGTAAGGAATCATTCTAATTACACTAATTTGTGTCACTATATTTAAAAAAAAAAATGAAACCACTGCAACTGTGTTACATGAAGTATTGGTAGTAAGGAATTTAAAAAAACACAGTAGGGGAAAGATGTAATGCTCCTCAACATGTATGTCCATGGTTTTAGTTCACAAATTGTACTCTTCTTCTGTGGAGCCACAGGGCTTTCAGTAAACAAAGAACTTTTAAAAGTAGTCTTCCCCTCCTCAGCTAAGCTAGCTCTAGAACAAAATTTAGTTAGTGTGCATGTCAAAATGCACATGTGATAAATGACAGTGAACAGTAAGAATGTATGACCTCTGAAGGACAGCATTCATTTAAGAGACATTAGACTGTCTTCATCTTTGTTCACAATATGGAGGACTTTACAAGGTTTTTGTGGTTTTGGGTTCAGAAGTTCTATAAAAACTGCTACTACAGGATTCTTCTCAACTTTGGTGTCAATTTAGGTCAGACAAAATCCGTATTGATCATAGAAATGCTGAAGACAGCGGTTTCTTTAAGAGGAATATTTTTTTAATAAAAAAACAGCTGAACTCCAAACTAACAACTCAGAAGTCAATGGAAAAGAAATAGTAGAATTAAGCTGAGCAGAAACTTTCTGCTTCACACGTTCAACACCTGTTTTTAAAACTAACTTTTAATGTTGTATTTCTAAAATTATTCTACAGTTGGGAATAAAGATGTTTCACATATTGCATTGATTATATATACCTGCCATGGACCGCATTCAGTTCAACAACCAGTTAGTTCACTTTTTTATAAATCTCACTACTATTTAATTTTTCTGGAAATTAAGTTGAAAAGTAAGCAAGAAATCAAACAGATCTATCCTACTAAATGCATCACCATGCAGTTTTATCCTGCTTTTCTAATGCAACTTAAAATTTTAAGACACCGGCCACTACTCAAAAACTAGAACACATATCCCTCTCAAAAGATATGTGAGTAACACTGCATTGAACAAACTCTCCCCTCCCCAAACCACGGAAGGAATATTTCCCTCTCACTCACATAGCATGTTGCAAGTTGGTTCTCAGCTTGACGTAGTTCATTGCTGCCCTCTCCTGTTGCTGCCGCGCGGCTTCTTCCTGTTGCCTTTGAGCCAACATCCACGTTACTTGCGTGCTTAAAAAAACCATTATTCTATTTTAAACATGAACTGGTTTTGTGCATGAACACTAACACAAAGCAGACCTACTCATCTACGTACTTGTAATCGAGCGGAGCTTGGTGGTGTTCAGGCTGCATAGGATAGACACCCATGTAATTTTCTTCAGGTCGCAATCTCTTGGGCTCCCTCATTATTGTGGAAGTAAGCTGAGGTGTCTGCATCATGACTGGTGTGTGCATTGTCTGCTCCCTGTTCAGCCACATACTGTCACTACTGCTGCTTTCTTCAGCTGCAAGGACATCAGCAAATTTTTTCAAACTAGTCTAAAATTGAATGCTTAAACATGACTTATATGCATGTACTTTCTGCTTACTGCAAATCAATTTCTTTACTTTTTGCCATGAATTCCTGCACGTGCCCCAGAAGGCCTGCATTTGTAACCACTGGTTAGAGTATTTAACATACTTTCATATTCTGTGACTTAACACAGGGCAGCACCTTTATTTTTTTTTTGTGAATCAAAATTTGTGTGTTATGTTACTCACTCTTCAAATAAATAAGCTTCTCACAAAGACATATATATATACACGGATATATGCTAACAAACAGAAAGCAACACTTGTGGTTTGTATCAGTATCTACTCTAGTAAACTTAAAGATGAGAAAAGTTCTACCTTCAGGAACTTTCCGTTTCCCTGTTGCTGGCTTTGTCTTCTTATTTCTGACTGTAGATCCTCGACTACTAATTCCACTAATCACTGACATAGTGTCATCATCCCCACCAGCTAACAAAGAGTTTCTGTAGGACATGAGAGGAAGCCACACATCTTCTCTTCGTAGAGACATCTGAAAGGTCATAAACTTCTCCAAGTAAACATACCTTTAAATGGAAAAAACAATTACAAAGATGTAAAATACATGTAAGCAAGATATTAACACGTCAAGATAAGTAACTACTGAAATAACACTCAATGCTCCTCATCTAGTCAACAAAGAGGCCTGATAACAGCAAATCCGTAATGATTTCTGTTCATTGACCACAAAATAAGAATAACAAGGATAAATCCAATTTACCCTTTGTGATTATACTTGACTGCATTAGAGTAAAATAATCTTGATGTGCCAAAGATTCCACTTTAGGTGAATGCAATACACATAAATACGTATTTATTCAGCCTTTTGTGGTTATCATTACAAATAAGAATATTAAGAAAATACTTACACTGTTCTTTTGTCTTGTCTGAGAAGTTTGGAGGAGAACTCACTCAAAATATCAAGAAATGCCAAATTCAATGGTGGGTGGCTCTCACCTTGTGGATTAGGCTCCTTAAAGGCAAATTCTATGCCATCCCTAAGAAAAAGTTAAATTTTAAGTCATGTGAAGTGCAAACTAAAGAAAAAGTTCTAAGCACTGGGAGCTATCAAAATGGAACAGCTTTCCTCTGCATCAAGAATGCAATAATTCAATGTTTCCATATGCTGGCAAAAAGTGAACACTAGTCATAATTTGAATCTGGATGCACTCTGTCATCATCTTATTACTTTGCACTTCAAGCTTTCTGCATGAGGCCAACATGACCACCACCGAATGTAGTGGATCATTTCTTACTGTTACAGATCAGACATTAAAATTACTTTTTCATTATAGCATCAACACTGCTACCATTAACAGGCTTACACAATGATGCTGAAGAACATCAATGTTATTTAACATTTTGATTTAATTCAGGGACAAAACTGTAGTCATCTCCTAATTTACCAATGGACTATGTCGTCTCGAGTGCTGATGTGTTTTGTAATAAACTGGTTTTGAAACACTGAAAAGATATTTTAAGGTTAGTAGGTTAGTCAATAAGTGTTTACAAAAAGGGAAGTAATACAAAGCACACAATTACTTGTGTAACATAGCAATAGCTTCTCTTGTTTTCAACTGATCCAGTCCGAATGTTAAAGCAAAACGTCGAGCAAGTTCCTTTATGCCACTGAACGTCGGTGATGATCTGTCAAAATTATAACCATTTTCTTGAATCATTTCATTGAAAAGCTGTATGAAAGGAAGGAAAAGGGAGAATTTATTAATATATTTTGTCAAACTTCAGACCAATCGACAGAGAGCTAAGTTTCAGTAAAGAAGTGTTCTACAGCTCTTTTTTTTTTATTTGGTAACCCCAAAATACAAACATGAAGGTTTAGGGAAGCACACTGTCCAAGCACACATGAAAATGTAAATATGCAGGATGACAGATTTCAGCACTTCCCTAAATGAGGTGTTCTAGAGTTGAGAATACTAAAAATTAGTAGGATTTCCTGATAGGTACACTTACAGAGAAGAACTAAAATGGGCTGAATTCTCACCTGGTCTTGACTATTACATTTGATAAACTACTACTTTCTAACTATTATTTTTGTATCTTTTCAAAATACAAGTATAATGAAGAAATTGTAAAATGGAAAAGTCTTCAAAAAATCTGCTAAAGACACCAGGAAATTTGCCATTGACAACCAGACTTTTAACTATGCATTAATAGTCTGCTATGAAGACAGGCTGAGGGAGTTGGGGCTCTTCAGCCTGGAGAAGAGAAGGCTCCAAGGAGACCTTCCAGTACCTGAAGGGGCTACAGGAAAGTTGGGAAGGGCTTTTCACCAGAGAGGGCAGTGATAGGACAAGGGGTAATAGTTTTAAACTGAAAAAGGGGAGATTTAGGTTAGACATCAGGAAGAAATTCTTCACCACGAGGGTAGTAAGGCACTGGAATAGGTTGCCCAGGGAGGCTGTGGAAGCCCCCTCCCTGGAGGTGATTACGGCCAGGCTGGATGAGGCTTTGTGCAGCCTGGTCTATTGGGAAGTGTTCCTGCTCATAGCAGAGAGGCTGGAACCTGATAATCTTCAAGGTCCTTTCCAACCTCAACCATTCTATGATTCTATTAATAGTTGGCAAAAACACTCTGAACTTTACAATTTATTTTTTTTTTATCAGTTATTTTCTCATCCTACTGAATTTGACCGTAATTCTCTTCAACAGTCAATTTTTTAATTATTTTCAAATTTTCTCAAACTCACCCTTCACACTCTCATATAACACAGAATAAACCAAAGCCATGAACATGAACCATGAACCAAACTATAAATTTTAACTTTTCATTTCTAGATGCATCTTGGCCCACAGTTGCATACTTTTTTTCTTTTATGTTTGTGTAGCTCACTGCAACTTAGTTATTCCCTTTATCAACTATCACTTCCAGTGTTTCTTCTCTGGTTAGTTTATTTTTTAAGATATTTTCCTGGAAAAAAACGCTAGTTACATGTTTAACTTTACATGTGGGGTTTTACTGCTTGTTTGTTTTATAAAACTCGGGTCCCCTCAAGTTACCAGTCTTATTACCAAACTGGAATTGTGTAACTGCCTCCTTATTATGTGTGTAATTGGTCTTACTACATTCACTTCCTCTGTCTGCCCTTTAAAATACAAGGAGCTGGCTGTTCATGACACAGGAAAGACTAGTAGTCTTTTGTGAACCCTGGTGAAAAGTCAGCCAAAACTGTAGGAGTATTTAGCTGCATATTTTATGTTGCAGTTCCACCAGCTACTTCAAGTCATGCTGCTATTAAAAGGAAAGGTCTCACAGTTCCTTGTTTTGGCAATATCCATACAGATAAACCAGCTCAGGGGCTTAATTCTTCTGGTTAGTACTCAACCAGGACCAGTATTTAGATCTATATGCACTATGTGGCTCTATGACCTTTAGTCAAAAAAACAAACAAAAGGTGCAGGGAAAGAGAGGACAAACTGGGGTACATTGGGACAGTGGTTTGCAGGGATATGGCTTTATCCTTCTGATCCTGTAAATACAATTCATTAATATGGTTCATGTGAGCAGAGCAGATGAATCCAACTCTGATCACGACTGAATTCATCAGGTCTCCCCACAAACAAGCTCGTTTACTGAATCATGTTTTAATTTCAAAGATGAGTGAAGCCCTTACCAAACATAAAGGAATTCTGAAGTACTAAAACTTCTCATTACTTCTCAAAATAGTTTAAAAAAGGGGCAAAACCCAACCAAACAAAAAAACCTCAGAAACAACAACACAAAACCCCACTGCACAGGCAGGAAGTGTTTTCCCTTGTTTACCTGTTCATGAATAAGTAAACAACCAGTTTCACAACACTTTCCTGAATATATGACTCACAACTATTGGTTTAGAGTTATGAAGGTATCAGAATTACATTCATTTTGTATTTATCAACCTCTTCCATACATTTTTCGTAGCACAGTATTTGGTAAGTACAGGACGACTTCTGGCAGTTTTTCAAATACCTGCAGAGAATGTGTTTCAATTCAGAGCAATTTATCCCTACCTTCCATTAGAATTTCTTCATTATCATCTCACACTATCTATTAAACAACAGGATGTGACCTCTAGCATTGAATGTAATTCGTAAAAGTATTATAAATCATTCTTACCTGCTGCAAGCTAAGAATAAGCGTTTTAGCACACTGGATTTTGTCTATCTGTCTTGTTTTACTCATTGTTTCTTTAATAATATCACCATAGTCATTGTAATACTAGAAAAAATGAAGAAAAAAAAGGTTTACTTTTATTTTAAAAAACAAACAAAAACAAAAAACAAACGAAACAACAAAAACCCCAAACCTAACATGTTCATCACCCAAATGATATCCTGAAACACCTCCATAATGATAAAACTCCCTTAAATCAGAACTAGTATATTCACTGCTTTTCATTCTTGTCGTTAGTGTTAATTTAGAATCAGAATGACCTATTTATCTTCAAGGCCATGACACATTTGTTAATGACACAAGTTCATCCCTTCAGGGTACAAGATTAGAATCCAATCTTTTTAGTAACTCCTATAACTCTGGCAGGGAGTTTTCTAGTTCCTCTGCTGAAAAGGAAGCACATATTGATAGTGTCAGAGCTGTAATTTTTCCAACAAAGACAGTTGCCTATTCAGCTCTAAGTACTTCAGGTTCAATAAAGACCCAATTAGTTATTTAGAGACTCAAAATATATACATAGGGCACTCAGACACACAAAAGCAATCTGCCCAAATTTTAATTTTTTAAGGTAATCCCTAAGGAGCAAAGCTTTACCATGTTCACAAAATGAGAATTCATATTATTGTACAGCTGTGAATCCCAGGAGCCAAGAGAGATTTTAATATATAAATATTAAGATAGAAATAAAGATGACTTGGGTAGGGTGCAGCCAAGCGGTGGGTGAAGCTCACAAAACTGTTTTTCCCCCCTCTTCTACAAAATATAAACTGCAATTATTTTATGAGGCTAGACTTCATGATGGAGCAGATTCTCACAAGGCCTGCTGAACTAGTAATTGAATTAAAAATACACCATCAAGGCCTACAAGCTACCAACTCTGGAGTTTTGAAATCTTCACATTCTGAATCAGCTACCTTGTAAGGTAAAAAATAAATACTGTAAAAATCCACAGCTACGGCATTCTAGTAGTTTTATGAAGTATCACTACTAGGCTTCAGATTTACCTTCATATATTGCTTGAAAATGTCTGCAGCTGTATTCATTTCCACCACAGTATATACAATGAGTTTACAGAAAGCTGCAAGTAGATTTCTTCTTTTGTGCAACGCTTCAATTTTGCTAGCTTCATCATCCTGCTGTCCATCTAGAGAGAGTTCAGAACATGAGAACTGTCTGGTTTAAAGATTTCATATTTAAGCATTTACATAAAAATTGACGTGGGTTAATGGTCAGGATTCAGAAAATCAAACCTCAATGCAGACAGCAGTGCACATCACCGCCCACTGATGAAACTCTTTTCCTGATACAGAATTGTGCCTACTAACCCACACCTTTATCACAATTACCCTACATGTCTGCAAAACATAAAATGTTTTAAGTGCTGACGACTGAAAAGACAAACCTACCTCTGTGCCCACACACAGCTCTCAATGACAAAGGAAAAAAACCGACCACAACAAAAACCGTAGGCAAATATATCAGTTAGAAGGCAAATAATAGAAAGGAAACACAAGCTTTGTACAAACCTGCACTATTATTATCATCATCCTGATCAATGAAGACATGATCTAATATAAAACTGAGTAGTTCAGATTGCAATGAAGAATCAGGAGTGTAAACAAGTGGCTCCAACATGTCACGTCCTCCTGTCATAATCTGATGACTGAAGATCATCAACACATCACACAGAATTGTGAAAGCCTATTAAAAAGAGACCTTAGTAAATAACTGCTTGGAAACTGTTCTTTATTTAGAATAATGTATTTCCACTTAATAAAATACTTAGAGCCAAATGGTGTACACAAGCCACTTAAGACCTCATCAACTACACAGGCCAACTGGAAGTCTAAATGTGCAGTTTTTTTACAGAAGATTGATGAATGAAGACTTGGTCTCCAAATAAAAATATTGCACAGATGAAGCCAACTAAGTATCAAAACACTGTGAGATTAAAACAGAAGGAGCCTGAAATTCCCAAATTCTACCTGACCGATACTACATAAGGTCACTGAAGAACTTTGTGGACACCAACCATAGTACTGTCTCCTTTTTTCTTTCTTTTTTTAGAATTGCTTTGATCATGTTTGTAAAACATCGAACAGCTGAGGTAATTCAATCCCTTTCAATCCTAAAATATGTCTTGCTTCCAAAAAAGCAGCCACCTTTTTATTTTGCTGGCTAATTTGTGCATATGACATCAGATTTAAATGACTGTACACAATCCCCCTGGAAACTCCAAATGTATCAGTACCTAGACTGACCTTCTTCAAATTAAGAGACCAAAGCAATGCACTGCTTAATGCTGCACCTCATCTCTTTGACTCTAATCTCTTAAGTACTTCCATTTTAATGAACAGATCTGCTCTCTAACTCCTCAAAGCAAATATCACTAATTTCCTGGTCACAAAAATACAGATGCTCCTCAAGTCCCTTGTACCCTTTCATGACATTAGAGAAGCAATGTGACTAAGGCAGTTCTAATTTCTAGAGCCTTCATCTGAGACTTGTACAGCCTTTTAAAGACACCTACTCAGAGCTTCAGTGATTTTTGTAACTCACACCTTCATACTCTCTACACCTTGTGCTATTTGACACCAGATAGTTCTCTGACACACAACATGCCTATTGAATTTCAGAAATACTCTTGCAAAGCAAGGATTTCAAAAGCTGCAGTTGTGCAACTAAGTGGACCAGATTTTCAACTCTAAGCTCAACCAGGTTATTATTACCTTTAAGAGCAAAAAGACCCCTGGCCTTCTATCTGTCTAATTAAAAAATATACCCAGAAGATAGTCTGATACTTCTCTCACAGAGAGAGACTTTATTTTTTTCAGTTTAGCATTCTAAAGGTTGTTAAAGGCATTTGCTCAGAATGTATCCAGTAACCTGTGCTCTTCACTGGAACCTGAGACTCCTTTAAGTGTCCTAACTAGAGAACTATTTGACCACAGACTGGAAGAGACTCAGAGACTCTACAGTTTAATCTTTTCCTTTGACCCTGGTTACCCTTAGAACTCAACACAATTTATTTCCCATTATGATGTCTCAATTCTTTTTGAAACAGAAGAAAAATAAACCAACGCCAAACCTTCGCACATGCATTTTTCTTCAAAAAAAACAGGACTTCCATCTCCAGCCTGAAATGTCAGGATCTACTTGTATTGATTAAATCATTACATACTAAAGGCTGAAAGGATTAAGTCTGAATTGATTCTGAAATTCTACCTAAATTACCTAAAGAAGGGCAGGCATAAAAGTACTGCATGTATTCGGACTCAAAGGGCATTCAGGCTAAACATCCAAGACACACCACATTCCCACAAAGGCACTAGAAATATTAGCAAGAGAAACTTTTCAACTGCTTTTAAGAATATTAGAAGACTACAAGGACAAACAGCAGTCACTAACCTGTTCCTTAACAGCAGTGTTTACATTGGTCAGGTAGTGTTGACAGATTTGACAGAACACTCTCATCTGCTTCTTTAGACGTAGAAGATCCTCCTTTAAAGAGAAGGACTTAATGTAAGAGTTTTGCTTTTCATAGTCACATTTAATGTATGCATTTTCACAGAGCTACCCACCACAGGCCCCATATGCAGTCATAACATTCAAGTCCACTGCATTATTCAAAATCACTATTACAAATAAAAATAGCAAGTAGCAATTTTCTCTATTTTGTCATCCCGTGTATCACAGAAAGAAATGGAAATTGTGATGAAAATACTGAACTAACTAAAAAAAATGGTACAAACGTCCCCCCCAAACCAATCCTGGAAAATCCTCACCAACACCTCCCCTTCAAGAAAAACCCAACACACCCCCAAAAAAACCCAAACAAAAAACCCCACAACAAAACATACACACCCCCCCAAAAATATGCTTGAGGATAAAGTAAAACATGAGTTGGGGTTTTCTTCTCCTAGTCCATTGAGGGGAAAAAAAAAATTAGCTTTAGAAGTGTTGCAATAACTGCCAGAAATGTGAATTATTGAGCAAATAAAGTATAGAATTGGTAAATACCATTGGTATGTGCAGCATAGTTGGTGTCCTAACTTCTAGTTACTCAATCATGTGAAGATTCTAGCTCGTGTAGAGCTGGGAAGTAGCACATTACAAAAGACCAACTATGTAACCAGCACCAGGCCAGACAAGAAGAAAAAACCCTGAGAGAAGTCAGGTAACATGCTGGTACAATGCGTCCTTTAATTTTAACAGTAATCACAAAAGCAACAGCTGCTTCTTGACTGAGTTTATGCATAATACAGTTTTAGAACACCTTCACTACATAGAAACTTTTCTCTCAACATTTACCATTCAGATTGCTCTACTGATGTTAAGAGAATTACACACGAGAATATTTTCTTTCCTTAATTCAGATTTACTTAAATTTTAATAAAACTTAAACTATTAGTCTTGTATTTTAGCAGCCTTTATGATGAAGCCAATTCCCATACTTAACCTGTTAACAAGCAGCATGCTGTTAGAAGTTAATTTTGTCAAATAACAAAAACAACAACAAAAAACTCTTTAGGCACAGTACATTTCTGTCACTTCTATTTCTATGCTTTAACTTCTTCCCTGTTATGTTCCATTGAACAGAAATCAGTGGAACTTCTGGATATACCTGGTATATTTGGCAGCAGTCAAGCAGTTAAATGTAATGAAGAAATTCTGGTTCTGAAGTTAAACCTATGAAAACTTTAATTTACCAAATTTTACTATACAGAAGCAGAAACTAGTCTCAATAAAGGACCACTTTTCAAATAAGTTTATTTTAATTCGGGCTGAAAGCATCACCAATTACAATTTATTGCAAAATAGCTAAGTTAATCTTAATTTTTAACCCTATTCTTCAGTATTTAAGCTCAGCTTTTGCTGTCAGGCTTATGATAAAGCTTTAATCACCAACACAAAAACCTCAGACTGCTGTTTACCCTTTAAAGAATAAGCTACACAAAGCCTCCAGCTGGCGACAGGACAAAGGGAAATGGCTTTAAACTGGAAGAGGGTAGATTTAGGTTAGACATTAGAAAGAAATTCTTCACTAGGGGGTGGTGAGACACTGGCACAGGTTGTCCAGGGAAGTTGTGGATGCCCCATCCCTGGAATGGCCAGGTTGGATCAGACTTGGAGCAACTTGTTCTAGTTGTCCCTACATATGACAGCGAGGTTGGACTAGACGATCTTTAAGGTCCCTTTCAACCCAAACCATTCTGTGGTTCTATAACTGGTTCTCAACCACCTATGTATCTACTTCATATCTGGTATTTTTGGTCTTGGAAATGTTAAAAGCTGCTAAAACCTAGATGGCAACCTAGCTAGCCGTTCACTGTTGAAGACGTTAATATTTATTTAACAGACCTTCAGATTCTAAGTACTGAATCAGTAAGGCCACAGTTATTGGACTAACGAAATGTTAACATTATAGAAGAAAAAAAAAAAGAAAAAACACCATAATCTCACTGAGGAATTTACTTATTTCATAATTGTTTTTATTTTATTTTTGTTCAAGAAAATGTTTCAGCACTTAAGAACTCCATTCTAAACTGCCTGGCCCTTCTAGAACCATCTTCCATTAGGCAGCTGGCACGGCAAACCACCTAATCGCCCTCTGTAAGAAATGCTGTCCCGTGGATACAAGAAACCTTAATCCTTCCTCCAAGATTTTTCAAGAAGTGAAATTAGTAAGATGACATTTGCGAGAGCTTTGCCCTTCAAGATTACTATACATAGAACCAGAACAGGACCTCTTATTATTCCCTGAGAAAGTCTGAAATTTAACTTAATCTTCTCATGTCTTTATTTAACATTTAAAAGACTGATGAAGAGCAAAGTATGATTGCAACATACTAAGCAGTAAGAACACTAAGTGTGCAAATTCTTACATCTTATTGACTTGTCACTGATACTTCAGTTTGCAAACAAATTCAATCCTACTACTTGAGAGTAGTAAGACTCACTATACTGTGTTTTATAGCTTCTATTCTATGCTTCCTTAGCATTGCTACTGTGCCAGACTAATAGGTACTGCATTTATTTACTACAATTCTGTCAAATTAAACATAATATTGACATGTAAATAACAAAACCATAAAAATTTTGAAAACTATTAGTCAAGCATTCCCCTACTAGAAATATAAATTCTGAAGAAATTCTTAGAAACGCAAATTTAGGCAGATCTCAGTATAAAAAAAAAACAACAAAATTCTTGGGTCTTAATTAATTCCACCACAGTTCCCACTTGATGACACTGCAGGTATGTACAAATATTTATTTACTAATCCAACTGGAACAAGGCATACCTTTGTGGAACTGCTTTCAGTAACTTTTGCTAGCTGCCAAAGGATTACATAATGAGTACACTGCAGTGCATGAATAACAATCTGAAATTAAAAGGAAAAAAATGCATTAGATGACAAAGGCCAATAAAAGACAGCAACAAAAGCTATTTATTGTTGTACCTAAAGAACACATTTTCACTACAGACCTGTTCTGGCATGTCTCCATTTTCAATGCCAGTTTTCAGTAACTTGTAGTTGCAGCCAAACAAGTCCCATCTTGATAGGTCATGAGCACTGGAAACATTAGAAATGAAGCAGAGATGTAATTTAGCTAATACCATTTCTGCAATTTGATGTTAACAACTACTATAAGATTAACTGGTTTAAAACAAAAACAAAAAACAAAAAAAACCAACAAAAACAAACCAACAAAAACACAAAAATAACAAACAAAAAACCTGACCAAACACCCTTCTCCCCCAAAAAACAGCAAAACCACCAAAAATAAAAAAATGACAAAGCAAAAAAAACCCCAGAATTCAGTTTTGCATATATTTCTTCACAGCCATAATGCATCATATTCAGCACAATCCTCCATCATTCACTCTAAACAAAGAACCTTCAAGTTTCATTAAAAACTTGAGATATCAAATTAAAAACAAAAACAACCACCCACACCACAGCCTACTTACTTGTGAAAAGCAGTGATTCTCTTCAGAGTTGACAGGACTTGATATGCATCATCTTCATCAGGTTCCTCCCCCTATTTAATAATTATACAGTGAGAAACTCCAAGCAACATATGCTAAGCAAATTATGGGACTTAACTGAAGAAACCTAACCACTGAACCCTAAAACATGTCCCCTTCCCCCCAGTCCAACCAACAACAACAAGACAGAGGGTAAGAGAGTGCAGAAGAACTGCATCGAAATTATTTCTCAATGGCACATTTGTTTTTCAGAAGAGTTAAGGAGTTTGGGAGAGAAGGTACCAGGTCAGGTTTAGAAAAATAGCAGTACAAGGAGAAACGGGAGGAGAGCTGGGAGGAGGGAGAAGGGAAAAAAAGAAGAGAGTCTAGAATAGCAGAATACAATGTATTCTGCAGGTGCTTCAATTTTCTCTGAAGAATCCAGCAGAGGCCACTGTCAGACAATAGATACTGGACTAGATGGGCCACAGGTCAGTACTTCAATCTGACTTTAATCACAGAAAAACAGTCTTAGAGAGAGGAAGTGTTTTGTTCTAATTTCCCCATAAGTTCCAACAAACTTGCTGTTAGAGAAAGAAAAGGAGCAAAACAGAAATGGTCCAAAAAGTATCTATTTAAGTACGTCAGACAAAATATCCAAGGTCACAGAAACTCTTCCTCAGTGTACCAGAGATACTGCAAGTCCAATCTGTTTCCCCGTTCTGTAGTTGCACAACCTTATCAAAGCACTATGGATTTAAATACTCCTACCAGAGTACTTTCCTTCAAGTCTGATATTTCATTTCCTTGCTTTACCTCTCATCCTTTTATTTCTCACAAAGGGAGATACATAGATTACTGGGCACGTTTCTTCCACAGTCTACATATGTTTAGGGTTTCAGAGTGGAGGTCTAGTTCAGGCCAAGACAATGAACAGGAGCAAAGCTTGATAAAGTAAGTCTGCATCAAGTGCAGAGAATTAAGCTGTCAAAAAGACACTTCCCATGCTCCTTACCACAGATGAGGAGGAAGGAGAAGTTTTGTCTGAACATCAGAGCTCCCACACAGTGAAGTTAAATACTGTATCAGAAAATTCTCACTCTTCAGATTAGCACGGTGTGGGAAGAAAGTGATTTTTAAGCTATTAACCACATCTGCTTGGATTCAGGAAGCAAGGGGGAGTGTTTTCTACAGATTCTGATATTTATCAACAGCAACAGGCAATCACAGGCAAGACTAGCAACACTACTACATCTGTAGAGAATCCTAGTGGAGTTACAATGCTACATCCTCAAAATATGAGTCTAGAAGTGAAAATGCATAATTTATCTGAAACTTACCGCAAACTTTCCCCCCAAAATTGGTAAAAAGGTGATTAAAATTAAAGACTCACTGTCATAACATAATATAGCAGTCTGACTTCACAATCACAGCAATAATACTGTTGTATTACAGCACTTGATTTAACAGTTTTGAAAGTCAGAGGGAAGTTTCCATCCCTAACTCACTGACTTTCATTTATTATCTTTGTAAATGATCTAGATGATGGGATCAAGTGTATCCTGACAAAGTCTGCAGATGATACCAAGCTAAGTGGGGAAGTGAACTCATCAGAAGGGAGAGTCACCCTCCAGGAAGACCTGGACAGGCTGCAAGACTGGGCTAACAAGAACCTTACAACGTTAAACAAGGACAAATGTAATGTCTTGCACTTGAGAAAACAATCCAGGAGTGCAGCACAGGCTGGGATCCACCTGGCTGGAGAGCAGCTCTGCAGAAAGGGACCCAAGGGTCCTGGTGGACAACAAGTTCAATATGAGAGAATGGTGAGCTGCAGCAGCAAAGAAAGCCAAGAGAGTGGTGGGTTGCATCACTAAGGGCATCACCAGCACAGATAAAGTCATCATCTCACTCTACTCTGTGCCTGTCAGGCCACACCTGGAATACTGTATTCGGTTTTGGTTCCCACTATACAAAAACGATGCGGACAGGCTGAAGAGGGTCCAGAGAAGGGCCACAAAGATGATCAAAGGCCTGGGAAGGCTGAGAGAACTCTGTTCAGACTAAGAAAAGAAGGCTCAGAGGAGTCCTCACTGCCATGCTCCAGTACTTGAAGGGCAGCTACCAGGAAGATGGAGATTTGCTTTTTACAAGGAGTCACATGGAAAAGATACGAGGTAATGAGTACAAGTTAATCCCAGGGAGATTCTGATCAGACACAGGAGGAAAATTTATCACAGTGAGAACAGCCAGCCATTGGAATAATCTCCCCAGCAAAGTGGTGGATTCCCCAACATTAGACACTTAAGATTCAGCTGGACAGGGTGGTGGGCCACTTTGTCTAGACTGCACTTTTGCCAAGAGATGATCCTTGAGGTTCCTTCCAACCTGGTGTTCTGTGATTCTATGACTTGCATAGGAAGGCAGAAAAACATACTGCAAGTATTTACAGAGGCAGGAAAAGTTTATCTTGGACAGTAAAAATACCTCTTGCAGGAAGTCTTCAAGAAGTCGATTAAACTTGTCTGCCAATTCATCTATTAACTGACTTCTTGCAATGTCAACCCTGTTAAAGATTGTGAATTCCTCATTACAGAGGGCGTGGTATGTTTTTGAACAGGCTTCCAAAACATCTATATCTGTGTGCTTCTCCACAATATCCCGGATTTGTCGCAGTAAGGCATCCAAATGCTACAAGATAAGGTATGGAAAAAGGTATGTATTTTTTTTTATATATATATATATATAATTTTATATATATATGTATACACATGCACATATTTTCAATTAACCTTAAAGAATTTTAAAAGATAAACTCAATGTATTATTTTTCTAACTATGATACAGAAGACAAAGCACTTCTGGAAAGCTAGTGAAACCTGTGAGTAAATTTAAAATCTATCTAGCAGAAATTAAGTAGGAGCTTGTCAAAGGCTTAAGATTGCATTTTTAGCAGTCATTAAAAACTTGCAATTGTAGGTATGCTTCTAACACTTCAATTTGCAATGACAACTGAACACAGAAGCATTTATCTGCCACTCACACAAATGTTTATACATTGTCTTAAAAGCTGTATGATTGAAGATTTAGTTTCGTACTGAAATCAAACTTCAGTTGTTCTTACATGCCTCCCTCAAACTGAGTTTCTCACTGCCACGCTATGCTGTCAACTAAACATTTTATTACGTTTTTGACCCTAATGATTTCCAACTACTTGCTTCACAATACAGCAAAACACTGCATCTGAGAAGGAAAAAACTGAGATGAGAACAGCTTACACACACTTCATCAGCATAGCAGACAAAATGATAGCAGTCACTACATAATTTGTGATCTAGTAGTTTTCTTCTTTGTGCAATGAAGATGGTGGCTTATCAGTTTCAGTGATCAGAAAAGGAAAAAAAAAAACTATTGACCTATTTCTGCAAGCTTTATCTGTCAGGCAGCATCCTCAGACATGACCATAACTCAACAATAAATTCTCTTGCATAGAGTTCATCTAACTGGCAAGATTCTTAGGACTTGCCAGACAGGCCTTAGAAAATTCAAACTTCTAGTATTTCCAAGAACATCAGCCAGTCACAGTTTTGAAGTCCAGGTCTCATTCTCAATTAGGATTACAATAAATAAAGTCTCACCAAAAAAAATGCACCTGCAATGGTGATTGAAAGTCCAGTGACTAATTCTAAATTCTGGGGTATCTCCTTTTGTGTTAAGTGCTACTGAATGTTTCCTTACCTTTTCTAATCGCCCTGTTGTATAAATTTCCAAATCAAAGTACTGTGGCAACTGCAGTAAGTTGGTGACTTTTTCTGCATCTACAGAATACTGTAAAATTGACAAGGAAAAAAGTTTAAATGAAAACGTCCTGGACAGCACAATTCATTATAGATCAAATGTTACTAAAGACTAGTAAGAAAAAAGCAAGACTTTTGCAGGTCATACAGGTAATCAGAAAAACTAGTTAACATTACACCAACAGTCCATGAGCAAGAAACCGAATTAAACTTGCCTTTGCTAGCAACTGAGGAAGTGCCACAGCAAAAAGTTCAGTAATTTTTGTCCTGTCATCCAACTGGGTTTTCTTTTCCTTTGCTGTCAGCACCTGAAATATTGGTATTGTGAGGATTTTACAACTTAAAGTTCTTGTGCAAAGTTTCATTAACTTTATTGAAATGACAATCAGGTACAGACCCCCTTCAATATATATGGCCGTAAAATATCAAAGTTTAAAAATAAAAAAAAATAAAATTCAGCACTCAAAAAAGCAACTCAAGTTATACCTAATACTACTGAAATTATCTTGAAAACAGAAGTGACAGCCTAGAACAAAAGGTTTACTTTCCCTGCAACAAAATACCATGATCAGAATGCTTTTCTTGACAATGCAAGCAGAGCAAACCTTTTCAGCTTGCTTTCAATTTTTAATTTTATTTACTCAATTCATATGTCAATCTGCTCTTCATAGAAGTTTCCCATCTGTACCTAAATGGGTTTCTTACCAAAAGCTGCACCAGTCTTGAAAGCAGATCACTTTCCTACTTAAACTCTGTATCATCACAGAAAAACCAATTGGTGAACTGTCTTCCTTCCAAAGAGACTACAACGTATATTTCCTTCCCCCATTTTGCCCTTTAAAATCGAAAATAGTTTTAGCATTCCCAAACATTATTTTTCTCCTTTCCAACCAATCTTTCTTTCAGATTCAATTTTGTATTACTTATAATAGTAAAAACAAATGCAGTAGTCCAAACACTATTAAGCATGTGCCAAAAACCAAAAAAGTGAACTAGCCAGGGCAGTCAGATACTGGAGGATGTGGAGACCGTAGTTGAATTTCCAAATTCAGTCCCCTCAGAAGCAATATCCTACAACCTCTTCCTTCTTCTCACACTGTCCTCCCCACATAGCAATTCCCAAATCTCTAGACAAGTAGCTTTTTTGCTTCCTACCCTTTTCCCTGTTCCTCTTCCCACAGGAGGATGACATTCAGCTGCTTGCCGAATTGTACAAAGCATTATTTCAATCAGTGCACTTTCCTGTCTATCCGTTAAAGCTGAAATTTAAGAAACAGATGTTAATACACAGCTTGATTTTTTGTTTTCAGCAAGTGTTAGTATCTTAAGGATCAAAATATATGTGGGGTTTTTTAAGGAAAAGAAAGGAGATTTAGGCCAACAGCTCATCTCTGGGGTGTGTGTGGCACAGGGGACAGAGAGGATAAGCACCTTATAAAACAACGGAAGAAAATATTTAAAATTATGGGACTATCACTGGGTGAGAGTGACAAAATAGGGTGAAACAAATAACCACATTTTGTAATAATCAGTCACTTTTCATTTTTCAGAGATCCATTCAATAGAACCCATGAATTACAGATTAGTTTGGTTTTACTGTCTCTAAAGAAATGGTGGTATTTTTCCATATGGTACTTTTAACACTCATTAAATGAACCAGTTTCTTAAGTTTCTCCAAAGCCAGAAGTGCAGCCTGAAGCACTGGAACAATGGGGAACTGGACACTGCATGCTTATTCCCCCTTTCTTTTCTTCCTACCATTGTTGTGTCTCTCTTCCACACCAGAACTGAGCTCTTTCAACACTTTCTCACATTTTTTAATTAGTATTAGTGATTCATTATAGTAACATAAAAACAGAGAAAATATGGGGACTCAAAGGTGAAAACATATCTCCTTTTAAGTCAAAAAACTGTAGAGCAATAGAAAGATCTACAAAAATCTCTTACGTTCTTCTCCATTGAGAGGCTCCTCCAACAGAAGACTGTTCATACATTCCCAGTCCTTCAAGAGGTCTGTTGCACAGTCCCACATGCTGTCCACAAGATAAGCAGCATGTTCATGCAACTAAAATAAGAACAGATTAAGAATTTTTCTTGATCAGCAATAAAGTTCATTACAGAACTTGCTAAACTACAGGGTATTTTTCTCACTTGGCTCCTGTCTGTGGCAAGAAAATAGAAAATTTTGTGAGCTCTCTGGTTCAACAGAAGACTTTTTTCTTTAATTAACTGGAAAAGATTAATCCACACTGCTACAAAGAGCAGTGCTAGAGGGGTGGGGAAGCTGTGGGGTTTTTTTGTTTGGGGTTTGTTGGGTTTTTTTACACCTCTCCCCTAAATCACAGTTTCTTTCCTCCTATATATTAGCATGAAGAATGCTAATTAGAATGAAGAATAGCAGAAGAATATTTGTTGGGAGTAGAGTTCACAGCCTGTTTCAATACCCTGCAACTTAACTTACTTCACTTTCCAAAAAGAAAAACACTAATGTCTTCACAAGATTAGCATTCGGACTTTGTCTTCCTCTCCTTTTTACTATTCCATCATCCTCAGGATCTCTGCGGCTGAAAAGCCTAGAAGAAAAATTATTTCAGAATAGGTTTGCTACAGTCAATTCGTACCAGGATATTGCTGTTTGCAAACACACACTTAATACCTTACTGCTTGGATTCACATTTTCTTTGGAAAGGAAGTAATTTGGGACAAGTATCATTTGAACAATTTCATAAATGCTGAGTTGGTATTTCAGCAACTGTTTCCAGTGGAATGCATAATTATAGCAAACATCAGTGATAACTGCAGGTGCTTGAAGTCCCATGCTCCTTTTCAGCAAACTACATTTTCTGAACCTCCCCACAGGCAACTTTAAAGCAGCAAATAAATACTAGAAGTAGTTCTGAACAGTGTAAGATGGATTTTTTTTTTCCTACACACCTGATAAACATGTTGAATCACTGTTCTGTTTTTTTTAAATGAAACAGTCACATTACCCAACTTGAAGGGTGGGGTGAGGGGGCACTACAAATGGAAAACCACTATTTCTATGCAAGCACGTTTCATGTATCAAACTACATGAACACTTTAAGATGTTTCACAGAACAAAGGAAGGATGGGAAAGGAGAAGACAGAAGTATGTTTTTATTATATTCCCTCTAGGTACAAGCTTTTAAAGAGCAACCTTCAAGCTTAGTATTTTCCATTCAGAAAAACGTCAACAGATAAAAAAACAACAGTGGTGTTACATTTTCTGTGAGTTATTTCTTAAGGCCACTTCATCATTTGGTTTTTCCTTTTAATTAAAACTAATGGGAATCATAGTATTAATGCACACACTAAAATCCAGAGGAACAAGAAGTTCATTACAATTTTTCCATCTTACTTTTTATAAAGGAATTCCCCTGCAGCAACTGCTACTGGCCGATGAGCTGAATAAACCAGATGGTAGACATTTTCACAGTCTTCTGCAGTCAGAACTTCTTCACTACTCCTAGGGTTGGGATGGGAAGAAGAAGAAAGAAAAAAAAATGCTGAGTTAACAGATTATGAATTCTAATGAGGGAGACCAAAATGAAGGAGAATCTAAACCTCTTCCCTTAATTGATCATCCTAAAACCCCAAACAAGATAGCTCAGTTCCAAAGTCTTCCTAAACAAAAATTACTGTTAAGTACGAGCATGTGGTATAAGGTTATGCCCAAAATTCAACTACTGTGTAATGTTCAACCCATCCTGTATTTTTTCAGTTCAAATATTCCACAAATGCTCCATATTAGGGAGGCAGAATTTATAAAGTTTCTTGCCTTTACAACTACTTAACTGTGGTAGATAAGTAACAGCACTGTTCTAGCCAGATTACTTTTGAAATTCCAGTTTGTCTGAGTATGAGACACGTAGATATTTCTTGAGACTTTGGATTATCTGAATTCTGTCAAGCTGCTGTCCTTGCCCACAGGTATGAGAAATACCTTTAAGTTTTACTATTTGTTTTAGGTCAGATAAGGAGTTATATATGTACTTACTGTAAAACAAGAGTGAGTAATTTTATTGCTTGGACTGCAACATCATATTCTTTGTCAAGAGTCATAGACACGATTCTATCCTAAGAACACAAAAGAAAGTATTTCAAAGAGGGGAAAAAAAGTGTAACACAGCTTAAAAAAATCAATATATACTTAAAAATACAAAGTTACACTAACCTTGAACCGACTCGTGAAGAGTTCCAATTTGGAATTAAGCTCTTTATTATAGTAAAGCCCTTGCAAAGCAGTTAGGCATTTGAGTCTTACTTCCCCTTGCTGAAATAAAATCAGGAACTGAATTAAAAGTCAAGTATAGGACACAGATGTGATCTTCATATCACACTGTCAAGATATACTACTGATAAACACGCTAATGACATAAGAATATGTCCTTGTTTGTAACAAGGCTATGAAGGAAAAAGAAAAAAAAGCAAACCACAAAATAAAAACAAAAAACCCCAATGTCTTCCTGCAGCTAATATCTCTAAGTCCAAATACACTTGTCCCATTCATTAAAGACATACTCAAATATTCAAGGTATGTACAATTCTGTGTGTTTCCTTTCACTTAAATTAAAACTGGCAGCATCTACCTCACTAACGACCATCTCCTGTTAGATCAGCATTACAAAATAGAGACAAATATTCTTTCTGAAGTACTTTCTTTCTCTACTTAAGCAGAGAACATGTTTTAAGGTACAGATGCAGAAATACTTTTCAAAAGTCTAGGACAACTTCATGCAGTTGATTATCACTCCTCTACCAGAGGTTATTGTTTTTTTGATACTAAACCCATGAACAGCACAGAATGAGTGAGCATCCCTTATTTGTTTCCATTCAAACTCCATAGCTTGAAGTCTCCAATTTAAGAACTGAGACAACATGCTGACTCAACAATGAAATAAAGGATTATTTGTAAACTCTGTTGACCACTCAAAGCAGAGAATAACTTCTAGCTGGTAGCTAGGAAGTAACAGCTTGAAGATCTCATCAGCACAAAAGGGGACTTTTGAGAGCTAGCTGAGAATGCTAAAAAGTTTCTTTACCTGGCAAAATAGAGAAACTACTAGGCTTTACAACTGGACTACTCCATGTGAAATCCCTTAATTTTAAATAATTTAGTATTAGTGGAAGTCTGTATCAGCAATAAATTAATAGAAAAAGCCATTTCCTTACAAATCTATATATGCTTTCTAAAACCATTCAAATTATTTAAGTCTAGTTTATATATATGTTAAAATGCCAGTGCTTCAGAGTGATAAGAAAAGCACTGACTGATTAAAACAGTTACAAGATCAGTACTTAGTCTGGCAAGATGAGCAACCAAAAAAGTGCAGTTATGCTTCACGATTCTGTTTCTTTTCCTCAAGGCAGCTCACCTTATCATGCATAGTCCACCCTACATATTTTAAGTAGCTGTCATTGAGAAAGGCATCACTGTACATCTTCATCCATATTCCAATCTCTTCAATACAGATAGCTCTTATTTCAGCAATTGCATCTCTGTGGAGAAAAGTGGGAAACAGGATCAACCAGATAAATAATCAGAATGTTTTTGTCACCAGCTTCCAAAATAAATTAATAAAGCTACAAATGACTTACTAAGAAAAACTTACCGGTATCTATGCACAAAAACACCTTTAAATATTGCATTCATCATGTTTTCTATTTCATCCTGATTTTCCTGAAGCTGAAAGAATGAACAGAGCACATACACAGTGAGCATCACAGATCAGATGGTGCTGATGCTAGACAAACTAAATAAACATTTGCAAGTGTGGCAGTTAAATCCTTTCCTGAAATATTCTCAGAACTGTTTCACAGTACAATATGCTATTATTTAAGGAATTTTATCTACCACAGCATAAAAATTTTAATAATTCTGACCACTGGGAAATTGTTCAACTGTGACAAAGACATCTTAAGTTTCCACACGCACTGTCTTAAATTCTTCATAAGATAACTTGATTTAATTTTCTAGCAACTTTTTAAATCCTTACTCAAACTGCAGGATCTTTGTGAGATGAACTGAAGACAAAGTTGTTAAATTATGTGAATTGTCAAGAAAGTAAAAATGGTAACAGTTAACAGCACTGAAGCTGAAGAGCAAAGGTGAGATGTTACCTTTGATCGTGAGGTTATTTCTAACGTCTAAAAAAACCAACCAAGCAAAAACCCTGCACCAGTTCCCCCCCAAAAATAAAAAGTTAAACCTGAATTAAATAGGGCTTGCAACAAGACAGCACTGTCAGAAATGAATGAGCAAGTCCCTTTTACACAAGAAGAAAGAAAACAGAAGTGGACTGCATTTTCAATCTTCATTGTGTTTTCTGTAGAAGGAAAACCCTCTGAACACACTTTGTGCTGAGATTGGTATTGACATCCTAAAAGCAGTATTTTGCCCCAAGATTGTGGAGTTCCCTGGAAGCCAAAAACAGTCAATGTATGGTAATTTTTGTTCCACGTTTAAGCTCAGTTTAGGAAACTAGTCAAGAAATACAATGAAACACTGACAACTTAAAGAATGAAACAGAGGGACTAATAACTACCTTTACACCAAACAAACAAGAAACAAAACCAAACCAAAAAACAAAAAAAACCCAACCAAATTAAAGAACAAGATCAATTATTGTAATTTCTGAACACTCATGCTATGCACACCAGCTACAGACAGGTGCACTAACCTCCTTTCTTTTTTGTAGTAAGAGTTCCAGCCTATCATTAGCTCGTTTCCCAATTATTTTATTTCGTTCTGCTTCATACTGCCGTTGTGTGTTGTCCATGTTAATACTAAGATTTAATGCCACATTCACTAAAGCAGTCATCAACTTCATGGCTACAAGAGAAGTTAAAAGGGTAAGGATTATTTAAAAGTTCACCTGATCTAAGAAAAATTGTAAAAGTCTTGATACCTCCTCTGGTTAACCCTTTCTGCATTTATGAAAATATATTCACTGTAAATTTCTTGACATACAAACTTCCGTGTTTTACCAAACACTGCATCATTACTTATCGACACGATAGATACAACACTGACATTCTGTTCTTTCCTGACAATTTTTTAATACTATAAGCATTACTGTTGAATTGAGATACAGGATATGCATTCCCCCAAAAATGAAGGTGGAATTTAAGATTTACAAACATAGGCCAGGAAATACTAAAAGGACTCCATTATGAGAATCAGTAGAATGGCATTACTAAATCATTCAACCTCAAATAAGCCAGAAGTTTCTTTCTTCAAAAGGATATGTCTTAGACCAGGAACACCATCATATCACACCATTCTTTTCTCTCAATTTATTTTTTCTTTAAATATTCCTTTATTTGCAGTAGCAGAGAAAAGCACATTAGCCAATTAGAAGCCAGAGGACTGACAAAAATGTAAAGTACACTTGAGTAGGGTTTTTCTGTGTGCTTTTATTTCTGAATCAAGCCTTTTAAAAACTGTGCAGACAAATATGCCTATTCCAGAATCCAGGAGGTGGTCAATAGTATACTTCTTTTCTTACTGACTTTTGTAACAACAAGGCATGAAAAGGGCTTGCATCAGCAGAGCATACACACACAACGTTATTAAACATGTATCACTAGCATTAAGTGTATAAGGCATAAAGACATGCAGATACATAAAAATACTGTTGCACACTGTGATCTCCAAGGATATAAAGATGAAAATATCAAGTCTGAGCAAATCACAGAAGCCAAAATGACTGTAAATAACATTAAATATGGATAACAAGGACTTTGTTGTCTGTCTCTATCCTGTATAATATACAGTTTTCAAGAATACAACCTGTAATCTCATATCTCCAACTTTCAGTCAGGCACAACTCAAATTAAAGAGAATAGTAAAAACTTGTTTTTTAAGAACTAGCATTTGTATTACTCATATGGTACAACAGTCAAGTCAGTGGGTGATACAGCAGAAACAGTATATTCTCCTGAAATAAAAGGTTTGTTCCTCTCTCAATAATGCCTTGGCTAGTGGGAGTCTCACAGCAGCAGCTTGATGTGCAGTGTGGTCGTGTATATTCCAGAGGGATGATCAATGAAATCGAAAAGCTGATCAGAGTCTGAACTGAAGCTAGCTGTAAATCAGCCAGTCCCAGTGAAGCT
This sequence comes from Hemiprocne comata, assembly GCA_020745705.1. Lineage (NCBI taxonomy): Eukaryota > Metazoa > Chordata > Aves > Apodiformes > Apodidae > Hemiprocne > Hemiprocne comata. The sequence goes on along the minus strand of CM036597.1, from coordinate 10,360,146 downwards.
AGTGAGAATTATTTCCAGTGTGGCAAAACACTCAAGTTTCTCATATAGTCTAAATTCACCTTGTTCAGACTAAAACTGCTATAATACAAGTGGACTGCTGCACAATCCCATCTGAGACCCTTCCTCATTAATCAACATGGGTTTAGGCCTTATCCAAGAAGCTTATCCTTTGTCCATATACTGGCACACCTCTTTAAAACACTCCATGCTTCACTCACGAGGGATTTCTTAATAATTTCCTGTGCAACACAGAACATAAAATGGAAGGAATACACAGATAAATATAATCCACTGACCTGCCAGTGTGCTAGTGTGCCGAAAAGCTCTGACTTGGGAGTCTGACAGCCCCGTAAGCAGTGAAATGACAGTATCCATCATATATTCATCATATATGATGCTATATTGACATTGTCGGACGAGTACTCCAATGAACTCACAAAAACTGGATTTGAATTTCTTCCACTGGGGACCAGCCATAGTTAGTGGATAATCTCCACTATCCTATTAAAAAACAAAAAGGGAAACAGGAAACTCTTTCAAACATCTTAGAAGTTATTTTATTTAATAAAGATTAAAAAGAGAGGAGTACAACTTTAAAGTTTCAATCTCCAATGCCATAAAACCAATCCATTAGGAGAATGTGATTCCACAAATCTGCATGTACGTTGCAACTCGGGCTTGTTATTTGTAGAGACAACATTTAAACAAGTCCTACCATACAAGCTGCATATAACCAGATATACTGAAGTAACTACTAATTTATTCTTTCTGTCTTAATGCCTTAGAAGCCATTCCTACCCCTTACAAATCTGCTTCAGATTACACTAGAACAAAAGAACCATCACACAGTTAGTTACCATGTTTAGGAACTCTCAGTTCAGAACCATGATAAAGCTTGCATATGAGACTGAAAATCTGAGGTCAAGAAATGACCTACTGTAATACCTTGAATGTAACAAATGTGCATTCCTCTCCTCATCTGGGAACCTTTACCAATAATGGTAAAGTGACGGGGGGGAGGAAATGGCAATCATTTGTATCAGTACTTCTGTGATCAGCTTCTTTAAGAGGCTAAACAACATTACAGCTCAAAAACGAAGAAGGTATCCATGAAAAGGGATTACAAATCTGACAGTCGTTTATTAGAATGTTACAAGAAAGAGTGAGCATAACTTCATGATAAAAAACCCTGGACAGCTGAAGCTTTATGCATTTTGTACAATACTGCCTTACAATAATCACATCTATTTATGCATTGAGATAGCTCTAAGTAATACTAAAATCCTTTTAAACAAAACTTACTACATTTTCTCCTCTATTAAAGTTACCCACGTTTTTGGGTTATAAAAGGAGGTAGGGGTGTGTGGAAATTATTTCTGTATTAAATTTGGGGAAGAGGTTTTAAAGATACCTTTACATTCTCTGGAGCACAGCGTGAAAGGAATACCACTCAAAAATAAACCAAAAAACCAACCAACCAAACAAAAACCCCAAACCCCTAACAACTAAAAAACCAACACATCTCACTTACCCCAACACTCACTGGAACACAAAGTGACAACTGAACGTAAAAGTAGTTATAACCTCCTTGAAAGGCACAGAGTCTTCAATTGGAGAAGAACAACATTCAAAACCCCAGAATTTGCAGATTAATGAAAGCACAGAAATAAATTTAGCAACCATTTTAAAAATAAAAGATGACTTAAAAAGGCCTTACATACACAGCAGGAAGAGGGAGGCATCCCACACAGCTCAACAGTAGCAGTAGTTCCCACTGCTCACAAATTTGAAGTTGATACTGATTTCTTAAACCATAAATAAAAAAAGTTATACATATACAGAGCTTTACTCCCTATCCTTAACAAATTCACTGAAATAAGGAAGTTCAAGATTTTCATTCCTAGAAGCCCTGCCATTTTTGCAGCTCACCTTACCTTTGAAAGCAACCTGTATCAATGTGATCCAGTAAGATTAGGAGAGATAAAATAAAAAATTTGTATCAACACATTATCGGCACTTCATTAAATTACCTCATCAAATTCTTCAGTCATTTTTCGGATTATTTCAGAATTCTGCATATGTCGGAACATCTCTGCTGTAACAACTCCTGCAGTTTAGATATCAGATTATTAACACTTTTAATATGGAAGAGGCAGATGAGAGATCACATTTCCTGATACATTGTACAAATGAACCATTTTCGGCTAACCTACAGATTATACATGTATTTTTTAAGAAGTTGCACATTTATTTTAGCATCCATGTATAACAAGCACTCAGCACCAATACTGTTTCATGTGTGTGCATGTACACCCACCTCTAAAATGAACTCGTTCACTCATATTCAGAGGTCAAAAGACACTTGTGCCAGACCTCTTAATAGCTGAGAGACTACACTAATCTGAAATGACCTTTTGGGACTCAAGATTCTAAATGGTGTAAGACAATTTTAAACAGTTCTATTGCTATTTATTATCTTCTGAACGGTAATAAACACTGTGATTTCAGGCAATTTCTATTTGTCTTAGCCTCAGATTGTTAGAGTGTAAATGGTGACATAAAAAACAAATAGATCTTCTAAAGTTTACTGCAACTATACTGAAAAATTTATGTCAAGGATAATCTCAGAAAGCCTTAAAGATTTGTTTTACTTGGTAACAATAATCAAAAGGTCACTGATTTTGAAAGCATGGATAGCCTCTGAGGAATGCTATTAGCTTTCTGGAGATTTATGCATTTTAGAAGTTTATCAGGACAGAGAAACACTTGAGCAGAACAAATTACATCCAGTCCTATTCTATCAAGCGCAGTGAGACTGCAGGGTAAGTTACCTTCTCCACTTCAAGAGGAAGTGAGGAGAAAAATAATGAAGGATGCAAAAATGAGGAAAGAAAATGAGAAAATATAGAATAAAATACAGAAATACAATCTTACTGTAAACAGGCTACCATGAAGCTCTCCATATTATCTTTTAAATCAAGCTTCTCAACAAATCTTATGAAACACTCTTAAAACACTCAATTACAAGAAGTAGGTAAATCCAAACTAGAATTCCAAGGCTGAATAAGCTAAACTACTAATGTTTAAAAACAGAGATGGTTTTCTGAGTTAACAGGAGCAGAGTAAGATGAAGTGAGTGTTAAGTACCAGTACTGCATTCTCTCTGGTGCAAATTCGAAAGCCTTAATCTATGCCTTTAAATGCAGTATAGTATTTCTAGACCTCCTGCTCCCAAGGTAAAAAATACTAGTTTAATTACAAGAACCTGATAATGTAAACTAGCTAGAGGGATGGACCAGTCCTACAGTATATGTAGGATAAAAGCAAGGAGGAGAATCCTACTGAAATATTATTTAAATGGATGAGTAAAGACTTCGTTATCTTACCTTTGCAGCCTGAACACTGAATAAAGAAGTTAATGAGATCAAGAAGTGCTATATCTCTGTCATGTTTGTATGACTCTATCCAGTCATCCACTACAGACTGAAAAGAAACAAACATAAAGGCACTTTTTAGTTTTCATATATTGAAGACAGTCAGTGCTATTTAACAGCTTTCCAGTAAGTGATTCTTGTGCCTTGGTTTTTGCTTAATACAAAACAAAATTTTTGATCGATCCCTTGCTGCTATAATTTCAGTTTTCAAGAAAAGAACTAATTTTATTCTATAACTATATTAATGTATGAAACTAACACCTGAACATAAGCACAGGAATACCATATAGTCCTACAGTAACTTTTTTTTTTTCAGGAATAATGCAAAAAAAAAATTGTATATTTTACATAAACAGGTTTGGGGTCTTTTTCTGGTTGTTTTTGTTTTTTCTAGTGACGCTTCTCTAAAGATACTATTTAGGTGTCCAGTTCCAAAAGCTACAACTCCCAATACTATTTAAAAAATGCAGCCCCTTTGGTGAACTGTGCTCCACCATCACTAGCCATACTGGATTAACAGCACTGCCCTACACTCCGTGGGCATTAATTACTCTGTATTCATAAACCAAACAGGAACAAGAGTATTTTTCAAAAAAACTTTAAAGGGACCTTACATTCAATTATGTTTAAACCATCCACGTGTATAATACAAACTGTCTACTGCTGGAGTCATGAAAACACACATCACACAATTCATTTATTAACACAGGCACAAGAGGCTCACTTCAGCATCAAACTCTGTGTTGCTCTCACAGGCAATAATACTGTGAGGACAAATCACCATGCAGAAGAATTTCTGAACAGAGATATAAGTTAAATCCCTCTTCTTTAATTTTGATCACAGTATGATGCTCTTCATCAGCAAGACAAAAAAAAAGACAAAACTTTAACAAACTGTCAGTCTTTTAAGTAGGAGCAGAACCTACAAATTAAGACTGATTTATCTGTGGAAAGGGGGAAATAATTCGGGAAACATCTTAAATTAGGCTTATAAAGAAGGTCACTGTACAAGAACAAGATTATGCTAGGAATGGGACACATATTTTAGTGAGGCTTGTTTTCAGAGTTTATTTTAAAGAACCTCCAGCAAAACAGTAGTTTCTCCAAACATTTTATCTCAGTGGATGAACAATCTGTTTTTGTCAGAGAAAAGACACTAACTCAGAAGAAGGTATGGAACAGAATTCAAAATATAAGTTACTATCAAAATCTTTTCAGGTAAGCAAGTGCTGAGGGCCACAGAGAAAATTTTTGACACTGAGTGCTGAAGTGTATTTAACTTTAGAAATACACTAATTTTTTTTCTTCCTTAATTTTGACAAAAAACTATTAACTAACATTCACTCTATTACGCAGGTAACAAGTCTCCAATTCAACAGAATAATCAGGCCTAGCAAAGGTCCATTTTGCTCTTGGAAAGCAAAATATTTTTACTGTATCTCACTTTAAACAGTTTCATGTTTACGTGTACAAAGATACAACTGCTGACAACTGGCTGAAAATGTAGCACACACCTAGCAAGCAAAACGTACAGTTTTTTCCGCTTGCTTTTAACTACAGCAGAACAAAACAAATGACAGATGTATCAGGATTTCTCTGTGCAAATACACTAAATTAGTCTGTTCTTTTTTAAAGTCTGAACTAAATTTCTGCCGAGAAATTCAGGCTTCAAGGTTTCCAGTTCTAATGCAGGAGCCTACAAATGTTGCTAGGACTGCACACAGACCCTGCTTCCTGCAGGCACATCACGGAAGCTGTCAACTCTAGATTTTCAGTCCCAAAGATAGTGTCTTCAAAGCTGCTGAGGAGTCACATGAGTGAGTCAGCAGGAAGGCTTCATGGCTGACAAGCTTACACTTTAGCTCTTGCTCCACTGAAAGATTCACACAATCAGGCAAATGCATTTCCCATGTAACTAACTTAAAAATAAGTGCTACATTTCTCCATTGATTGATTTCAGTCCTACTAGTAAATGCAGTGGAGATACTACCTAGAGCAGAGACTTCAAACAGGTTAAAATTTCTTTACCCAAATTCCACCTGATTAGAGTGTCATAATACATTTCAGCAACTCAACTTAGGGGAAATTTTAAGAGTAGCCCTGACGTTGTAGCTAGTGATTTTACCTTGGGTGAGAGAAAAGAAGCAAGTATTTATTTTCAGGCAATACCAGATAGTATCTGGGAGCACCTACTAGAAACTACAGATTTCTTGTTAAGTTCTATGACAACTATAGCCATAAACCCCATCTGTATTTAGTTACAGCCACAGAAAAAGGACTTTAAATCATGTAATCTAAAATAATCTTTCTTCAATCAGGATGGTGAAAATTCACTTTGAATTACAGTTTGAATTTTGTTACTATATATGTGATTATTCATGCCTCACATTTAGAAATTAAAAACCTCAAAAATAAAAAAATCATTTTTTTTTTTTTAAAAAAGTCTTACCTGCATAGCACTCTTGCCCATTTTAACTACCTCAAACAGCATCATGTTTTCCACACCATTCTGTTGGTGATGTCCATTCATCCGATTTGGACCACCAGGCTTCCCTCCTCCGTTTCCACTTTTCCCCTTCTCTGCTGGTCCTTTTTTTCCTTTTTTACAGGTCTGCAATCACACACACACATGAACAAGGAGTTTTAACTGGTTACTACATCGTGATTAAAAAAAATTACTATTCAATTATACACAAGGCCTTTCATTTTCAGGAACCAGACTTAAAATCCCAAGTTGAGAATCCTGAGTGATACAAAGACCAAAGAGAATTCTATGGGTTGCATGTCCTCCTTCCCCCATTTAAAATCTTTAGCAACTAAAAATGTGATTAGTGATAGTAGATGACACAAAAATTTCTCGTATTTAAATTTTAAAACAATTATACAGATTTTATTTAAAACTGCTATGGCAATTCCCTCAACAAAGTCTCCTCTGCAACTCGTTAACCTTTAGTTTTTAATTCAAGCACACATTGGCAGGCGTGGGTGAGGAAAAGCAGACAGGTGTCTTTGTATTTGATTCCCCAAAGCAAGTATGACTTACAGAAAGAAGAAAGAAAAAGAGATTAAACAGAAATGACTGTTAAATAAAACTATTTATCACCACCTCTTAATAGCTGGACAGTCTGTACCAGTACAGATATATGGGGTGCCCAGCAAGGTGGTCACAGCCCAGGCCAGCCATGGCAATTGAGGAACTGTGGTGGGTTACCAAGCCAATGAGAGGGCAGAAGCCACCCAGGCAGGGAAGACACCCATGTGATGAGGGAAGAGAAGGGCTAGTAACCAGGTTTAGACCTCCCCTCTTGGGCAGTGTGACCTCCTGACTGTGACTTACTTAAAAAAAAAAAAAAAGGAAAAAAAAGTCTTTTATTTGAATTACTGGTTTCTGTTCACTTTTCCCATTAAGAGAGAGCCAGAATTAATGACAGCAACCAAAAGATACTCTATTAGCACCAAATTTAAGTACAGGATAGATCAAATGCAGAGACACTAATCAAATCACTGCTAATCTTTTTCGCCTCCACCAAGGAAATACCATGCAAATATTAGAGACGAAGCATTTCAATGCAAATACAAATATGAACTCTCTTCACAGAACACTTGTATTTTCAGAAAATATTCTGAGCTCATTCAGCTTCAAAGCAAGTGCTGAACTGTTAAGTTCATAAAAGCAGAAGTGTATCAGTATCCCTGTAAACTTCACATACTTTTCCTTTGCCTTGTTTCTGGTTTTTTCCTTCAATATCCTCAAAGTCTGTATCGGAAGAGAAGTGTGTTTCAGACTCCCTGCAAGGATACAAAGACAAACCATTTACACATTTAATCAGAAATATTCTTAAATGTACTACATGAAGTCATAGCATGGTCTCAGTACAGTAAGTCAACCCTAATAGTGAAATTGCTTTTTTAAGTCTACTCTTGGGGAACAGATGAGAGCATATGCTTGCACCCACACCCCACCCTGCCTCCTCCAAACAATCTACCTGCAAAGAAAGCCTTATAGTAATGTTAAGAGATGTGAAGGTGGATAGAAAATAGCAACAGACTGGGAACCTTGCTTTTGGCTTGTAACTTTCAATATTACACCATCCCAAAAAGCAAAGAGCACTATAAATATCTGCTACAAATACTTAAACAAAACTAAATGAAAGAATAAAAAACCCAACAAGAAAACAAGTAATCACCACCTTCTCTCAATAACCAAAGTGTCTCAGCAGATCTCTTAATGCTATGTTAGGAACTAAGCAGTTAAGAGGTATGTGCTTACGTTGAAAGGTACAGGTAAGAAATGTAGGTGAGGTTTCTCATCAAAAAAAGCCTGTGGTTCTGTTTAAGGCTTGTAATATAAAGAGATGTTGAACAATACATGAACTTTCTCATTTAATTTTCCCCATTCATTAAAACATGCTGCACTGATATATAAACGCTCTATTGCCAACACTGATGGGGTGTGGGTGTGAAATCACCTGAATTATTAATAGAGAATGCTTCGCTTATTTATTCTCTATTTCTACATTTCCTGTAGAACACAACTTAAATGATGCTACTAGATCTTGCTTGAACACATACAGGCAGTACGATGAATTCCAGCTGCCATCACAAACTTTTGATACACACTTCCTGATTAAATTTATCAATGCAATCATAAAGATGACCAGGGGCACAGGAGACCCATTCCTATGTATTTATTTGAAATGCTCTAAAACAACCCCTAAACCTAAGGTCTTCACACTATTGCAAGTGTGAGACTTATCAACAGCTGTAGAAACAGTATTTCATATTAAACCATCTTCCAATTTAGCTTTATTTCTCATTAAAAGGAAAAAAAACCACACAACCACATTGATACATCATCACATCTTTTTGTCTTTTTAGATTTTATACCAATTTAATCCATTTCATCAGACTGTTGAAATGTATTCATGCCAGTTTCTAGACAAGACTGAGGAGAACTGAATTATTTTGATCTGCTTAAAATAATTTTATTCCTTTAACAGAAGTTTAATCTACACCCAATTTTACATCTTGGAAATTCAAATGCCTATTTCTTAAAAGCTGTAGGAAGATGAGCAAGCTAATGAAATGATGTCAAAAAACACCAAGGAATGGATGCCTGGGGGAACCTAAGAATATGGCTTTAATGAAAGCATTTGGCATTAGGTATTTTAAATATCAGGCAACCTGCCCCAATTATTAAGGGCAAATACCTCAACCACTTCCTCTCACTCCATAATGAGTCTTTAATGAAGAAATCATTTTTTGGCATTCCAAATCAGAGTTTCTTATTCAAACATTACATTTTGAAAGACAAAATCCTGAGAAATACATCACATCAACCAAAAAGTTTCTTGTCACAATAATCTTTGCTGGTAGAAAGCTAAATATTGATTAACTAAGCACTTCCAAAATACTTATTTTCATTAATGCTACATATTCAAGAAATAATTCAGACAACATTTTATTAACATCTCAATAGGAAAAAAAAATATAGAACCCTATTCCCTTACTTAATTTTCTCGTTTCCAAGAGAAAACCAACCATACGTATTAAAAAGAGACTAGTACATTTAAAAGAGACAGTACATTTAAAAATGAAACTACAAACTTACTGAAGGAGAGTAAAATCAGTTGGTATTTCTGGAGCTGCTATCATTTCTTTATCATCTTCTGGAACACCACTGTATTAGAAAGATATTCAAAAACCAGTCTGAAGTACAAGCTTACTCTTCCTTCTTCCTTTGTAGTGGACAACTTCTATAATAAAAAAAAAAACACAGTGAAATTTCTTCTACATACAAAGGGGCAAAAAACTGGAAACAGAAAATTCAGTTCACACCACCCTGTTTCTCAGCAAGGGTTTCCCTGTTTAAAGACAAAACCATCCAGAGGCCAAAAAATAAAACTTCAATAAGGCCAAGTGCAAGGTCCTGCACTTGGGTGGGGCAAACCCAAGCACAAATACAGGGTGGGCAGAGAATGGACTGAGAACAGACTTGGGGGGTACTGGTTGATGAGCCAGCAGTATGTGCCTGCAGCCCAGAAAGCCAACCGTTATCCTGGCCTACATCAAAAGAAGCACGGCTAGCAGGTCAAGGGAGGTAATTCTGTCCCTCTGCTCTCAAGTGTTTAGTTCTGGAGTCCCCACATAAGAAGGATATGGAACTGTTGGAGCAAGTCCAGAGGAAGGGGATGAAGATGATCATAGGGCTGGAGCACCTCTCCTATGAAGACAGGCTGCAAGAGTTGGGGCTGTTCGGCCTGGAGAGGAGAAGGCTCCAGGGAGACCTTAAGGCACCTTCCAGGACCTGAAGGGGCTACAGGAAAGCTGGGGAAGGACTTTTTACAAGGGCACACGGCAACAGTACGAGGGGCAACAGTTTCAAACTGAAAGAGGGTACATTTAGATTAGATCTTAGGAACAAACTCCTGAGGGTGAGACACTGGCACAGGCTGCCCAAGGAAGTTGTGGATGCCCTCTCTCTGGAAGTGTTCAAAGCCAGGCTGGATGGGGCTCGGAGCAACCTGGTCTAGTGGAAGGTGTCTATGACCATGCAGAGGCATTGGAACTAGATTATTTTTAAGGTGCCTTCTAACCGAAATCATTCTATTCCATTCTATGATTCTATGTTTCATACTTTTTACTCTTCTTATCATCTTACTGCAAAATACCTCCACAAATCTTAAAAAGTATCACAGTAAAATATAATATAAAAACATGTGGCAAAAAAACATCTTCTGAATAGGATAAGCAAACTGGAATGGTTTTAATTAATACCTTGCAAGTACTAGCTTTTATTTCTAGATATATACTATATTTAAGTTTCAACTGTAACACCATGAACGCAGAGCCCAGACTTACCAACACTAGGATATTTCTGGTTAACCAAACCAAACCCAGATTTGACCATAAATTTAAATAAAGTACAGTATGTGTACATTTAAGGGCATTATGTATATCAATTTTGTATCTCCGATTCGTAAACTTCCATGACATTTTCCACAAAATAAGTTCCTATAACAAGTTCTTACAACGAGCTGTTTGACAGCTCCCTGTCTCCCCCAGTTGATAAACCAGATTAACAACAGTTTTAACATTTAAAGCATTTGACAAGCCTAAGAGTATCAAGGATACTATCCACATGTTAGAAAGAAAAACATCAGAAACAGTATAGCGTTTTATCGGGAAAATGTAAGATTGTTAAATACTTGCTTTTCAACTTAATTATAATATTGCCATCTATTCATGAATTTTGTTATTTAGCTAATTTTCCTATATTTAAAGGAGAAAAAAACCTCACTGGATACTTTAAACACTAGATGTAATCATGCAGACTAAAGTTTTCTGTGTCAATGGCCTGCCCCAGAATAACCTTTATAAGATTAAATTAAAAAAACATGATGTGCAGGTATTTTAAAGATACATAAGGAGAAAAATCTCGAGTCGAAGTCTGCTGACAGCTCACTTTGATTTGAAGGAAAGATTTAATTTTGGCATGCTAAGCACATGTTGCTTAATGTCTGGTAGGTATGCTTCAGAGACTGCATTTCAATTGAGCATGTAGATAGAGGCTGCACATTTTTTTTCCTGCAAGTGCTTATTCTGAATGATAGGGGCCACTGTAGCTGAGAGAAACCATAAACTCTGAAGTTCTTTCTTCACATTTCACACATTCCACCACAGTAGAAAGAAACAGTGGCAAAAAGAGAGGAGGTTCAAGATAGGCGGGTGAATCTCAAAATACTCTGCAACTACTAAAGTATGTTCCATCCAGAACACAGTAGAAGATAAAAAGCTTTAAAAACATTGCTGCTGCAGAATGGCAGCAACCTTTGTCACCACATTCCTCCTTTCTCCAAAACCACAGGGGCACATAACCAGTATGTTTCATCCCTTCCTGCTCCATCTGTACACTCTTTTTAGCAAACATTATTTCACAGGCAGGGCAACACCCCCTCCCCAGCCATTTATCTTTGTAGGCTCTGCCATTCACCATCACCTGATTCAACTCTCCAATAAAATGGGGAAAATATACCTCAATCATTTTTTCCCCTGGATTATCAAGTTGAACTGGTTCAACAGCAGGGATCCAAAGCCAATGCACAGGAAACACAAGACTGAAGCCATGAGAGGGGAGGGAAGAGTAAAACTCCCTTCTTTGGTGGCAAGGAGGTATTGTGCCATCCAGGCTGTCTGTAGAATTATATGCACAGTTGGCAACATATCAAAATGCTCTACACTTCAGATTTTATTTTATTTTTTTAAGATTTGCTGTGATATCACAGCACACTTCAGTGCCTTGGTCATCAGGCTAGCACCTGCTCAGAGGTGCACCTTGGGGGGGGGGGGGGAGAAGAAAAAATAGGAGAAAAAAATTAGCTGTAAGTTCAACCTATCAACATGTTATTTGACACTTTCTAGTTTACATTTTTCATAGTTAAGAAGCAAAACACATACCAACGTGACAATCAGGATGCTTACATGCCAATTTTGTGTTATGGCTCATTAATGCTACCCATTTACAATACTAAAAATATCTATCCCATAAAATGTGAAAGTACTGAAAAAGAAGGCAACTAAACCACAGAATTAATACATTCTTAACTTCCTCTATGAAAAGCAAGTCTATTGACCTATCAAAATTTGCAAAAAATCTCAATAACGTTTCTTGCGATCACAGAAATATTTTAAAGAAATAAATCAGATACAAAGCTATGAAAAAGGATGGGTAAATGACTAAAATAAATATTCTCTACATCAAACAAGCCAAATAAATCAGTCCACAAAACTAGCTGTCTGCAATTCATATCAACTTGAATTTCCTGTAAGAACCTCTCATCTTAGTACAAAGCAAGCATGAGAGGAAACGTGGCAGTTTGGTCAGAATCACCTCATAAAACAGGAAAGAAATGGCAAGTTCTTGCTGGATGCTAAAGCATAATGCTACTAAGGTATGTTTCAAGAATTCTTTTCTTGAAGGAAGAAAAAACTTGGCCTTCATGAGTGCAACTATATACCAGAGTATGAAAAACAGTAGCTGCAGATGAATGCCTTGCAAGAATATATGAGGCAAGACCATCAGGTCTAGGGAGGTTCTCCTCCCCCTCTACTCTGCCCTGGTGAAACCACACCTGGAATATTTTATCCAGTTTTGGGCTTCCCAATTCAAGAGAGACAGGGATCTACTGGAGAGAGTCCAACAGAGACCTATGAGGATGATTAAGGGACTTGGAACATCTCTCCTATGAAGAAAGGCTGAGAGAACTGGGGCTGTTTAGTCTTGAGAAGAGAAGGCTGAGAGGGGATCTTATTAATGTCTATAAATTTCTAAGGGGTGGGTGTCAAGAAGAAGGGGCCAGTCTCTTTTCAGTGGTGTGCAGTAATACAACAAGAAACAGTGGCTATAAGCTAGAACATACCAAGTGCCACCTCAACATGAGGAGAAACTTTATTACTGTGAGGGTGATGGAGCCCTGGGACAGGCTGCCCAGAGATTCTGTGGAGTCTCCTTCTCTGGAGAGTTTCAAAACACGCCTGGATGCTTTTCTGTGTGGCCTGCCCTGGGTGATCCTGTTTTGGCAGGTGGGTGGGACTAGATGATCTATAGAGCTCCCTTCCAACCCTTAACATTCTATGATTCAATGAAGACTGTAAGGGATCTCCAATATCAAGCTCAAACTCCAGAAATGACCAAAGAACCCCTTGCATTTTCCCAGTAGAAGATAATTTTAGAGGATTTACATATACCCAGAATGTGTCACAGCAGGGTGAACATAGCCCAGCATGCCCAGTTCCTCTGGGCAACAGAAGCTGCTCAAGGAAGAACACATTTGCTTGCTCATTAGCAACATTTTCCAGGAATACTTTTTCCAGGATCCAGAAATAATGCAGGGATTTTTTTTCAGCCAGAGAGGCTGTCCCTATATTTTATAACCCCTTATCAATATTTATTCCATTGATATTTCCCATTACTTTTTGAACTCAATATTCAGCAGCAATGGTATTCCACACAAAACTCCCACAGCCAAACTCCATACTGCCAACTGGCATGTTCTTTGCTTTGAATTTATCACTTTCCAATTCTGGTGTTCTCTTGCTTTGGTATGAGAAAAGACTGCCATTGGCCATTCCCCATTATCCTTGACCTCAGTAAATGCCTTCTGGAAATTCAAGACTCATGTCATGTTTTCTTCATGCACACACTTGATGACTCAATTCAAAGCACCCAGTTTGGGAAGTCAATGGGATGGTAAAATGGTCCATATAAGCATCCTATCGGGACTTTTAAAATATGCCAAGTTCATCACAGTGCAGTCTGAAAAGAGGTAAAATTCTTGCAGATGCCATTCCAAATGGTGAAAGTCTACATTATCTACTAAATTTACACTACTAAGCAGATTATTTTAATAAGCTGAATCTAAACTGAAGTGCATTGTAAGAAGCAGTTCCTTTTCAGTTCCTTTTTTATTTTCACAGATCCCAACTTTCATTTTCCCAAGCAGATACTGAAACCTTAAGTCTGTGAACACTTTCCGAAGTCACTCAGCTTTGCGACATCATAATTAAATTATTAACTATAAAAAGAAAATGTATCCTGCTGAAAGATCACAAGGTGGAGCTCTAGCCTAAAGCTAACAGAAGAAACTCCAAAAGACAGGTCATCCAGAGGTTGACCTAGTTATTTCTGTGCAATAAACTTTGCAATAAAATGCTAAAATTGCAATAATACTGCAGCACATTTCCTTTAGATTTATTTTTAGATTACATAAAGACACCAGAAGACTCCTGTGTCTTTTCTGAAATAAATGCATATATGTTTGATTCAATGACTCTTCCAAAGATAGAAATTCATACAGCTGCTGTAGTATTAATAGTCTCAGTATTTTGTTCTCAAAAGCGAGCAGGAGAATTTCGAAATACATTTTAATAGCAGAAATAATGCATCCCTTTATTATACCTTGCCTGCAACATTTTGCTAACAAAACATTAATGAACTAAAAAACCACGGGAACAACAGAAAGTAGTCCAGGAACACTAATCATACATAATGTTGCCAACTCTAAATGTAACAGGAGTTTCTATTTAAAGCAATTTGTCTGAAAAAAGTGAGTTAAACATGAAACACTATAAAGAACTCAAATGTGTCTTCAATGGAAAACAAATTTTTATTTTAAAATGCTATTTTTCCCTAACACATGAATAATTAATTGAGGTAGGTTGTGATTAACTCAAATATACTGGCCAAATGTTGAGATCTGGCATAAGTTGACAAAATTCATCAGCATAATTCACACAATAACATATGCCATCAGCAGCTGCTGAGTGCTACCTGTTCTCTCACAATTTCTATTACATGCACAGATAGGTTAAACAAACATTAGTGTCATTCAGTGTGCAGCCTTTGTTAAGGGAATATGCATATACACACACACAAAATATAACTAATCATAAGTCTGTCCCAGAAGCTTGTGTGTCATACACTTCTGCACATGCAACAACTGGACTATCAGTTACCACGCTCCCAATGACGTGTTTCAGGTACATGGGATTTTTTGTTTTTGTAATTGGTTGGCATCTATTATCTGGAAGTTTTATAAGGCAAATCAGTAAAGCAGTTATTTTTCTGTGCAAGACAGAAATGCAAAGTTTTAAAATGCCTATGTGGACAGGACAAAGATTTTGGAAAAGTGGGATGGCTGTTCAGAGATGTATTGATTTTCTTCCTGTAATTCAGTTAATGACCTGTAAAATAAAGGACCTCTCTTTCTTAATTCAGAATATTAGAACTTCTAAAATTGTTATGCTGAAATGTGTGGCTGAAGATCATCCCTGAATTATTTATCTATTCATGAGAAATGCTGATGCTTCAGAACCAATTATGCAGCAGTAACAGTCCAAATGCTACTCTGATACAATTTAAATAGATGATCAGAAGTATGTCCAGTATTTTCCCTTACTATTTTAGAAGAAAAAGCTGCTACCAACTATGTTATAAACCTCACTCCTTTTCTGAGAAACTAGAATATGTCTAAACTTTTGTTTTGTAAAATAAGGTTTGGTTGTTTGTGGTTTTTCTCCCCCAAATAAGCATGCTTCTTCATAAGTGGATTTTTAAGCAAGATTTTGAGCAACTGCATGGCATTCCTTCCCTACAGCCCTGAAAGAGTATGTTATTTCTACGTGTGTGATTTCTGCTAATATTACACAACCTAATATTTCAGCTGCCAACAGGCTATAAAGTAATTCTGCAATTTGAGTAAAATATAGAAGACACACTTCAAGTAGCATTCCATCTTGCAACAACTGTACTTCAACATGATTTAGTTATAATCCTATCAGCAGTTTTGATCATATTATGACAGCATAATCAAGACTGAACTGAATAATAATACAATTAATACCCTTAGATGTGTGGTTATTTTTGTGCTGTTTGCTTAACAAATGAGTCCTGTAATTCCTTTACAAGAAGACCTGAACTAGACATCATCAATCGACACACTTACATTTACATGCTTACCAACAGACATGGGCTGTATACACAGTTTGTGGCACCCAAGTCACTGAACAGTTAACACTCCAAAGAACCTAAATTATCTAATTTATACAGGTTTTATCTTTTCAATACCTTTCTTCACTATTAATTTTTTTCTGAACTTTCAGCCCTTACACCCTTTCCACACATCTTTGTCTTCCTCTTTCAGAAAAAGAAAATGTAACGTTACAGTGGCTGTTGATATTATGCCCTCACAGTATCATTTTTATTCCATGGCCTGCTCTTTATTCAATTTTTATGGTATTTGCTCTTTAGTTCATGCAACAGGTCTGCTGATTAAGTGGGAAAGAGCCATCTCATACCATGCTTTTCTGACACTGTAGGCTGCTGCCGAAAGCAGTAGTCTTCCTTCCCACTCCCCAAACACACACAAAAGCTTCTGCTCCCTTCTAGCACTCAAATAGAACAGCAGCAAGCAAATTACGAAAACAGAATTATTTCCTCCCCCCATGATTAGATCTCTATTGGAACAGCCAACTGAATCAAGTCCTCCTGCAGCCACACAAGATGCAGTAGCAGAGGCAGCTGAACTCTACACCTTTACAGCAAAGCCAATGATGAGCTTTGCCAATGTCAATGCTCCATCAGGACAGGCAGAGCTCTGCTGTGACAGAACCAGGTATATCGAAGGGCGGAGGTAAACTGGAGTCCTGCATAGCTGCTGCTACTACTCCTCTCCCTTCCTTGGGAGGGACCACAGCAAACAATCTGCTGTTCTGAGGCTGCAGTGGGGCTTCTTCTGAGCCTTCAGATGAGAAGCCCAACTAACAGCTGATGGTGACTGCCAGAGCCTGAGGAGACCAGCCAGGAAACAGCCAAGCATATGGAAAATACCGGTCCCCAGAGGTAGTGCACACATCAGCAAAGAGAAAGCAAAATTTGTTTTCACAGTTTAATGCTGTGAAAGCAAAAGTTTAATAAGGCTTTATGGGGAGGGGGCAAAGACATGTAAAAGGCATATGAAAAAATTTAGGCTAAAATCTGAAGTGAAGTTTAGACTTTACAGCAAGTTTGGCAACTTGAAAAGTTAGTAACATACAAGGACCTCTGTATTACCCCAAGAACTCTGCCAACCTCAACTTCATCATCAAATAATCCCCCTCTCATTAAAAGTGTTTTTTGGACCTGTTATTTTTATTAAATAAGTATGTGGAACAACTATTATGAAAGGAAAAGACCTCGCTACAATGCTTCACAGTCATACAACTACTCATTAAAGCGCCATTAATAACATTATTATCTTTAATATTAATTAGTAAGTTAAATACTATTTTGAAATACAAATATACTGTTATGGTTTGAATTGTATGAGATTTTTATATTGGCATTCAGTAATTTATACTGTCCAGTAAAATGATGTTTTAGATTCATACATGCATTACAAAATACTGAAAAACTAATCAACTGTACAATAAATGCAACTATTACCCTTAAAGAAAAAAATACCTATATTACTCTTGAATGATTCTGCCCAACAGTATTCCTGAGCATTGCTAAAATACACTTGAAATTCTCATACATCTTTCAAATTGTTTCATTTTAGATTTCTTTTTAAAAAAGGTAAAGGTAAGATAACAAAAAGTAGAAGTTACACCTCATTGTGTCTGTAACTGCTTTCCCTGCCAAAAAAGAGATGGCTTCCAGATGTTGCAGTCTGACTGCGTGGAAAATGAGGCTCTTAGGAAGCATAAAAGCCAAGTCGGATGTCAACCAAGATTTAAAAAAAATAAAAAAATTAAAAATTGCCACATATGCCTACTTAAACAAGCCAAAAGAGGAGTACTAGTTCATTTATGACACAAGGCAAGCACACCTCTCAGCTGCCTAAATGCCCTAAATTTCAAAGCTAAACTACAGAACAGATCGGCATGCCTCTTTGCACACTGACTTTTCAAAACTTTGCACATCCCTTCAGAATTTTCTCTTGCAAAAGTTAGGGGATAAAGATGTACACGCATTGTCCAGAGCAAGCAGGTAACCAGCTACTTAGTAAAATCCTAGAACAGAACTAGCATCGTTCAAACATGCAGCCAACAGCAGTGAATTACTTCATTACACACAGCAAAGGTAGTTTTCCAAACATAGTATCCCATCTGGCAAGTTCTACTTTTTGTTCTTCCACTGATCAACCTGAGTCTTCAAGCTGTCTTGCTTTATAGGAGCCTCAGCTTCCTCTCTTACCATATAGATTTTCCTCTTTGAAAAGTCCAGGTCACTGGGGCTTTGTGACCAAAATTTTGATTGGACATTTCTAAGAACAACAAATAGATTCTGGAGAGGGGGACTACATGGCACATACTACAATAGCATCAGCTGCTACTGTAAGATACAGTCAATATTAGATAACTTAAGTAAAGGAAAACCCCATAAAATAAAACTACCAAGAGGAGAAAGTAAAGATCCACCAAAGTTTATTAGCTGGGAGCCTCATACTGCATAAAGTGGTTTGAACTCCTTCCAGACAATAACTAAAGAGACTCAGTCCAGCACAGAAACAAACAGGAAAGAGTATAAGCACAAGTCAAACTGCATTAATCTTAACTAGATCTTTAAAATAATTTATTAGATAAATAAAAGGCAAACAAATGGGGGGGGGAGACAGCAAAATAAAAAACACCACCACCAAAAAGGGTGGGTGGGGGTGGTTGGTGTGTAAGAATGCTTCATGCCCTGTTCCATCCTGCTTTCTCCCCCTCCAGCAGCCCATCTTTTTTTAACAGGTCTGGACTACAGAAAGGGCATCACTGTGTTGGATTCCCCATGGGCCACCTGCAGGAATGGAGCTGCTCTGCACCCCAGCGCAGGGTGCTCTCCCTCCTGTCACCCTCTCAGTTGGGTGACTGCCTTCAGTATTAGTCTCACAATAGCAGTATAAAACTCTGGAGTGATGCTCCAGAAACTGCCATTACCCTGGTGTTTGTGTAAACAATCAAGAGCAAGTTGCCCATCCTCCCTTGATTCAAATGAAAAACCTATGCAAGCAAAAAGCAATATTTAAGAAAAAAGGAATAAATACTGTGCTGCATCCAAACCAAGCAGTAGGACAGCTAAAACCTAAGCCTTTCATAAGTGGATTATGTCTCTTTCAACCATCTATGTAAATAATCATCCTTAAAAACTAAAATTTAAACCACTACTTGTGTGTGCAAAAGTTGGCTTCACCTCTAAAATACAAGAAATAAGGATATAAACCTTGTTACCTTTCATTAAAAAGTGATCTTTGCAATTCTGCCAACCTCAGAACATCTGTGCTCCATTCATTCTCAGTCATAACTTAAAGATTTTTAATACCCAACATTTTGTTCTTGTTCTCCCTCATAACATTGGGCTAAAATCCCAACTGGTTTGTTTGGAGATTCGCAGCACTGAATACTAATTTTATATGAAACAGCAGTTGTGACGTGCATGGCTTTCCCCCACACAATTTAGAGAACTGAATATATCCACAATGTAGAATGCTAATCATCCATTAATAAATTCATTATCAGATGAAAAAATATCTATTACCATCACCAAGTCTAAAATTCACCCTCTCTCTTTTTTCATCCGACAGTGCCCTCTTAGAAGAATTTTGTGGGAGAGACGACGGGTCCTGAAGCTTCATGTATATAGATCTAGACTTAGTTACTGACATTCATTAAACATCCAGGGGAAACCAGCAAGCCCACTTGTATATGTCCTAAGAATATTGCAAAAATACTGACATTATTCAAATTAGTAAGTTCTTTCAATTCTCTGATTGCTTAATTGTGGCAGGTAACAAATTACACCAACTGGGAGAGCTAAAACATACTATGTTATGAAAAGCTAACATGAAGGAAAAGTATCAAAAGCAGCTTTTTAGAGACCAAACTCATTTTACTCAGCAAGCCGACAAATACTGAGGAACTCTTGATCTGTATAAAATATTCTGAAGCAAAGGTTAGTGGGACTTGTCTTTTTGACATTCTCTTCCTTTCTAAGTCTCTCTAAATGCTAGGCATTAGGTATCGTAGGGATACAGATGCATCCATTCCACACAGATCTAAAATATGAAATGTACAGCTGGTTAAATTTACCAAACCTTACGTTTCTTCATTTAATCCAAAAATAAAAAAATTAAAAAGCTATTCCCTCACATGTGTTTTCTTGATTGAATGTATCCTGTAAATAAGGCTAGTAGGTCCCTCCTCCTTCAAAAGGTAGTTATAGCCAACAGCTTAATTTGGATTTTGTTGAAAATTCACTGGTAACATTATCCAAGTATCGTAATTAGTAGTAAATATTCTACAGTATGTTCAATCCACAGAAAATATTTTTAAAACAAGTATCACACCTTTTAGCTCAGAAACACAATATAAGCTATTGAGATAAGACAGTTACTTTCATTCTCTTTTTCCTGCTTTTTCTTTTTAAAAGAAAGAGGGGGAGAAAAAGAAGACAAATCTGAGCAGTAGTGCCAGATGTCTCTTAAACAAGCTACATGTGCTATGATTCCTCCCCCTTCCCCCACTCCACGAGAGGCATTCAGGAACAGGTTGTACCCTATAGCATCAGTTATCTGCACTCGGAGAATCGCCCCCTACTCTTGGAACTGCGTGTATCTCCCAGCAGATTTCTAGGACTCCAAGGTACTCGTCACTAACACCCCCACCTTCAGCAAATGAAACAAGTCTCACATGCTAAAGGCTAGTTTGGTTTTTTTTTCTTTTTCTTTATTAAAGCTGAGATAAAAATGCAATCTTGGGCATAAGCAAGGATCTGAAACGATTGTTTCTACTACACCTGAAACACAAAAATAAAATCCTTTTACTTGTGGTAATTTGCTAACTCACGTACTACAAGGCATACCAACAAATTATTTTTCCCTGCTAAAAGTTAGGTGGTAGGTATATATAAAAGAGCATTTCACTGCAGTGTGGACTGTATTTACAGCAGCTATAGTTTAATTCATACAGCAATTTAGTATTTGCAATTTTGTGTGGCCAATTCAGATGAATTTACTGCTGAACAACCCTTTCCTACGACTCTTAACAGGCTGCTACCCAGGGGAGGAAACCTAACTAGATCAAATATTATTCCATTGGGAGAGGGGGGAAAAATAACCCTACCAGTAAGAGACAAATGAGAACAAATTTTCACATTTCATATGCTCTGGTTTACAGTCAGATCTATTAATGACAGCTCATCTTCACCAACAATTAAAGCTAATATTCTGAGCTGCAAATAGGGAGGACTACAGAAATCCCATTTTGTTGACTTTCGTTACGAAGGTGGTAACCTCCAATAAAGTGATGGAAAACTCTCAACTGTCATGGCAGAAGTCAACAGAGGACAACTATCAAAACCTATAGTCGTTCAACAATTGCATGGAAAAATGTTTCAGTCACCCACTATAGTTTCAGCTTTCAATTTATTATATGACCTGTATCATCTTCATGTGGTTTTCCGTTGATTATCATATTTGACTTATCAGTTTGAAATTACCTCTAATTATTAAAACATGAATTGCTAGATTGCAAGTTCTGTATCTGTTATCATGTCTTCCCCAACAATTGTTGTGGTTTTGTAATTAACTGCATTCCGACTCTTAGCACAGGTTTCTCTTCCTCTGTTTTGTACCAAGTACCTGTTCCCCATCTCCCCACACTCAGATTGGAGATAGGTAACTCAGCAGCTGAGAACACAACATACTGCTACAATACAGGGGTCCTACTTCAGTTTCTCTGACTTATCTCAGTAAATAATAATTCCAACTATTTTAAACCGTTGAACTGGAGAGATTATTTAAAATAGGCAATAACTCTTGCAGATTGATTTGATCTTTTTATTCCACTTTATGTTGTACAATGATGCAATGCTGAAGTAAGTCAATATATTTTCTCTACGCCACTTACATTTCTGAAATACAAAATCAGATGTAGCTGAATTCCCCATATAAAGTTACTCAGTTGTCCTAGCTACTTCTCCAAGAGCAGTGCTTCTTTGACTTAGTTAGCCATCAATTACATAATTATTTATTACTCCTGTGTTGAATGAACTCAGCAGACTCTGCTCTCACTTATGGCTAATGTATTTTATTCTAACAGATTGTATCCTCTTAAATTATTTTTACTTGTAATCACCACTCAGGAATCTAACATCAAACCACAACATGCCATGGCAAATAGAAAGTTTTTCACCTGGGAAGATTCTGTAGAATTATTTATTATTTACAGCAAGTTCACAGCTCCTGAAACCAACATCTACTTAGGAAAAAAAATTCAATTACATATAGTTTGTTATTTCAGGGCAGGCTATTCATTATGGGAAAAGGGAAGAGACTAAAAATTAACTGGATTAAGACTCATGTATATTTAAAATACTTTTATACAAAAAAAATAACCTAGCATACTAATTATCAAGTAGCCATTTTTTTCAAGTAATTTTTTTAATGCCCCAGGCATTGATTTCATAAGAACACTGGATCAGCAATAACCTATTTAATGTCTCTATGTTACTAATAAATGAGCAGTATAGAATTATGCTGTCATACTACTAATCAGGATTACAAGTATAATATCTTGTTTCAAATACATTTGCACTCAATTTTCTACAATTCGAATGCAATTCCTACACAGTCCTGCCACTGGACCTTATGTTGACATCAACTGACAAAACAGCTACACAATATTCAGTTACGGTAACACTTGGATTGAAATGTATTTCCAGTCTCTCTTTTACTTTTGTTTGTCCACATACAAGTGTAATCAGTTTTAATGTTTCAGAGTAAGGAGGCAAAACATGGATTACTCACAGATAAATTCATCTGAAGAAGTAACTACTGAAACACACTTATCAGATCTGTCTTGGAGGACTGAAATGTAAAGTATCAAAAGGGGCTACATCTTTCCCAGATTTTTTTTTTCTTCCGTTGTTTCAGCATCATTGCTGCTTTCTTGTGGACATCATAAAAAGAACAGTTTATATGTTAAGAAAACATTCTGTTTGGACTAAGTCTCCTATGCCCTACACAGCAAGCAAGCTAGAGGCCATTAATACAGATACCAAATCCTCTGTGATTTCATAAACTCGAAAGGTGAGACTCATACTCCATTCGGAGGATGTTTTCCTGGCATCTGCCTTGGTTTTGAAATAATATAAACCAAATTTTAGCAAAAATTAGGGAAAGAGGTAATAACATTCAATCTAATTGTTAGACAAGAACATTTTTATCCGAGTGTAAATTAGGTCTGGCGGTTGTTCAGCTTGACCTCCACTTACTATAATCTTGCCCTAGGGTATGAAAATCCTAGATCATTAAATGCTATGAATTTAGTCTTGCAAGCAACCTAAAATGAACCTGCAATCAGAGCTGCAGTTTTCAACTGCTGTTAGGAGATGAAGAGACAATAGTGATAATAGATAAAACCATGTCAAGATGGGCTTTTTGTTTGGTTAGTTTTTTGTTTGTTTGTTTGTTTGTTTTAAAGAAAAAACTACCTCTACCCTTAGCATAACATTTTTAATTTCAGGCTGGTTTTGACATTAAGGGAAAGTAATTACTCTTTATATTCAGAGGTCAAGAAAAAACAATCCACCATATTTTTATTCATATATGTATGTATCAGTTGGATGTTTGGGAAGCTTTTCTGAGAAAAGACGGGTTAATATAAAGCTGCCCACTTTCAGTTATGAGAAACATTTTTAAATGCCAGCTTTCCTACAATTCTCTAGACAGTCAACAGACATTTTAGGAACTGCTACCAATTCATTACTGTGAAACAGATGCCTGCCAAAAAAATTAATTACAGAACATAAATTTTATTACTATGTGAGTTAACTTAAGACTTTATATGCTAAGTATAAAAACTACTCTAGAACCACAGAATCTGGTATAATACACAGCCTGCTAAGAGAACAAGGCAGAAGGGAATGTAAGCACTTCTTGCAGCTGATCATAGCAAGATACACTTGCTCAGCCACAAACTAGTAAAATTCCTCTTCTGCAAGTCTCAGCTGGAGGGAAGGAATAAAGGTAAGAAAAGGAGAGAAGGAGCCACACAGCAACACAGAACCTTTAAAAAGGTCAGAGAAGACTGAGGATGGATCACAAAATTAGCAATAATTAGCTACTTGTGAACGTAACTTACATGGCAAGGGAAGGTGTAAGAACACGGCCACATCATTTGAAGGACTAAAGCACAAGAATGGCAAAGTCACAGCTGTGTCAACAGCAAGAGAGGACAAAACACAAAGACCATCTGAGAAATTTAAAAAAAAAAAAAGCACTTTAAGGGCCACCAGATATATCACTGTACAGGTTTCCCAGATAATTAAGTCAAACATATTAAGTGTTAAAATTAGGTATCAAGTCTTAACATGGAATCTACACCCAGTAATTGCATATTACCAGTGACAAGCTATAGAGATGCCTTTTCACCCTCCTAGTAGTGACACAGGGAAATAGCAAGTACTCCATCAAAACTGGTGTTCACTCAGCTCTCTCACAAATGTGCATAAAATGCTTAACATCTAGAATATAGTTAAGGTCACAATTCTGGCATCTTACACTAATGCCAAAAAAAAGCCAACCAACAAAGAACACCTTACAAGTTTAACAGAAAGCCACCAGGTTTCTCTGTAGCATATACAAACACTAGTAACTTCTTCCCAAGAAAAATAATTGTACGACATTCTCTATCAGACCATACAGTGATGTTATTAACTGTATGATGTTTACTGACTACAAGTAATATACTTCAGCAATGAAGGCTTAATCATTCTTTACAATACAGTATTTCTATATTTAATTCTGTATTACAGACCAACTTAACATACATATTTTAGAATTGCAATCACAAGCCCCTCAAAACTCCAAAAGAACCCATTAGGGAGAAAATTAAGTTGCTTTGACTCTGATAGGTAAAAAACTGTATAGTATAAACTGAGAATTTTAATGATTTCAACATATCTTCACCTGACTTCCCCAAGAATCCATTTCCTTAAGTCTAAATAGAAGGACAAAGATAATTTTGCAGACAAAAAGACAATTGTCCAGTATTTCAAGAAGCAGATACCAAAATACTTTCACTTCCCCCAATAGAGAGTACTCATCAAGCAATTCACTTAACCTATGAAGTGACTCCTTGGGGCAACCCAAGCAGCAATTTCCAGCTCAGGAAATCTCCAAGTACTTACTGGATTGTGATATTTACAACCCTCAGGGACTAGCATAAAATGATGCCATTAAATGGTTCCCCTTTACCAAAATAATATTCTTGTTCAAAATGGAAGCTAGCATTTGTCAAGGGAGAGAAGACTAAGAAAAACTTTGGCTGCCTATTTAAACCAAATCTCTCACAAATTAACACATCAATGTTCATGCACTATGATGATTCCCTATTCTGAAATGTAAAGAACAAATATAAGTTTTGGTACTTAGCATTCCCAAAATTTACATTAAACTAACAGACTAAGTAAATATTTTTGTTATCATTTATAAATAAATAAGAATCTCAATGATTTAAAATTGTTTAAAACCTGTCCATCTGCAGCACAGTAGTGGAATGTAAAACAAGTATTACAATATGGGTGTATGCTCTAAATAACAAACAAAAACAAGCAAATAAAGATTTAAACTATCCAGGCTTAAATACCATTTGATGTTCCCATATCACACAGCCTTTAATGTGCAGTATGACATGCTACTTCTTAACTGGTTCTCCTCTAGGCAACATGAAGGCAAAAACCAAAATTTCTGGATGAGATTTTTCCATTTTCTGGAGCACACATACAAAACTAAAAAGGGGAGAAACAGGAAAAAAACCCACAGAGTATGAAAGGAGTCAACAAAAACTAAACTCACTAGAGAGGATCCTTAATAATGGGCAGGACAAGAAATCACAAATGAGAAGGGAAACACTATATAGTGACCATGCTTAAATATTCAGTACTAATGGCTGATAATCATATTCTGTAAGCAGCAGGAACAGAGGTGTGATGTTGCAAATGTAATAAATCCCCAAGGAAACAATATGTCTTCAAGATGTTCTCTAGAAACTGCTTATGGTTGATTAAAGCAGCATCAGTAACACCTCTCTAGCTCTGCAAAGGCAGGTTACAATCACTCCACACTGCCAGTGACAGGAAAAAAAAAGTGAAAGGCCACATAAGTCATGTGTTAAGGTGTTAACCTTGGCAGTTAAAAGCCAACAAAAAATCTGACCAGTAATATACTGCAGTATTCTAGTCCCCTCAGTCACCTGAAAGAAGGGATGCACATGCATTTTGTCATGAGTGAAGAATACTATTAAAAACATTTGTTAAGTCCCAATTAGCAAAACTCCCCTCTTTGACAGGAAATACTGGTATTAGGAGTATTTTTAATACAGACATAAAAATCACTCATGAAGATCAGTATTTTAAGAAAGATTGAAAATAAGACATTAATTTCCAGTCATTTAAACAAATCTTTCACAGATTTTACACATGCAAAAAATTTTGACCCTGAATAGAGGTTACTTGTTTTCCCATAAAACAGCTTGAAACCAGAAAGAATAATGAACACCCACAACCCAAAGCAAACTGCAGAGCTGGAATAACATTATTCATCTCCTTGGTCTTCTCCCAGCCATTTTATAGTAGAAAAAGTTTCTGCTATGTCTGCTGCAGCGCTGCCTACAGTTTCATATGTGTGGAGAAACAAAAAGGACAATGCATCATGTAAGATGGTATCTAGATCTCAAAACCTCGAGTATTAACATACAAACACTCACACTTGCAGTTCTAATAATCCATGTCATCTGCCCCTGCAACACAGGCTCCCAATACCCTTTATGGTCCCTTACTGATCAGAAGGAAATAATGAGCTTTGCTTTTTTACAAAATGCTTTAAATCTCACTTTAACCTGTGACAATTTTCTTGCAACTCCTGGAAAGCTTCCACAATTCTTCTCTAATGAACTAAAAATCCTACAAGCACATGGAGTACAGGCAGACAAAGTACAAATCTAGGCAGTAACTCATCAGCTTATCTATCAATGGTTAGCAAGAAAAATTCTGTCATGGTTTTAATACTACAAGCAAAATTATGTTCAGTGACATCCATCTGCAGAACGTACATATATTAAGAAATGTTGCCCGTCACAAATAACTGCAAACATGTAACCAGTATTTATTAAGACAGTATTTTAACTATACCAAACATTGTCCTTAAAACAGGCTATTAACCCAACAGTTACCCTTCAAACATAGCAAGCTTTGTATTGCTCCCTGAAAAAGCCATGGTGATCTCAACCAGTGGTGTAAAAGAAAAAAAAAATATCAAAATTTAAGCCACTAAGTTGCTAAGAATATGGAATCCAAAACATTTTTTTCTAGAGGCTATCTACTTGAATCTCACATGCTTTAGTTACGTGAGAAAAACATTAAGAACCCACACACATACAATTTCTTCCCCCATAACAGGACACTAGTGAAGATTCCAGAAAAATGCCAGGACAAACGCTAGTGACAAGAATTTAGAGGATTTCTTGGAATTATATTAGTTCCAAAATAGACCTTTAAGCTATTCATATCGTACACAGAAATGCAGGTAAATACAATTGTCCAAAGCATAAGGAACTGAATGACTGCATTACAGTCAACCTACCAAGGTGTTTTTGGCTATAAAGAACAACTGAAACATTATAGCACATCCCAGTTTCAAGTTTTCTCCCCTCACTAAAACTACCTAAACCAAACAGCAAGATCACCAAGACTCACACATTCTTTTAAAATTCCTCTCCTTTGCCCTAGTGCAGGAGCTACAATGCTCATCTAACTTAACCCTACCAAAGCCCATTGCCTTTAAGAACTCTGCAACATACCTGCTCACCGATTTACCTGTGGCTTTCAACTAACTACCAGTTTTGTAAGCTTAGGTATTCACAGCACAGTTTATTGTGGCTTGTATTATTGCATGTCCAAGTCAGACTACAAGCAGTATGCATTTTAAAAAAAAAAAGATAGCTATGTTAGCAGAAAATTTCTTAGAAACATTTATTTAAGAATACAATACTGCACGTCTCGCTCCAAAGTAATTGATCATTTCAATTAAAACTGACTGGTCTAATGTGGAAACCATTCCTGACATAGTAAGAAAAAAAAAAAAGCTCAGTTTTTATCCTATCCTTCAACACATCCAAGAGCAAAATGAAATTTTAGTGCAAGAACTGCTTTATGAACTTGAATTTATGACTAAATTCAATGTTGGCCTTCCCATTTCTACACGTAAGGAAATCTACAGAAGCCTAACAATTTATTTTTAAAAAAAAAGAAAAAACACCTTTGTAATACTGCACACCTAACCAAGTAAGTGACAAATTTCTCCCTTTCCAGCTTTTTGCCCCAACTGATAGTAGGTGATCAAGTCTACTGCCATAGATATGAACAGTGTTCCCCCTAGGCTTTAGTTTTGCAGGTTTCTTTAAAAGGTCCTGATGGAGTTTCCTGTGCCTTGTCGGTGGTACTTGTTAGTGCAGACCCATTAGCCTACATCTCCATTACTGACAACTCCCCCGTTTCTCCTCTTGCTGTGTGCAAGACTGTTTACCTTACAAGAAGAATTACTGAACAGCATTGCAAGAAAAGGTTGGGGTTCTTTACTAGAATTAAATAGGACAGCACTACCATGTCTTTCAGAGAATTCTGAAAGAGAGCAGTTACCAGTGTAAAAAGACAGATGCTATTCATTAATCTAAATATGTGGGGGCAGGCATGAAGGAGAAGAAAACATGAAAATGGCATGGATAAAGAATTACTTCAGGAAGGTAACTGCTACCAAATTAGAATACAACTAATATTCAGCCATTATGAAATGGACAGTATTTACCTACCATATAATTTACTTTTTATTAAGCAAAATTAGTAGCACTGACTTTCCTGCAAAATCTTGTGCCTTTATTTTAATTAGGCTCTCAATGAAGATAAGTTTAGTAGTCCAGTAAAAATTCACTGTTACTAGATGCTTCAACAATAATATAACTTATTCATCTCATTTTGTGACCCATAAAATGATACAGGTAAATAACACACACCAACAGGTATACTCACTACACTCACCTACACGCACAGTCCACAAGGAATGCTCAGGGCATGAACTACCCAATCTACTCTAAGTAACTGCATGGCCTTTTCAGAATAATGAATAACCATCTTACTGCAAAATTAAGTCACCAGAGAAATAATCTAAGCACAGGAAGATCTACAGGACAGTCAAAAACTGCAGCACAATACTTAAATCACACCATCTTCCAGGTTTCTTCATAAACATCTGCCTTCTGTGCCAGCTGGACACAGAAGTACACTCCAAGAGCCCTTTGACAGCAATACCACATTTCTTAATGAGAGTAGTACCAGATCACCCACATCATGAAAACTTGACATATATTAAGACAGATGCACACAACTACCATTTCTGATAATTTTGCACAAACATAATGCCAGATCTCTCCTGAACAGACGACACGTGATTCATCATTAAGCTCATTTGAGAACTACAGGATGATTTTATAAACAGGCAGAGTAAGTTAGCACCTTCCTAACACGTAGCTGTGGCAGTTAGATTCACTGACACTTAAAGAGTGCTGCCAAGCATTTTTTCAGAGGATGTGCACCAAAATATGATGGTTTTGTAAATTACAAGAACATTAACTGGAGCAATACTAAAACCAGTATTACAGGCAATATGGTAAAATTTTAGCAGTCTTAGAACAGAAATACTGCAGATTTCTAACATTC
This sequence comes from Hemiprocne comata, assembly GCA_020745705.1. NCBI lineage: Eukaryota > Metazoa > Chordata > Aves > Apodiformes > Apodidae > Hemiprocne > Hemiprocne comata. Next base: position 10,330,419 of record CM036597.1, on the reverse strand, counting down.
TACATTATGCTCTTCTATATTGTGATGGACTAGTCCCAATGTACAACCTGCAACACATTCTTTAACTGTAAATGTCCTTATTAAGACTTTTGTGCCAAAACTATCAAATCCTAAAAATTAAACCTATATTTAAAACAATTGTGCTCTCCAGCAATTCAAGCTTTTTACACTATTAAAAACTTAAGACTATAAAATGTATAACATATACATTATAAAAAATGCATTTTTAAAACATAAGAACTTCCTCTAGTTCCACTTACTTCCCTATTTCATAATCTTTGCCTTTAATATGTCTCTCAAATTGTCATTCACCTCTAGAAAAGGAAGCTGTCCAATGGCAACATCTTGGCCAAGTACTAGTAATTTATATTTTTCTAGTATTCCTTTTAATTATTGAGAGCACATTTTATACAAATTTGGACAGACTGCATTGACTATATCTATCCTCTTTTTTGCTAAATAATGAATGAAACTACAAACAATAGCAATACAAGTTTGCTAATACAAGAGATGAGATGGGTTGCTACAGCTAAACGTAAGTCCCACTGCGCCATTCTCCTTGCATTTACTTCTGGCCATATCTCATAGTCAAGGGTACTTGTCAGAGCCTTTGTAGAGAAACAATCTATTAATTTATTTTCAAATTAATTAGCTTTCCAACCGTTTAGTAAGTTGAGATGGCTCGACAAATGAGACCTGTGGCTACTGGAAGACAGCTCTTTTCAAAACCAGTGAGACACTACAGCAGACATGATTGACTGTCAAATTATGCCAAAGGAAAAAAATCCATCCATACTGTTTTGGTAGGCTACACCTGTTTTGAAAGTTGCAATACACTGTGCCTGCTATAGGACTTATGATGCATGCTTAGCTCAGCACCCAAATGCCAGTACCAAGGGTTATCTAGCCTTTCCAACAAAACCAAAAATCGTAACTGTTTTGTAGTGTCTGAATAAATGTTCTGACAAGTCAGTAGCTGATCAGCTTTGCGTAAACCCTGTATAAAATGGCAATGAAAGCAGAAGATGTGAGAGACATGGGAAGACGCTACATCCCTGCGGAACAAAGAACCAACTGCTAGCTGGTTTTACCAAGTACAGCCAAGAGTGGTCTCATTTAGTTTGTATCATCCATTACTATTACAATGTTTCTTCAGCACATCAGGCATGATTAGAAGCTGCCGTTACTCTCCATAAAGGCAGGACCAGTTTTATTTAATCACATAACAGTGCTCACCACTGAGTAGTCTGATACTGTAAGAGTACGTAATGAGAACTAGCTCCGTTTCTAATTACTACCTTCATTGATATGTGTGGCTTCTAAAAATCATACTATGGCCAGAAAGCAAACAATTTATTTTTTTTTAACTGTGGTCATATCCCAGTTGTTTATCATCATTAAATGATAATTCAACAGAAACACAGGTTTACTCAATTTTAACTAAGACCAGAAGAATTCTCAGAACAGTACTAGGTCTACATGTGAGATACTTACTAATTTTTGTAAAACACTACTCTTCTTAAAAAGCTAGTTACAATTTAGACACTTGGTTAAAGTCAAAAATCACAAAGCCATTTAATTTCTAAAGCTACAAAACTTCACAACAACAAAAAAAACCTCATTAACTAAAACTCAACAGCAAATAAATACATAACAACCAATTTAAAATTGGTGAACTGTATCAAAGTCAAAATGTAACAAGTAGAAAATAATTTCTTGTATAGACTTTTTCTCTCTGAAATTTACAGTCATCTTTTAAAGTGTTGCAAGTCACAATTCAAACTTGCTTACAGACTGACAGAATTTTGTTCACAAAATTCTGCAAACTATATATTCCCAGATACTATACATTACTGTCAGACTGTTTTGGGTTGGTTTTTTTTACATTAATTTAGGAAATTTCTCTTTCAACTCTCTACTAAGAGTTTATGACCAATATGCCCTATCCACCGCTTCATTTTCCTTAGCATTCTGTGTCTCCAAGATGCAGCACAAGGCCAACAGAAAAGCATCCAGGCCAGTCTTGAAAACAAGAAAGCTGTTTTAGCACAGTACCCCGTCTATACTAATATGGCCCTGATCTCAATATTTTTTCCTGTAAGTCAACAGTTTCCAGCATCCAGTTTACTGTTCAGAACTATTCTTGAAAATTTTCATGTGTAACTTCTCAAGGAAAAGTTGGAATGACAAAATCTTGAAGCTTAAGTCAGAACTGCTAAAGCGTCTCTTTAAAACGACACTTTTACATGAAAATGTGTCCTACCCAACCTGCAAAGACACACATTTATAGATTCACACATGTTACAGTTGTAAACTACCTGGAGAATGTAGTATTTTACAATCTCTTCAAAAAATAAACAAGCAGTAGAAAATCTGGGTAATACAAGCTAGAACATACAACTGTGTGGCTTTCTGTAAAAACTGCCACTCAAAAGGGGCATTTTTATCAATTATAAATCTGTGTTTTAAAGTCACAGGCTGGTTTTTCAGAATTTGCTGCAGCAAAATACAACACACTGATCATTCACAGATGATCAGCAGCATAGACAAATGCCAATGTAAGAGGCATTTTCAAAGTAGAGTATGGAATCCTAGTAAAAATGTGCATAGCTATTTTGATTTTGGTTTTGTGAGAACCTTACTGTAATCAAAACACTAACAGCCTCATGAATTTATCATACTAGTTATATTTAATAAATATCAGTTAACAGAAAACTACCCATTATAATGCCAGAACACAGATAGGAAAAACCTAAGTACCTTTTTAGTACAGGTATGTAGTATGTACTATTGAAAATAACTTTTAATTTAAGACTAGGACTACCTTTTAAGAATGACAGAAAATTGACTTGACAGAAGCAAACTCTGACTGAATGTTATTCTCACAGCATTATTTGTTATGAATATGCTATGGCTCCCCAGACTGGGAAGAGATAAACCTTGATACAGCAGAAACAAAAACCAGCACAGAAAAGCTTGAAATACCACACAAAAAAATTGAACGAAATGCCATTCTCTCCAGCAGTCAGCATCCTACAATGCACGGACCTCCTGAAGAGCAGCACTATACTCTAGTCATAACTTTTTTTTACACCACACTGAGCCAGAAGGATAGAGTGACAAAAATGCTATGTTAATAAGATGATAAAGATTATTCTTAAGTAAACTGGTTGCAGCATTTCATTCTTTCAACATCAAAAAAGTAGGGGTCATAACTGGCTGTTACTGATTTATACTGACAGAAATTGGGCTCAAATGTGAAAGATTAGTTAATATTTGCAGAAGACCTTGAACATACAAAACACTATGTAAGTAGCAAGTATTAAGTCTTCCCACACACTCATTCTGGCATGCCTCCAAGCAGGGAAGTCCCACAGAAACATTTCAGCAGCAGTAAGGAGAATCAGTGAGAGCTCAGGCAATTGCAGCTATATTCACAACAGTCCTTCTAAGCAGCACCTGCAAAACTGGGGAGAAGTAATGCCCACTAGCCACGCTCACTGCTGTCTACAAATCCAACACCAAAAAAGTAACTCCTATTCCCATATGGCTTATATAAATGGATACTGAACAACACAAATAATTTCTAATCCTCTGTAAAACCTAAAAGCTCTAAAAATTTTGTATATGTAGGTTTCCCATTGTCTACTATTTCTGACCAACTACAACTTCACACTGCAAAATCACAGCCCACAGCGTAGCTGTCAGTTTGATCATTCACATAAAAGCGTATTTTCAACAAATCATAGTTTCTGCCTAGAGCAGAGCACTTTCCCCAGATCTAAATTCTAAAATGGTGAGGAATTAAGCAATAAATCATTATGCAATAATTTCTGATCACTCAATGGCAAAGTTCCTCCCGAAGACCTAAAGAAGAAAGCCAGTATTTTCTTAGATAAAGAAAAAAACCAGAGGATTCCATGCTGTAAAAAATTCACACTCCAAGTTTTCTTTAAAGAGCAGAAGAAAGTGAACTGGGCTTAAGGTGAGGTAGAAAGGAGAGGCAGGCAATGTGTTCAAGCACTATTTGGCCTATTTCTCAATATCTCTGAAGGACAACATTAATATTATATGAGACTAAAAAAGGTATGTCTGGTTTAATTACTAGGCACTCCCTGAGATGAGACCTGCAGCCTCAGTATGCCCTCAGAAACTCAGAAGCTACGAGGGAGATGAGTTGGGAGAGATGGGAATGAAGATCATCACACAGGATGGTCCATATTCTGTAAAAAGGCCAAAGACAGACCTCCTGTATAGAACTGGCACTGCAGCTTCCATAAACCACAGAAAACTCGAGAGTGCAAAGGCTCATAATAAGATCTAACCACAACAGGCTGGTAAGCATCCAACTGAAGGAGGAGGTCTAGGGGTTTGACAGCAGCGACTGATTAACCATGCTAAAGCTGGAAGAAAACCTTGAAGGGAGTAAACTCCTCTATAACTGTTCCTAAATCTTCTCTGTCCCTTCCATCTCATTCCAAGTAACACCTGAATGCCTTCTAACTAGCACGTAGACTGAAATCAGTGAAAAAAGTACATTATCTTCCTGCCTGCATAAATTAGTGCAAATCAACAGCAGTCCTGCATTTCCTTGCAGACTCTAATTGATCTGTGACAGACTACATAACATTTCATGGGGGGAAAAAAATCGAGATCACTACAAAGATTAGATTATTACTACTGGAACTGGCATATTGCCCAAATGTTTTCTTTTTTTTAAGACTAAGATCAGGTAGAAAAGCAGCAGACAACAGCAGGAGTAGTTTTATTTTCCTGGTCCTGCAGTTACAGAAAACACTGCCACTAATGTTGGACCAGGCAAGTGATGGAACACTTCAGATACTGAAGTCCCTCTCAATTCTTTGTTCTCACTTCCATGCAGGAGCAGCACCCACTTGACTCCAGAGATTCAACCCACAGAAAACTACTCTTCTTCTCAGTTTAGCTCCTTAAGCCCCTTCACCCATGGGGTTCAAATGGGCAGAAGACATAGGTTCAAGGCAAACCACAGAAAACATGGGGTCAGGACACAGAGACCAGACCACCCCATTAGCAGCAGCTAGAAATGGAACTACTCTAGTTATATGGGGAGGCACATCTCCTATGACCAGGTGACCCACCTGAAAGCTATGAATGTTGTCTACCTAGACTCTAGACTTCAGTAAAGCCTTTGACACAGTCTCTCAACAGCATTGTTAGAGAGGCTGGGTGGCACACAGCATAGACAGGTGTACTCTTCGCCGAGTGAAAAACTGGCTGTATGGCCTGGCCCAGAGTTGTTGTGAACAGTTAAACCCAGTTGGTGGCTGGTCACCAGTGGTGTTCCCCAGGGCTGTTTCGGGGCCAGTATCGTTCAATATCTTTATCAATGATCTAGATGACGGGATTGAGTGCACCCTCAGTAAGTTTGCAGATGACACCAAATTGGGTGGGAATGTTGATCTGCTTGAGGGTAGAAAGGCTCTGCAGAGGGATCTGGACAGGCTGCTTGATGGGCCAAGGCCTATTGTAAGAGGTTCAATAAAGCCAAGTGCCAGGTCCTGCATTTTGGTCACAACAACCCCATGCAACGCTACAGTCTTGGGGCAGAGTGACTGGAAAGCTGCCCAGTAGAAAAGGACCTGGGGTGCTGGCTGTCAGCCAGCTTAACATGTGTGTGCCCAGGTGGCCAAGAAAGCCAATGGCATCCTGGCCTGCATCAGGAATAGTGTGGCCAGCAAGGGAAGTGATCATGCCCCGTACTCAGCACTGGCGAGACTGCACCTCAAGCACTGTGTTCAGTTCTGGACCCCTTGCTACAAGAAGGACATTGAATTGTTGGAATGTGTTCAGAAAAGAGCAACCAAGCTGGTGAAGGGTCTAGAGAACAAGTCCTGTAAGGAGAAGCTGAGGGAACTGGGATTGTTTACTTAGGAAAACAGGAGGCTGAGGGGAAACCTCACTGTTCTCTACAGCTACCTGAAAGGAGGTTGTAGAGAGGGAGGTGTTGTCCTGCTCTCCCAAGTGAATAATGATAGGACTAGAGGAAATGGCCTGAAATTGTGCCACAGAAGGGTTAGAGTAGATATTAAGAAGAGTTTCTTTACTGAAAGTGTAGTCAGTCACTGGAACAGCCTGCTCACGGAGGTTGTGGAGTCACCATCCCTAGAGGTACTCAAGAAACATGTAGATGTGGCCCTTCAGGACATACTAGTGAGCATGGTGGGTTCTTTGTGGGTTGTGTGTTGTTGGATTTGTGGGGCATGTAGTTGTGGGTTTGTCTGAAACGCCCCACTCCCCCACACAGAGGGACAGTTGGACTAGGTTACCTACGTTGGTCTTGTCCAACTGTGGCGATTCTGTGATCATCAGTAGCTTGAAGGAAACAACTATGGAAGGAAAAAGGCTATGGAAGAGGGAGGAAACACTCTCTGTACGTGGAGTATGTTCAAAAATTACTTTCACTTATGTAACTCCCAGTTACAGAACAACTATTCTTCCACATCAGTTTAGTGACTAGTTTCTCCACCAACTACCCTTACAATAAAACAACTTCATTTTCAATGGATCGCCAGCTTCATTTTTCTCCTACAAATCACCCCCAAAAGACTTTAAAGATTCATTTTTTCATTCAAACATTTAAGACAAACATTTGTACCTTTCACATCTGACAGAAAATGCATTCCAAGATTAAGATTTCACATAAAAGCAGTTATTTATACTCTAAGTAGCTAATAACTCAATGACAACATATTCCATAACGGAAACAGAAAAAGTGAAAATTATGCAACTGGACACAGAACATACTTTTCAAGTGATTCTAAAAACTATTACACTTTCCTATCTTCCTTGGTATAATTCCCTTCCTTCTGGTAATCCTAGTTGATTTTCTAGCATGCATAATTCCTTATATACGGTCAAATAGCCCTTACTGTAAAGGAACTGAAAAACTTCAGTAAGTTCCTTAAATCCCCAAGCTACTAAAAACATGGACTCCATCTTGGATCCAAAAGAACTATTACAATTTTCCATGCTTTTCTTCATGGAGAGAGGGGAAGACTAAATTCACTTGTAGAATTATGTAAGAATGCATAAATCCCCTCTGTAAACAAAACTTCCCTAACCAGTTTTGAATACAAGGTACACTACCTGCTTTATACCCTCTTGGCACAAACGGGAAAGAACTTGAGAAATCAGTTTTACAGGTTATTACTGCATTTGAGGTTGAATACAAAGAATCTTAATGCTTGACCTGCTGTACATGAAGAGCATGAGTTACTCTATTTTCTTCTATGGAGAGTGTTTTTGAACTGAAAGTTTCTAAAAATTTTTTTGTCATTTGTGTATCATACTGATGAATGCAACCTGTATCTGGCCAACTTTAATTTTTTTTCTTAGCAGTGATTACTACTCAGAGGCACAAATACACAAACACAACTTTATTAACTTTCACAGAACTATCACATCACTAAACAGAAATTGCACGGTATAACAAGAAAGACAATACAAAGCAGCAAGTGAAATAAAATGCCTAGAGGCTGATTTTTCAGATTATTTTTCAACTGCCAAGCCACAGGTCTTCTAGTTTACAAAATCCATTTAATTTCACAGTAGAGTAGTAATATACCATGTATACACTGCTACATCAGCAATACTTTTTAATTCATAAACATTTGAAAAATTAAACAAATATCAATATAAATCCATTGATTTTGAAAATACAGCTTATCAAACTAAGTCGACTGGAAGCCCACTTAATAAAACAGTAGCAACTTCAGCATAGAATATTGAAGACAAAAACGAAATCCAGCAGCTCACACAAAAAACCCCAAACACTTTTCCATTATCATAGAAGTACTTGCTTTAATATACCATTTCTATGTTTGGTAAATCAATATGCAAAAGCCAGCTTCACACTAGTTTATTTTTTTTGGCCAATCATTCATTAAGCAAGTAATGACAGACCTATACCACAGATGCAAGATACTTGTGCAGCTTTCCTTTCTGGTTACCATAGCTTCAAACGAACTGTAGATTTCTAGAAATAATATTTATGAGAAAGAATAAAAACATCCCTGCTTAAGTATGAAAACTGCAAGAAGAATTGTTTTGATTGGTGTACAAATTACTTAACACTTAAGTGAACAGGTAAACGCTTAGGAAAGGAAGCTTTATTTGCAAGACCTCTGTCATAGACACAGTAGTGTAAGCTTGAAGGTGGACAGCAGGGAATTAAAGATAGCAAATGCAACTAGAAGGAATAGGAAAGTAGCCACCAAAAAGTAATTTATGTTCCCATTCACTTCTCTTCTTTCAATAATTCTCGATAAAAACCACAATCAGCTCTAAACCAGGTCATTAGCTTCCCAAGCCTCCATCATCAAGAACACTTTACAAACATATACGGGGGATAGAAGGGCATGAGTCTTTTTAGGAATTTAAGTTTACTTCATGACCTGAAATAAAATAGACCTTCTAATAAGAATAGCATAATAGGTTGCCAGAGAGATTGTGGAAACTCCATTCTCTGAGATGCTCAAAACTTGGCTGGACAAATTCCTGAGTAACCTGGTCTAACTGGACAAGCTTTTAAGCTGGAGGAGGTTGGACTAGACCTCCAAGAGGGTGCCTCTCCCTCCTATACAATTCTGTGACCTAGAACACAAGTAATTTTTTCATTGTGGCATCACTTCTAGGAAGCAACTGCTAATCTACAATGCAAAGCTGTATTTTATGTGGAGTAAAAAGACAGTTTTCAACCAGGTCCATAAAGCAATGGTAAGATTAAAACCGTATGTGACAGCAGGCCAAACTTGAACTGTCCTCTAAGAACAGAGTTTTCATCCCAAAATAGTACAAAAATAACAATTTTATAATACTTAAGTTATTGAACTTAAATTATTAATATCACAGTCTTTCCCTTCCAACTATATTTATATTGTATTCTTTACTCTAAATGAAGATGCAATAATCAGCAACAATTCTATTTCCTATTTGTCTGCCACAAGCATAGCACTGCCAGATGTAGACTGCATCCAATGGTCAGTCTCGTTTGGAAAAAGAAGTCTTTATCAAGTTTTCCCAGTTTTCTCCCTTAGAAAAAACATCATAATTAATGAGTTCTCTAAGAGAATGTGAAGTTAAATGAAAAATATTGCCAGTGGTCAGGATGTACCCTCCTTATTAGTCAAATTAAATTGGTTGGCCACTATATCCATAAATATAAAAAAAAAAATCATCTTCCACGGCTCATGCTATATAAAATCACCTTCAAATTAAAAACTAGACACATAGTAAGATAATAAAACCAACATATAAGAAAATACGGATCTTCAGTATTCACACCCCTACTCCATACCACTTGTATTGAACACTCCCTGCTGGGAGGTTACACTCTGACAAATAAAACCTGCCAATTATATTACTCGCATATTATCTGCTTATTAAGACTTGATATGGTCCAAATTTCCAAAGTCGATCCTTCTTAAGGGATGAACTGGGACTTTCACTTAAAGAAATAACAGGTAATTGCAGGAGAGGCAGAAAAGCTTGATCTTTAACAGCTTATTTTTACTTGCAAATGAAGTAAATCTTTCTTTCCCAGATGAATGACGCAAGGAAGATATTATTTCATAAGACTAAAAATTTACATTAAATAAAAAAAATACAATCCAGCTATACCAAAACCTGCTACATTACCTCCAAATCAAAACTACTAATTTCTTTCTAGGCAGATCACATGTATTAAGCAACAGGAAAATAACTGCATTAAGTCCTCTTTGATATGTGACTACGAGTACTACATAACCACATCTTCCCAGGAAGCATCAAACTGACAAGCATGAACACTAAATGATGCCTGTCACTCAGGGGGAGTGGGGTACTACTGAAGAAGGGATAAACTCGGGAGAAGCCTGCAAGGTAAGGTTAGCTGTCCTGCAGATCACCCAAAGCTCACTCACTGGCCAGAAATGCAGCAGCATTTCACCAAACCTTGGCAGCAACTCGAAGCCAATTTTGGAATGTAATCCCAATAAAACAAAACATGCATTCCTAAGGTTTGTTGTTTCTTTTTAAGTGGTCAGTAGTTTTGGAAATGGTTTTGAAATAAATATGCTGAAATGTTAGTATATTTATTTTAATGATTTTGCTAATAGAAAACCCTGAAATTTGGACTCCAGCTATACTACTTACCAATCTAGACCATTGCAGACATAGGTATTACATGGCAACAATGCACTATTTGAAACCTTTTTCAAAATACAAGCAAAAATCACTGACTTGTCCTATCAATCCTAAAACAATGGGAACAGATTCAAGACGACTTTATAGGAGCTACACAGAAGCACTAACAAAAAGCTACTGTAGAAAAAAAATATTCTTCCTTTGACTTCTAATGCCACACAAATTCCCTCGCTCTGATCCAGTGACTAACTGGAGAAAAGCATGGAAAAGTAAAATGCATAAAGGGCTGTGTAAGGCCAGGACTAATAAGCCATCAGATTCAGAGCCATAAGAAAATAAAAGATCTATCTACCAAGAAGAAAAAAAAAAAAGAAAAAAGCCAAAACCCAACAGCCAGCACATGTAACACATGCTATGATCTCTAGATAATTGGTTTGGGGTGGATATTATGATTAACTTTATCACAGATCACAATCTACCCTCCAATACACGTCAATCTTCTTACATCTACTCACTCTTCTGATTTTATTCTTTTCCAAGAATAAGCCCTCAGGAGGGGGAAGCTACAGCTAGTTACACAAGCAAAAACTGTACAGAGGAGACAACAACAAAGCACATACCTGGATATACAGTGCATATTTGGATAAAGCAGTTACATGACAGCTAGCTTAATTTCCCTCTAAAGTCACAGTAAGACAAGAGATTAATGTATACAAACGTAGTCCTATACACACTTCATCTCTAACTCAAATTGGAATAAAGAAGTTGAAAATCCAAGTATACCTGTGTTCCCCCATGCAACTCTGGCCAGTAAAGGCTAGGAAAGAACTAACTGTCACATGAGAGCCAAGGGGGCACCTTGGGGGATCAAATTTTCCCACATCCCTATCTCCAAAACTGGATGCCAGAGCTCAGAACCAGTTGAGGGAAAATACTGCTGAGATGAAAGAAAAGAAGTATTTCATTTGCCCTTCTTCTCTATCCAAGATCTCACAGATTTGAGATTTTCTTAGTAGTGCGATGCTTGGAGAGACAAAGTTACTAAAAAGGGATAGAGTACACTGTGAAATATTACCATGGTATGACCCATCAAATTAAGGATTCTGGTCTATTCTTAGTGATCCTGGCCATTGAGCTGAGATGAGCAAGAAAAGAGAATACAGTTTTTGCATTAATACCTGAACAGCAAAACATCTTCCTTAAGACAGAACTCAATCAGACAACAACCCTCAAGCTTCCCAACTTGAGGAAGTCATCATTAGCCCTATTATTTGTCTGTTGGTGAGCTACATGAGGGTTACCTTCGGAAGTTTCCCTTACTTTGTATTTACTCTCTTCAAAAAACAGAGCAAACAAGCAGAAAAAATAAAAAAAAAAAAAATCAGCTTCAGCAGAGTCTTACAAACTGCAACACGAGAAAACTTAAAGAAAATAGATTCTTATTAAAACAACATACAATTAAAAGTACACTTTTAATCTCTAACTCTCAAAATGTAAAGTTTTCACTGTATCACTCAAGTAAACATCTGACCTCATCAGAAGTCACATCAGATTTCAGGGCCCACCCTTAAACCACAAAGATACACAACTTTTTGAAAGCAAATTTTTTACCCAATACAAAAAGTCAACTCAAGTCACTGGAGTAACCTTCAAATATGCAATCAGTTCACGGAATGGTGGAAGAGTTTAACTGGTTTACTCCAGAAAGCAGTATTTTGGAGAAATGCTGGAGCAAGAGCTTCAGTTATGCTAAGGTAACACTGCAAAGGTTACCAAAAGGTTCTCCCTCCCCAATCTCCCTTACCAAAGAAAACCCCCAGCCCACTCTCCTCAGCCACAGAGCTCCCCAAGACCTCTCCCAGCACTCCCTGGGATGTGACCCAAGGCCATCTCACTGATACCAACCCAAGGCCATCACTGCCACCCACCCACCCAGTGGAGCCAGACCATGCTTCAGAAGCCCAAATATGAACAGACTGTGGTGAGTAACCCAGCACACAATGAACTCCTTTCTGGCAGGAAGGACTTTAATACCTTAACACGGACGTTTAATCTGCCTGTAGCCCCATTTAGTTTCACCTCTGCCAGTGGCCACCAGGACACAAGGGTCAGGAGGCACGAAGAGGACCAGAGGAGATCAAACTGCAGGACTGCCAGGGCCAGCGATAGAAGTGCTACAGGTCCATGAAGATTTCCCATCTTTACTCTCCCTTTGACTTTAACAGTTGAATCTAGACCAATGCAGTAAGCCTCTATGTCACATTTATGTTTTTGTGATTTGTATGGAAAAGAGCTCTTTCCATCCCTCCACAGATCCCTCATGTATAGGCTTACTATATTCAAACCTAAATCTTCAATTAGCTGCTCACTCCAGTTTCCCAAGTACTAAGTTACCACACTTCATTCCCTCTTCTTCAGTCAATGATACAAGGAAGCTGAAATTTTCCAGATGTAAATGTTTTAAGAGACACTGAGAAACTGAGCAGAGCTTATTTAAGAATATTAAACTGATATGTTGATGGCTGCTATCAATCACTTCTTTCCATCACAAGACAATTACTGAAGCAGATGAAGCTCTTGGAAATTCTAGCATCAAGCTGACAAGAGACACAAATCTACAACATTCTTTTTCCAGTATGTTTAACTTAAATTCCTCACACACAGGAAGAAAAAAAACAAAACAAAACACCACAAACCACCAAAATCCAACAGTACCATTTTGGAAATTCACACCTACAATATTCTCATAAGTTTTAAAACTAATCAGAGAAGAAATGGTCACACTGTAGGCAGAAATCACACCAAGTTCAAAGCCTCATCTCATTTGACAAAACACAGCATTCCATTAGCACAACCAAGAAGCATAACTAACCAGCAGAAATATTTGCTTACTTTTGGAGATTCATTTGGTGAAATTAAGCAACGAAAGTGTTTAGGTTTCTGTAAAACATACCACCTGTTTATGCTGGCATGCAAGTTCCAGACAACCTTATCTCTCCTATGTTTGCCTGCAGCAAAACAACTGAGACAGTAACACAAATTAAAATCATAAACGAGGACTCTCAAATCAGTCTGAATTTGAACCGTAAGTGACAAAGAGCAATCTAATTTTAAAAGTTCATAATGCTCTGATGCACCAACATTATTTCGTTATTTGACTAAGTCTACCTTAGTTGCTCCCACCAACAAGAGCATGCACTTTCAAGTGGTTTGTTGCCAGCAGCTATTTTCTACAGGGGACTGTAGTAGCATGTAATATTCAAGAGAAGCTGTCTACATTACTTTTTAAAAAAATAAACCAGTTGCTGTTGATAAGTTATACTGAAAAAAAATAAAACTGAAGAGAGCTGACAATTCTATTTACACTCCTTCCAAGTGGAAATTATTTCATTCCACACATTTATGCCTTTAAAGACTTAAACATGTGAAACTGGAATGTGATATATTTATGGAATTTGAGTTATATTAACTGCCAGATAATTGAATATTCCTATTTTAAAAATGGAATGCTCTTCAGGTAGCACCATGCATTTTTAAGCACAATATTTTAATAAGCTATAAACCTACAAATTTTTTGTCATTTCATGTAACTCCATTTTTTAAAGTATATTAAAACACCATTAATTTGGACCAACTTACTCAAACAATTTCAGCTCTTGGCTGCAAAACATCAAGACTCTATGTCTAAAAGATCTGTACATAAATTTCAACTAGTCTTCTTGAATACAAGTTTAACGAACCCTTATATTGCTTATTGACTTGATTCAGGGTTATGTTCCTGAAACTTTAAATGGATTAAAAAGCTCCAAAATATAACTCTGGCCCAGCTACATCACTTAGGAGATATTTGAGCGCTCGGGATTTTCACAGGAAAATTAAAGTCTCTCCCATCGCCCCAGTTCCATGCCTAGTTTTTTTGTTGTTGTTGTTTGAATTTAAGCTTATACAATGTCCAACCTTCAAGTTTACTCTTAAAGTTACTGTATCATATTTGTGTTATACAATTGTATTAAGTTCACTTAATACAAACAATAAAAACAGAAATCCATTGATTTCTCTCACAGGTTGCATAAAACCCACCTGTAGACACTGTAAAACCTCATTTGTTTTACTACAAAGGACCCACACGAGCCCCATTGGTTATAGAGCAAGGTCCATCTGTTAGAAACAGGAATGAATTAATATTTTCTCCTTTGTATATCTTTAAAACTGTCTTAGTCTTTGTTTAATTACTCAGAATGGTATGGGGATTCCACCTTATTCACCTCCAACGCTGAATGCAGCAACAAGGTGGTTTATGCTAACAGCATGGGGGCTGTCTTCTCACACACCGTTTTCTTTTGTAATGAAACTGTTATCACGGTTTTAAGGTAAAATAAAGCGTTGCCCAGCAAAGAACTCCATACAAGATTTGTGGCATTGTAATTCTGCAACTGATCCCAACACCAAGATTTGGGGATAATGACAAAGTAATACCAATAAGACAGAGATTAATGTATGTAAATTGCACAATCACTGGTGGTCCTCATTTACTTGAGCATAACCAATCAACCTGCACCTGGGTATTTTCTAAGTTCTGGACAGCTCAATACCAGATTAAACACTCCAGGAATAATAAATACATTAATATACAAAGGATTTAGGGAAATACATGAGAAGGGGGAAAACTTGTTTCAAATGGCCAAACATTATAAACGAGAACGAAATCATCAATCACAAATTGAGACTGAACTGCCAAGAATAAGCAGCAAGACCTATGCTTGGAAAACATCTTACTAGGAAATGCTAGGAACTCCAGTTTCTACTCATTTAAAACAGAATTTAACCAAACTCCCACGCAGCATAAAAAGGGTCGTACAACGCTTCGAGGGAAGCGATCCAAAAGGCGTTTTCCTCCCCTTCCACTTCAACAAAACCCAACAGAACTGAGAAGACGTGGAAGCAATTTACACGAGGTGACCTTTGCGCTGCCGCCAGCTCTGCAACAGCCGCGCTCCCAATGCGCCTCGGGCAGCGTAGGATGCCAAAGCCCCGGTTTCTCTGACGGCGAAGGAGCTCCCCACCGGGAGCGCGCCGGCCGAGCCCAAGCGAGCCGCCCGCCCCGGCCGCGGGAGGAAGCCACCGCCTCCCGCGCGGGCGCTGGCCAATGGGCGGCGGCGGGCGGGCGCGGCGGCGGCGGAGCAGGCCCCGGCGGGGCCGCGTGTGACGCACTTCGGTAAAGCCGGCGACCGCCCGCCCCCGGCATGGAGCGCCGCTCTGACATGGCCCCTCCTCGCCCCACCGAGGGAGACGGCAGCGGGGCACAGCGCAACCGCGGCGGGTCACCTCCGGGCACTCCTGCGGCGGCCGCCGACCGGGACGCGCGCTCCTCCCGGGGGAGGCGAGGGAAAACGCGGGGTCACGCCGGCGGATAAGGCGGCTGATGAGACCGGACACGCCAGGGTGTGGCTCCGGGGAGCACAAGGGAAGAGGGGGGGGGAAAGGCGGGGGGCAGAAGTGTTACCCGCGCTGCCAAAACGTAATTAAAAAAAAAGCCAACACACGGTAACTACAGCACAGGACTGGGCGGTTATTGAAAGTTTGTGTTAACTCCAAACACCGCATCCCGTGGGAAGACAACAACAGCAAGAGCCAAGCCAGGGCAATATAGTAAATAAAAGGCAGCGAAAGAGGCAGCCGAGCGCCTTCGTTCCCCGTTCTCGGTGGTGGGGGGAAAAGAAAATAAATTAAGAAAGAAAGCAAAAAAAAAAGTCGGTCGGTTCCGGATTACACAAGGCTGCCAGCGGCACGGGCAGGAATGGAGGCACAGTGGCGGGGGGGCAGCGGTGCAGGCACCCAGAGCCCGGGCACCAGGGATGTGCTCGGGCTGGAGAGGAACCCTGAAAAACAGGGCCGCCCAACCCAGCCATTCGCTGCCGCTCTCCTCGCTCCCCTGTCCCTCCAAGTCCCTCACCACAGCAACATCCATATATATATATATATATTTTTTTTTTTTAATCAGTGTAGAGAAAATAAGCGCCCAGAAAAAAAGAGAAACACCAGGAAAGCTCTCGCTTCCTACCTGGGCAGGGTTCAGCTCAGTTCAGTGCGTGCCGCGGAGGAGGGGGCAGAGAAGCACTATCTAAAACAAAAGTGGCGCCAAAACCCCCCAGTAAGAAGCATTCTTCTTCCTCCTCCTCCTCCCCCGCCCTCCCCCACCAGGGTCGGCGAGAGCCCAGCGGGGTTCCTGCAACACGCGGCTCCCGGCATCGGGCGCCCCGGCACAAGTTGGCAAGTGCCCTTTCTTTACAACAGAAAAAAAAAAACAAACCAAAAAACACCAACATAAAGCAAGCCGAACGGAAACTGCCACAACTCTTCCTCTTAGCGGGTAGGCGCCGAGCAGCTTGCCCAACGTCACTCGTAGGGGAAAACTCGTCCCACAAAGGCCTTCCCTGAGCTTGGCGCCAGGGGGTGAGGGGGGGGGTCGCCACCTCTTTTGGAAGAGATAGCAGGGGGCGGGGGGGGGGGCGGAAGGCGCAGGTCAGTCCCCAAGTCCTCACTTGGGCCGAGGGAACTCGCTCGCGCCAGCCCTCCACCCCAGTCCCTTCGGGAACAGCCGGCCAGAGTTGCTTCACCTCGGCCAAGGCGGGGAAGGGAGACAGAGAAGAGAGACCCCGATCCCTCGACACTTCCCTCCGCAGGGAAGCGGCCGGGAACGGGCTGGCAGTAAGAGCTCAGCTGCTGGGCGGCGGGAAGGAGGGGGAGCGCTGTCAGTCCCCTCTCCCCAGCCTCCTCCGACACTCCACCCCGGGCCACCGGCAGCCGCCCCACCATTTTCTCCTGCGCGCCGCGCGGCCCAGCGCTCTCCCCCTCGCCCGAGCGCGGCCCGCTCCGACCGCAGCCGCCCTGACCCCCCTTTCTCTCTCTTCCCACCCCTCGAGCGGCCCGGCCCGGCTTGCCCACACACACACAATGCCCGAGTCCTCCATCTTGCCAGCAGCCCCTGCTCGGCTCGGGAGAAGGGGGGAGGAGGAGAAGGTGGTTCTCCATTTTAGCTCGCCGAGCGTTGGGCCCAGCCTGCCAGCGGCCGGCTCTGGGGAGAAGGAACGGGGCTCCAAGCGGGCAGCGGGGGCCGCTTTCGGCGCCCTCTCGCTCTCTCACTCGCGCTCCCGCTCGCGTCCCCCCTCCCCGCCGAGGCGCGCTGGGAAGGGGGGGTGGGGAAGCGGGGGGCTGGAGTGTTTTCGCGGCTCGGCCCCGCCGTCCTCCATCTTGGCTGCGCGGAGTCCCTGTGGCCAGCCGGCCTAGCGCCCCGCGCCGTCCCCGCAGGCCGGGGGACCGCAGGCCCCGTCCTGGCCTCTCTCCACAGCCACGCACCGCGATCCTGAGTCCCCCCTCCAAACTTCCAGAAGCTTCGCCGCCATTTTCTAACTTACCTTGCCCAGTGTCGGCGTAGGCAGAGAGGAGGCCCAGGCTCGTAGCTCCGCTCCTATATCCCCGTCCCGGCTGCCGGTTGCGCGCCCGGCCCGGCCCGGCCCGAAGACTTGGCCGCGGAGGGGGGGTTTGGGGAGGGCGCGGGGCGCGGGCAGGTTATTTAATTTGGCGGCGGCGCTGGGGATTGTTTGGGGTGTTCGCTGCTCGGCGGCTCGCGAGCGAATGGAGGCCGCAGGCGCCACCTGGCGGCCACCGAGCGAGGCCCGCTCTCCTGGGCGTGGGGCGACACCTGCCGGCCGCCCGGAGCAGCGCCGCGCTGAGCGGGGTAAACAAGGTGCCGCGCATGCGCGCGCCGCTCAGCCGCTCCCCCGCCCCCCCCTCCCCGCCGGCTCGCGAGTGCGGAGCTCGGTGGTGGCGGCCTAGGGCGGGGAGACGCGGGGGCGGCGGGAGCGGGGCCAGGACCGGGACCACTTGAGGTGGAACGAGGCGAGGCGGCAGCGCCCGGCAGCCTCTCGGGCGGCGTGGGCCCGGCTTCCTCCGTGCGCGGCCGGCGGAGGAGGCTCAGCTGCTGGCTGCATTCTCGGGGCAGGATCGGGTAACCGAGAGGAGAGGACGGCCTAAAAAGGAGAGCTGCGGCCCGAGGGCAGCCGGGGGGCCGCCTCCGGGCTCGTACGGGCACACACCAGCGCGGGTCTGGCGTCCTGTCCCCTTTCACCGCAGAAGTAATTGGAAAATAATTGTTCAGCTGAGGCAAAATTCAGTCTTTCTAGAAATAACCCATTAAGCACTTGCCGTGTCACCTCGCTAGCCAGTGCCATTGGCTGCAGGCACTCAAGGCCGAGGAGGCAGGAGCTGGAGGCAGGAGAGACGAGTGGGACACGCCGTGGGGCTGCCGGCTCCCTGACTAGCATCCTGGGCAGAGGCAACCCCCCCGCTGCCTTTTGGCATCTGATCTGCCCTATCTTCAGTCATTTTGCGCTCAGGAAGCAAAGTCGTGCGGAAGGGAGTCTATGGTTTTGAAGATAAATTTACAGTTGCCCACATGGATGCAAAATGCCTTATCTTGAGAACTCCAAACTTGCCTGGCGATGCAAACAGAAGCAATGTTTGGTGGCACTGATGGTGTTTCTTGTGGTTAGGAACATTCTCTTGAAAACGTTTGCTGCTTCTGCCCATCACTCTATGCATTCCCAGTTTAAATCGACATTTGCTTCTAGGCTCTGCCTCCAATGCCTTTTTAATCCCTGCATGAAGACTCGTATGAACCTGAAATGATCACATAGAAACAGTATAGAATACTTAAAATAACCAGATAGAAAAGTTGTCGTGCTTATTTTTCTAAACACGCAGTTCAGGAGTTCCTTCTACGTTTTTTTGTCTGTATTGTGTAATGGTAAGTACGTTACTCATGCTGGATAGTTGCACATAAGCTTATAGTTAGATTAGTCAGCACAAGAATAGTTTTGTCCTGGCAATTAGTTTCTAATCATCCTCTTGTGTTCATCTACTTTTAGTTTCGGGGAGAGGGTTAGCATAACTAAGCAGGCACTAAGCCGAGTTCCTCAGCTCACCTGCCTAACAAAAGAAGGACACTTAAGAGAAGAGTACCCATCAGTACCAGTTTTTTCAAAACTAAGATGGGACATCGAAGAGCAAATGACACTTAAAATGGTTGATGTCACCTAGCAATTCTAGATATGATCTGTCATTTGGGACACCAGACTGACAAACATTCTAAAGCTTGAATACATGTTTCAGAATGTTTTTTCATCACCTGTCAGGGTTTGGGAAAAAATTAGAAAATTAGGAGAAAGATTCCCTTTTAGAGAACACTTTAATATCCTGAAGGCCTAGTCACAGAACTGTGTTCAGGGATTCAGTTATAGCTACAGATGCTGATCTTTAATGTGAATCTGTGAATGTATGTCTGGAAATTGTAGAAGAATTGTAAATAAAATATAATACGGTCAAAAAATAATTATAATAAAACCCCCAAACCTCAAAGTTTTAAACTTGCCCATAATCTATATGATTGTTAAATTACACATAGAAACAGATTTCAAGGAGCTGGATCCATTTGTGCCTTTCCCATACAAAGTCAACTTCTGACAGCTGCCAGATAGACAACTTTTCCATTAAAATAAACTATGCACTTCCAAAACTAACATTTTGCCTGCACATGGAATTCCAGTAATGTATCCTCTGTGACAATAGTGTTACTCAAATCCAAAACTTGGTAAGATTATAGCAGTCTACTGCGAGAGCTGGCAGAGGCACAACACTGAGGCAGCTTCAGAATCAGCTGTGCATAAAATCCACGTATTAGCTTGTGCATCAGATATTTGGTCTGTTCCAACAACACTTCAGTCCACACTTGACCTCATAGCTGAGGTTTTTTTGGTAAATGTGTTTAACAGAAGAAAACATGACATAGTTCTTAGGGTGTGTTTTTGAAGGAGTGAGTGTGCAAAAGCTGACAATACCGTGGCAGAGTTCAGCTGACTCAGATCTTGGAAGCCCAGATTCCTAACACTTTTGGGTGTCCTGACATGACAAAACTGGCTTTTTTAAACTTGTGGCAACAAAACATGGAAACATGCTGGAGACCAGAGTCCAGGTGCAGTGGCATATTACGAACGGTTGGTCTCAGCCTGCCTAAGAGGATTTTGCACTCTCCAGTTCATTTCCTCCCTCCCAGTTGTTCCATTCAGCTGTTTGCCTGGCTGCTGTCTAGGCAGAACTGTTGCCTCATCAGAGGAGGGGGGAGGGCCGTTTGTTTTCTAAGGGACTGGGGTTTTTTTGTTTGCTTGTTTTTCCCGAACCACATAATTTCTCGATGCTTTTTAGAGCACAACTATATAAGAATTCCATCAGTACAACTGAAGGTGCAGAGCGCTCCTATAGAGGCCAGGGTTGTTTCTGCTCTGCTCCAGTGACACAAAGATAGGAATTTCTCAAGCTGGCTGTGGCCTGGGAGGATTCCTAACACAGCACCACACGCAGATCATGCTAATAACCATGATAAACCAGTTTATATAGCACATATCTCAGGAGCAAATGCAACAATCCCTCAAATGGTGAGTAGGAATATAGGGGGCAGAAAAGTTGAACAAGTGCCTAAGAGTTGCATTTGCTGTCTTCATGAGGGACAAAACTGGCTCTCTGAAGAGCCTGTCTACTGCATTTTCTGCATGAACTGATCATGCTTCTGGTACGGAGCCTTCCACTTGGTACAAAGAGGGAAGACAAGATGAAAGGCAGTTCCTCTGCTAGCACACCACTTCTTTCTAAGCTAACAATTCCAGAATGGGCTTCTGTCATCTGTTCAGACTTTGTAAAGAAATCAAAGAATATCCTAACATTTCTATACAGTTTTAGCACTCTAGCATCCTTTCCAATACAATGAAAAAAAGAAGAAAAAATAAGTATTATCCAAGCATGACAAGGGAATACAGATATTTTAAAATCTGACCTCCCTAGAAGGGATTTGTATCTGATGGAAAAATGTAAGAGAAAGTATTCTGTGGGACTATGTCCCCTTTCTCATAACAGCTATACTTCAAAGAGCTTCAAAGTCCACCATTTCTGATATTGAGCCCAATTCAGAGATGATTTGACAAAGACTGTGCAACATTGACTTTTACTATGTTTGATCCAAAAAGAGCTCTTGATCAGTCACCCAGTTAAGAAACTGAGCAAGGAGAGAGTAGATACAAATGCCATGTCTGAATTAAGGGCAAGGGGCTCACTGCTAGAGAAGATCAGAATAAACTCAAGCTGCCAGGTGGCGGATTCATTCTTCCAGGCAGGAGATTCATGCTCATGCTGCTTCCTTTTCTTTGATGGTAGCGGAATAGGAACCCTCTCTGCAATTCTGTTTCCTCTTTTCTATTAAAACAAAACAAAACACAACACCACAGTCCTTTACCATTCCTTTCACTGTTTAAAAGTATTTGCTTCTGAGCATTCAAAAAACCCCAGAATTCATATACTGGGTTCATTACAAGGTGAGGTGGTGACCTTGATGGCCTGTATTAACTAAGCCACAACCATATTTTTATCTGTTTAGTTGGGCACAGAGGGGAAAAGCAGTCTTCCCAGTCAGATTTTGTTTCCCAGATTTTTGAAAGTGGCTTAGTTACTCTAGGGAAATCTGTTCTAAATCCTTTCGGAGATGAGCTATTACATAAGAAACAAAAATAAAGACCAAAAAATGGGTTACTTTCCCATAATTTGCAGGAGAGAGATTGCACATCTGTAGCTCCTTAGGCCTTTCCCTGTCCTATGGATAATTTCTTCCTTTTGTGATTTACATACATCTCCCTTGCATGCCTCTATTTCTCACCAGCTATTTCCAGGACACCTAAATCAAGTCTACATTTTCTTTAATTCAGTAAGTTTCTGCCTACCACATTCTCAGACCTGTAAAGGAGCACAGAATCGCAGTTTGTCCTGTGTTGCTAAAAAAAAAAAAAAAAGAAGTTGTTTTAAGTTCCCCTTCACTATCAGCTCTAGAAACAAATAGAACCTCATTAAGTCACAAATGCCTTACTGCTAATTGCATTGTCAGCAGATTTATTCAGTCATCTGTGCCACTTGCTACCAGAAGCCCAGCACTTGCTCCCCTATTGGAGGTGAGGTGCTCTTGCTTTAACTCGTTGAGAAAAAAATCCCTCAGCCATGTTTTTCAGTTTTCATCACCAAACCATGTAAAGGCCACACCAGTTCTTGGTAAGAAATAATGAAAAACCCTTCTCCTAGCTTCAGTCAAGAGAAGTCGCTTTCACTTGAGGCATCACTTCACCTCAGGAACAGGAAAGAGGGAGTGTTACCATTCCAGCCACCTCTCTTGGATCTGGGACATGAATCGCTCCAGTTTCCACCTGTAGGAAGGTTTTGGGAGACATGACCTAGACATTCCTGTGTCTTGTAGCTAAGTCCAGGCAGAGGGATCATTAATTAAGGCCATTTTATGCACCATGACAGCATCAGTGACAAAGTCTGTGGAAGAAGCTCAGGAACCAGAGGAATGTTTCAAAGTGGGTAAGCTAGATAAGTGGCAGAGCAGGAAAGAACAGTACGACAGAAAAAGGCTGGGGTGAGAAGCAGGCAAGAACTGAAACAGGGTCAAGTGGGCCAGCAGCAACAACTAGCACAGAGCAGGGGAAGCAGCTTTAGCCAAGTGACAGCTAAAAAACAGTGAAACTACGTCATACTCTTGATGTGCAGGGCAACTCTCCCATCAGGAACAGTAAGCTGGTCAGATATCCTGGGGCCTGCAGCCCCCCAAGACTCTTGACATGGAGCCAGGGGGTTAGCTGAAAAGGGGAGGAGGGAGGCTGGCTTGTGGTTAGATGCAGTTGCAACAGAACTGGGTCAGAAACGTCATTCAGTTCAACCTCTGCCCGAGGTTACAGAGCAAAACAATTATGAACAATAAAGTCAAATGCATTTATGTTTAAGCTTTGTAGAAAATCCTCCATCAAATGACTGGGACAGCTCTCTTCTGTATTTGCAGGCAAACACCATCTTTGGATGATGACAGTGGATTGGTTTATCTTGGTCTTTTCCCTATAAACTACCAAGGCTAGAACTTACAGGGGTTAATGTGAGAGTACATGCAATGGGGGGTTGTTACATCCATGACAGATAAAGTCAAGGAACAGATTACTTTTTCAGATTATAATCTTGCATGGTTTTCTGGGGTTGACCAAACAACATTACCAAGATCCTACATATATCCCTAACATGGTTTCTTTTGGTTTAGATTTCAGAATCAACCAACTAAGGTTTCTTTCAGACAGTGCTTCTTGCAAGTCCCATCTCCTTCTAGCCCTGTCTGGGGCTCACTGCCATTCTGGCTCTCTGGACTCTCTGACAGAACGGGAGGTGGAAGCAAAGCAAAGTGTGATCTTGTCATTAGTGGTGATTTAGGTTTTTTGTGAGTGGCACAATGCATAACAAGTAGCAAGAGACACAACAGTTTATGACATCTTGGTGGCTTGCACAGATGTTCAAAACCGTTAAGATAAAAATACTTCTTTTAGACTGTAACTTCCTTTAGCATGATTCTAGAAGCCTCTGTGCCAGCAGCTGTGACCAAAGTGTTTCTCCTCCATGGCGAAGGGCATTTCTGGAACTTTGTAACAAAATTACAAGAAGGCTAAACATGGATGCAGAGATACGAGTCACATTAGTGTTACTTTTGGTACTTCTGGATTAAAAAGACATGACTAAATTTAAATGCACCCTGTCTCAGTAATTTCTACAAGTTAGATTAATATATTCTCCAAAATTTGCAAGTGACCATATGCTTTTCTACTAAGCTGGTCTTTTTGGCAATTATTATAATGATTCTTCTAGATGTTTTCACAGTGGGAGTCTGCAAAAGTGTTTTTCATTTTTTCAAGCTAATAGGAAAAACCCTAATTAAAGAATCTCTCCAGTACATTTCCAAAAGGTCTAGCATTTTATCTCAGCCATCAATAGCAGTCCAGGGTATAAAACTGAGAATTCATAATATCTTGAAATATCTTGAAATACTACATACTCACAATATAATTAATACCATTTCCCCCCAGATTTTCCTTGAGGTTTTGTTTATCCAACCCATTTATAACTGAACATGTCCAAGGAAAAAGCAAGTTCTTTTGTTAAGTTGGTCACAGAGCCATAATCTATGATTTAATGCTCACAGCTTTACTGTAACATTGATGTCAGTATTGCTTAATAGGAATTCCTGGTTAAGAAAAATTTCCTGGTAAAGATAAAATCGGAATTTCAGCAAGGACTCATTATCATCACAGGTAATTTGCCTCCTCACAGAAAGCCACATTATCATTACAACACACTAATTGCTGTACAGCAGCATCAGTACATCTCTTGAAGCAATGTGACACAGTGACATCTGCAAAGATGGCAAGATACTTTCAACAACCTGAACCAGTGCAAAGGCATGACAGGGTCATGGGGGAGGAAAGATTTTCTTGATCAAATTCCCAGTTTACTCAGTAGAATTTACACATGTAAAACTCAGAAAAGAATAGCAGGAGGGAGAGTATTGACTCATACTTCAGTTCCATGAGGAATGAAGGTGATCCCACTAGACTGGCTCTTCTCATGTAATTATATGGGGAAAACAACCACCCTCTTCACAGAGCAGGTCCAAGGGCTAAAGCCAGTCTCTCTGTTCTGCATAAGACAGGCCATGGAAAGCCTCTGGGAAAGCAGTGGAAGTGCTCCTCTAGCCCACTCTATGGCATCTATCTAGCCTTCCTGCTGACAGGAGCCAACTGAGCACGAAGCAGAGGGTAAAAAAACCCCCATGTAACAACAAGTCACTGTCTGCATACGTACTGCCACAGAATAACACTGCAAAACCCAGAACAATCTCCAACTCCTCTTTGCTCTGTGAAGAACCAACCTTCCCTTTGGCCTTACACATCATATGCTAGAACTTGCATGCCTTGAAAGGCAGAACATTCTCTTCTGAGCAGTTACTAAATACTGTGGCAGCAAATATCACCACCCCTTGTAACATTTAATCCTAGTATACAACACTTCACAGGAACATGGCAACCAAGTGTCTGCATTAACCTCCCACCAAGTTATAATTAAATTCTAACAACCCAGGGAATTTAAGTTTTTGTTAATTTCAATAAAAACAAGCATAAAAGCTAGCTTTTAAAACCCCATGTCCTAGGTTAATAAAAATGTTTTTAAAACTTTGACAAACTATTTGCCCTGGAGCTTCAGGCTGCACATACAGCTAACAAAAACACTGGAGCATTGCAGTCAAAACTAACCAGTCAATATTAAAATAAATGTTTGTATACCCCAATTAAAAAAAAAACACACACTACCCTATAACAATTGAAAATCTTTCTGTTGCTGTAAGAGCTTTAGATCAAGCCCTAAAACAAATTTTAAGAAGCATGGATAGCCAAGTATCTGTAGAGATACAAGCTGCAGCAATCAGTAGTCAGTATTATGTTTCAAGCCAGTAAGAAATAGCTAAATACATAACAAGAAGATTGGTTCAATGGGTTTTCCTTATTTGATCCTTCTGTTCCTAAATTAGGCCTGCAATTTCCATGTTTTCTAAACAAAACAGTTCCAGAATACATTATTAAAAACCCTTGTAAATCTCCCTTGTATCTAAAGTAGCAAATAATTGTTGTTGCAAGTAAAATGGAAGTGAGAAAGATTTTACATAGAAGGTACTAAAAGAAAGTTACTAAATACTGATAATTGAATATATTCCACTGTTCTTAATTCCAGGTAACTCTATAAAAAATCAGCTCCTGAGAAATCTTTGTCCTGCTTCTAACCTCTGTTTCAAAGCAGCTGTGCTTCTACCCCCTTTATTTGAATCCTCCATTTCTATCTCTTTGAACACTCAGTATCAGTGCCCACAGAATTTCTTCTTTTTCTTAAAGATACTAAAAATCAAAGTAATTAGAAAAAATATCTTCCTAATTCAAGCTGTCAAAATTTGATGACTATGCTAATTATTTTTTCACATTTAGTCTGAATAGAATTCTGATTATAGTTTTTTAAAAAAACCTAAACCTACAGAGCAGTTATTTTGTGGTCTTGCTAACAGGCTTTTAACTCTTTAATGTTCCTAAGTGATTAAAATTGTAATTCCTATTATAGGTGTATCAATTATAGCTGTATTTTTTAAAACATTAAAAAGTTGTAATGAGGGATACAGCATACCTTCTAAAAGTTAACAAGCTTTAACATAAAGTATTTATGTTATTTGCTTGCATATTATTTGGGCAACGTGTTTGCACTCAGCTTCAGTTTAAAGGTACAATTTGTGACCTACTTTCAGGCTTTCCTTGGACAATTTATACACTAACTTTCAAAATCTTCTCCTTACTAGGATTTATAATAATTCTAGGTAAAATTTGGTCAATGTCTTTCCCAGACAGGGCTTTGCTGAGCCACATGCCAAGTTCTGCAGCCTGTAAGTTGGATCCAGCTCATCCAGTCTCTCTCAAGTGACTTTGGTCAAGGTTAGGTAACAAACCATCTGCTCCAGCAAGTCACCAGAACATGGTTTGTGACACAAACTAAAGAAGCTATTTCAGGCAAGATACACGAGCTCACAGGCAAACACCCCTCAGCCCCTGCCTTTAATTTTCCTTGAAAAGTACAGAACTCCCCTCATAAATGCAAATGGGAGCTAGAAAAAAGGCAGTCAGAATTGCCAGTCCATCTCTGTCCTGCAAAATCCCCAAATGTGTGGATTATCTGAACACTACCCTTTTCACAAAGGCACAAAAAGTCAAAATACAAGCTTTCTGTGCTGAACTCTTTATGAATTTCTAGTCATCACATAATTCTAAGAAAAAAATTCTAATTTATTACCAAAAAAAGATAAAATCACAATATGTTAATATTAAATTAATTAACTTCTTTATTTATACAAACAATTTGTTTTATTTCCTCTCCAGCTAAAATGTATTTGTTACCCTTAATAACAGTCAGGTTAAATTAATAACAGTTGACTTACAAAACCAAAAAGCACCAGAAAGCAACCTTTTATTATTTTTTTTTTGCATGTGAGACTTAAATACACTGATCAAGGAACAACTGGGCTGCACTTTATTTTAAATATTCATAACATTACACCAACACATAATCACAGTACATTTTAAAAAATAGAAAAACCAGACATTAAATTTCTGTGCATTTGATTTAAAACTTATATAATGTGAAAAACTATATTCTGTATATTCTATATTTCTTAGTGTGTAGGGCTCAAAAATATATACACATTCATAGCTCCACAAAATAAGGAGGTCACATAATTCAGTAGAATGATTGTAAACCAGCTGTACTGAAATATGAAGCTATGATACTCTTCATTAGAGAGCTGAGGGTCAGTCCAGTAAGAAATAGTTTATTAAGTATTTACAGGTGACTCTCACTAGAATAGTTTAATTTTTTAATTTAAATGCTGCAAACTGACATGAAGAAAAATGAAAGATTTCTAACATTGCTTGTGAATTACAAAAAAATAAAAAGAAAGCATTTTCATGGAGACAGTTTAATCTAATGAAAAAACAGAAAACAGAAGCATTGCAAGGAATTAGCAGATAAATGAGTTAGGATAATGCTAATGTCAAAAAAACCACAAACAAGCCACAAGAAAAAAACAATCAGTGAACACCTTTCTGTGCAGGGGAGTAAGTTTAAAATGAGACTGCTCCTTTCATGAAGTGCACAAGGTACATAAAATCTCCTTCATTTCTGTTGAGTTCTCTTTTAAGGAATGAAATTAATGTACATTTTATATACAGAGGTATTTTCGTGAACAATGGACAGCTAAAACTAGTTTACTGAAGCCAATTTAAACATCTAAACCAGAAAAAAGAAATGGAGATTCAGAAGTTACATATCAAAATAGACACTTGCAAGTAGCAGTAGCAAACATAAGGTGAAATATCACAGCAGGTTTATGCATATTCTCTGAATTATGTCACAATCAAAGTTACAGAAATAAGAAAGTTTTCAATCTCATATAACGTTTTTGAGAAGCTAAAATCTCATAATTTAAGAATTATATACATATATACTCACTTATTTACAGATTTCATATAGGGCTGGACTCTTTAAACAACTGTATTTGCATAAACTTCAGTCATACCAAAGTGAGGCAAAGGAATGGTTATATAAATAAAGCTTTGCATTACTTAGGCCTTCCCAAATCAGGTTCATTAATTAAAGTTATAGAATATCTATATTTGCCTTTTAATATTTGTTTTTACATACCAAAAAAATCACTTAAGGAAAATAATTTTTCAAATGTTACAATGTATGTAGAGTTTGACAGCACAAAAACCTGAATACTGCCATATGATTGCATCCTGGAATTAACTGCATTTTTTACATTACACACATGTCACTAATACATGTAAACTTCCTGTCTTCTCATAATATTTGTACGACACAGAGGGCATTCAGTAAGTGCTTCAGCACATTCCTTACAGGCAAGTAGGTGACCACAGGGAATGAAGACAACTGATACTTCTTTAGCCATACAGATTTTACAAAGCTTTTCTTCCTGCAAGCGTCTTAACTTCTCTTCAGTACTGAGATCTAAGGCAAATAAACAGATAAAAGTGGTTAACATGGTTAGTACCACTGAATTGCTCTACTGTTTTTTTTCAGTACACGAAAGGACAGGGTTTTCTTCATATGATTTAAAGGTCACAACTTTAAAAAGAAAAAAATTAACGAGAGGAAACCAAGCTGCAGCATGGAATCCTCTTCCCTCCCCACCCCTCCCATCTCATTACATCTCCCAGGCCAACGTGAGCTGGGAATTCAGTTACCTACATTCACAAGACCTTGAAACAACTCTAGAATTTAGGATATGCCTATTTCAATTAGGAACCATTCTTTTCACAGACTTCCCATTGACAACTTTCCCAAAACTTGTACAGAAGGTGAAAGAAAGGCTCACTGATACTGGTTAAGTAATTTGGGTTTGTTTTTTTTCAGAGCTTCTACAATGTAAAAGAATAAGGATTTGATTTCCTTCCCTGGCCCTGTTCTCAAAATGCTCATACTTCAAAAGCTTAAGAATTTGTCACATAGAAAGAATAAATTTTGCATTGTACATGATCTCTTCATTTTTCCAGTATGCCCCATTTCAAAATGCAGGTTTCAAAAGCCTTCACCCTCCACCTGGGGAAAGCTCTGCACAGCCAACCACAAATACAGTGTCCATCTTCATTACAAGTTCTTTTTCCCCCATAATGTCCATTAAAAAATCTTTTTAATAAGAGTGGGCTGGTAAGATCTCTGTCTATCATGCCAACCAGATGCTCTTCTCCCTCCCTGTGAATTCATCCATATACTTGTGATTTAGGACAAGTCTCCTGAGTTCGAAATCTTGTGTTTGGTCTATTTGCAGAGTGTATCACAATGGCTGCCTGAGCATAACCTACATGTCCCAGCATAGCTGGAACACAAAAAATTGAAAAGAATTATCAGCTAGAAGTGCACTTTTTCTAAGTGGCCAAGAAGGAAAACCCTTCTATCCCATGCAAAATTTCATAGTGAAAAATAAATAATCCCCTACTAAGATTCTTCTTTTTGAGTATACTGAATATTTGACAGAATGTTGCTGTGTCTATTTCATTTTGCCACCAGAGTCCCCCCATCTACAGTTACTGGTGCTTTTTTAAATAAATGTTGTTACAATAATCTGGGCTTTCTAGTTAGCACGTATAACCTTCCCCAGAAGCACCAGTACTTCAATATTATACGCTTTTGAGGTATTAACACTACTTTTATAGATTATATTTATAAATGCTGCTATGCTCAAATATTTAACACCCTCTTTGTTCAGCTTTTTACAATGTCCAAAAATAAATCTCTTGAATTTTTGAGTTAAAATACTGTAACTTCACCTAAGACTTGGATCAGAGGGTAGAATAAACAGGTAACAGTAAGATATATTTCATAGACTATAGAACTGATATGAAAGTACACACAGAGGTTTTGTAACTGAATAAGCTCATCTTGCTCAACTGGGATTTCATTTGGTTCTTCTTCCCTTGTATTTTCTTTTTGAGCACTTAAGTCTGCTACCAGATCCTCAACAGATGTGTGACTTTCTCCAGACATCTGCAATCTCTTTTCCATGGTGTTTCTAATCTCAGACAAACTGAAACCCATGTCTATGGCACTTTGTACCAAAGGATTCTGCAAGAGATCAACTAAAAAAAAATTAAAAAACACACAACAATATAACAAGGATGAATCTGATTATCAGACAGCATTCACTACAGTACTCTAAGACATCTTTTCAAGTATCTAGCAAAAGGAACCATATTTCTCATTTGAAAATTTTGCTAGTTGTAAAAACTGCATTGTCAAAACACCCAAAACTGCAGATTTGAGATTACTTCCATCCTAGCTTTCCTTATCTCTCTTCATCTATTTGTAATATAGAAATCCTCCTAGATTTGCTATCAGCTACTTCAACTTCACCAATAAAATGCCTTACATTATCATAATCACAAATTCCATAACTGAATGTTAACTGGAATTCATCCAAAATTCCAAGGCACAATAGATATGTAACTATTTTGTAACATTACTTGAATTTGAATTCAGTTCATGGAAGAAAAAAAATCATGTGTTGAAACCAATGAATAATTGGAATTTACAAAATCGAAACACAACAAAATCAGCAAGCAAGTAAGCCTGTCCACAATAACATATAGCACTACTTTGGGAAACCATTTTTCAGACTGTTGGACCTCCCTTTTTCTCTTTTCAGTGTACATTTTCTAATCGATTTGTTAGCAGTGTGTCTTATTTCCAGTTCTACTGCATGTAAATGTCTAATTTCTTCTTAGTAAGACTGCTCAAAAAGCAAAAATTTTAACTAATTTTCACTCTCATAAATGTGCACTGTGAAACATTCCTACAATAGGTTTTGTATAACCATTATTAGCAACAGCTTATTATTCCCTGTGATGGAGCTGCCTGTCTTCTTATTACCCTTTTAACTGTCTTGTCTCTTCATTGCTTGGTATTTGTGAAAAACATTGCAGGAATGTGTAATACTAGAACATATAACAAGCTATTCCAGCTTTCTCAGCTTGCTAGTCCTTCCCATTTAACAGTCCAACTCTTCCTGCCTCATGAAAAGCAACAGAGATTATTTCATTTCAGTATTCTTTAAGATTCATCCCACAGCACTACTAACTCAACACTTGATGCATACTTGCTAGCTAAAATGAGACTGCATCCTATACGTACTTCTTTCATGATTTACATTCTTTACAATATTTACCCAACCGTGATTAGATTTCCCCTAAAAGAAATAAAATTCATCCCACTGTTATTTAGAAGCAATGGAAAAGTACCACCCAACCATTTTTCCTGTCTTGGTTTATTTAAAAATGCAATAGGGTTATTTTTTAGATTAACCATTTCCTTTACTATATATGCAAATATGGGTATTCCAAAAAGGGGGGTGTTTGTTTAGGTTGATACCTTTGGGAAGTATTGTCCCTTCAGCAGCTTCTGTCTAGAATTGAAATATAAACGAGAGTTACAATTTTGGAGAAGGTAGAAGGAAACATACACTTACAAGACAGAATTGGCTATTTGAGCTCAGTTATTTTATTGACTAAAGCTATTAAATCTGCTTGGAACAACTGAAAAGGGATCAGTGTTTTGTTATGTCTTTTGTACTGTTTTAAATTGTTTAAAGCCATCTTCACTATAATCATGATTCTTAGTCTATCAAAGTGTTCTAAAATAACATTAGTTTTACTTTTTAGTGACTGCATACAGTTTAACAATGGTCTGCCAACAAGAAAAGAAAACTTATTTACTACACTTGAATAAGGAAGTTATTAACTGTAAACCTTGGGTTCCCAGGCTATAAAAAAGAAAAACAGCACTTGTTTAGTATCAGACATGCAAAATATCCAAGGTACCCATCTGTGATCCATAACCCACCTAAGGAGAATTGCAAGAGCTAGAAACTCTGAATGACAGAACCAAAACATGGTTAGACATCTCTCTCTTTGTGTCAATGAAAGCAGCAGGAGGACTAAATGATATGCAGATAATTAAAAGAGTAACTCCATATGAAAATGATGTGAAAACTGTTTGCTATTTTAACAAAATGATATTTAATAAGCAAGACACTTACTGTTGAATCCCTACATTCATCTCTTAAATGAATATTATTTATAAATTCTTGCCCCTTTTCCATTCTCACAAACCTGCACCTATAAATGAAAAAAAGTAGTTACAATAAAACTGCGTAAGCAGGAAACAAAAATTGACTAAATAACTTAGGAAAACTTCGATACATTTCCTACATCTCTAGATGTTTGATCACCATCAGTAAATTACATTAAAGATTTCTAAAAACATCTTAATCACTTCAGCAGTACTTATCTTTTTCAGTTTTGGTGAAACAGAAACCTAAGACTTATGACAGCTGATGCCACAGATTTATAGAAGTAAAGGTGCCAGTTAAAAGCAAACATGATGTTAAAATGTTGGTTCTTCTAGCCTTTTAATCAAAGAAAAGCAGTCCCTGGTCAGACAGGTGCCTTACGTGCTTTCTTTCACTATTTTCCAACCAGTCCTAGCCACTGGGTAGAGCTCTTCCCTACCAGAAGACTTAGGGAATGCCGTAACTCCTCAACAATAGTTCTCCAGCTTCAGCAGTTACTTCACCTTCATGGTGTCCTGTTCATGGGCACAGACAGCATGCTGTGAGACTGATACCCTGCCACTGAAGTGTATGTGCAAACAAAAACTCTATAGAAGACAGTTATCGATCTGAGAGGAAGTAATAATATCTGACACAATTTAAACAAACTAAAACAAAATCAAACCCATATAAGAAGAAGTAAAGTGCAGCAAGAAAGTGTCTTAACCGTTCACTGCACCAAGCCAAAAACTTGGAAAGGCATCACTTTCAAGTGGCAGAGACTAAAAATTACAAGCTGCCTGTACCACTATTGGAAAAAGAATCAGCTAATGCATAAATGCCAACTTCCAGCTCCCAGAAAGCCTTTCATCGCAGAAGACAAATTTGGCAGCTAACACATAAAAAGACATTGATTTTATCAAAGCTATACAAGTAACTAAGTCTTTGTACTTGGACAGCTTTTATCCACCTGTAAGAAACAATGAGTCACATAGTATTCCTCCTTTCCTCATGACAGATTTTAGACCAAATTGGCAGTCTTTCTAAAAACTACTGCTGGGTTCTTTTAAGATCCTTTAAAATTATGTAGAAGTATGTTCTGAACTCAATACCACTACTGACTTCTTTGGTTTTGTTTACACCATGACAGAAGTTTAGTAATTTTATATCCTGCTGTGAGTTACAAACTTTGGCACATATGAAGCTATTAAAATAACAATTAAAATGTAGTGCTTGGATCATGAGGGGAAAAAAAAAAATCAGATGCATATTCACAAAACTTCACAACTCTGCTAGCTGAGATGTCAGTTTAGTCCAGACACAGAAGTCTTCTCTTCCCTTTAATAATTCCTACAAACAAGCTCACATACAAACAAATGACTTAAAAGTTATTGAAAGGTACAATTTCAGGGCAACCTTTCAGACTGAGCACCTCTAATGTTCTGCAACAGAATGAACGATCTCTTAGCTGTTCCCTCCACCTCTTGAAATGTAGCTCTTTCCCACCCATTTTAGAAAAACTCCCTCCTACCTCTCAAAGATGACATTATGTTAATGTCCTCTTTTGAGACCTCCAGTACAACATTAAAGCATATTCTGATGATTACACATACAATTGCAGGACTATAGAAGGTAGAACATATGGAATAATAAAAATAAGGACCTCATTTCTTAAAATATTTTCTACTTATGGAAAAGGAAAAACAAAGCATGGAAGATAACTGATATTCCTTTGGTGCCTACATGACAAATGAAAGAGAAGGAAGTGAAAGAGGGCAACTAAAAAAATTATCTTCATAAAGCTAAACAATATTAAGCCATAGTCAATTTTCTGAAACCTTTATTAGTATACTATCATTAAAATATACTATACTGCAAACAAGATTCAGACATGCAACAGAAAAACAGTAAATAATACCTTACCCAGGAAACCATTTGGCATGTTGATCCCATGGGTCTTCGTTTTTCTTCCACTCTTGCAATCCTCCGCCACAGTGGAAACACACAACATGATCCCCATTACCTGAGAAAACACATCAGAATAAAGTTACTACTTCCAGTAGACATAATAAGTTTTCAACTAAAATGTTCCCTTATTAAGAAAGAAGTATTTTATTGATTTGCAATTGCAACAAAAAAATCAGTTCATTTTAAAGGAGGACATAATGCATACAATTCGTAACAAATGTTCAGGAGAGACTTGAGCTTAAAAATACAAAGAGTCACATGAAGTATTCATGAATTTTATTTTAGCAAGTAATTATACAGTTAAAGAGCAAGAGATAAAAATCTATTATCTATTATCAAATAGCTCAATCCACTGATAAACAAGCCACAAAGCCTTCTACCTCAACGCTGGTAGACTACTAAGTTGCTGACGTGTGTTTTTGGTCCTCCATTTCACCATTAGTGGGCTCTACAGAGCAATGGCATAACTGTCTGAGGAGATGTTGGGAGAAGCTGCATTCTCTCTGTTATAGCACTATGCCTACTGTAATCAAAGACTGCACCAGGAACTGCTTAGATAATGTGTTTATTGAAATGAGAGGTGGTGTGGGCAGGTTCTTCCTACAAAGCGAAATCATTCTCAGGCCACAGGAAACAGTTTTCACGGAAGTCACTGGAAGAGCCATAAGGTCTGAAAAGTTGGTGCCTGGTTAGTGCATCTCCAACAATACAGATCTCGCTTGGCTCTGAGAAGCTAGGTGCTTCTAGGAGTCCAAGAAATCAATAAAAACAGTTCTACTGGGTACAGATATTGCCCACAGATCACCCATACATGAATATATCAAAGGTTTTATTTAAGGCCACAAGTAAAACAAATGGAATCAGATTTAAGAGTTCTCTGAGAACCACTAAGAGAGAAGCCAATTAAGATGAGAGCAAGCAATTATCCCAGATAATCCTCTTCTCTTTGTGACCTAATAAAAGCAACACTTTGTCCTCATGAAGCACCTCTCAGTGAAGACTTTCAAAGAGCTGTAACAGCACTGTGCAATTCAATCCAATTGGGAAACCAATGCACAAAGACACTGGAGTCTTATCCAAGTCAAACACTACCATTTCTAACACTAAAAGCTCTTCCACTGGAGTCTTTGTCTGGATTTAGGCATCTGCTAGTTCCAGGTGTCTGAATGGTGTGATAATGCAAACAGGTGTTAACTAAATAAAATGGCAAACAACTTGGATTATCTTGCTCACGGGCCTCGGTACAGGCCACAAGCCCACTCCTTAGACCTAACAGATTTCTGGAAGACAGTACTTCATTTAATAGAAAAAAAAAAATTATAATCACTAATTGTCACAGTGAAAGATGTATTATGAGGGTTCTGTCAGGCAAGGAAAACAAACTTCCATGTTCGACTGCTAAATATGAGTTTATGACCAAGTTTATACTTTGCAATTAAAAATATTTGATATAATGTATATCGTTTTACACAAGAACTATGAAAAGTATTTTACAGAGTAAAGAAGTTCTGGCAAATTATTCTGTATTAGAATAACAACATGTTTATTTTTTGTCATAACAAGACACGTAACATTTCTCCATAAAATATATTAGCCATTTTAAGCTCTGGTTTACCTGTGCTATAGAAGCCAGCTTCAGCAAGTTGCTCCTTGTCAACAGGATATATCCAAGTTAAAAATGTTTGTAAACGTCTTTCATATTTTGCCATAGATGGATTCCTTGGGTGGTGTGTATCATTCAGACCACTTCTCCCAAGCTCAGCAAGATCAGATTCACTTGGAACATTTCCAACATCCCGTCCCAGAACAAAAAAGCATTTGGGAAAATGCCTCTTGTGTTCTGACCAAGCTATGTCACTGGGTTCCCACTGTTTCAATTTTCCACCACAGCAAAAACATGCCACTTGATCACCAACACCTGTATAATAGAATCCAGCATTAGCCAATTCCTTTGGTGTCAGCTGGCCATTGAGGGGCCAGTTATAAAAAGACTTTAATCTTGTCTCTTCACTGCACATAGCAGGGTTTTTAGGATACAAAGTATCTGATATATCCACGACCTGCCTAGTTCTCAAGAGGTAATCTGCCTCCACATCTGAAGGGTCATCCAGAGTACATGGCAGGGCTGAATTGCTGGAACCATTTTCAGTTCTACGCTGGTAGTTCTGGGCAAGAGGATGTATCCTATTTTCCAAAAAAGTAGATTCAGTAATAAATTTGCAATCTGGGGAAAGGTTTTTGTGTCTCTCAACTGCAGAATCCCCAGGCGCCCATCCTTCAATAATTGTATGGCAACTGAAGCATTTCACTTTGTCACCTTCTCCAGTATAAACAAAGCCAGCTCGTGCCAGTGCTGATGCTGAAACTGGACAGTCAAGTGGAAATTCAATAAAAGTTCCTAGTCGGTAGCATTCCTGTGCCCATTCCTGGTCATGGTCAGTGTCTGGAGTGGCACAAGCTTCTGAATTCTCTGGGCCATTACACGTCATCACTTCATAAGTCAGGCTCCCCTTTCAGATTTCCTAAACAAAGAATAAATGTTTTAATTTCACAGACAGAATAATACACATATGCAGCCTGGAAACTGGCTAAACTAGCCACCCTTTATGTATTAAAATAATGCCTCTTTGTCTTCTCTTACATCTTACCCTTGCCTGCCTCCCTGCCATGCAGAGACAAAAAACAGAACATTAAAAACAAAATAATAATTTAAAAAAACCCAAAAAAACAAAGGAAGGCAGGAAGCTCATGAAGTTTTACAAGCTAATAAAAAATTACCTGGAAAACACACAGGTTTATGCCTTTACAGCTTTAAAAGCATGCTCTGCTTCTCAAACACTGCAAGAATGAAGTTCACAAAATACTTTTTAAAAGGTCTACGCAAAACCCCGCCAAAAGGCTTCCGAACCTGAAATACAAAGTTACTGAATTTAAAACACTGATCTAAGCCAGATCCTATCTTTATTTTTCCCCATATGAAGGCCATGACCACCATGCCCATCACAGATGGGCATCAACTGGTAAAACCACTACCAAAGAAAAAAAAGCCTATGGCTTGTGTTATATTGTAAAGTATATACAGTTTTCCTTGTAGCAGAATATCTTGTTAAATAAACTGTCAGGTGTTTCACTGGGACATTTTACCAAAGT
This sequence comes from Hemiprocne comata, assembly GCA_020745705.1. Classification (NCBI taxonomy): domain Eukaryota; kingdom Metazoa; phylum Chordata; class Aves; order Apodiformes; family Apodidae; genus Hemiprocne; species Hemiprocne comata. The sequence continues at coordinate 10,293,017 of CM036597.1, read as the reverse complement.
GCTGTGCTCTGCTTTCAAGATCAAGGTCTTGGACTACCCAGCCCCCGTGCCCATGCCCAGCCCACTGCTTCCACTTTCCTGTACCCTGCCCACACTCTCTATCAAGTGTACAACCAGTTCCTGTGCCTCTGCTAACACCTCAGCTTTTCCTCCCTTCCCCCTCCTTGAAGAAATTTCATTCTCCTTACCACCTGTCCCACATTCCTATTCCTGCCTACACTTTTCCAGGGTGATTACCAACTTCTAGTCCTGCCCTGCACCTCCTGTGCCAGAGGTGGCTCAGGGCACTTGGACAAACCCCTTCTCTCATGATGATGAAAGAAAGCAGCTTGGTTCCTGCAGATCCTGTGCAAGAACCACAAGCTGACACAGTCATTGCCTTTGTCCCAAGATGAATGAAGTCAGAATACAGAACTTGTCTGACAAGTGCATGATATTATTGACTTAGAAAGTCTTGGGCAAAACATAGGCTACTGCTGATAGACATCTCAAACATACTCCTTAAAGGGGGAAATTACATTTTTATGACACTGCCCAAATGGACTTCTTAACACAAAGCAGTAATTCAGCCAATAGCAAAAAGAAATGCATATAAGGAAGAACAAAAATGAGTATTTATTTGAACAAGTGTCCTCCTCTGCTTTGTATATGAATCCTGGAATAGATATATTTTCTCTGTAAGGCAGGCAAAAATTTAGCTTCCTCAACACCTGCATTAATATTGATTATACTTTCTGTAAAGTCAATGCAGATGTTACAATTATAAAAATAGCTTATATAAGACCAGATTTACATTCTATAGGAGGGCAAAACCTTTTTTTTCTCCAGAAAGGGGAGGATAATATTAAAATGACTATGCATTGCAGGACTGCTACATCCTTTGCCAGGCTGACACAGATAATTAACCTATAAGCAGGTTGAGAAAACATGACCTTACGACCCAGCATGCTCGTTTCATGTAATCATGGACACAAGACTACTTCTGAGCACCAGCTTTAATTCTAAGTCAGTTCGTGACTAATGCAATGACACTGGAAATTATACTGTGGTTTTCTGTTTTAGCTTAGCACATTCAAAAATAGCTTCTGAATAAATTACATTGCCTGACCTACAAATCTGACCTATATGCTTGTTTTGACTTTGACAGGCCAAAAATATCTGTAATTACACGCAGCAATATGAAAGCTGCCACAATACATGTATTTTTTAATATACGCACGTATACCGAAAACCATCAATTTTTGTAACAAAAGTGTAAAAGTTATTGTTTCTTTCCTTTAAATTTTTTTTTTCTAAATCCTCTATGACTGTTTCTGTAAAGATCTCAAATGACCTTATGGGTCTATCATCATTACAAATAATTTGTATTGCTCAAATACCATTAGCTGCAAACTAATTTTCTTATTTGCATGCTAAAAGACTTTCTACAAGAAGGTAAACAAGATCTACCTCAAATCCTTCAGAGATTTGTTTTCAAAATGTATGTTGAAAAAACAAATGTATGTTTTAAATGTATAAATAGCAGCAAACCTTAATTTCTAATTTACTTGTACAAAAATGAGTTCAGAAACAGTGAAAAAATAACTCTTACTATTTCAATGTTTACATATCAACTTTTTTGTTTATATTTGCATTAAAATCGAAGCCTCTACATCCTCTTTTGATCAGTTGCATACAAGATAATTGTATAAAATCAGACACAACCTATTCAGCCATTCTCTGTAATTTGCCCTCCCTGGTGGTAGTGAAATCAAGGGTAGAGAGGTCAAGGTTTAAGCCTGACAGACCACAGATCTCCAGAACTTACTGGAGACACAAGGATCACCCTTAGTTTGTGCTATTTTGTTCCTTATCCTATATGAGGTGACCACATATTACAATGATTACTATGATATATGAATTTAAAAACCAGTTTGAGACAGAATTAATTATGCACCCACATCTCATCAACTACCTGGTACATATTCTAAGCACCACTTAACTGCTCTGTTATCAGAACTCAACCTAAAATCTGCCATTCTTATCAAGAAAACAGTCTGACAGAGCAGTATCATACGCATAAAGAATAAAAGAGATGAATATTACCAAGTGTGTGTATATATATGTATATCTTCATTATAACAAATGCACTGCTTACAGTAATTATTTTTCATAGGCTAAAGGTATTTTACCAAACCAATTTGAACAAATCTTGTATCTTAGGGCCCAGATTCTCCAGTGCCCTCTGACAGGGATGACCTTCAAATCATACTTACGTTGCAAGAGCAAGCCTGGGTCTTGCAGTACTTTTTTGGACTCTCTTCACCAAAATGCTCACCCTCCAACATAAAAAAAATTAAGAAAACTCTTAAAACTTTTTTTTGTAAGCAAGCTGAAAATCCTGAAAATTTTTATTTCATGCAATTGGCAAACATCTAATTTTTAGGTAATTTCATTCCAAAGACCCCACTTATTTTAAAGTGTGCTTCATTTTCAGAGTGCCTAAACACATACAATGCTTAATTATGCATTTTCTCCTCTTCTCCCAAAACAACTTCTCATTTTTAAAATTACAGGCTACAGAACTCAAAATATCATGTAGGTGGTATGCCTCATTTATGACAGGCTTTTCTAAAAGAAATAACAGCATGAATTTTAAACTATTACTTGAATCAGTTTGTACTAGTTTTACTCTACTTATTCTATTGATCCTCTTGGTGTTTCCTGGAAAGATGTGTGTGTGTTTTAACAACACTAAGGAACTGAGAAGGAAACACTTGAGCAAGGACGGAAAGAGGGAAGAAAGGGGATCAAAGACTAAACTGAAATATTACAAATCAGGATGCAGATTATAATAAATTAACTAAGATGTTATTTTTCAATTTTATTATTTTTAATTAACTGTAAATGGTAAAAATAAACTAACAGAACTACCTAAAATTCACCTGCTGTACCTCCCTCAAGTGCAATGGAAATGACAGAATAAGACCTTTCAGCCAGACCTAACAGCGGTACCTGAATCAGAAAAAAAACCAAAACCCTCTGTGTACTGTACTGGAAGTTCTAATAATTGAGGGAAAATACAACTGGAAATAAGCATTAGGACAAAACTAAAAAACCTATACATAATGCCTTCATGACTCAGAACATTGGCAGTTTTATTCTTTCAAGCTGTTGTTTCTACAGTGCTATGAATACTGCAATAATCCTTCTGTTAACATGGTGAATAAAAAAATTATGTCCTCAACAAGGCAATAATCAAAATATCAGCCACATTTGGATTCTCTGGAGGTAAACAATCCATCTCAATCCTCACAATCCAAACAGCGTAAAAAGCACATACCAAAAGAGCAGTAAATACTGACAGAAGGTCCTATCACCACAGATCAATTATTTAATATGAAGTAACTGTTTCAAATTATATCAGCCACATTATTTCATCTTGATCTGTTGGAGCAGAAAGATTCAATCATAATTCCGAAAGACTCAAAATCATGTCTAAATACTGTAAGGACAGAAGCAGGACAAATCCCTCACAAGTATCTTCTAGCTTTAACAACACTCCATCTGCATTATGAAGCCCTTTCCTTACAACAGCCCCTCTAAACACAGCTGGTTTACATTTCACTATAATTTTATCTAATAGAAAAAGACATGAACATACTTATTAAGCACTGAAGCAAACTCTTCACCTGTGTAAGTACTGCTTTTAATACAACATCAGTATTCTTTTAAATGAAACAATTATTTCTATTTCAAGTAATTGTTAAAAGCAACTGTTCAAAGTGTAAAATTAAAACTAGTTTAGGAATAACATTTCTACACAGGTATTTTAACAGTTGCCTTACTTCAACTAACTGGAGTAATGATTTAGAACACTATCTTGCAGCAAAATAGCACTCATACAAACATTACCTGCAAAAGAAAAATAATAGAAAGTAGATTTATGAGTGATTTATGGCAAAGAAACAAATTCATAAAAAGCAGCCAACTAAGGTGTGTACACAAGGCTTCAGAATACATACGACCAGCAAACCCAAATTCAGAGAAAATACTTCATGCATATGGAAGTTAATTAAGCCTTTCTGCAAAGGTTTAATGAATTTAAAGTAGAAGGTGAAGAAATACTAAAGTTCACTTCTAAAAATCCAAGGGATTTAAAAAAAATATTATTGAAGTATTAAATATATTCTGATATATGCACTAAGTAAACAAAGCCTATTTTAGCCTGAAAGACTTCCAGAGGCTGAGACAAGTTTAATCCTGCTTTTAAACATCTGAAGGTGTTTGTCACAAGACACCTCCCACTTACAAGCTACAGAACCAATTTGTCTATTGATTACATTTCAGGAGAAAAAATAGAGACAAGAATTAAAGCAAAAAAATTAACTTGTTCAAAATGCAAAATTGCATCCATGGTTTTGCAAGCCAAACATACTCAATTCAGACTTAAAAACACTAACAGGCATGATTTTATGCAAAAATACATCATCATCCCATTAATTATATCTGAAATACCTCAAAGACAGAATTACGGAACCTGTTTTTCTCTTTCAAGTATATTAGATATTATTATTTCCATTCTTAATCCTTAAACAGATTGGCATTTTAAGGAGTTATTTTTAATTCATCCACAACAAGCATGGCAGTAACCTCCAAGTCAGAAACCTCCTTGCACAGCCTTATGTTCCTGACCAAAGGGTACATAAACATACGGCTTCTACCACTTGACATGTTGACTGGGAGAGCAATGTTAGTGTTTATTATTGACTGAATTTTGAAATGTGAGAGTAGTGCACCAAGTAAATATCAAACAGAACATACTGCACCAGCTGACGCACAGATTATGCATATGTCACTTCACTGAATTTCACTTTGTGCCTGCTCAGCTGCAATTAGATCAAGGAAGGTGCACGCTGTTAACTGAAAGCATACTTACAAAGACAAAACCAAAAGAAATACAGGATTTATTTAAACAGTGTTTACAAGTCTTAGCATTCTTACATCTAATTACCAATAGCCATTTAAAAAAATTTGCTTAGAGATGTTTTTTTACTTCACTTTATAAGGAGGGTATGTATCTACACAATGCCTTTTGATTCAGTGCCAAAGCTTACATAAATCCATCAGCTCAGCTGCATTTGTCTGTTTTTCAAACAGGTCCTATTTAGCTTCCCATCAGGGTTTATCATCAGAGGAAGTCAGTCAGCTGCTCAAGGTTATAGTAGACTCCTATATTAGATCCTCCCAATACTTGACTTCAGTCATAAAGACTTTTGCAATCCCTCCACCTTAGAAATACATACAACCAGGCCAATAGAAACATACAATTTTGAGAATTATTTTCATACTGTATTTTACTTAATGAAGAAGCCATGAGTATGGAATAGAGCAATAAGCAAGAATGGATTCACAGCAGTGCTCTCAGTAGGTAAGAGAAGGACACATTTCTGACAGCTGACTGGAATGAATTGCCTACTGATGAAAATACACAAAAATAAAGGGGGGGAGGGAGGAAACGTTTTTTTAAACACCCCAAAACCAGCACAAAAAATCCTACCACACCTCAAGGATACTGAGAAAGAGATGGAGAGAGAGAGGCTGAAGGTAAAACCAGAGAACAGAAAAACCAACCAAGAGCACAAGACTTCAAGTAACGCCCCCATCAGAACAAAACTATAAAAAAGGAAGGAACAATCCTGACGGTCACAAATTCTCTGACACTCCCAGTAAGATTAATGTTTTATTCATGGCATAAGAAGGAATATAATTAAATATTTTTTATGAAAGGCACTGTACTCTTGTAAATCATACAGATATCTGTGTATGATTTAGCTATCAATTTTTAATTACAAGGTCATTTGAATTGCACTATTAAATCTTACTCAGATTCTCTAAACATTCTTTCAGGCAAATCGTAGGGAAACAGTAATTCTTATGTTTCTGGGGGTCTTTTCCCCCCCTCCAACACTTTGGAAAATCAGCCTATTAGTTTTTCCATCCTGTTTCCATAACCCGTACCAATGTCTTCATTTTCTTAATTATTCCACTGTTCTCCCTCTTATACAAGACTTTTCACACAACTGACTGTGAAAATAAATTCCAAAATCAGTACTATGACACTACCATATACCACTACTCTATATTTTAATTTTGTCAGGAAATTGGGATGACTCTGGGATTAATTCTAATTATAATACTGTACCAAGAGTGAAACATGAAAGTAGCACCTTTTGAAAACACTCTGCTTGCATTTCTACCTAATAAGAAACTATCTGTAACATAGAAGGGGGGGGAAACAAACTGCAAGGTATGTGCAGCTACATTATGTACTTTCTATGACACGAATGCCATTCATTTCAAGCTTTGCAGCATAGCCTCTTTAGTCTTAAAATACATTTAATCTTAATGGACAGCTATGTTTTTCATGTTCAAAAATCTTGCTGTTTCTGGAGCAAGACAGAGCACATGCTATGAAAAATAAAAAACAAAGGACTGTACGCTGTTAAGTCCTGGAACAAAAAAAAATGCAAAGGGTACTTAAAATAGATTTTCTCTAAGAATTACTATCAAATAGACCAAGTTTAGTAATAGATTAATCAAGGCACATACTGGTTTCATCTCTATTTTCCATCATTCTTTAGAACAAACTCAAGTATTTATATTTCTGTTGGTAGAAAAAAGGTGTACAATTTTCCTTTTCCCCTAACATTTAGCATAGCATATAAAGGCACAACCCCAAAACTACTATTAAAAAAAATACTCTATCAGTTGGCCAAGAAATCCAAATCAAAGTACATTCTAAAGCTGAAAGAGTCTGATGTCAGGGAAGGTCTGAAATTCAAATGTTTTACTGAAACTAGCAAAGAACTTAAGACTGGGGAGACTGCAAAAGATACAAAGAGGGCAAAACAAACCCCTGGAATTAAAAACTATAGGGCCAGAAAAAAGGAGAAAGACTGTACCAGCAGACAGAATAACATCAAATGATCCAGCCTCCTCTCTCCTAGGAAATTCTGCATCTGATTATAAATTGGATTTTCTGAAACACTTCAGCTCCCTGCAGCTGCCTCACCCACTCTGGGAGGACAGCAACACACGTAGAAGCACTACCATAGGTACACAGAGGCCTGAAATGAAATCCATCTACTTCATAGAACGAGGTACGAACACACATTTTCTTACTGTTCCGGTAACAAATGCAAGTCTGACACAAGCGGAAGCAGTCAAAAAAATCCCACAACCAAACAACAACCCCCATCAGAATTCCTCTACTTTTGTTGCTTGTTACAAACTGCAAAGTCAGAGGAGGTACAGAACAATCATTAACTTGTCCCTTTGCCCTGCTTGGCCAATGCTGGAGGTGCCGTTTTCTACAGAAAGGAGTAGCTGAGTGTTTAAATGGCCTTTAAATGGCCTCAGAGAAAACTGCAAAGCAACCAAGTACATAGCAAAATTAAGCACTTCGGAAAATGAAAACTATCCAAATATAAGCTTAATCAACAAATTAATCACATGACAACTGCTTTCTTGGAGAACACTTCACTGTTGTCTTCTCGATTATGTGGTGATTCATTTAGAGATAAACAAAAAGCAGATAAAGTTAATGTATATCCTCTTGCTCTTTGTTAAGATACTAATTTTAAAAAGTATTTGACAAAAAAAGTGATTTTGTTTTTCCCCCGGTTTGGTTGCTTTTCCTTCCAAGTTGTTCTACTGTAAGATCTTGTAGTTTCTAATTGTTCATTTAAGAAACAAAATCTTCCTACTTAGCTATATGAAGTACTAAAACCACAATATAAGATAGTATCAATGGACAGATAATGCAAGCAGTTTTGCAAAAATATCTAAAAGCAGTTTCAAGAACAAATTTACACTTTTTTAGAAGATGCAGATTAAAACCCGTTAACGAGGAAAGGAAGTGCCAGGACTAAAAATAGTTCATTTATAGGGCTCCTATCGGGAAGCCAGGAGTATCAGAGAGAGAGTAGTACAGAAACAGAAGCATGCTGTTAAAGAGAAATGTACCAGCACAAAAGCCACTATGCAAAAGTGTTTCAATTACAGCTGAAAAAAAAAATTATCTGAGTGAACTTCTTCCTACAGAATTCTTAATAACTACTGAATTATTACCGCAAGAAACTTGAATAAGCCTGCACTTTCATTAACAAGAAGCAAAAAGGGCATTTTAGGAAGTGATGGTCTATTAAAAAAAAAACAAACACAAAACCAAACAAAAAGGAAAGAGAGGGCAAAGACGGACAATACTCAACTATGTCAAAAGAACGAAAGACGACCACAAACATTCGTATTAGCATAGCAAATTTTTCTTTTACTTATGTAAAGACAACACTTTTTCAACGTTCTACTCAGACGAAAGCTGCTTGTGGACCTTCAAGCCGGCAGCCGGGGCCCGGCCCGCAGTCCCGCCCGGAAGAGCCGGGGGCTCCGGACGGGTCTCAGGGTGACCCGGCAGGACAGGCTCGCCCGGCCCGACCCCGCGGCACCGGCAGCTCAGGGCAGCGGGAGCGCGCCCCGTTCCCATGGCAACGCCTGCCCCGGCTGGCGATCACGCCCGCCCCCGCTTGGGAGAGCCCACGGGCAGCGGCGTCCCCGCCAGCCCTCGGGACCCCCGGCACCGTCTTCGTATGGGGCGGGAAGACCCGGGCAGCGCGGAGGGTCCCAGCCCCCTGACCGCTGCGGGGAGCCCCACCGAGCTGCCCGCGGCAGAGACAACCTCCAGAGCGGACAGCCGAGGGGCCCGTCCCGCTTCTGCCTCAGGGTACCGACAGCCACGGCCGCGCCTGCCTGACAACTCACCAAGCCGCGTCCCCGCCTTGCCGACACCGGCTGTGGGAACCGCTCCGCAGCCAGCGCACGCCGAGAAAATGGCGGCTCCCAGCAGCCTCTGCGGCCCCGCGCCCCGGCTTAGAGGCGAGTAAGGAGCAGTGCCCCCTGGCGGCCTGGAGGAGGACGCGGCAGGCCCGCGGCAGAGGGCGACACCTGGCGGCAGCAGCTGGAAAGCGCAGAGCGGCAGTGCACGCCACGGGACCTCCTCGCTGCTGCCGCCTCAGCCCCGCAGCCCAGCTCTGCTGCGGCCCCAGCGCCGACGGTGAGAGGGCTGGAGCAGCTCTCCTACGAATACAGGCTGAGAAAGGTGGGGTTGTTCAGCCTGGAGAAGGCGGCCTTCCAGTACCTGAAGGGGCTACGAGAAAGCTGGGAAGGGACTTTCTATAAGGGCATGCAGTGATAGGACAAGGGGTAATGGCGTTAAACTGGAAGACAGTAGATTTAAATTAGATATTAGGAAGAGATCCTTCACTGCGAGGGTGGTGAGACACTGGAACAGGTTGCCCAGGGAAGCTGTGGATGCTCCCTCCCTGGAAGTGTTCAAGAGCAGGTGGGATGGGGCTTGGAGCAACCTGGTCTAGTGGGAGGTGTCCCTTCCCATGGCAGTGGGGTTGGATGGAACTAGATGATCTTTAAGGTCCCTTCCAACCCAAACCATTATATGATTTTATGATGATTCCATGATTCTGCTTCTCTGTCCCCTCTGTGCCTCAGCTCCCACCAGCCTAGCTGGGCCTGAGGCTCTCTCTTCTCCCTCAGCATCTCCAACAGCCCCTTCATTTCACACCATCTTCTCCATACAGCTTCTGAGCTGGAGCTACTCTCAGCACTCTCCTTGCTCTCATCCCTTGTACCCTGCAATTATGGCTGGTTATGATTAAATCTGTTAAACCGAGGGCAGTGCAATGAGGAGGGGAGCTCCCAGATGGTCTCTCCAGGGCTGGTCTGCAGCCTGTGGGGCTCCGTAAAGTCTCACAGATGCTTTCTCCGGCCAACTGACAAAAGCAATGCTAATAAAGTCACAAGTTTGGCATAAATAAGGTGTGGTTCTTAAGAACCACCTTGACTGAAAGATTCTATGACAGTGTAGTTATTTGTTCTGAAATGTATAGACTTCACTTAACTGGCTGCGTAAGGGAATTGAGAAATAATCTACAAGATGCTTACATCCTAAGTACTCACAGAAGATGTGAGATGCCTACCACCAATGCTTCTCAGTACAGCTTGGGCTGTATTAGAATTGTTTCTTAACCTTTGCTCACAAACCATAGGGTTATTAATGCAAAGCAGGTAGTGCTACTTATTACTAAGTTTGCCAGAAATTGGCCTTTTTTTTTCTTCAAACCTGAAGATTTGTATTCTCACTAGCTATTATAAATTTCATGTATTTGGGCTAGAATTTTTCAAATTAGACAGAAACCTCAGGCTGTTTTCTTTGGTAGCTATAGCCAAAATAATCTAATAATTTTCAAGACTAAGATGGTTGTTGTGCAACATTAAAGTATTCCATTAAACTTTTTCTCTTTTTTAGAAACTCAGGTGCCCTCATGATTGATCCAACAAATTTTAATGTAGCCAAGATACTTGGCTTTGTGTAGGGGACCTGCTTCCTGCTGTCCTCAAGAGAAGTTAGCTAGTTGGAGTAATGCTCTCAAACTTTCTTATTTTTCCCATTGTGCATATGATCAGTAGCAACTTATTTTTTCAAATCATATCACTCAGAAAACTTGTGGCAGATTATTTGGGACAATTTCAGGAGTAGTCTAATTAAACAATGTGCCAGAATATTTGCAGATTCCAGGCCTTAGACTGAAAGCCCTTTTGGATAAGGATTGTTTCTCACTTTCTGTTGTCCAGCATCTACTCAGACTCCAATGTGATTCAAAGCTTCAAGTTATTTTAGGTAACTATAGTAACTTCCATTACTGAAAGTAATGAAATAGTAACAAACCCTCTTTGGTCAATTAGAAAAAAATCATGATGAATATTCAGTAATCAATATTCATTAACTTAGGGTGCAAGTCCACATATTACTTGCTCTTTCTGCAAAAAAGAATTAACCAACAACATAAAATGCAACATTTACTGATGCAGCCTAATGGTAATGTTGAGCCTCTAAGAAATAAAAGATTTCCCTGAACTACAGGAAAAATAATTAAAAAGGCCTGAGATTTTTGAAATGCATTGAGACTAATAAAAAAGTACCAGAAAAGATATTACTACAGATAGGTTCCTGTTAATATTTCTCTTAAAGAAGACAAGTTTGACTGCAGTGCTAGAAATCTTTTGAAATCTGATAATGTAAAGACGTGATTATGCCCATGATTAACTTTAGGCAAAGTAATCTTAAGTTAGCTTACAATCTAACTTAAGTCTTGTAGGTGTAATACTTGTTGTTCTGCAAAAACTTATATATATATATATATTTTACAGTGGCTCTCAGAAGTAATTGTATACTTAGACTTGTTTCCATACTCTGGCATCTGGTGAGGTTACTACAGCCCTCAATCCTTCATGAGAATAAATAACTTTTCCAGTCCCTCACTGGTAATCCATGGACCAATTTCTCAGGGGTTTGGCATTTCTCTCAAGTTGAAATCTTCAGGGCATCTGTAGGGAGTGAAAACAAGAAACTGAGTAATTTCTAGACAAGAAAACTATACTGAAAACACAGATCATTTTTCAGGGAAATACTGCAAATAAATAAATATTATTTAAGTATTTTGGGGATGTTCTTTAATGTGAACAGAGACAGCCTCAAGAAATGTGCTATGGAAACAAATCACTTTAGACACAACTGACTGAAATGTTAAAACATACCTCTCAAGTAAATAGTCTAAATCTCTGTCTCTTCCCTAGTGTATGCACATACCATTTTTCTTTTTTCATTTGTATTCTCTCTTTCCTTAAGAGAAAAAAACAAAACAACACAAACCATAGAAGTCTTGAGCATCACAGGCAATATTTGTGTGAGCCAGACAGAATTTTGTTGCCTAAAAATCCCAAGATGGTAATGCTGCATGTTTCACCATCTGAGAAATAGCTCTGTTGCAGTAGCTGAAGTCACATCAATCTGAACTCATCTCACATCAGTCCAAAGCAAGATCATTTATTTAAGGATCTTTGGCATAATATGACACAGTAAGAGTGCAGTACCTTAATACCGCAATGTGAACATGAATATTTAATCTTACAAATCCTTGTCATACCACATTATTAATACATTCATTAGCAATGATTTTCACAAAGGCCAGTGCTCTGTTGTGGTTTGATACTTTTCCAAATGCAGCAGATTGTTTTTAGCCATCTCAAGGTATTTTTACAGTGACCCACTTAGAGGTTTTGATGTCTAATTCAAAAACTTTGGTAAAACAAACCCTAAAAGCTCTAGCACCAATACTTAGAAGATAAGACAACATAATGGGAAAGAAAAACATCTGCAATAAGGACAGTAAAGCTCATAAAGTGTTTATTTTCTAAGCAAGTTAGTTCTTTACTTTCTGTTGAGTTTAACCGACCTAAACTTGAGTTTGAATAAAGTTCTGAATCAGTCGGTGGAAGCGGAAGCCAAAGAGCACAGTCCTACCCTAAAGCCAACACAGCCCCTTTGGTGACCCAACAGCATTACAACTAATCGTATTACCTCAAAGTACTTTTGATGGCAGATAGAATAGTACAATGGTGGTACTTGAGCTGCAGAGAGTAATTAAACTTTGAAGAAAATTTCAACCAGTATCTTTGTCAACGTGAAGTGGGTGTAGACAAATGTTCATATTTCTTGTATTCTGTCTTTCATTTGAATTGGAATGAGCAAAATTGTTACTACCATTTGCTGAGTAGTCTGTATTAAAACAAAATTTAGTTTACTGACTTCATATAGAGGTAGCCTCACTGAGCTTTCCTGTCTGCTTTTTTGTGGAAGGACTTGTAGCCACTACATTATGGACCTTAACTGACCACAAAGCATTTCCATACTTTGAGTATCTTCATCTTAGTCTTGTATTTTATTCTCAGAAAAATTGAAAAAAAACACAAACAACTGAATTTTTACAGAGATTAAAAGAACATCTAGTAAGATAAAGAAATGCCTCTCTCAAGATGATGTATATACTTCAGTAAATTATAAATAATGGATATGGAAAATCATCTTAGGGTGCCATTTTGTTACCATTTACTTAGCCATTTTGGGGGGGTTGTTTTGTGTTTGTTTTTTGTTGGTTTGTTTTGTTTTGTTTTCCTGAAACATGAGCATTAGCTTGGACAATTTTCAAATTGGACAATTTCCAAATGTTTCAAATTGTTTCATGCAAAGATGATCTTTTAACATCCTTCTGGGAGAAGAGCTGGTAACATTCCCAAGATTGGTTTAATGTACCTTCTACTAAAATTACTATTACAATTAAACAAAAAAATATTTTTAAATTACTGTTACAAATCTTTAAATACATATTTTGGAGTAATGTGGAGAATTTAAATTAAATTCAACAAGGACAAATGCAAACTCCTGTTTTTGGAAAGGAATAACTTCTTGCAGTGATAACTGCTGGGGACCCCCTGCCTGGAGAGCAGCTCTGCAGAAAAGGACCTGGGGATCTTGGTTGACAAGAACCAGCAGAGTGCCCTGGCAGCAAAGCTGGCCAGTAGCATGGTGGAAAGAAGGAGCAGGAGCACAGGACCTGCTGGTCATCCCCCTTCACCCAGCACTCAGGAGACCACATCTATGATACTGCACCCAGGTTTAGGGATCCCAGTATGAGAAAATCCTGATCAACTGGAATAAGGTCGGAACTCGTGGATGGTTGGGGTGGCCAAGGGATGAGGAAGGATTTGTTCAGCCTGGAGAAGATATGACTTCGGGGAACCTAACAGCAACCTTCCTGTACTTATGAGGGGGCTACCAAGAAGATAGAGGCAGGCTCTTTGCAGTGGTGTGTGGTGGAAGGGCAAGGGACAATGTGCATAAAAAGAAACAAGAGTTTCTGAGTGGGTATAAGCAAAAACTTCTCAACTATGAGAACAGTCAAGCAGTCCCCATCCTTGGAGGGCTTCATGACCAGTCTGGATAAAGCCCCACACAACTTGTTCTGACCTCATGGTTGATCCTGCAGGAGACTGGATTAGATTGCCTCCTGAGATCCTTTCCTTGAATTATTCTATGAGTTAATGATCCCAAAACATAGCAAATCATATAATACTGAAAAATCAGATAATATCAAAAGTATAATCCCTTTGAAACTTTCTTTACACAACCATGTTAACAATTTCAATCAGTTCCAAGCTGTTTGAGTGAGATAAATATAAACTGGACTCAGCAAACGGTTCTTTGACACAAACTGTTTAATCAATAATGGGTCATGAGTCACAGAGGTTCATATGGGAAACTGTGTTTGTGGATATATTTCATAAGAAAATAATGTTATTTCTTCTTTCCTATTAGTTTCATTGACTCATTAATCAGTCCATTACTATCAGGTTAATGAATGGAGTGAAAAAAGCTGTACAATCCTGGAGCTGGAATTTCACAGGTGCAGCAGAGAAAGAAAATGACAAAACATTGCCTTAACTAGGAACATTTTCTCATGAATATGACAATAGTAAATGGAATAACTGATAAGTAACAGATGCCTGAAAGCTGTTTTCCCTTTGAATTACATCTAATGTTCTTCCTACCATTGGAAGAAGAGATGCAGTCATTTAGAAGGAATAGGAAAGCCTTGCATTTGTACACTGGTCCACTGAAAATCTCTTGCAAAAGAGATTCTTCATTTCCTTTATCACAGCACTCACTGTTACAGCACATTCTTAATTTCATTTCATTGCAAGCAGGTGATAAACATCATTCTCATTACATTTTAGTGAAGGTCATGGAAAAGTCTAAAGGGAAGTTAGAGACAATTAGAGGTATCATCATAGTACAGAAATAGGAAAAGTTGAAAAAGCAGGATGAGCCTTTTCCATTTCAGCAATGAAATCTTAGGCAGGACAAGCTTTCCTGTAACTCCCAAATCCATTGCTGATCAGACAATGCAATAAAATAATTAATATTAAAAGCATCAAATAATGGTGGCAGTACTTAACCCAATAATATATATGCTATGGAAAAGTCAGCATTTAAGCAGGTAAAAACCCAGTCTTCTTTTGATGTCTTGGTGTATTGCTAGCTGAAACTAATTCTAAGTTAACTTGCATGTGGTGTCAAATCAGGAACAAACACAGAATGTTTCACAATTCACTGAGCAGGCGAGCGAAGATAAATGCCAAATGAAGAGGAAAATGGTAAACATGCAACTAGTGATTTATTTTAGTTCTGTTTGAACTGATTAATGCAAGAAATAATTATCTAGAGCTGGGACTTTGGACTTAGCAGGCGTATGGCATATGACCACATATAATTCCTATTAGTGCTGGCACACAGGTATTATATAAGCCAGTGATATAATAAGTAGAAAAATGCCAAGTTCAAGGCAATGCTTGCCTATTTCCTGCATGCTTCCACGTGTTATCTTGATGGGAGAAAAGGGGCAGAGAGCAATGTAGAGGAATGCTATGGTTAACAAACATGTCCCTTTTAACTGATCCCTTTGGTCTACCCCATATCCCAAAGATGATGTCTGAGAATTATTATATACGGGGAGAAACTCAAGATGACGACCCAAATCATAGCTGGGTGAACCTTCCTGTACTTCTCAAATGCTTTATGTTGGTGCTAAGTAAAAGGTTAAAGAAGGTATTCTTCACATTTCAAAGGAGAAGCAGCAGCAGAACAGAGAACAAAGGACAAAGTGACACCAGAATGATTTTCAGGTTGGGATTAAGAATGCAGAATCAGGACTGACAGTTTCAGAAACAGCTTATTAAACTCTGCAAGCCCCAAGTTTAGGTGAGGGTTCAGGTTTTCTCTCACAAGATTATCAGTGGCCACAGACACACTTTCACTTTGATATACCTGGTATCTGGGGTATGCAGCCCAAACGAGGGTGTGGACCATGTTGATAAGAGTTTGACTTCTCAAATTTATGTTTTACCTTCAAACATTCATATTCTTTCTATGCACTAATACCTCTCATAATAAACCAGGACAAGGTACCTATGGTGTTCAAACTTTTTTTCTCACATATGCCATGGGGTAAGTGCCTGCAGACTTCAACAACAGCCATGCCAACCAGCTCTGCCAAGCTGCAGTTACTGCCCACTGCTGATAAGCCGTGACTGCAAACCGTGGCTGCCTATGCTTCCTGCATCTCCAGCACCCAACCAACCCTCTCCAGGTGCTTCAGGCATCCGAAGCTTCTCTGGACACATCCCAGAGGAGCAGGAGCATAAACTAGGCAGATGCTGCAGAGCTGTTTGGACACCAGCATGGGCTGCTCCACCGCTGAACAGCCACTGGCACGGAGCTGCTCCACCAGACCCTTCATATGCGTTACTGCGGGTTAATTATGGGCTGCAGTTAGCAAAGGGATCTTGTCAGCAGGGTGCAGTAAGTCAAAGACCATTTTTCTGTGTGATATATGTAATCCAAGAGGTGCAGTGATACAGGCCTTTTGTGAAGAATATCCAGCTATTAGACAAGCGAGTGAGTGATGAGCTGTGATTTCAGGAATACCTGCTTCACAAGTTGTACGTGGGCATTCTGCACTGGGGGACTCAGGTAATGCTGCAAGACTCTGAATTGCATTGCCAGTGATACTGTCACCACTCATCTTACAAAACATGTACAATTCCTGGGTTTTTCTGTATTTTCACACTTAACATGCTATTATCTTGAGATTCCAGTAATTGACCTTGATACAACACTTTCTAGGAAGGTGTATGTACTGGAAGACAAAATGATTCTTAATTAATGTATTAGTTTTTCATCATGCCTTCGTTCTTTAGATCAGGCAAACAGGAATTGTCCACTCAGTGGTTGCAGTGCAGGCTGGGAGCAAAGCCCTTTAGAACAGCTTATCTTCATCCTTCAGACAAATCCCAGCAGTAACTGACTTGGAGATATCCACTTCTGCACTAACATTTTGCCATTTGGTGAGACTATGATTAAAGAATAGTTTGGAATAAAATTGCAATGTGTTGAAAAGTGGAAATAATTCTGAGCTACAAATCAATATATTTACATATGAAAAAATTAATATATTAGGACATGAATTTGGAAGCCTTTACGTAAGAGGAAAACTTTACTCATGTCTAGTCTGTGCAAGTATTGGCAGGTAAAATTACTCATCAGCAAAATGTTCCCAAGACTAGGCTCTAATTGGATTGTAAGTAACTTACGAAGCATCTACCACACAAAAGAATTGTAGCATATCAGTACCCACAACTATGGCACTTCATTCACTGCCAAGGTTGTACCATCCACCAAAATTTCACTGTACACTTTAGCTAGCATAAATGAAATGTATGGACAATAGAGGAAATACAGTAATGCTGACTTGCTAAAATTGTTTGACAAGAATTGAATGTACTTTAATCCTAGGCCTAATTATTCCATCATTATTTAAGTGTTTAATAAGCTATTTAATTAACAGCCCAACCCTTACAATAACAAAATACTCTTTTCCTGAGTCACTGTTGAATGGTGGATCTACAACACTTACAGGTTTTCTAAAATTCCTTTTAGTGCTATTCACTTTGTGGAGCTTTAGGAACCATGAAACCACTTGAAACTCTCTCATCCTTTAAAAACTGTATTACACTTTCATGATATTTTAAGTGCATATATTCTAAAATTCAGATATCCAAATATATTTGTAGGTTGAAAGTTGCAGCCGAGTGCCTGTGAGATAAATGACCTGAAATCAGGTTGTTCTGAGAGGCACACCAAATGCCACGGGAGCCAGGCATCTGACCTACTTTTGCAAAATCTTTTTTATGGTCCCCAGCTGTATCTTTAACACCTTTGAAAATCTTGCTCATTAATTACTGTGGTTGCTAACTAAAATGTGAACGTTATAGAATACTGCTTCTTTATTAGGGCCACATGACACTCTGCTGCTGTCACAGAACCAGACCACGGACATTTGCTACAAAAATCCACAAACTTTGAAACCGCAGAAATTGGCATTGCACTGTATTGGCACAGTGTGAACTCAACACTTCCAAAAACCCATACAGGATCTTTACAAAGAAATTACAAGAAAAAATGCTGTTTTCAAATGGTGATGCTGGAATCTGGATTGTGAGGTCAAGATCTGAAAGGTAATGGAAGGGTTTTTAACTGTTCTTAACTGTGAATGCTCTTCTAATGGATTTAAATCTAATTCATGAAGGGTATTTCAGGGCACATATCACTAAATACACCTAACACACTCAAGCTCTCTTGGCACGTCTCCTGAGCTGTGTTGTGGTATCTGTAAAATCCTTTGCTTGCAGTATTTTTACAGATCTGGTGAAGAGAGCTGCATGACAGGGTCACCCCCGCCGCTACGCTCCATCTCCCATTAGAAGTTACGAGCAGACTCCCCCGACCCACAGGAACGTCCATCCGCAGACTGGGCTCACCCCACTCGGGGCGACCAGCTGCGGAGGCAGCCGTGCCGCGGTTGGCGGCTCAGGAGGGGCCGTTAACGGTCGCGCTGACTCCAGCGCCGCTGACGAGCGCGACAGGCCCGCCCGGTCCGTACTTATGGGGCGGTGCCCGCGGCGCGCGCGCCCGGGGAGGGCGGGGCTGTGGAGCGCTAACGCACAGGCGCGGTGGAACGGCGCGCGCCGTCTCCCAGGGTACGGCGCGTTCGCGTCCCATCGTTCCTCGCGAGCCGCGGCGTCCCCTCTGACCCGGGCCCGTTGCTCCACCATCCGGGTTCTCGGCGCCACACGGGGAAGATGGCGGTGCTGCTCCCTGCCGAGTGGATAAAGAACTGGGAGAAGGGGGGCAAGAACGAGTTGTGAGTGCGGGGTCTTGACGCGGGAAGGCGATGGGGCGCTGCGGGGCGCTGGCGTGCGGGAGGGAGAAGGGGCCTGGGCCTCAACGGTCGAGGGAGGCTGGGGGGATGGATGGGAGGGGCGGCGAAGAGGTGGGAGCGGGCGGGGAGGACGTTGCTCAGAGCTGCGTCCTTGTTGCTTGGGCTTAGGGACGATCCCCGGTCGAGCGGAGGGCCTAGGCCGCCTTCCTATCCGGCTCGGGTTCCTTTGTCGGTTGCTCACGACTTGCGTCGAAGCTCGCTCCCGGTAGCTGGGCCTAGCTCTCCCGGCGCCCGTTGCCCGCGCCCCGAGCGCCCCCTTCCTGCCTCTGGGTCAGGTTTATCGGGTGTAGAGCGTCTCTTTAGCCGCCCCCGCCTTGGGTAATATGGAGCCTGAAGTGTTTTTAGTTCGCTGGTTCCACGGTATTGACCTTTCTGGCAGAGGTCTCAACCCCTGTTCTCACCTTTCTACCTATTCCGAGATGACTAGTGCTGTATTCTTTGATTCAGGCAAGATAGGCTCAGTTAGTCGTTCCTGTTTATCCTACAAGGTAACTTTTGTGTGCTGAGAGGCCTGGTTGCTGCTTCCCAAATCAATCCAGATGTGCTAGGACCTTTCCCTTTCCAGGCCTTCTGTGTATGTGTTTTAAGCCATCTTAACTTGGCAGGTTCACTGACTGTGCTACCTGTTGTCTTTCAGGGTACATCTGTTCAGGTACATCTCACCAGTTTGTCCATTTCATGTCACTATGTTAGCTTGGATAAGGGTGTCCTGTGTACTAACTGTATGTTTTCAAGTGCCTTATTTCCATGCTCTTCTGTTTTTTGTTGTAACTAAAAAAGAGAAATGCTTCTTGATTTTCACTCTTTTTATTATTTTCTTTTGTTCATGTATTTAAAAGGTTGTGCAGCTCTGGTAATAATCTTCCCTGTGGATGAATAAAAAAGGTAGTGGGGTAGTGAATAGAGGACACCTAGACTCCCTGCACAAAGCACTTTTCTTCCCAGAGTCTCCATTTTGTAGTGAAGGGCCCCCCCCTTTATAGCCATGCCATTTTTGGCTTTGAGTTGTGCTAGAACCATTATCTCGTTGACATGTAAGTATAATATGTTCTGATGCGAATGATACAAGGCCAATCAAAATCTGTTATGTACCTGCATTTCCAGCAAAAAGTGTTTAAAAGTCCCCAAATAATGCTGAGGTTTGCATTGTTTTTTTAATCTCCTGCTTAAGTTTTTATGGCAGTAGCAGAATTTGCATCCAGCTTGGCAATATTTATGCAATTAGCACAGAGTCCTTTTCATTGAACTTCAGTGTTTAGAAACTGTACGAATAATGAAGAATAAAATGACAGAATCACAGAATTACCTTGTTTGGAAAAGACTTTAAAGATCATTGAGTCCGACCATCAACCTAACACTGACAAGTCAACAACATTTTTGGTCTTAAAAACTGTACGTACACTGAAACTTTTCAAAAATGCACAAATGGCTATAATAAAGCAGATTGCGTTTTTATACATAGTACTATATACATGTAGGTGTGCTTCCTAGCTTTTCTGTAGTGGTTATTATGTGACTACCTCTGGCAAAAATTATTTAGGATTAAGGTTTTTGTGACTTACCTCATTATGATGACTGAGACTGTATGGAGTTTGCGCAAGGACAAATTCCGTAGTTGATCATGTAATGGCAACTGTATTGTTTGCATGGAATTCTCAGAACTTCTAGCTGTGTCAGAGGCAAGTTAGCTCAGCTTTTGAACCATGATAAAACCTTCTGTGATTCTCCCCTCCCTCTAGAGCAGTACTTCTTAACCGTGATGGGAAGAAAGTATTAATCTGCTGTGGGACTAATAAAACAGAATGATAGGCTAAATTCCTGTATTTGTGACCTTTATGCTTCATTCGGAATACTGCTTAAATGCAGTTTCAGGCATGATTTAAAGAGTAGTTTGCAAAAAGGCTGTACATTTTAATGTAAATGTGATTGTGTCTGGTAACAGTTGTCAGTTCTTGCAGTGATAGCTTTATAAGCATGTGGAATATGTATGAACTTAGTTTTTAGAAGCAGAAGAATCTATCTGTAGCCAATCTCTAAAAAACGTCTGAGTAAACTAACTTTTTTGTGAGACTCTTCAGTGTGTAACTTTACATTTATTTTTCCAAAACTTTCTATCTCCTGTTTTACTGGAGGAAAATAAAATTTTGATGCTCTCTGTTCAAAATGAAACACAGGAAATATTTTTAAGCATTATATAAAAGTAAAAGGGGAAGAAATGTGATGATACTTCTTACTTTTATTGTGTTATTTTTATATATGTATATACACACACACAAATATATCCAGAAATATAAATTAGGTCTTGGTCTAAGCCTAGGCCACAGTTCTAGTCTCAGGGATTGTGGTTCAAAGTTAAGACAACGCATTGTATTGCTGAACAAGTTAGAAGGGAGGGAGAGGATACTGCAAAAGGACAAAATGACAATTCTAGCAAATCCAGGATTTGCAAAATTTTTAGAAGTTTGGGGTTGTTCTAACTGTGGAAGCCTGGTCTAATAAAGCGTGTGCATGAAGTCAGAGTACATTCACTCTTGTATGGAGGGGTTTGTTTTGTTTTTAAACAAAGTGGTGGCCTTGTTCACAGGAAAACAAATAACAACTTTGTTGAAAAGTGAGGATTACAGGAAAAAAAAACCCTTGTAATTAGTAGAAAGAAAAGATTAGGACTTATTGGAAAAAAAAAACCATAAATAACTTGCAGTAGCATGAAATGGCTTACATGATCTGACTAGATCAGTTACTGATGACCTGAGTGAAAACACAGATTTGTGTTTTGGGGGGAATATGAAGCTGTGTTGAGAGAAGTAAATGGTTTATTTTTATTTGGCATTTCAGCTTCTACTGTGATTAATACTGGACGCTTAAAAAGATTGCTGTATGTTTTCCTGTGTGATCCTGAGGGGTATGGTGAGGGTCTGCCTATGCTTGAAAGCATACAGGATTTGTAATATTGTGGTATTCTGTGGGAGATGCTGTTACTGGAGGGAGGGAGGGAGGAATTTTCATTGTTTTAATAAAGAAAACAACATCTAGGGATGTTTTAAAGAAATCCAGAAAGGCAGTAAGTTTTAAATTGACTCATCTTCTATTTTTGCTGATGTGGTCAGTTTGTCTTGTTATAACAGTAATATCCAAAAATTCATGTGTGCCTTAGAGTGTGATAATGTAACTGATAAGGCAGCATCATAAAGCTTAGGTAGCAGTGACCATTCACTTCCTAGAAGTTGTTCAGATACCTTGTTCAAAAATGTACGTGCTTTAAATTTAACCAGTTCAGCTACTGATGTGTCATAGTACCTAATGCAGATACATAAATGTGCATAATGTTGTAGTTTTCAGTGCTCTTAGCTGCCAAAACTATAAATTGCTCAGGATGTGGTCATCTTATCTGTCATTTTCTCTTTTGTTCAGACCCTTCTCTGTCTAAATACACATTATTAAATTATGTGCAGTTATTTTTCTAGTGCCAGATACTGTGTAGAGGTTGAGTTGGAACCTGTGTGTGACTACTTATTACACTGGACAGTCTTTACTCTTTGTAGACCTGTTTGTGTGTATTTATGCCATCTTTTCTAGTGAAATTGTATTGCTTTTTAGAGAGTCTTCCACAGTAAGATGCTGATCTATGACTGTAGCTTATAGGGACATACATAATAGGCATCCAATGGCAAGCACTTACTATTAGGCTGATACCTGGTTTTGTGATAGATCAAACATATTGAGGACCCTTTCATGGGGAAGGAGGGCTTTAATAATGGGCTGGCAGTTTATTCAGTGCGTTAAGCCTCGAGATAAAGTGAAAAAGCTTAACATTCTGTGAATGTGAAGTTTTGAGACTTGATCTTTTGAGCTGTCTCAGCATGTTTGTTACTTTACTTGCAGGAGGAATGTCACAATGCTGTGTTAAAGGGCTGAGAGTAACAGAGTTTAGTTGTTTTTGTCGTCATGACCGCAAAATGCTATCGATTGTACTTTATCTCAATTAGAGAATTATCCACATAGGTTAAATTATGCATATACTTAAAATGTGTGCAGGCTTATGCACTTTGTGGTAATTACTGCCATATACTATGTGTGGGAGTATAGTTGAGAATATAGGACATTGCGTATGAACTGGGAGGCTTGGTTTCACTTGCTGCCTCTGCTGTGCAAACTTGTCCAATAGGTGCTTAACACTGTTTCAGAATGTCTTGTTTAAGCAAATTTTTGCCATCTTAGTCCAAAACAAATTTAATTTTGAACCTTTAGTTTTCAGAAGTGGTTCTGTGACTTGGTTTTTTTTTTTAGGTTATCGTATGTTGTATTTTACATGTATTACACAGTTTTATCTTCTGATGAAGGAATGTAGGTTTTAGTAGAGTAGAGAAGTTCTCCATACTAAGCCTGCAGCAATGACCTACAAGATACTAGGGTAGTAAAAGTTTCAAATGAACTCTGTCATGGGCCGATATCAGGGGCTACTGGCTGCCAGGATGCTTCCACAACTTCTCCCCTCTCCCAACAACGGAGAGGTTTGTGAGTGAAACCGAGGGCACACACGCGGCGCTCACCTCTGACAGAGGAACGGCCACTGCGGGACCGTATCTTACAGTGTAGATTGGAATACTCCCTCACCACGCTCACAGATTGTTACCAAGACCAATGTTTAACTTACAAATTAATTGGTTTATTAAGGGTTAACACAAATTGAGGGACCAAGGCTCAGGGAAGGTAATCTAGGCGTATATCAGAAAGGAAAAGGAGGGTTCTATGGTATTAGTAAGTGCACTCCCCACCCGAGAGGTGTAGAATCAATGGAGGAGAAGGGTAGGAGTTGAGCCCGGCAGATGTGTGTGTGTGTGGATGTGTGTACGTACGTGTATGCGTGTTACCCTCCTGCAGCAAGAAAATAACTGGCGACCCGGTGGCGGGGTGACCCCCCAGCAGGTAACAGGCAGGCACGGCAGGTGGGCACAGCAAGCTCGGTTCTGGTTCGGGCAGCGATTCCTTGCAAACAGACAGACTCCGGCAAGCGACAAGCGGCGATCCCCCGCGAGCGAGCACAGGCCCCCCCCCCCATGGAGCAGCTGCAGCACTCGCAGGCAGCTCAGTCTGTCACCGAGTCCGGTAGAGGAAGACGGTTCTCTGGTTCTCTGGCACAGCTTGCTTTATTTTTTCAGATAACACTCTCTGTTCGACTTAGTCAATTAGCAATGGCCAGGTGCTTAGTCTTTCAGAGGCAGCCCTTTAGCCTGTTATCTGTGTTTCTGCCAGTTCTGTTTCAGTTCGTCCTTGGCTAAATCAACAAAAGGCACTTCGCTGGCTTGGAAGGCATTCCGTTTAATCTTATGTGGGGGGGAAGGGAAAATGGTCCAGTCCCCACAAACTCTTAAGAGACAGTTTGGGTCGTTTGAACTGAAAAGTGGACCTGATAAATTTCCATTGTCCTGGGCGTTGTTTAAGTGTTGTGGCTTTTTTGAGTTGGTTAATTGTACTAATACTGACATTTTTATTCCCGTGAATGTGCAAGTATTATGATTTTAATTTATGATGCACTCAATCGAGACTAGATGAACTGCTCTTGCAGCTGCTTGTTACTGGAAGGGAGGGCTTCTGCCTTGTCTTAATTCACCAAGGCTCTCCTTACTGTGGTGCTTATCTTGACCTTGTGGTAAGCTGCTTCAACTTACGAAGTTGCCAGAAGCCTTTTTTGACCATATTTTTGTCAGATCTGTCAGTTTATTTAACTGATTGAATTGACATGAGGGCTAGAACTGTGTGGCCAGGAAGGGAAGTAGTATCCGTGAATATGACCATTTCTGCAGCAACCAGCCATTAAATCAGCTCAGCTCTACTACCTGACAGCACCTCCAGAAAAGGTTGTCCTCCTTTCATAGAGTACCTGTATAAAAGAATACAAGCACAATTATTAATTTAGATCCAAAGTGTAAAACCAACATCTTATTTTCTGCTACTGGAATTTTCTTGTGTAGACTTTCACAAAAAGAAAATTCATACTGTTTTTCCCCCCTTTTTAATAATTTGTGGGTTTTAATTACAAATATAAAGCAAGCTGTTTTACAGAATTATCTTAAATAGGGTTTCTTGTTATGCTTATCAAACAGATTTGTGTTATGTGAAATTGATAGTATTGTTCTGCTGTTGCAGGAAAGGGAATTGGAAGAGGTTAAAACTCCAACTTAGTATTAAGATGGACTTAACTCTTCAGTCGAAGCAGACAGGGTTGTTGCCCATGTAATCTGGTTGATGATATAACCTTTTGACATCAGGGTCAAAGTGTGCATCTCAGTAGATAATTTTTTTGGAATCAGATGTTATAGTTTACTGTTATTTGTATATGGAGCTTAGAAATGAGTGCTTATACGGCAACTTTAACAGACGAGTAGTAATTAAAATTTAGGAAGATATGCCTTTGATCGAATGGATGCATTCTTTGGGGACAGCTGGGGAATAAATCTATTGCTTTTTTAAAAGGAAGTGCACTTGACATTCATGAAAAAGAAAATAAACTACCTATTCTTCTATTTTGCTGTCTCTGTTCTGATTATTTCCAAATATATTGCATTCTCTTCAATAGTATTTAGAACATCACATATCATTGCTTTTTTGTTGAGCTTACATGTTTCTGCTGATCTCACGTGAAACTGCCTGTTTTCCAGTTGTCTTTAAAGGGTGTGCATACCTTCTATTTGCTAATTATAATCCTTTGATTGCTGGAGCAGCTGTTTAGTCCTGCTAGAAGAGTAATAATACGTATAGGATGCAAACAGAATGAGTAATGGATTGCTACAGAATCTTTTATTACTGTTTATTTTTCATAATAAGCCTCTGTAATAATTGTACATACCTGCCTTATTGGAGAACACACTCAAAAATTGCTCCCACAAGAAATGGTTGTCTTGCCATCTTACATAGGAATACAGTGTAGCTCTGATACTGTCCTTGGTTTCTGCACATTAAAGACTTTTTGATGAAAAATAGGTGAAATTTTTGATTGAAAGTTTACAAGAGTGAAGGAAGTTCTTAAGATTTTCATTGGTGTCTTATAGGTAAATCACTACCTTTTTTAAAAAAAATACTGTTGCTTTTAACAGTAGGGGTAGAGGAGAGCAAAAAGCCTTGTATCTTGGAAGCATGTCAATTTCTAAGCTGTAAGTGTAGTGTGGAAGCCTTCTCTCTAATAACTTATTTTATAACACATAGAACTATTAATTTTAAAAAACACCTGTACAACAGTGTACTTTTTATATAGCTAATTTGGTTGAGGGAGTCTTAGGAGTGAATAAAGACAAAGAAACATGACAGGTGTTTGCATCCTATGGTGGGTTCTCTTAGTGACTAGAATATGTAAAATCCTGTCAATCTATTGATAAAACATTGCACAAGGAAATCATACACATAGTTTAATGTTAAAATTTTTTTACAGGCTAGTTTGAAAATGATCATAGTCATAATATTTCTATGAGAAGCATTTCCTCTTTGGTTAACAACAGTAGGTTAATGCTAGCACTTTAATGCTTCCTTTAATAATAAAATCACACAGTGTTCACATTTTTCTGTGTGTAAGCCTGTGTAATGTTAGGAAGACTATTTTTTGAAGTACACGATATGTATGTCTGAGATCCGTTTTAGCCAGAAAAAACAACAACAACAAAAAAGCCCCAAAACGTTTGTGTGTGTATGCCAATATCTAACTATTTTTCGTTTTTTCATTTTTGTTTATATTTCTTTTATTTCAGTGTGCAACTGTGTCGCACTCTCAGTGAAAACAAAAGCCATGATAGTATGGGTTTCAGAGGTAAGTTCAGTGGTTTCTTGATTGTTTTTAATTAAATAAAAAAAGAGCCTGGCAACAGTTGATCATGGTACCTCTGCCTGTGTCTGCTTGAAACATCCATATACGGTGGCCATGCATGCACTCTAAAGGCAAATACTACAAATAGCAGGGCAGTGCATTCACAGTTGGGTTTGTGTTCAGACTTGCAGGTGATGGTAGTAAGTGGTGACTGGCAGTCCTGTATTTGGTCTGTGCTGTAGGAAATGGAATTCCATTTTGCAGACTTAACATACAACTAGATTTTATTCTAAAAGTTAAATATATGAACACTAATGTATGCAGATATGATTGCGTACTGCAGAAAGTAATTCTTAAAACAGTACCTGAGTTACAGACTTTTTCTCCTCTGTAGTGAAAGATACCACTGTCTTTAAGTTTTCAATTCTCACTTTAGGAAATAACTGTTCCCAAAATTTTTGAGGCAAGGCCACCAGGTGTTCTCTGTTCTGGACAGAGGTTGACAATTTCTGTATGCTGTTTTATTTTTCTTTGTCCTTGCTGTCGGTATCCAAAAGATCCAGTGGGAATGGCTAAGTAGATAAATGCAGTCTTTTTGGTGGTGGCAAAAACCCTGAAAATATGGATAACCTGGAGTGTGGTGTAGAGATGCTGACTGCTTCGAATTTGTTTGATTGAGTCCATGTGACTTGGATCCAGTTCTGAAAACTGCAGGGGCACTTGCATTTCAGCCTTCTAGCTCCAGAAAGACTTTTATTGGGACCAGTGTACCACAAGCTTATGGAGACAGGTCAAATTTGGTGGTGTACCTGTGTAAAAAATTCTCCACGGTGTGGAGAGCCAAATTAGACTAAGGGTTACCTAACTGTTCCTTAATTGTCTGTTTCCTTTCAGCAGATATCCAACAGGCTTTGTATGAGCTGGCATACCATGTTGTCAGAGGAAACTTGAAGCATGATCAAGCCTCTAACGTTCTTGGTGATGTCATAGTAAGTGTATATTTGTAATAATTACATTCTAAATTTTTAGTTTGTTATAAAAGTCCAAATGAATATTGGGTATTATAATATCCAACAGACTTGTTTTTCCAGCTCTAAAAGTTGTTCTTGTCCTCTTTCTTCATTTGTGTGCACTTTTGAAGTACAAGTAGTTTGTCCCAGCTTTGTTTTTCCCCCTATTTTTTGTGCTGAGGAAAAGATATATCCATTTTAGCATAAATTAAAAGTTAAATAATTTTTTGAGGGAAGTTGAAGAGTGAAATTTTTAATAAATGCTAAAAATAGATTTCACTTGCTTGTGCAGCTCGTCTGTAATGCCACCTACTGGTTTTTATAATTTACATTTTTTTTGCAGTGTAGCAATATGTGTCTGCCATTTTACTATTGAGATATCTAAGTCCCATGACTGCCTTTAAAATAATTCATTAGACTTATTTTTGTTTGAAAATTTTTTTTTCTTAAAATGCTTTGAATGAACTTCTATGGTTACCAAGTGTTGGTGTTCCTAAAAAAAACCAATAAACCAAAACCTGAAAAAATACATTTAAAAAAAAAATCTTCTAAAACTTATTTCTTGTTCTTAGACATGTAGAGAACATTAAGAAAAAATACGTTTTGCAGTAATCTCTTGTAGGATAACCTTTTTAGGTTTTTTATCTTCTGCATTGGGTTTGAGAGCAGTCAAGGTTGAAGTGCCCCTTGCTGTTGGAGTAGCATGTGATAATGTTTGAGGTTTAGTTACTGTAGGAAATTGTAACTTATTTGGTACTTGAGAAAGTATAGGATGCTGTACAGGCTGGTGCTGCTCTTCAGACAGACTTCCATGGTGCTAGAGAAATGAAGGTGGTAACCAGATGCTTTTGTCCCTGGTCACTAGATACTCTTTTAAATTACATTAAGATGTTATTTTGTTACATATCAATAATTAGTACTGCAGCTATGTTAGATATTAGTTGACAATTGAGCCTCTTCATTATTAATCTGAATCAAGTGTTATTAATATAGTAAATAATAATTGAGGTACTAATACAAACTTTATGATGAAGTGTTGTTTTATGTAATAGAATAATAATTTTTAAAGTGTGCCTACTGGAATTTCTGTATTCACAAAGTGTGATCTTTTTCCTTTTTAGGAATTTCGGGAAGACATGCCTTCCATCCTAGCTGATGTATTCTGCATCTTAGGTAAATTGAGTTTTCTTCCTTTTAGCATTGCAAAAGATTTGGAGAAACGCTTTGTGTGTTTGCTTGTTGACTTCTTTGGGAAACGTCATTAAATCTGTAAAGCATGATTTCTCTCTGTAAAATATGTGTTGACTCTTCCTCATTGTATCTGTATCATTTTTTAATGTCTTTTCATTCTGCTTTGTTCTGTTATAGTTTCCAGAAGTTTACCTATTAAAGGCAGTGGAAATTGATCTGTCAAGAATAGTTAAAGGAGCTAGCTTGTAAGAAAGTTGGAATCCATGCCTTAGTGTTGTTATCATTCCTATAAGTATTTTAAATAAAAGTTGACATACTGGTAGGTAGATCCTCTGCTCTCAGACTATGTTCTGTAAATATTTTTATCCGTATGGTCACTGTTAGTGAAATGGAGCTTGTACTAATGGTCCAGAAATCTAAAGGCAAATGGCATCATTTGCCAAGTTAATATCTGCCAACTGAGCAGGCTTTAAAGATGCCTGCTTCTTATTCTGGTAATAACTTCTGGATTTTTATGTTGTAATGTTTATCCAAAGCTGTTTCTCTCATGTTTTCAGCATTTTAATCCTGTATACTTTTTTCCAGATCATAGTTTTAACTGCCTGCAGTTTCTATCTTGTTCTATGTCTCTGTTTTTTCAACAAATTGCAGTAGATTCTTTTGTCAGTCGGCTCATCACAGATCCTGGTTTGTTCTGTGCACTGAAGGAGTGTAGGGTCTTCTGTGCTGTGGCTGCCGGTGCAGGGAGGCACCTAATTAAGTTTACATATGCAGCCTCAGTTCTGTAACATCTAAATGATTAATTTTTACTGTGTTATTCATGATGTTTCATTCAGTGTCCTTGTATCATCTTTTTGTAATAATTAGTTTTTATAATGTAGTATTACGCTGAGACTGTTTTTTAGGCTGGATTAGAAAATTTTGATTAGTTGCTTCTTGAACTGCTTAAATAACTGAAACTAGTTTATCTGTCTACCCTTTTCCTTTTGTTTTTTCCTCCACTGGTCACGAAGAAATAGGCTGGCTAAGGAGCTTGATTTCAAACTCTGGAACAAAGGACATTTGATGATTTCTTGCTTGTTTTCAATGAGTTTCATCTAACACTTTTTCTCTCTAACCAGTATTTGGTACTATCAGGATCTTTTTTCTAATGTCATGAATTGGTTTCGATAGATGAGAATTTTGATTGGTCCACTTTATCCACTCATCTGCATTCCCTGGACTAGTTCTTTCTGCAGATTGTTTGGCTGAGAGGCTTGGCTGCTGGGGTCCAGACTTACCTGGCAAGTCTACCTCCACTACCACCCTGCTACATCAATAGTTTTTATTTGTTCTGGGGGCTTGTTTCTCAGATTTTTGTTGTTGATGTTTTCTCTATGGGTCTAGTTTTTCTGTGGGTAAGTATGGGGTTTTTGGCTTGGGTTTTTTTGTTGTTGTTTGTTTTTTAATGTCTGCCTTGAATTCTTTTGAGTTTTCCACTCCTGAATCTTCTCGCTTCCTGTAGTGTTGTGCTTTTTTAAACTACTTTAGGCAGATGTGCTTCCCTGGCCATTGTTTTGTGGCCCATCTTCCCACAGGAGTGAATTTATGAATTGCATTCAGTAGTTGACAATGTAGAAGAAAATGGAAACACAGAATCATAGCTAGTTAAAGACTGCAGACCAGACAGTAAGTGGTAGCTACTCTGAAGACACAGGGACAGAGACTGGGACATTAAAGCTAGGATAACCTAGTTCTTTTAATTGATTTGTATTTATCTTTTGTCATGATTATTGATTCTTAACACTTGCCATAAACCCTATTGCAACAGAGAGAATAGCGAGCAAATTTATTATGGCATTCCTCTGGTTTCTGTTTTACCTTTTCATGACATTTGTGGATGTATGAGATTTGTAAAAATATTATGTGGACCTCAAGGTAGGTGAGTAGCTGGCAAGTGGCAAAAAGCTAGTATGTTAGAAAGAAACTGCTTTGCATTGTGTTATCATTAGCATTTATTGGAATAGTTATAAAAATAAGAAGCTCATAAATTCCACAAGTAATGATTTTTTCCCCTTTTTTTCCCCATCTTCTTTTGTACTAGATATTGAAACAAGTTGTTTAGAAGAAAAAAGTAAGAGGGATTATTTTACCCAACTGGTATTAGCCTGTTTGGTAAGTTGCACTTAGAAACTCTTTTGGTTAAAGCATATGCCAAAATCTCAATCTGACTAGGAATACCAGAGTTTTGAATATTGCTTTTTGTTCTCTGAGGAGAAGACTATTAGAATGTTTTAACAAATTCCCAAATAATTTAAAAATGCCTCTTTACATTTTTATGGTGAAGTAATATAGTATAGTTGTCCCTTGAATTCTTTTAAGAATTTTATGGTAACTTAAATTTTTCCCCTTGTCAGTTTAACAGAAATTTTGCTTCTGGGATATGTTTTGAGTTGGACATCTCTTATGGAACCTCCTCTGTATTTCTTTAGAAGAGGCATTCTGAACCACAGGGAATAAATGAGATTTTTAGGAAAATTCAGCATGTGAAAATAAGGCTTTTCTCCCAGAATATGGAAGAGAATGTATATAAGCTTTAAATACATAGTTCTTGATAATAATATCCCTAGATGGTGTGCAATGTATACTTTGAAACCGGCAATTAGGCTGTAGGGGTTGTTTCTTCAAGGTGCTCTTGTGTATAAAATTTAGCACTGTCAAATTGCAATTTCAGTTAAACCTTTTTCCAGTTTTATCCACTTCCATGTTTGAAGCAGAATGCATTTAGTATCATGGTATATAATGATATTTGAACTTCTTTTAGTCAAAAGCATATGTAGCCCAAAGTAATTATCAGATGGTTTCTAGGTTTTGGTAATTGACAAATTTGATGTATGTTTTCTGTGTTCTTTAGTATCTTGTGTCGGACACTGTCCTAAAGGAGCGTTTAGATCCAGAGACACTGGAGTCATTAGGACTTATCAAGCAGTCTCAACAGTTCAATCAGAAATCTGTTAAAATAAAGACAAAACTATTGTAAGTCTTGGGGCAAGAGTTGTTTGGGGAGTGGGTGGGGAGGGACAATTGTTACTAGCCTGGTAAAAATGATTTCTAAATGTGTGGTGCTTCTTCTAATAAAATACTCAGTTTTCTTTTGGAAATGTATTTTGTTGCAATTTAGCTTGTCATTGACAAGAACCTCATTAGCCCTTTCAGTTTTCAAACTCCCGTGAAATGTAAAAAATCTTTTTTGATGTCACCTGTTGTTATGGCTTTTGCTGTAGTGGTTCTATATGTGCATATAAAACACTTAACATTTAATTGTATTTGTGATGAATGAGAACTTAGAAAGTATAATAATAATTGCTGTTGCATCAGTTAAGCACATGTATTTGTTTTCATAAATAAACAATGTAGTTATGTTAGTTTTGGCAAGACAGGTTATATTTTTGTTATGTACATTTGGTGTTTGTTTCTGCATCCAGTATGTCAGTCTCAATCTCAAAGAGCACCACTTGAAACTAGAACAGGTTCTTAAGCATGGACTGCTACAGAGTAGTTCTCCAGCGTAGTAAGAACAAGCTTTCCTGTTAAGTATAAGCATAAACTTGCTTTTAAATAATCTGCATTTGAAATAAAAAAAAGTTGTTCAGAGAATGCATGCTAGTTATTTTACTGCATTCTATACTTTTTGCAATAGTTCAAGTAATGTACAATTTCTTAAAAATGTCTTCAAAATTAGCATTATATATAACATTTAATATTTATGAGAGCACAAATAAGCTTTGCTGTGGATGTGTGTTACACAATAGTGTAATTTCTGTTTATTTGCAGTTATAAGCAACAGAAGTTTAATTTGTTAAGAGAGGAGAATGAAGGTTATGCAAAGCTCATCGCAGAACTTGGGCAAGACTTATCTGGAAATATCACTAGTGATTTAATCCTTGAAAATATCAAATCTTTAATAGGTAAGGAATTTGTTGAAAGAATATGGGCACTGGTTTTCATACTCCAGGACTACTGAGAGTGACTTTAGACTTCTGTTCATGATCATCTGTGGATCAAATAAGTCATGCAGGCATGTAGTACAACAGCAACGCATTGGTAGATCACCTTGGATAGAATTATGACATTTGGAAGTTCCTGTTTCTATGGCAAAATTAATTTTGGGAACATTATGTAGTTAAACTTAATTTAGATACGGAATTTATGGTACAGCCTCAAATACACATGCTGTGATTTTGATTCATTTTGGCAGTATTTTTTGAGGGTGCATTTGTCATCTCTTAGCAGGCAGATTGGAACATACCAAAGTAATGCTTTTTGTTATTTTAAGGTACTTAATTCAATGCATGAATATTGTTGCAGTCTTAAAGAAGCTGAACAAGTGATTCCTTATGAAGAGAAATGAGGAGTAGTAAATGTTCTTCCTCTAGTTTTGTTTGTGATTTGTCCATATTTCTAAGTTAAGTCTAGGCAAGAGTGTCATGAAGTGCAAAATACATCAAAACCAGGAAATATCTGTCATTCTCCATGTTTTACACTTCCTTTTTGAATAGAATTTTATACAATATATTAATGTTTGCACCAGTGCCTGTTTCATATGGTTTCAGTGCAGTAATGGTAAAAATTTTTCATCTATCACAGCATTTTGTCTTGAGACTGTCAAATCCCTGTAATTATACTACTTGTTTTGGAAGAGAACTAGAGAAGAAGATGGCTTTTGCTAGTTATTACAGTAAAAAATAGACACTCAGTTTGAGGAATTCTATAACAAAACATTTTCATCTTCTGGAATTGTTGGAATTGCAAATAGACTTCCTGTAAATTGTCAATTCTTTTAAAGTACTGGCTTTCAGTAGGTATTGGTGTAGTGGAAATGGCCTTTGGGAAGGAAAGACTGATGCAATTATATAATCTGCATAGTGGATGTGCCTGGGTATAACTTCTCATGGCACGATGTAGAAAATAGTCTAGATGTGGACTTTAAAAATATAAATGATAATTCTGTCTTGAGCATGTCTGCTGGAGTGTTGGTGGAAAAGTTTATATAGTAAAGTACAGGTAGGATTACAACATCGGCTTAAGCTGATCTATATCCTTGTTCTTGCTCCCTGTTCTCCCTAATGATAACAGTACTGAACTGACAGGACAGTGCAACCAGGTGGATCAGGGTCTAGCTCAAATGAAAAAAAAAATAAAATTGGGATGTAAAATGATTTCTAGCTGGCTGATTTGTGTGAGTGCATGCATGTGTGCCAACACAAGGCGAGAGGAAGCAGCCCATGCCTTTTGCAGGCACTGTGGTACTAGTGAGATAGGGTTCTTACTTACTAAATGTTTGCCTTAAGATGGTAATTTCTAGTTTTTCTGTACTCTGAATTGAAAGTCCTGTTTAGTTTCTTTGCCTAGTTCAGTATTCAACATAAGTAAAAATGATCAATGCTGTATTTAGAGGTGATCCAGATTATTTTGCTGTAGATAAATCCAGGCTCAATTTTAACTGAAAATAATTCAATCGTAGAACTAATGCATTTGTGCTTTAGTAACAGCATTAAGATGAAAAGTAACAATGTTAAGCTTTTCTACTCTCTTCTTCTCCACTAGGATGTTTTAACCTTGATCCTAACAGAGTTTTGGATATTATCTTAGAAGTCTATGAGTGCAGGCCTGAGTATGATGACTTCTTTGTACCACTGATAGAGTCTTACATGTACATGTGTGAACCTCAAACTCTATGCCATATCCTTGGGTTCAAATTCAAATTTTATCAGGTAATGTATCTCCATTCTTAATTTTTGTTTTTGGTGCTTGGTTGTACTCGGTGTTGAACTGCAATCAGTGATAACAGATTTTTGCTGTGGATTTTTTTAACGTAGAAATTAAATTTCTAGGTTGTAAAATTCCGGTATTAAAAGCAATAAGTGCATTATTTGAATGGAAGTCTCTAATGTATTTTAGAGGAGAATGTTTAGCAGTCTCCAGGACAGATGAAAACAGTCTTGATACCATCCATTTTAACTTGTAGAATTATATAAGAACTGGCATTAACAAATAGATTGTACCTTATAAACAAAAGACTTGTCCCCAGGAGTTAAGAGCATGTTAGCAAGAAAGTCAGAGTTGTTATTTGATAAAATATTCAAGTTTTTCTAAAAATATATGATTAGGAATTGCATACAAGCACCATAAGGTGTGAAGATAATTTACTGGTTTTGTTCCTGAAAATTCTGATTGTGTAATGCAGTTAAGTCAAGTGGCTTTGGAGTAATAGCAGTTAAATAACATAGTAAAAAGAAGAACTGTGGGTTAATTTGTTTCATCTGAACTTTGAGTAGTTTCTTTTCTGTTTCATGATCTTCTGCAGTGGTCTGTATGCTTTTTTTCCTTAAATTTACAATATTTGTCTTCTTTAGGATCCAAGTGGCGAGACACCTTCCTCCCTATACAGAGTTGCTGCTGTCCTTCTGCAACATAATCTTATAGACCTGGAAGATCTTTATGTTCATGTAAGTGATAGTGTCACTCTGTCAAATGCCAAAACTAATAAAATTTTTAAAAGCCAGCTATTTTACCCTGTTCCTAATACTTGAGGTTCAGGGCATACTGTATAATACCTGTATATGTATGTGTTTAATGTCTTTTAAAGTTTCCAGCACTTTGTAATGCTGTGTAGTCAAATAAATACACACTGAAATATAAATGCTGATATGCTTTGAGTTATCTGGGTAGCATCCTCCAGATTGTTTACCTCCTGCTTGAAGAGGAGATAGGAGGTAAATGCCTGAGTATGCTTTTAAATGCCTTAAGAACTAGACCTTTCGAGTGTTTTGCTTTACAAGATCTAATTTTTAAAAAAGGGTAGGACAATCAGCTTGTAACATTCTTTGTTTAGTTTAATAGTAGGATTTTTTTAAAACTTATATATTCCTGGTTAGGCCTCTCATTCCTTCTGTAAAAATTCTGACAATTTGTTAGATTGAAAGATGAAAATAAGAGTTACGTGTTCAGATTTAATCAGAGAGACTTGTCCTTTGTAGTCTGATAGTCTTGTCAATCAACCAACATACCAATTTGGCAGATGGCAAACAAAACATTACAGTTACAAAAATAACTTTATGCACCAATTTTTAATTACAGAATATCTCTAGATATTTTAAGACTCGTAACTCTTCCACTGAAATGAGGAAAATAAGATCTAGTTACAGCTATGGAAATTTTGGAATGTAGTTCTGCCATGAATTCGTGTGGCAGTTAATAGCATTAGTCACACTCTGACTCGTCTCTGACTTCATAGGAGTATTTTTGCTAAAACTGTGTTGGGTGGAGCAAGAGTAGGACTGCATGTCTCAGATAATCAGTGTGGAGGGAGGAATGCATGATAATACTAGTATGTTAAGGTATATTTGTAAGCTTACAAGCCCAAATACTCAGACTCTGAATTACAGTGTCTTGTGCAATCTCAACTCAGACCTATACAGGTGTGGGCATGTTTTCTGGCACTCACATCTAGAGTGGTCCCTGCATTTGTTTATGCTGTTTACCTTCATCATGATGATTCTCAGTCTCATTTTAAATCTACTTTAATTCCAGAATATCTCTGCTAGTCTCTCTGTCTTTGCATGTAAGTTCAGGCGTAATTTAACTAGCTATGGGAGTTTCAAGAAAATAATTAGCGTGTAGGTGTTGAGTCTTAAGTGGTGTATATTGTGTGGCTCCTATACAATAGCAGCTGTCAGAATTGTCATTCATGTCAAGAATGTTCTCCCCCACTCTGTCCTCCTTTCCCCTTCCAAGCCTGTAAGAATGGTTTTCTATTTGTGTGTGTATATACGCAGTGCCATATATAATACATATTGTATCCTGAAAATATTGTTTTACCTCTTGACATTCCACATTAGGTATTTCTTGGTGAATCTCAGTAGGCTACTGGTGTTTTCAAGTGAAGGAAGTGTAGCTCTTTAAACCTTTTACCTTTCCAAGTGGGATCTTTTCTTCAAATTTCTATGCAATTGAGGAATTCTGTCTTTTCTCTTAAGGACATGCTGCATAGTCTTTCCATCTTCTACTGTCAGTTTGGGAGGAGAAGATTCTTTCCTTGTTAAAAAGAATAGAATAAAAGATTACTGGATCAAAGTGGTCATGACTCTACATTAAGTTTTGATTACTTATCTGCAGTTTAATTTTGAAAATCATTTTTTTGAATCCAATTGAAGTTTGGCTTTGTCAGAAAAAGAGCTTTTCTTCTGTCTCACAACTTGACCTTTTAATTTTTGAGTGTAGGGTCCTCTTCCTCACCATGATTGTTCTCAAGTACAAGAGTATGCTGAGGTTTTATCATACTAGGTGTATCTCAGTTTAAGATGTTTTTTAAGAAGAGGTGTTACATGTGTTTAACCCACATTGCTGATATATAGGATGTTTGGTAAGCTTTAAATGATGTTCCTTTAAAGTGCAATCAAAATCTGTGTCTAAGTAGGTTACCTGGTTTTCCTCGGTGATTTTTTTTTTATTAGGTGAACAAGTGAAAGTTTATGCTTTTGAATATTCACTGGCACTGAATTTTGTAAATCTTATCAAGTATTTGCGTAATTGTCACCATATAGCTACGGCTGAATGGTGAATTGGTGAGGGGAAGGGTAGTGTGTACAACTAATTGTTGTGAGGAAGTAAAACAGTATTATTTTGCATGAGTCCTTCATTTCAGAATAGTCTGTTAGTAGTGTACTTCCTTGTTGGGCTGATGGTATCAAGGAAAAGAATCTTCCAGGGAGTAAGTTTATCTGATTAGTAACAAGAAAGGACAAACTTCTGCTTTGAGCTTAAGTGATCAAAAGTAGCAGTAGGTCACTTTAGTTTTCAAATATTTGTTCTTTTAGCTTCTTCCAGGGGATAATGCCATCATTGAGGAGCACAAGCGAGAGATAGTGGAAGCTAAGCAAATTGTCAGAAAACTTACAATGGTTGTCTTATCCTCTGAAAAGACTGAGGAAAAGGAGAAGGAAAAAGAAAAAGAGGAGGAGAAAACCGAAAAGGTATGTGTGAATAGTTTCCTTCCCAAGAAAATTATTTTAAATTATTTTAAACATAATAATTGTTATTAAATATTTTTATCTTTATTGAAACACAGACAGGTATGTACTTCTTGGAAGGCTCATGTCTGTCCTCTAATTGCACTTCTGTTATATTGAATGTGCAAAAAAATGTATGGTTTGGATTTTATTCTGGATTTCTCTAGGTTTTAATCTTCTTGGTTCAATGGCTAATGAATTACTTTGTTCTTTTGTTGTATCAGCTCTACTATGTCCCAGCATTCATATAATTTGTAATCTTTAACAACTGTCATTTAATCTCTTAGCAGCCTTTGTGTTGTCATCATCTGAGTGTCTAAGTACTGCTCAAACATCTTACTTAAAACAAAAAAGTAAAATTAAAGCTTGATATTTCTATTTTATAAGAGTCGTACTGGAGAGGGGGCAGGAGTCCATCAGTCTTGACAGCTTCTGTTCTTAATTTTCTGTATTCTTCTGGGTTCGTTACATCAATCTGCTTTGTCTACTTAGTCCTATTTGTTCTACCCCACCTGGATTCTGTACACCTCTAACCTTCCTTCCTCCTTCCATTTTTCTTACCTAGCTTGAAAAACGTAATTTTATTTTCTTCCCTCAGGCAGCTGAATAGGCACTGCTTTCTGGCTCTCAACTGCAGACACATCTGTGGCTTAAACTGATTCCTTTCACTAGCTTCAAGTTCCTGACCTCTCCCTCCCATTCAGTATTTCAATATCCCTTTTGCTTACAACACATTGCTTTGGTCCAGCTTCTCTGCAGTCTGATGAGACTGCCTGGCATTCTCTGAAGTGTGCGTGTTGCTACATTCTGATGGAAAACAACTCTTGGTGGACATCAGGAGTGTCTGTGTTGCAAGTAATGCCACAAGAATTAAGACAGTTTTTATGGCTAAGCCTTAGAATTAAGAACTAGGGAATTTTAAGCTCTAGCAGAAACTGCCACATTTTTCTGAAAGATTACAATGACAAATAACAGTCTGACTGTATGATGGGAAAATGGAGAGCTGTACTTAAGAGAAACAATTTCTGTGACTCTGCACAATTTTGCAATGCATGCTGTTTCTTGAAAAGCATGTTTCTGTGTTAGTATCTTTGTATGTGAATAGCAATTCATAACAATTAGTAACTGTGTGACAGCTGTTGACAGTCTAAATTTCAGTATTTTGTATCCAGTATGTAGTTTTAATGTTCAGTTTTTTGTACGGTACTGTGGAATAAATGCATGGATAAGGAAAATAGTGTTTAACACTTACTGACTTCTCTTTTAAATCCACAAAGTGCTTGTTTTGTTTGTTAAAATTTATTATTTCGTGACTGTAATATAGATAATTTAGTATTGGCAAATGCATTGTCTGCTCTTTCCATTTAAGATGTATTTGACATAATGAGGTAGTAGGGAGATAACTTGAGAGGTCAGAGAACTCGGCAGTATGACAAGATTTGACAGTGATTTCAGACTGCCTCCTCTCTGTGCCATGCATGCTTCTACTTCTGGAGAGCATGTGTCAGAAGAGCTTGCTTACCTAAAGGGAGACCCAGTCAAGCAGAGGTGTGTGTGAGCACTGACTGCTTTGGACAGGAAGTAGCAGACAGACACACAGAGCCTAGAAATGCTGTGTGAGTAAAAGCATGGATTCTAATATAGTTAGCAGTCACCCAAAAAACTCAAATCACCAAAAATTTGATGTTTAATATTTAACTTTTAACTGGCATGTTCATACCAATTAAATAACTGATTTTTTGGTAATATGACTTTTAATTTCAGAAGTCTTGTGTTGAACATGGATTTCAACTGTGCTGCATATACCACACAAGTAAATTTTTAAACCCTTCAGTAAAGCATCAGTGTGCCCTTTATTTAACATGGTATATGCTAACTTAAAAAGACAGTCCTTTGCATCAAAGGAACTTGAAGTAAAATAACAAATATATAAATAATAAAAGTAAAATAACATTAAGTATGTGCATTTCTAATTGCACAGGTATGTTTTTAATCTTTCAGAGGCTCATCTTATTCTGATGTGCAGAGACATTTTTGTAAAGGAAAAGCTAAAATTCCATTACTACATAAATTCAACATGAATATAGAATTGATAGATCTGTGCATTTT
Source organism: Hemiprocne comata (assembly GCA_020745705.1). Lineage (NCBI taxonomy): Eukaryota > Metazoa > Chordata > Aves > Apodiformes > Apodidae > Hemiprocne > Hemiprocne comata. The sequence continues at coordinate 10,253,074 of CM036597.1, read as the reverse complement.
GTTTTGTTCTGAAACGTTTCTCTGTGTTACTGCATACTAGACTGTTTCCTGTTTTCAAAACTATCAGACAAATGGTTGCTAGTGTTACGAAGTTTTAAAAGGAAAAAAAAATACATGCAAACTGTAGAACCATAGAAGCATCTGCTTTGTAATCCATTTTTCTTCTTGTCAGTCTGTCTGTTTGCATTATTTAAATAAAATTAAGTTTTTTGCCCTAAAACATTTAAATGCTTTGTCCCAGGCTTCTAATCTTCCCTCCCTCAGCGTAAGCATAATCTTAGGCTTGCCATTGCATGCAGCTAGTCTTCAGCCACTGCTCCTTACCAATAAGTTGTTTATTACTAATAGACTTTTACCTTGGGGATGAGAAAAAACCAATTTATAACAATAGAATTTATCAATAGCAAGCCCATGTAAAAATGCTTCAAGGCATGATCTTAATTACCAACTCCTATTTCTTCTTATGCCTGTATTGCAAAATGAGATATTTGGAAATCTTCTTGTAAACTTGCATTTAAATCTAGACTCTCCTAGAGAAGATGCATGTGTGATAACTTAAAGGGTTTGGGTTTGGTTTAGTGGTGTTGATTTGTGTTCGCTTTTTTGTTTGAGTTTTTATTTTTTTTGCAAGAGAAATCAGTGCTTTTGTATCCAGAACAACACACAACACAAAGGATTCTTAAATGTTGGCATTGTTCTCAAAATGTCATGTAAAGAAATAAGCTGCAGTAGGTCATGACACTTTGAAAAGTACATGATCAGACATGTATCAGACTTTATAAACTTCTGTTTTGAACTTTAAACTTTTTTCTTTGATCCAGATGTTAGAGTCTCTCAGGACTGGTTACTTATTGCCTTTGAAGTGTGCTTATTGTCTAGCTGAATTTTATTTTATGTATTTTTAACATATGTTTTTATTACATTGTTGAAATAGTTTTTTTTCTGTAGCTGAGTATTACAACTGCATACTGCTAAGAGAAAATATTAACAAGACTTATTAATACACTTTTTCATTAATTGTTTATCTTGCAGCCTCCTGATAATCAAAAGCTTGGTTTATTGGAAGCTTTATTAAAAATTGGTGATTGGCAGCATGCACAAAGTATTATGGATCAGATGCCTCTGTTTTATGCTACTTCACACAAGCCTATTGCAGTTGCTCTTTGCCAGCTTGTACATGTGACAATTGAACCTCTGTACCGCAGGTAAAATACAAGATAGAATTCTGTTGTTACATGGGGGAAAACTAAGATTGATTTATAAGCATGAGTTCACTAATAAGTGTAACTGTACCAATATGTTTTAACTTCTGTTTTGTGTAAAATGCTGCACATGTTATTTTTCAGAGTCGGTGTACCTAAAGGAGCAAAAGGGTCACCAATTTCTTCTTTGCCAAACAAGAGAGCACCAAAGCAAGCAGATAGCTTTGAGGACTTGAGAAAGGAAGTGTTCAACATGCTTTGCTACCTTGGTCCTCATCTCTCCCATGATCCCATTTTATTTGCAAAAGTGGTTCGCCTTGGAAAAGCATTTATGAAAGAGGTTGGTATACCAGAACAGCCTGTCAAAACTTGAAAAATATCAGTTCCTTTGACTAAGGACAAATTTGGGGAATCTTATTTTAGTTCTTGATAATTTTTATGATCAATAAACATCAAAAAGATGTTTGTAAACAACTTAAGGCACTTTAGGGTTGTAACCAGGAATATTTAGTGATAACAAATTTCTTGTTATGGCTTTCATCTCTTAAAACATCTGTGAATGCCTATTTTTAAAAAAAGCAGACATATGATAATAATTGCAAGGAAGCTTTTACATTATTGAAACGACAGTGTAGGCAATGGGAAACAATAACCTAATAGACATCCAGTGTTTAAAATAGTACTTTCTATTCCACCTGTGAGGTCACTTGGGTAATAGGGGATGTTGCATTGTTTTAATTAGTGGAATGTCCCCAGGTTCTGTCAGTTAAAATGCTGCTATTCTTGAACTTGCCTCAGTGACAAATCTCGTGATGTCACTAAGGATGAATTCAGTTGCAGAGATCTGAAGCTCCCCATAAAGCCTTAAGTTGCCAACTTCAGAAATAAAAAGACCTCTTGATATTTGTTGTTTTTTGACCATATCTCGGTCATGTTTATATTGAAAGATTGGGAGTATGACCTATTTTAAAAGGCTGCAAGCTGAATTGGTATTCTGAACTCCCTCAAAATTTGTATGTATTTAGTAGCTCAGACAGAGGCTAGTGACTTGTTTTGTTACTTTTTTGGCAACTGCAATTTCACTAGCAGGTTTGTTTTGTTTTTTTTAAGTCAGTGTTTTGAAATGTTCTTAAATAGCAGCTCAGAGAAACTTTGAAATTCATAGTTTTTGAAATAATTTCAAAAATTATTTAAAAACAAACAACACCCACCCCCAACTTAAAAATCACTATTTTTGCTCTGAGCTTTTCATTTCAACTTAGAACTGCATGTTGAAGGTACTGGAGGAAAGATTTTTTGGGTTTATAATTTCTTTTCCTTAAAATTTCAACTACAACTAAAAACTATTGTAATGTTCAAAATTTGTATGCCACCTGAGGGGAAATTTTCATGTGCAGCTGTACTTGATGAAGAGCTAAGGACACAGATAATTCTTGGGATTGAAGATCTTTTTGTCTAACTTAACAGATTTTTGGCAAGAGAGTTTGATCTTACCAGGTTCCAAGGTGCAATGATGGGGTGACTGAAGTTACACTATATGGAGGTTTTGAGTAGTCTTTGTAATAAACTCATGGTAACTTCAAGCATTTCCATCTTCCCCTTCTTCTGTATCTTTATAGGAGGTATAATTTCTCAGCATCATCTCATCCAGAATGAGTTAAGTTTTCCCAGTGGTTAATACTCTGACTTCATAGCATCCTTATTTCTTGCTGACCTGCAAGAAGATTGATATTTGAGTGATAACACTGTGTTGCACTGACAATGCACTTAATTTGGAAATTACAATTTCAAGGGAGTAATTAATTTTACTGCTATCAGCAGGCTACTGGGACTACTTTATAATTATGTTCAAGGTTTGTTAGAAAGCCCTTGTTTCTTTGTGTATGCATACAGTAGAATAGAGGTTGCTTGGTTACAGGAGTCTCATGCAGTTTTACTGTAAATATATAAATGTAATAGTTTAATGTGTTTCTGACAAGAATGAGCAACATTTTAGCTATTTGCTCTAGGTTGGAACTGTGAAGAAATTCTTCAGTGACAGAGTGGTTAAGGTAACAGGGAAAGTTATTTTTAATGCACTGTTGCCATCAGCATGTTCTAGTTATGAAACTACATTTAACACAAAGTAGACATACTTATAACTGGAGGTGATTTGACTGTAAGTTAACCCATACAGTAGCTCAAAAGGTAGACTACTACTAACATTGCACTGCAGCTTTCATGCTCAAGTGTACCTTTAAAATAATTGTGCACTTACTGGTGTGATAGCTTACTATGCTTTTCATGGTGAGTGGAACAAGCAGAGAAGAATACAGTAATTTAGTAATAAAGACTAAGAGCATAAGAGGGTATTGTTGTGAGAGAAAGATGGGGAAAATAATCAATGGCTGTTGATAACTGGGTTGGAAGTCCTGGGGATTTTTTAGGTAGAAGGTGAATGCTTAGGGTGTTGTTTTAGCTCTTCCCAGTAAGGGAAATTTGGTGTTTCATATATAATAGTAAATTTCCTTGATAATTTAGTTATTACCTCTTTTTGAACAAAAGCGTACAAAACTCCTCTATATGTAAGTAATGCATTTCATCTGTGCATTTGAATTTCTGTTAAAAATACTTCAATGCTGATAGATCTGGAAAATTGAAAATACATACTAGGCATGTGGCCCTTCAGGCTTATGCTTTTGCTGAAGTAGCCTGGTTCTGAAAATTTAACTTATGTTAATTATACTACAATTAACATGATTGTTGTTGTTACAGTTTCAGTCTGATGGTAGCAAACAAGAAGATAAAGAGAAAATGGTGAGTTTATTTTGGAGGAAGATGTTTTTATTCAAGATTGTAATTGAGACCAAATGTTTGATAACTTTACAACAATCCTTTCTCTGTAGAGTTTTATACTTTAACAAATGTATGTTTTAGCCTTGGCTTGATTTTTACAGGCAAATTTGAGCCAGTCACAGGTGGAGGTGTTTTTTTGTATTCCTGTCCTTTTTATTTTTCATTCTCTCCTGCAAATGCAATAGTGTTGTGTTAGTCCAGTGTATTCTTCTACTTACTTGCTCAGAATCAGCTGCCGTACCTCCAGCTATTTGTTTTCTAAATACAGTTTTCATGGTGGCACCTTGTATCTTAGAGTTTACTGGGGAAAAGCATAGAGAAAAAGAGAAGTTAGAAGTAGAGGACGTGTAATAGTACAATGGCTAATTTTTCTTCACAGGCTCATCTGTTTCTTTCTAAATTTTCTAACTTATTGAATTACCAAGGTTGGTCACAATGAAACCCAAATGTCCTGTTGAGATCTGACTTACAAAAACAAGCTTGTTTTTTTTGATCAGCAAGGAAGTTTTCAATATGAAGCTTGTGCAGTTTTTATTATAAGTCATATTTGGATTTCTTTTGTTTTTGTTTAGGAAGTCTTAATCTTGTGGCAAACTTGTGTTTTACCAGTCTACTAAGATGTGCGATTTGTGCGTATCTGCATAGCGTGCATAGCATTACTTCTGATGTACTTACTTGATGGTTACCTTGAGTTTTTTGTCTTTATCTCAGGAGATACTGTTTAGCTGTTTGTTGAGTATTACAGATCAAGTCTTGCTTCCGTCTCTTTCTTTGATGGACTGCAATGCATGCATGTCTGAAGAATTATGGGGAATGTTCAAAACTTTTCCATACCAGTACCGGTGAGCAGAATAAATTGTTTCTGTTCATTGGAAGGGGTCTCTTGAATTGTCAGTACTAAAAATGGTTTTCCTTTGTAATCTTTCAAGGTACCGTCTTTATGGACAATGGAAGAATGAAACATACAATAGTCACCCACTTCTAGTGAAAGTTAAAGCTCAAACCATAGACAGAGCCAAATACATCATGAAGTAAGTTGTCTAATTAGATAATTATCAACTGCGACACAATGTATGGTATTCACCAACTGAGGAAAAAAATTCACAACATTCATTTTCTGTTGACTTAGTAATTTCACTGCTAATCATTGTTCATTAAGTATTTAACGTACTGTGATGAAAAACTGTGAAATAAGTAAGGATACAAACAAATTTGTCACCAACAAGGGTATTTCATTTGTGAAAAATGTCCTGTTAAATTATTTAAAACTTTTTCTATGGATATGCTGTTGTTTTATAAATTGCTTTGCTTATGGAAATGTTAGAGTGCAACAAATTTTCTCTAGGCGTGAAGACTCTTAAATCCAAAGAGTCTCAAAAATACTGTCACAGCTTTGAAAGTAGGCCAGCAAGTTGAATTGAATGGAATTACTCATTCTCATCTTCAAGTTGGGCTCACAGCAGTTACAGATATACCTCTGACATGGTTGTCAGAGATCTGCCTTCTCCATTTGTTGTTGCGAACAGCAAATGCTGTGGTGTCATAATGTCGATAATTCGAACATTTCTGCATAGGCAAACCAGAATAATTGTTACTGGGTAAAAGACTTTGGACTTCTAGCTGTGAAAGCTAGAAATAATGATTTTGAATCTCTTCTGGCATGCTGCATAGAGTGTAAAACTTTACATCCCTTCTCTTACACAGTGGATTTCAATTGTGCAGATGAGTCGCAGTGCTGTCACTGGCTGCGCATACAGTTTACTCTTGTGTATAGATTTCAGGTTTTATGTTAAGCTCGTGTCTTCAGCAGGGAATGCTGTGGAACTGTAACACAATGACATGAATATAGTTTTTCAATGAATAAAATGCAGTAAATGCAAAATGGCTGATCTGTGACTAAATTAAATTTCCAGGAGAGATTAACATCACTTGCTGTTTTTATATGTGGTACAGGTCCCACTGACAACTTCAAATGCCAACTGCTCAAAGTTGAAGCTAGAATATAGTCCACAGTAGTATTAAGACAACTGGTTTGTTTGTACTCTTTGCATGTTATGGGTTTATAAATTTCAGATTCCCAAAGATGTAATATTTCTATGCTTAGATTTCATAGAAACTGATCTGCTAGTGAGAATTTTGATCTCTGACTAATACAGGTGTTTCTTCACTGGAACTAGCCTGTTGTTCTAGTATTCTTTTAGCTTGTCTATTGCAATGTACTATGTTCTCTTTTACAGGCGTTTAACTAAGGAAAATGTGAAGCCCTCTGGAAGGCAAATTGGGAAGCTCAGCCACAGCAATCCTACAATTTTGTTTGATTATGTATGTAGTGATATTTAATACTATTTCATCCTAGTACTAGATAGTAAAGCATAGAAGGTGACTTGCTGTCTTAATGAGAAGGCAGTTCTAGTTTTACTGTTTTTTACTTTTGATGCAAAGCTTACCATAATTACAGTAATTTGCTAGTAGTGCACAAGTCTGAGATACTAAATATGACAGTAGCTCTTGAATAACCACAGCTGCACAGAAAATTACATCCACTTATTTATTGAAGTACTTAATTTGAGATAGCTGAGGTGGGTATCGGAGGTTCAGGGACGTACTGATGCAGGTTATGCAGAATGTAAATTCAAGTTAGATTGATCCAGGCAGTTGTGTATGTGTGTGATGGAGATACATCAGGTTCATTCAGAAAAAAGCTTAAAGCTTTGAAGTCGAAATACACCTACAAAGTGGGAGATGGTTTTAATGGGGGATGCTACCAAATGGAGTGGCGTAAAAGTATGTTGATGGGCTTCCACCTTATTCACAATGTGACTTGTGATTTTTTGGTCTACCAATTTTTAGATTTTATTTGAAGAAATTGATGCTGCAATACACACGTGTGTGCATCATGTACCAAAGAGAACATTCTAAAATTTTATCAATATATTATACTTGTATTGTTTCATGACCTAGGTTCATTTTTTTAATAGCCTTTTATTATTATAAGTAGGAACAGAAACCCTTATTGCTAAAGTTTAGGATTAAGAAATCTTAGAAAAAAAAAAGTGAAATGTTTTAGATTTTATTTTCTGATAATAGAAAAATAATTATGCAAAATTTGTTTTATGTGTTAAGAGATACTTCACTAATATCTCTAAGGTACTAGATAAATTATTGATAAATTAAATGAGTTTATCTATTACTTTGAAAGTGTTTTAGGACCTTCTGAAAAATTATTTCCAAGGATATTTTGTGTAGGTTTTGAAGACAATCATTGTTGAACGGTTTTGGTTTATTACATAAAAGATAAGGAATAGTGTTCCTGTTCAGCTGAATGTCTTTTGTAACTTTCAGATTTTATCACAAATACAAAAATATGATAACTTAATAACTCCAGTTGTTGATTCACTGAAATACCTCACTTCGCTGAACTATGATGTCTTGGCATGTATCCTTTTATGTAAATCAATACATCCAGTTACTGATAATGTTGCAGTTGTAGCCAGATGAAATTTGCTGTCTGTGAGTATTTTTTATTGTTTTCTACTCTTACTGTTTTTTGCTAGAAATTTTATTGAAGTTTGCAAATACCTGTGCACTCTTCATGGGTTACAGAACCCTCTCTATTTGTTCTTTCACCCTATGAAAATTATACCTTATTTTTAAGGGTTTTTTTTACTACTTCCACTCTGTTCTTGAAGGCACAGTGATCCTGCAAATAGTGAGGTAAATACTGCTTCATTTTTTTTATGCTGTAACTATGTTAGTGGATCTGATATATCATGCTTGCTACACTTGTATGTCATGTGCATATATTAAAAATTATGGAGCTGGAAAAACAGGTCTGTATAATGTCTGTTTTCACAAATTGAGGAAAAATACTCTCTTTAACTCCATTGAAGACTGTATCATTGAAGCCCTGGCAAACCCTGAGAAGGAGAGAATGAAGCATGATGACACTACAATCTCAAGCTGGCTGCAGAGTTAGTATTCTTGTTTTATTTATTATATTAATGTTTAAAATACTTCACTTTCCCTATGATCTATCATGCTGTTGATCATTATGATAAATATTTCACTTGAATCTGCCAGCTAATTTTTTAAACAAAACAGAACTAGCAAGTTTAATCAATAGGAAAACCTTTTTTTCTTTGTATGACAAAAATGCATGTATTGCTAACATTCCATGTGTACTTCATTTATGCTTATTTAATGGTTAGTATCTCATGAGGTGCAGTCACAGCTGTTTCTCTTTGCTTTAGGTCTGGCTAGCTTTTGTGGTGCAGTTTTCAGAAAATACCCAATTGAGCTTGCTGGTCTACTTCAATATGTAGCCAACCAACTGAAAGCTGGGAAAAGGCAAGTCTTGCTCACCTGATCTTTATAAACTCAGTTTTTATAATGTGTTATTTGGGTGTTTGCTGATACATGACTGCTCAATGTAGCAGTTACTCTAGTAGTAGTGGTAAAACTCCATTCATAATACCAGAAAGGTGACGAAATTTAAATAGCAGAAATAATATCCTCTTTTCTACATTATTTTTCCTCTAATGATTTAGCTTTGACATATTTTTTAAATATTGATTTTTCATCTGTAACTTATTTTAATACAGTTTTGTTAACAACTAATCAGATGGAAAAAACCCCTCTAGTCTGTAATATTGTCATAGAAATTACTGTATGTTATTTAAAAAAATAAGTATCTGTGATATAAAAGGGTGTGATTTGTTACAGTTTTATTTTTTTTTCTCATAATGTTTCCTCTGCAGGGATGGCTCTTAATATTCTTTTAGACGCTGGCTCTTAATATTTTAATATTATCGTAGACGCTTTGTCCAGTTTATTCAAAGGCAGTGGACTTGCTTTTTGATACATCAGCGTTAATCATAACTTAAAAAATTCTAAACACAATCTTTCTTCTCCTCTTGTCCTTCCATCATCATCAATTAGTATTATTGTTTCATTCATTTATTTAATCGTAATGTGCTAATTTTGCCACGTAGATGAGTATCAGCTTTTTTCTATTATGAATGCCCATTTGCTTACTGAAAGACAGCTTACCAGCGGAGGTAACGCAATGTGGTTTTTTAGGGTATTTATGTTGAGAAATACAGTTTTTTCCCTTCCCTGCAATGTAGACACTCAGTCTCATGTACTCCCCTGTCCCAAATTTGTTTTGTATTCTGATGATGGTACAGTCACATTGAGCTACAGAGGAAGGGTAAGTAATGTTTCTTCTCTTTCCCCGGAACTAAGTATTAAGACATGAAGCATTTTGAAAAAAAAAATGCAGTTAGTATTTGGGATCATGGAACTAAAATGGATTTACCACTCTGGCCAGTTCCATAGGACTGGAATATTCACGTATTTGAACTGGAATATATGCTGGTATTTCGTAGTTCCTAGTTAGAAGACATTTATGGTTGCAACAGCAAACAAAAATATAAACAGTATAAATTATTTGAATAGAAAGCTTTTTTTTCAGGGCCATGGGTCAACACTTTTTGTAAGTAGGTCACGCGAATTGCAGAAGTTACTGGAAAATACTGCTGGTTTGAATGATCATGATACAATTTACTGCTGTTGAGGAAAAGTCATTGCCCTGGTAGAATTTGGAGCACGAAGTAATGCCTAGTCTCTGGATGCAATGATCAGTGGAATGTTTTTATATTCTGTGTTATCAGTAAAAATTTTTTTTTCCATGCTTCAGGCTAATTTTGCCAGTAAAATTCTAAGACTCCATACTATTCTAGAAATTCTTAATAAAATTTAAAATATTCCCTCTTCATGGCGTAATTGTATAGATACAGTATGAAGCATGTAAAACAGGAAAAGGGAGCAATAAGCTTTTGGATTAATTTGTTGATACTTGAAAGTTAACAGCACCACACTCATTATTATTTTCAAAACAAATGAAATTGTTCCAAAGGGGTTCTGGAACAACTGCTGAATACTTGCATTGCTTTTAAGGACTAACTTTTTACTTGCAATAAAGAAACCCTTGTGTGCTCAGCATACTAGTTTCTTCTTCAAAAAAGAATGAAAATACTATTTGTTTCAATGTGGATCATAGAGTTGCTTTGTACTGTGTATCAAATGTCATAGCTTCCATTTCTTAAACAAGTTTTATTGTTTTTACTCCACTTTTCTGTGCAGCTTTGATTTGCTTATTTTAAAAGAGGTAGTACAGAAAATGGCAGGAATAGAAATTACAGAAGAAATGACAATGGAACAATTGGAAGCCATGACTGGTGGAGAACAACTGAAAGCTGAGGTGTGTTTGTGTTAAATTTAATTAATAGTAGCTGTTGCTTATTAATGGTGGTTCTAAGGACTCTGATTCATGGACACTGGCAGCATAGCTGAGAAAGGTGTTACTGCTCTCATCAGAGACCTTCTCACTCCATTGTGCCATGCGGACGGGCAGCCAAGGCAACGTATCCATGAGCCTTAATTGTGCTTCACAGCATCTCATTAATGAAAGCAGTCTTCATTATTCAGTGCTGTGTGACAGGCCTGCAAGTTACAGCAGCCAGGGAGCTCGTACATTGCACAGTCCTGCTGTTTTAGCTCTGCTCTGGGGGTAGCAACTCCCTGAGTGGAGTAACATCTTAAACCATTTTAACAGCTAAAACTGTTGCAGACTTGGCGTGAAAGGCCTAGTTGAGCCTGACCTACACTCAGCACTCTAGGGAGCTGAATAGCTATAATCAGAACTAAAATCTGGAGTTCCTGAATTGAACAGAGAAGAGACTTTAAGCAGATCACAGCAGACCTAGGTCTAAAACGAAGTGTCATGATGCCTGAGCTGAAATGTCACTCCTTGCTCACTGTGTAAAAGACTAATTAATAGCGTGCAAGGGTAGTTTGTTTCTGATTCTTCTGTACATATGTTGAAGTATAGGATCCAGAGAGAGTGAGTTTTATTGACACGAAACTCTATGGATGTTAATTCATCAGTATTCCTGTAGTGATAAGCACACATGGTTTCCATTTGTGATACACTATATCCAAACTTGGGCAACTTTTTCTGTACTACACAGGGTGGATACTTTGGCCAAATCAGAAATACAAAAAAATCTTCACAGAGATTAAAAGATGCATTATTGGACCATGATCTTGCCCTTCCGCTGTGCCTGCTTATGGCTCAGCAGAGAAATGGTGTGATCTTCCAAGAAGGAGGGGAAAAACATCTGAAGCTGGTGGGAAAACTGTATGATCAGGCAAGTAAAAACACGTTTATAAGAACCCCTCTTTTTCTTTGATAACTTCTAGCCTATCAGCACAATATATAAGAATTCAGCACAATAAATGCAAATTTATAAGAATTTTCAAAATCAGTTAAAATGTATTATGTATAATAATACATATATGTATTAAATGTTACATTGACAAGTGACTTATGAGTGAAAGACTAAAACATCCTTTGTCATACGAGGTTAAGTTCTTATTTCCTAAGTCATCTATAATGTTTTTCTGATCTTGGTTCAATAGAGGAGGTTTTGTTTTAAGAAGCAGGTCTGAATTCTTTTGCTGCCTTAGGCAGTAAGAACTAGTTTCATTTTCTTGAGGTAGAACAGAATGCTCTTAAAATTCTGCTGGCTTTCGTAGGGCACTTTTTTTTGTTACCATCTTTTCCTCCATCAGAAAGCTCCTCTATACTATGTGGTGATAACTTTTTTTAAAAAAAGAAAGGAAAAAAAAAAAAAGCTTTCATATTCTCCCTAGCTTCTCTTTTGAACAAAATAATACTGTTTGCTAACTTTTACTGTCTTTCACATACAGTGCCATGACACCCTGGTACAATTTGGTGGATTTCTAGCATCCAATCTAAGCACAGAGGATTACATTAAGCGAGTGCCTTCTATTGATGTTCTCTGCAATGAGTTTCACACACCTCATGATGCTGCATTTTTCCTCTCGAGACCCATGTATGCACACCATATTTCAGTAAGTAGAACTCTTCTGTTTGCCTGCTGGTAGTGCTGCTATATTACATGTTACCAATATGTGTGTGTTAGGTTCCTGCTAAAGTTTAAGTTTGCTAAATAGAACTTGCAGAAACCTTATGAGTAGAGGTAGAAAGAGAAGCTGTGGGCTGGAACATGTTAAATATGGCTCGTGTGACAGCTTTCACACAACTGAAAAGCTATAGCTAATGAGTTGATCTGATAATTTGGGTGATCAGTAGGACTTTTCTCCCTCTTCCTCCAGATGTTTAATTTCTTTTGCAGGTGTTTTAGATGGATTTTTGCTGTGGAGGAAAATGTTGCAGCTGCCAAAAGGTGTGCTGTCTTGGGCAGTGTCAGAAATAAATTTGGTCCCACATCTAAAATGTTAAATAATGAAAACAGTTTTTACTTGGTGTAATGTAATGTGCTACAGTAACAACAGGTAGCAGCATCAGTGAAGAAAGATGATAAATCCATGCAATGTGGATGAACACTAAAACTTCTGCACGATGTTCTTCACTGCTTAATGTACATAATGACATTTCATGAGTGTAAATGTTTGTTATATAGAAAAGTTTTTGAAAAAAGTTATATTGTAAGATTTAAATTACGTTGTGTACAAAGATTAAAAAAATTTCATTTTTTTTTTTAATCCACAGTCAAAGTATGATGAACTAAAAAAAGCTGAGAAAGGAAATAAACAGCAGCACAAAGTTCACAAATACATTACATCGTGTGAGCTGGTGATGGCTCCAGTTCATGATGCTGTGATTTCTCTGCACCTTCCCAAGGTTTGGGATGACATCAGTCCTCAGTTTTATGCTACATTCTGGTCTTTGACAATGTATGACCTTGCTGTCCCACACAGTAGCTATGACAGAGAAGTCAATAAACTTAAAGTCCAGATGAAAGCCATAGATGACAATCAGGAAATGGTACGTTTTTATAATTTCATGGTATAGTTTAAACTTTCTAACCTTGAAAGACTTTTTTTTGTGGTATCTTATATAAAGGTTGTTTAGATCGGGGAGGTTTTGTCACCTTACTCCTCTGTGCTGATTTGTCACATTCACATAATTTAAATTGACTCTTCCTTATAATTTCCACATTTAAAAGTACCAGTGACTTCACTTGATGAAAGTTAAGAAAGTAGTATTTGCTTTTTCTGTTCACTTTTGTCTTAACTATACTCAGCCAGTGTTCATAAAATCAGTTGATTACTAGAGCATAGCATTATTTATTGAAATAAAAAGGTCTTGAAGTATTATTTAGTGTTATAGGAATTTATGCTAACACTTGCTAGAGAGAGAGCAAATTATACTAAGTGAGTTGCATTGACATCTTATAGCCTCCAAATAAAAAGAAAAAAGAAAAAGAACGTTGCACAGCTCTGCAGGACAAGCTTCTTGAGGAGGAGAAGAAGCAGCTGGAGCATGTGCAGAGGGTTCTACAGAGACTGAAACTAGAGAAGGATAACTGGCTTCTGGCAAGTAAGTGTGTGTAAGGGGAAATGCTCTGACTGTTTTGGTAGTCATCACTGTCCTAAAGTGATGATCACAGAACTAAAAGATCAACTTGCACTAATAATCTTAATCTTGATTTAAAAATTTTATCTCATTTTATGTTGAGGTCTGTTAGCAAGGTAAATTTTAATTAGAATGTCATGTGTCTTTGCTGCAAATGCCAAGTAGTTGGTTTTCAGTTTTGTTTTTTTTTTTGCAATGTCAAGGCCTTTTAAATATTACCTTTAAAGTAATTTAGAAAATAAATAAGAGTGACTAATTCAGTGGGAATTTGTAATTGCAAGGTGACTTGCACTTATTTACTGCAGTTATAATGCTGCTAAGTTAGGATAATTGCGACAGTACAGGAATTAAGAATGTAAACTCAGTGAGTGCTTTGAGTTAACTTTGAGTCCTGTAATTAAAAGGAATATGCCAGTATTTGGGTGGTAAATATAAGCCTTGTTCCCAATGACAAGTATTTTGCCAGCCTAACAGCACCACAAAATGAAACAGCATGCAAATGTTTCATAAGGCAGATACGTCGGAGGCAGAACAAACTTTCTTCTCTGACAAAGCTTCTGTAATGTTTCATACTGATTGTGAACTCTCCTAGCATGGTTAATCTGAAATGTTTTTCTCTGGTCAGTTTACTTCTCTGGAAGAACTTTCAGTTTGTAACTGGAAAAACTTTCAGTTTGTTACTGGAAATAGTTGTTTGTCTGTCCCAAGGAGCCTAGCATAATCCAGTGGAAAAGTGTTTTATTGTCCAGCTCATGTAAGATAACACCCAGCTGATGTAATGAGGAAACACTGACAGTTAAATCAAGAGAGGTTATTCCCTATAAGAATTTAACCTACTGCTAAAGACAGCTGAATCAAGGTACATGAAAGTACTGGTAGAAAAATTCCTACTTGAAGCTTGGTCTAGAGCTGATAAATTTTTCTGCTTAAGGAAGCACCCAAAAGCTTGTAGAAGGTTTTGTGTAGTTGTGATGTGTATTTAAACACATACTCGTAATAATACAGGCATTTGTGGGGTTCAGGGAGTAGCTTATTGTCAGCTCTTGAGTTCTTAGGCTTCAGCTGCAAGAAGTTTCCTAGCACTGCATCCAGAGACAAACTTAAGTTTTTCAGCAGTTTCCGTATTGAAAGAAATTATCTGTAATAGTGCTGTATGAGGAAATTGAACAGCATGTTCACGGTAGTAATACATTTTGTTATAGTTTTTAAAAACGAATATTTGCTTTTTAAAAAAAAAGTCTGGCTTGTGTTGATACTCTTAATAACGTGGTTATATAATTAAGGGTAGGTTAATTTGTGGCAGAATAAACACATTGGTAGTTTTAACAATCGAAAACTAGCTGTTCTGAGTGGCTGCTTACTTGCTTTTCTTTTACACTTTTGAAGTAAAACGTACACATTCAATTGTTCTATGACCTGTGATTCTCTTGGTTTATTTTTTTTTAAGTGTCAGGCTTGTTACAACTTTTGAGGGGTAGATACTAGAATTAAATAAAATCAACATAAAATTTTAAGTAAAAGCTTATGGTCCATTCTTGAACAAACATTGTTCCATGAGTATCACAGGATCAAAGCAAGTAAATCCTCGGTCTTAAGACTTGTGCCTAGTAGCCTGTGCAAGAATCTCAGTGCAAAAATACCGGTTGCCCTCATCAAGATCATGTCTGTTCTTCCTCTGAAGGCATCCATTTGAGTCTTCAGTGCTGTGCTTTCATCCATGTTGCTTCCTACCTTCCTTTTGGACTGTACATCCCTCCCAGCTTGTGTTTTTGCTCCTTGTTAACTGGGCAAGAGCTACCATGGGACTGTTTTCTGTGTGTGTTTGGCTGTTGTGTTGTCCAACCAGTGGCTGGTCAAACAGAACAGGTAACTGTTGACCATATAGTGCTGTCTTTTACTCAGTGGTAGAATGACACTTTCTCAAAATGTGAGTATTTGGGTGCTGGTTTCCTGAAGACTGCTTCTCTATATACATTGCTATAATTGTTTGGTTGATTGGAAAAACGATTGTTAAGGGATTGTATATGGACACCATGTTCTTCCATTTTTAAAGAAAACAAGCTGAAAGTTCTGTCTAGAAAGGAGACAACAGGTTTTCTAGAGAAATAGCAGGTGCTGTTCCTTTTGGTAATGTGCAGAATTTGAGCAATTGGAGAAGTTGGCAAAAGTTTTTTTTCTGAGCTTGTTTTCCCCCCCATCATGTAATAGAAGAATTTTCCCAAAAGGAAATAAAGGTTTGCTACAAAGATCCTCCTACCCTCCCCTCCGTTCTCAAACTGTTAAGCTTATTTGGACTTTTTCTGAGCAGTGCCAAAGATACGTCTGGGATACAAGCAACCTGATGTACAATGTCAAGAATATGAATGTATGATACTGAACTTGGGAAGAGAGTAGTTGAATGTTAATGCACTAACTTTTTCTTCCTCTTCTCTCTCAATTTCTTTCTTTTTGAAGAGTCTACCAAAAATGAGACGATCACTAAATTTTTACAGTTATGTATATTTCCTCGGTGCATTTTTTCGGCGATTGATGCAGTTTATTGTGCACACTTTGTAGAACTGGTGCATCAGCAGAAAACACCTAACTTCTCCACGCTTCTCTGCTATGATAGAGTAAGTAGCTAGAACTGTGTGTGTGTAAGTACTTGATTACTATTATAAGCATTCAAAACTAATATCCCCTTGCCTCCCAAACGAGGTAAAAAAAGATAAGAATTACCTATGTTTAATTCTGAAATCTGTGACCAATCAAAAGTTCCCTTTAGTTCTTCAGATTCTACAAACCAAGTTTTACTAGAGCTTCACGGGGTTATTTTTAAGGAATGTTGTTTTTATCCTAATGAGACTAGAATTTCAGAGCAAAGTCATTAGCAGTCTTAGGAGTTGCATTCAGGTTTTGCAGCCTTCCGGTGGTCTGCATTTCTACAGCCTCGTCTGACCCCCACCCATTTTAGCTGTATGTGCCCTACTGCTGTAGTATAAACTTTCTTACACTTACTCTCCACAAGCAGCATCCTTAGACCCTTTCTCACCCTGGTGAGCAGTACTGCAGATAGCAGAGTAATCTCTAGGGCAGTTTTGGAGGCATTTGTCCAGGCTGTTCTCACTGTATAGCCATTCTTTTTCTCCTGTGGTGGAAAAAAGGTGGAGAATGTAGATGGAAGAATCTCGCAGGATGCATTCAGCTCCAACAGTACCAGCTTACTGTACTATTCTGGGATATCAGAACCATTCTGGCACTTAATGCTAAAATAAGTAAAATTATTAAGGTAGGGCATCGTTGGTACAGTTATAACAGATCTGACTCTGACCTTTGATTAAATAGATGTGTATGTGGTTGTATTGTAAACAGTTATGGTAAAGATTGTTTGCATGTGAACATTCAGTTAGACATTTCGAGTAAGTATTTGCCTTGATTTTATGGGTCCAAAAGAGCATTCTTACTTAAATACTCAGTCCACACTCTGGGTGACAGAAGGAGACAACTGCATGAGCCCTCTCTGAACCTGGGCAGGCCAAGAAAAAAATCTCTTTGCATAGTTAGGTGCTTACTTATATCTGCTCAAATAGATTATTAATTTGAAAATAGAATAGTTACATGCCAGTGAAGACACACTTTAAACTATGCAAAACCATGTGTCAGCCACAGATACATGCTGTGCTTAGTTTCTGGGCTAAGTGTGAAGGACCAGCAGTTGGGTAATAAAGTCTGAAAACAAATTGAGAATATTTTAAAAGGTATCTCTATATTTAGAAACCAGCTTAACAGTGGTTTAGATGAGAGAAACTTGAAAATCCTGTCTTGTTCCCTTTGTAATTTGGTGAAGTCATTGTAACTTTTTATTATTGCTATTCACAGGTTTTCTCTGATATTATATATACAGTTGCAAGTTGCACTGAAAATGAAGCTAGTAGATATGGCAGGTTTTTATGCTGTATGCTGGAAACTGTGACTAGGTGGCACAGTGACAGAGTCATATATGAAAAGGTATGTGACGTTATTAAAACATGTTTACTCATCAGAATATACGATGGCTACTTGTGTAATTCAGCCAATAAAAATGGATTTAGTGAAATCTTTAGATTTAAAAGCATTGTGATTGAATTTTTCTGATGGGGTAATCTTAGAATTGAGTTTCAGCAATTCATGTAGTTTTAATAGAAGTAATTTTGTATGTCAGAAATACAGTGGCTGAAAAAACCCATGCAGTTCTGATTTTCTCATAGCTTGTCTTTAAGATAACTTTGGGAGCATATGGAAACTCTTATTTCTTTGTAAAAGCTAGATAAATTGCACATAATCTTTTGTCTCACCCACAGCTGAGATATCAACATAATTTTTTTTAAAAGCTTATTTTATTTGTGGAAGTTTTGTAAAGTGTGATTGTGTCTTAGTCTTTAGCAGAATCAGTGAAAAAATACTTCAGTTATTGTATTGACTTCTGCAGAATTACTGGTTTTATGCTTCCCCAAAGATATTTTTTCTTTTATGCACATGTAGGAATGTGGCAACTATCCAGGCTTCCTAACTATATTACGAGCAACTGGATTTGATGGTGGAAATAAAGCTGATCAATTGGATTATGAGAATTTTAGACATGTGGTACACAAATGGCACTATAAATTAACTAAGGTAAGTAAAGATGCTGAAAAACTTAAGTTTTTTTAAACTTCAATTAAAAAAACAAAACAGCTTCATTAGATTTAATTTGTGTTCTAGGCTTCTGTGCACTGCCTTGAAACAGGTGAATACACACACATCAGAAATATCCTGATTGTTCTGACCAAAATCCTTCCGTGGTATCCAAAAGTGCTGAACCTGGGCCAAGCCTTGGAAAGAAGAGTACATAAGATATGTCAGGAAGAGAAAGAGAAGAGACCTGATCTATATGCATTGGCTATGGGGTAACAACACCTTACTTTAAGAAAGTGGTTAAAAATGGATCATGAAAGGCATCTAAAGACTCGGAACTGTTACAGTCCTAACATTTGATTTTTACCTTATCACAGAAGATTTCGCTATCCTGCATCTCAGGGCTGACAGTGTGAATGAAAACTTTCATTTTGTGCTGGATGATCACTAATTTCCTTTGCGAGACTCTAGGAAACACTATATTTAAAGATTTGCACTCCCAAGAGCATAGCTTAATTTTAGAGACATAGCATATAGCAGCAAGTAGACAGGAGGGAAAGTAAAATGAAGAAAGCCAAGGGCAGTTCATGTAAGACTGCTTAGATTTGGGAAGTTCATATGATTCTAAAATGCTAAACTAAAATGCTTAGTTATGTTTTACATCTTTCTGTGATGAATGCACGTGTGCTTGAGGGCCAACTGAGATTGCCCTGGCAGTTTTAAGATTTGTCAGTAGGCTGCTGCTTCTGTGTGTTTGACAGGGGTGTGTGTGATGGTGGTGGTGATGAAGAGGGTGTGAAGGTAGGGCTGCTTCTGTCTCTAGTGGTTTGTTTGGTTTTTTTCTTTTGAGCTCATCGATAAAGGGGGAAGAAACTGCATATCAGTTGGGAAAAACTGTGAGATAAATACCAGATGAACTGTTAGATTAGATCCTCATTTAAAGTTCAGCCCATGTTTTGCTTTATGTTTGTGCATATTTAACAATCTGTGCGAATTGCAGCTATTCTGGGCAGTTGAAAAGTAGGAAGCCTTTCATGATACCTGAAAATGAATTCCACCACAAAGACCCACCTGCCAGGAATGCTGTAGCTGCAACAGTACAAAATGGGCCAGGTGGTGCTGGGATGCCTACATCTCTCACAATAAATACAGTTAGACTGGAAGAAGGCACTACTGAGGAGACTGGTAAACAAACCTAAGATTATTATTTATTTATGTTTAAGTAGAATTTTGATGTCACAGGCTACTCTGTTTTGTTCATGAAACTGAAAAGAAAGCATCTAAATTCTATGCTAACTGGGGTCAGGGTGTGTTCTTCATTTTTAGTTGGTTTTGTGAGAGGGCGTTTGCATTTAATTAGCTACATGTGATCTTAGTAGAATAAGCTTAGGTACTTGTTTTGTTTTTACTAATAGGATGTATATATTAACTTACTGAAATAAAGCTGTTCTCTTTTTTTAAACAGATAAACTAAAGGAGAAGTCTCAGGGTGTGGTGAAAGTTGTTAATAAAGCTGTCAACGCTACACCGAAGGTGACAACAAGCAATGGAAACAGTGCTTCCAATAGGTGAGAAAAACTACTCTTTGACAATCCCTGTTTTGTTCCTTCCAAACCATAGAATTATACTTGAAACTGACCTGCCCCTTTTGCTTTCAAGTTCCATAGAAATTGTTTCCTTTTCTTCAAGTTTAATATATGAAGCTATTTCTTCCAAAATACACAGCTGTATTGATCTGACACAGTTGTTAAATGATAACTAAAGATAAAACAAATGAGAAGATTTGCTTGTTGCTGTTCTGATAGAGACAACAAATCTGCCAGTGACTGTTTCAGGAGGTTCTATGAAACCATCAGAAATAAAACACTTTTGTGATAAAACTAGAGCTGGCTTTGTGTGCATGCTAATCAACCTTTTTTTTTTGATGCAGCAAAATAATTAAAGAGAAAGATGAGAAAGAAAAAAGTGGGAAGGAAAAAGATAAAGAAAAGAAAGACAAGACTCCAGCTGCCACTCCAGAGATGAAGGCACTTGGGAAGGATGGGAAAGATAAACCAAAGGAAGAACGGGTAAACAAAGATGATAAAGCAAGAGAGATCAAGGAGAAAACGCCAAAATCTGACAAGGAGAAGGAAAAAGTCAAGAAAGAAGAAAAAGCTTCAAAAGAAGAAAAATCCAAGACAATTGTTACCATCGTTGAGTCAAAGTCAGCTACAGAAAAGGAGAGAGAAAAGGAGCCGTCCAGAGAAAGAGATATAGCGAAGGAAATGAAATCCAAGGAAAATGCTAAAGGAGGAGAAAAGATGCCAGTAGCTGGGTCCTTGAAGTCACCTGTTCCCCGATCAGAAATATCAGAATCTGAAAGGGGTAAGTTGGCATATTTAATTTCTGTTCTTGTCTAGAAAAATAAAATGTGTCACTGGAAAATCACTGAATGTCAAAAAATGCTAGAGAGGGTTGAGAGAGAATTTGCCGATGTTTTGGCCTCTTGTCTTTAGATGCAGTTAGCACCTAAAGTGGATAAGGTATCTCCAAACGGCAAACTGTGAATATGTGAACTTCACATGTCTTCAGTCAGCGTTTTCATAAAACCTGTCACTTTTTAATGCAAGTCTAAATGGTCTTTTATTAAAATGTATTTGTAGAACTTCGGCCTTGTACATTTTTGCAAAAAACCTTGAGTCTCTTCAGAGTTTTTTCATAACGTTTGAATGGAAAGAAAACGGGATGTGGAAGATACAGGCCTTTCTGTCCCTAAGAAGGACACAGAAAACTTTATAAAAAGCTTCTTAATATTAAGGGTTAACAAATTCTTCATGTAGGTATTTTAAGTTCTTATAATCTGAGGCTGATGTTGAGTTTTATACTTGCACTGCTTAAGGAAAACCAAATTAAGAAGGAAGGTTGTAGTGCTTTTCATTGGGTTCACCTTTTGATAGCAACTCTGAAATTCAGATACAGACTTGAAATTAAATTAGCATATTTGAAGCAGTTTGTTCACATTGTACTTTTTCTGCAAACTTTCATAAAGAGAGTCTCAAGGCATGCTGGTAACTCTAGGTAGCTTTAGAAAAACAATTCACATAGTGGTAAAACTTAGAATTCTAGCTTAAATTATTTTGATACTTCAGAAAGCTATATTACTAGGTTACCCTCTTTTAAAAGTGTTTTAATGTTGCCATTGTTCTGTTCTTTCCTCAGAACAAAAACGCCGCAAAGTTGATACACATTCTTCTCCATCACATTCCTCAACAGTAAAGGTTAGTATAGCCTGAGGAAGGCAGCACCCATGTTAGGCTCACGAGTTTGGGATGCCAATGTTCGACTTCCTTCAAGTTTTGTGCCAAGTATACACTGGAACCACTGGAGGTTTTATGTTGCATTAGAAAATGCATTCCTTTTCTTTATTGGCGGACTGTCTTTTTTTCTATAAAAATATTTTTAATTACCCAAAATAATGCTTCAAGGACCTAGCGCAAATTTTGTAAATAGTGTTTGGAAATTGCAAGAGAATTTTTTCACAGAAGTGCCTCATTGTTTTAAGCAGTCAGTTTTTTTGGAGTGCAATGGTAGCTACAAGCAAATGAGTCTTTGCAGCAGAGTGGAGCGTATTTTTCTGCACTTCCATTGAAGAATCTATAGCACTGAAGATTCCTGGATGATACGGGATGTACGATACCTCTGAATTCATCAGGCTTCTTGATGAGCATCATACCGATATGTGCCTTCTAAGGAGGAGTCTTGAAAGCAGTTCCATTTTAAAGTCTCCTTGGTGATCAGTTCTGCTGTAGTTGTGTATATTCAGTGAGCATGCAGCTTCTGTTGTACCTTCCGTTCGAGGTTTGTTTATTTCCAATGGGTTCCCACCATGTTGAGCCCTGCGTTACGATAAAACCAGATGTGGCAACCAAACCTACTACCCAGCAAAGAGAAACCCCAGGCATTCAAGCGCAGCACAAAACCATGGGCGTAGCCTACTTGAAGACTCAGGGTAGCCATTCCTTGCTCCATATTTATTTTATTTCTAAACCATCTATGTTCATGGAATCTTTGAATTTGCAGTACGTTGATCATTCAAAACTGTAAGTTACTATTACTTCATCAAGAGCACTGTGATGGATTGTGTGGGCCTTTAAACTTCACCATCTTACCAACTTTAGAATGAGCTTTTCCGTCTTAACCAAATTAGAACAAGCTTTTCTTTTTTCTGGTTTTTCAGAGTCCATCTTTTCCCATGTAAGATTTACTTGAAAGGTTTAGGCTAATTGGGAGAACTGAAATAGCTGTTGGTAGTTTTGAGGAAGCAGGTGAGAGTGGTAACTATTCGAGATAGTTTTGCTTGCCTGCTTTTTGTAAATGGCAATGTAAAGTTATTCTAGAGTGACTTCTACCACATTTAACCGAAAGTGGAGAAGATAAAGGTTTAAAAACTCCTTAAACCTGTTTCATCTGTGGTTCAGATGTATTAAGAGTTAAGACTATTTTTTCTTTATATTTTGTATTGGTGAGAGTGTTTTTTCACTGTTTTATGAAGAATTAGGTAAAAACACATTTTGTAGATTAATTATTAAGTCTAGAGAATAGATTTGACTGTTTTTTTTTTTTTCCCCTCTCCTTCTTTCTTTTTAAAAAATATTTTGGTTCCTAGCTTTATTCAGTGTACAGTATTAACATAAGATTTATTCCAGAAGGAGTAGCTGTTTTTTGTTTCGAGGGTACAGCCATGCTTCCCAAAGTTCTTCTGGTTTCTGAAAACTATTCCAGCTTACGTGTCATCTCCATTCATTTTCTACAGGACAACCTCAACGAACTCAAGGACTCTTCAGCAAAGGTTTGAATCTTTTAGACACCACCAAAGCTTAATTTCATGTTTTGTTGCAGAGATACCTTAACTTCCAGTCTTGTGGCAAACCCCATCAGAAAATTCAAATTCCATTTCTATAAATGCTAGTGTAGTAACAGAGGGCTTTTTTCAGGCTGCTACATAGAACCTTTGTACAGGAGAGAGGGATAGTTATGTGGAATCAACGTAATAAAAATCCCCTGAATTTACCATTCTGTCAATATTTTTAAGATATTTTTATGGGTCGGTATCTCTTCTGGTCCTCTCTGAAACTTGTAAATTTGTAGAAATGTCCTTATGATTAAGCCATTGGTTTGGCTGAAGAGGTAATAGGATAGTTAAAATGGTTCTCAGAATAGTTAGATTTTTTGATACACATTAAAAAACCAATTATTTAAAACAAAAAATAGTAAAGAAGTATCTCTGGAATATCAGTACTCTTTTCCCCTATTACCATTGTATTAATGTTTTAGTGCTATAGTGCTGTATTTCCAAGCATCACAGACAACCTCCTAATTGATCATCTAGGTGTGTTTGCTTCCTGTAAATGCACTTTAGATGAAGTATCTAATGACAACGTATGCTTAAGAATGCTTTCATAGACTGACAGAACACCAGGTTGGAAGGGACCTCAAGGATCATCTGGTCCAATGTTGGGAATCCACCACTTCCCTGGGGAGATTATTCCAATGGCTGATTGTTCTCTTTGTGAAAAATTTTCCTTTGTCCAATTGTAATCTCCCCACGAGTAACCTGTAACCATTAGCTCTTGTCTTCTCCACTTGACTCCTTGTAAAAAAGGAGTCGCCATCATCTTTGTAGTTGCACCTTACATACTGGAACAGGGTGATGAGGCCTCCCCTGAGCTGCCTTTTCTCAGTCTGCACAAACCCAGATCTCTCAGCCTTTCCTTGTACAACAGCCTTCCCAGTCCTTTGGTCATCTTTGTGGCCCTTCTCTGGACTCTCCAGCCTGTCCACATCTTTTTTGGGGACCAAAACTGAACACAGTATTCCAGGTGTGGCCTAACAGTCACTGGGTAGAGTAGGATATGAGTTGAATGACATTTTGGAATGCTGTATTTTAGGCAGATTTTGCAACTATTCTGTTGCTGTTTTTTACACTCAACCACTTGCCTAGTAACAGTTTACAAATACTGTAAACTTGCTAATATATTAGGGTATGTTGCTAATAGGAAATGGATCAGATCTTCCAAAGCTGCTATTAAGATTTTGATTACGCAGTCAATATTGATGTGTAACTAAACAGCACAAATGTTTATCACTCAGAAAATGCAGACAATTTGGATTTTTTTATAATTTACAGGTTTATCTAGTATTACTTACGTTCACTTAATTTAAAAATGCATAATGGATTATCACTTCCTATTCTGTGTTTACACTACTGTTTTACTAGTAGGCCTCCTTGTATAAACCAAGTGTTGAGAACACTTCATATATTTTGATTTGAAATAGCTCTGATTTGTAATGAACACTTGCTGATGGCTTTTTAAAATTGAATCTTTCCAGTACCAGCCATACCTACTTATAGGGGAGTGTATATAGGAAGCCTCCTTTGATTATTACAGTTGATGAAATTATAGTGTCTATAGATTAATTACATATATTAAAAAAAAATAATTCATAAATCATTGTCATGATATCTTGGAATTAGAAAGCTAAATATAAAAAACCCCAATATTTGCCTTGAGCTCACATCCATCTGAAGTGTGGTATATGGTAGTCTTATATAAACTCACTTTTTCCTCCTTTACTGTGTTAGTCAAGGTTCAACTGGTTAATTGAAAATTCACTCAAGTTTTCCTTACATAAGCTAAATTTTATTTAGAACTATTTATTTTGCTTATTAACATATTGATGTGGTAATAAAGCATATAGTGGAGCTAGTTGTAATTAAATTATTAATGCACAGCTTTATTTTTCTAGTCAATTTGAGAAGTTAGATCTTAGAATTAACTATAATGTGTTTCTATAGACTTGGCTGGAAGTATATTGCAGTCGTGTGTCTTTTTCATGGACTGTTTAAGTGCTATGGGGATGGGGACTGTCCAGCCCTTTCCTTCCTCTTGTAAATGCTGTTTTCAATTCTTTCTCACTTAATAAACTAACTTCCGTTCTTGAGTGCCCTCGTAACAGACTTGAGGCACTTCTTGACAATGTTCCTTATACATGGTGTAAGGCAAGTTAAATGCTTTTCTTTACTGCCATGTACTTGCTTGGGGAAAGGAGGATATATTTCAGAAGCCTGTAAGATCTATGAGCTCAGTTTCCACTGCAGGTTAGTAGAAGTCTAGGGTTGCTGTATGGATACCGGCTTTCTTTATTCCTGACTTTGTCCATTTTCTGGGCCCAGACCATCAAAATGTCGGCTTGCATTGCAGGTTATAAAACAAATGGTGCCAGACTTGAGCTGGGTTTGTGTTTATTCTTGCTTTGGCCTCTGCCAACAACAATGCCCATAATTCGATGTGCTTTCAGTTAGCAGCATTTCTAGAAGCAAGTTGTTAAAGCCTGGTGAGCTAAATCCAGCCTTTTCTTGTGAAGGGGAGTGGGAGGAATGTTTTCCAAAACTCTGTGTTGGGATGGTAGAAGAGCAGTGGAATCTGTCAAACAACCATGTGAACTTAAGAAATGAAACAGGAGAAAGCAGAGCTATGTATTTGCTTTCTCACATGGAAAGCATCTCTGGAATACAACTGGAAAGGGCTGCATAAAAAAATACCTATTTGTAAGTCAATGTTAAAAGTTGACAGCATAAAAAGGGAGGATAAATTTACTTGTGGAATGGCAGTGTAGGAAATAGAACAAGAAAAAAAGGAGTGAGGAAAACGAGCAGAATGAAAAGTATCTAGTGGAAGGTGCAGTCTCTGGTGTAGGAGGATAATAAAATTCCAGTTAAATAATAAAAGGAGAAGAGACCCAGTATTGTCAGTCTGACTTTTAACAGTAACATCAAGTTTTGCTAAGTTAAACATTTACTGAAACTGGAGAAGGACAGGATTAAATTAATTAAAAGAATAAAAATATTTTAAATAATACTTGATTTTGTTCAAGTGTTTTCTAATTTGTTCTGTACTAATCCACTTACCTCTTTCTTTGGTGTCCTTTAAGATGTCTCTCTAAAAAGAAATCCAGAGAACATTTTAAGAAAAAGATTTCCACCCCCCAGACACCCCCAAATAAAATTGATAGCTCATGGAACTGGGAAAAGATTCAAGTATACTGATTTGAATCTGTATGTTTCTGGAACTTAAATATTTAAAATATCAAGCAAAGGTGTTCTTAATTTAAAATGTGCTCTTATTGGTATTTTATGAAAAATGTTTCTTAGAAGGCTCTAAATATATAGTTGTATGTAAAAAGAATTAGTTCCTGTAATGCATCAATATTTATATAATGTGTGTGCTAACTTACGTACAGAGGAGTATTTGAGCTTTGTCAAGTGTTATACTTGACATTACTGTCATTTATTTTCTATTCTCCCTTGCAATGCCGGTTTATATTGAAAATACTCACCTTTGAAACTAGTGTGTTTCACAGCATTTATCAAAATTGCTTAGAGGAGAGAGAACAATCTAGAACACATTACAGAGCAGAAACTATTCTGTGTTCGGCTTTTTATCATTTGAAGTTTAGGCTTAAGGTAGAGTTTTGTATTACTTTAGTTTAAAAACCACATTATTTAAAGTAGCATCTTAAAAACTCTGTGGATTAAGATTATTCTTTAAAAATTAATTAGAACCTGTTGAGGCAGCTAATTCCATTAATTCATTCCAGGCAAGATTGCAAGTGTTAAGTCAGGCCAGGGATCTGCGTATCTTGTTTCAACAGCACTGCTATCTGATCTGGTTTAATGTATGGATACTGGAGAATAACATTGTGTGTATTTAGTATAAGTGTTACTGTTAAGAGAAATTGTTTGTGAATTTCCAGTGTTGAGAAAACAAGCTATGGGTTAAATTATAGATAACAAGTTTGAAAGTGTCTTCAATAATTTTTTTTTGCTAGTAAAGTATTAATGTATAATTTTGCTCTTTGAGCTAGATCTGTTATGAGTAAGACTTTATTTACACATCTAGGAATACATATTAATGTTTGGTGATATTGCCTTAATTTAACAGCACTACATTAACCATACTGCTCCAACACTGTCCAAGAGTAAGGAGAGAGAAGTGGACAAGAAAGATTTGGACAAGTCAAGGGAAAGATCCAGAGAGAGAGAGAAGAAAGATGAAAAGGACAGGAAAGAACGAAAAAGGGTTGGTGAAATTTTTATCAACTAGTTTAGAAAGTTGGTATATCTTCGAAAGCTTTCTGTTTGAAGTTGTTGCAGTAATACTTGGTTATACAGCCTGTCCAAGCAGAAGTGATCCATGTCAGGGTTGTTTTCCTTTGCTTCTGTTACTTTTTCAAAGGTCGGTTTACAGTAATGTATTCAAAACTTCCCTTCAAAACCGATCTCAAGAAACTTTACACAGGATGTGATATCTCAGTTTCATTTTAAGTATTCAAAAATTAGTTCTCCAAAATAGTATTGTAAGCAGGTGCTACTTCAGGAGGATGTTTTAATCTGCTAATATCTGCATAATTGTATTTGGTGCCAGGATCATTCAAACAGTGACCGAGACTTACCGCAGGATTCGACTAAACGGCGCAAAGAGGAAAATGGGACAAGTACGTATTTTATTTTGTGTGTGTTTGCATTAGGCTTTTCCTTGTTGGGAATTACAACTTTCTGTTGTGTTTTTAGCTGGTTCTTCAAAACACAGTAAGAGTGAAAGTCCTTCTGATTCCCCTCGCTTAACTGAAAAGGAGAAGGAGAAGAACAAATCAAAATCTTCAGGAAAAGAGAAAGGTGATTCAATTAAAGCAGAAAAGATGGAGAAGAGCTCCTCTGGTAGCAAAAAGGTAAAATAAGCTATGATCATGTTGTTGATTTGATTTTTGTTGTTGACAGAACAAGTGGATTATTTTTTCTTAAATTTTATTGCTGCTTCATGGCCTAAATTAAAACTATATGGTATAAATGTGTAGGAAAATGCTTCTGGAAATCCTGGGATCGTGTGACTCTAAGTATTTCATCAGTCACTTCTGGCAGGGTAAATTGGAGGAATAGTTCCTTTGGGCAGTAGCCAGGAAAATTCCGAAATTATTCCAGGTAATATTTGTAGGCTGCTTTGGTGAGCAAATATTTGAAAGCAGGGTTGATTTTACCTATAAACTAGTCTGTATTCAGATTTTCAAGTGCATGTATCAGCACAGGGGTTTTTTTTGTGAAAATGGGTAAGTGTGTTGTAGCCATATTTGTAGAACTCCAAACAATAGTTCCCAGTTGTTTGAACTCTGTAGGGGCAGCAGTTATCATAGAACTGGAAGGCAAAGTAAGAATAATCTCAAAAGTCATAAGAAGTGTTTGCGGTCATTCTGACTGATTATTTTTTTTTAGCTGTGGCCAGCTATAACTTGAAATATGTACAATCCTTCTAAGCATTCAGTACAATGTATACTATAATAAAATATTTCCCATATGTATTTTTTAAAGGAATCAAGACATGATAAAGAAAAAACTGAAAAGAAAGAGAAGCGAGAGAGTACCGGAGGGAAAGAAGAAAAGAAACAATATCCTTTAACACATTAAACTTCTAAGAAAAACACAGAAAATAAACTTCCTTTTACTTTATGTAGTAAAATAATTTTATTTTTCCTTAACATTGAATCTACTCATAAATCTTCAGACAAGCACAGATAATGAAGATTGTTCCAGTTAAGGTAATTTTTTTTTTTTAATTTACTGTTTAATTTGGTGTCTCCCGTGGCTCCTTTTGCCTGATAAAGGATGTACAAACAAAACAGCCTGAGTGTGAAAGGGCTGAAATTACACAGGGTAGGTTTTCTGGGGTGGTTGGGGTTTTTTGTTTGGTTGTTTTGTTGTGTTTTTGTTTTTGTTTTTGTTTTTGCTTTCTTTTAATTCTGTCCCAGAGGAAAATCTTTCCCCATTATCAGCATAGAGGTTGTGCAGATACTAAAATTATTTTGGAGGGGAAGTGTGGGGTGGGGAGTCAGCAGTGCATGTTTGGCACTTTTTCCAAGAAAGTGAAAACAAAACCAGAGGTGAATCCATGTGATCCTGGTAGTCATCAGTCTTGATAATTTACCTATTAATGAAGAACATCTTGCCTAATATGTTGGAAACTTAAAGTTTTGTATGCTCTTATTTTTTCTCTAACAGAAGGACTATATTTTAAACCAAATTGTTACATAGTGTAGTAAGTCAGTTTATTATCTCTGCTTGATCTTTTATCTGATCAGATTTGAGGAGGAAGAAGCCAAAGGAAATCTTTCGCATGGAGGCATTGACTGTTTGCAGAAAGAAAAGAAACTATTTGAATATTTGCAGAAAGAAAAGAAACTTCAGAGTATTTTGAGTAACCCATACTCAGATTTTATTTTTTCATTTGCAGAGCTTTTAGAAAAATAAATTGTTCTTTGAAGCTGACAGTGTTCTGAATTTTTTTTTCAGATCTATGCAAATATGGGGAGACTTAAATTTAGCTTTAGGTGTATGATGGTGGGGTTTTTTCCTCCTCTTTGCATCTAGCCATTTTAAGAATCTCAGTGTTTCATTGTCAGTTATTTGGGGAGGAAAGGAAATTGCCCCAGTGAACTTAAAATGTGTTCACCTGACCTACCCAACTTGAGCCACACGCTGCTACCAATCTTTCTACGTAAAGCAGTGGACAATTGTATATTTTAAAAAGTGTTTATGTGGGTTAGACATGAAAATAACTGATAGTATTCAACAAGTATCAAAGGATATGGCTTCTCTCCCTCGCTGTTCACATATTTCTTATGTTTGTTCTGTATTTAGAATTGAAGAATTGTTTCTGAAAACTTTGTAGATTCAGTGAGCACTCAAAGTGAACACAAGCAGAAATGAAGTAGATACAATTTTTTCTTCAGTTACACATTTTCCACGGTTTGAGATTATTTGCTGTCATAAAGTAGTATTTTTCTGACTACTGAACAATATATAAGGCAGACAGTTTTCCTTTTTATCAGAAAAATTGATAGTCTTACAGAGGGGAGGAAGACAACCTTTTGAAATGCACAAGCCCTTTTTTGTCTCAGGTTTTGAAGAAGGATTGATGAGGCTGAAAATTTGTCATGTTTTCATGACTGTCTTGGCTGGTCTACAAAGTGATGATGCCTTTTCATCAAGTGATGCTACTTTTCACCAACATGATTTGTTGTGAATTCCATTTAAATATTGGAGGAGGATGAGGGGTATCTTTTTACAGTGAGGGTGACCAAAACCAACAACAGTTTGCCCAGAGGAGTGGCAGAGCTGCTATCGTCAGAGTATTCAAAACATAACTTGGTGGGCCACAGACCTAATCAACTTGCTCTACTTAATTCTGCTTTTTGAGCAAGGGTGTTGGACTGGACAGTCTTGAGAGGTCCCTTCCAACCTCATTGTTTTTGAAGTTCAGTTAGGTGGGTATCAGGTTTGAGAATACTTAAGGTGATGTTATATGGCAAAACTTACTGGAGAGATTTATTGTCTTTGGACTCTCACTCTCTCCTAATGTCTGTACTTGCTTTAGCTGTCAGAGAAGGACCATGACATAGTTCTCAGTTCTCCTCTTTGCCTCTTACTAAAACAACAGAGACCAAATCTGAAAGGTGTGAATGCTGTGCTGTTGGGGAATTCTTTTCCAAGAGGCCTGAGGCTTATATAACACTTAGTGATTTGATGAGGGGTCCAACAGAGCAAAAAACAAAATGGTCCCAGAACGTCTTCTGAAGAAGTCTCCATGTGTGGATTGTGGCCACAAAAAGCAAAGAGGGGATTATTGGAAAAGAGTCTCAAATTTCATTTGATGTGGCTCGTTCTGCCAGTGAAGCTGAAAGCAAGTGTGTGGAGGGATAACAAAGCTCATGCTGGTACCATGTGCTTTTGGGAGGATACTGGGAGAAAAAAGGATAGGAGCTCAGATTATTGCTTCTTAGTAGTATTTATTTTTGTTTTATCTTCTTGGAATAATAGAATGTGCTTCTGTGAATAGCTTCCAAACTGAAAATTATGACTATTCTTTGGAAAGAGTGTAATGAAATCTTGTTTTGTTTTGCCCTTCGTAGCCATTATTGTCTGATCACTGTGGATGGATCCCAGTTTTTTCCCCCCAATTCTTTAAATGTTGCTTTTGAAAAAAAAGAATCTTGGTAGATTAAGTAAGTTCACTACTGAGGTACTTGCAGTATCTTTAATAAATTTGAAGTTTCACCTTGACCAGTAATTAAATGCAAAGTGAGGATTGTCATCAATTAAAAAAGCACAACTTTGTTTTTATGACTACATCATGATTTAAGCAACAAGTGCTTAGGTAAATGCTTTTTTCTAGCAACATGGCTGTGGAATCTAATCCCCTGCTCCCATTTGTTAAGTGTTTTGTAACATTCTTCCTAATATATAATGTCTGATTGACTGCATTTATTTCTTGCCTAATTTAGATAGTAATGTCTAAAAGAGTTCTTACCTTCACAAGTGACTGCTTGGGGTTTTTTTATTTCTGTCTTCAAATTAGTGTTTCACTACTTACAATACAGTGCTCACATTAATATAATTCCTGCTGTGGTTTAAAGTAGAGTTAGGGAATGAATAACTGCTGAAAATAGGTTTATTTCCCCCCTCATTCTTAGAATTCTAAATGGAATAAGATGTGTCGTTGTGAGATCAGTATTCATTTGAACAACATCCAATTCCAATTATGTATGCCTTCGTTGCAGGTGAGATTGAAATGGGAAGATATCCAGCTGTGACCAGAAATGTATTTTCCAGAGTATAGATTGCACAGAAATTTGTGAATGAAGAGGACCCATCTGCATCTCCTTTAAATTATTCAGTTCTCTGCTTTATTTCCCCGTGCTGAGGATTTAATTGTTGAGTTGTACATTACTGTATTTTAACTTGTTGCTTAGTTTCTTACACATTTATTTTCAGTACCTGGCTGAAAGTGTTACCTATTCCATATTTTAGCACAATGTGCTGCAAACAAACAGTTGCCATAGTGCAAATGAGGTCTCATGTGTACAGAGTTCCACATTAGATTGTCGAAAATACTGCCTGAGTTTAGTAATTCTCTCAATCTGAAATGCATTCTTTTAGATGTTTGAAAAACACGAATAAACAGTTATTGAACCTTTTTGGATTTACCTCATTTAAACTCAGTTTTTATTTATTACTTGGCCTGTTTTTAATATCAGTGACCTAAAAATAAAAAAGTCAAGTGGGAGCACTGTTTTCATGCAATGCTTAGGGATTATTTGTATATTGTGTACAACGTTGACTTGTTTAAAGAAAGAAAGAATGAACCCTGTCCCTTCCATCCCAGCCTAAGCCTGTGCTCAGTTGTCCCTTGCCACACCTTTTGTTTGTCATGTTGTTTTTAGATTGATTGGAAATGCTCTCTTCAAAACTGAAATAAATTAAGTTACAATTACAGCTACAGGAGCTTTGTATTGCTGAACTTTAGTCTGAAAAGTTTCACAATGACATTTTTAAAAAAAAAAGAAAAAAAAGAATTTTTTTATCTGCTGAATTCTACCAGTGTAACCTTTTTTCTAAATAAACAATAGTTTTCTCAATGGGTCGTAAATCATTCTGAGTGTGTGGTCACTTTATTGCTTTATGTATTGTTACGAAAATGTTATTAGTTGGAATGGTGGGAGGGTGTTTTTTGTGTTTGCTGATGAGCCCTCTGTACCTGCTTGCTCGTTAGCTGCAAAGGGCTGGTCACAGTGCTGCAAGGTCACAGTGCTGCAAGGTCACAGTGCTGC
Source organism: Hemiprocne comata (assembly GCA_020745705.1). Taxonomy (NCBI): domain Eukaryota; kingdom Metazoa; phylum Chordata; class Aves; order Apodiformes; family Apodidae; genus Hemiprocne; species Hemiprocne comata. The sequence continues at coordinate 10,220,239 of CM036597.1, read as the reverse complement.
AAGGTCACAGTGCTGCTGCTAAGTGACTGATGTGTCAACGTCTCCAGTGGCTTCGAGAAGCTCAGCGTTTGCCTTCCTGCATTCAGTCAAACTTACATCTTTTCTCTTGAGGTATTTGTCCCTCATCCAAAGCTCATTGAATCTCTGGCACTTTTTTCCTTCATTTCCTAATTTAGTAAAATTAGGCTGCCTTAAAAATGTGTTAATTTAGTTTCACCAGTTCAGTTTAATGCCTGACAAGAAAGGGACTGTCTGCCTTCTGATGTAGCATGGTGGGTCACTTTGGTGAAGTGGCCATCTCAGATGTTCACTTGGGTAAGAAATCTCCAGGTCTGGAAGTCTTTAGGTCATACTCATTACTGATTTTCACCCCTGTGCACTCGAAGATGTGGATTTCCTTCAGGAAAAATGTTCACTAGTTTGTTTAAACTAGAAAATGTAGGTTGTGAAAGAAATACCCCTTAGAGAAGGGGAGATTCCAATGTCTAGAGACTGTTCACTATGTACTACAAAGGTGTATTGGAAGCTGAGGTTCCTTGGCCTGGATACAGCAGTTGAAATACACAATGAATGTGCACCAAAAAGGAGGAGCTGCTGTGACAGCTTGATTCTTAGTAAGTTTTGAAGCTGGTGCATGTCTCACGCCCTCTACAGCCATTTCTTGTTCCAGGAACTGCAGGACTGATGGAAACTTTGAGTGTGCTCCTTTGTTTGCCCAGAGTCCTGTGAGGCAGACAGACAGCTTTCTGTAAGCCCCAGCTTTGTCGTCCTCTGCCTCTGCAGGCAGCCACTGTGATAGAAGGGGTGGTGACTTGGAGGGGGAGTGAAAACTTCCCCTTTTGGTACCATTTGCACATCAAATCAGTTGGATTCTAATAACAGACTGCACCGAGTAGTTCCTCTTCAGCCTTTGTGTTTACTACCTCCTGTCTTCTGCTTCCTTTTTAAAATTCAAATTCTGCCCCTCATCCCTTTGGTAAGGCTCTGCTTTCTTTTTAAAATTGATGCAATAAAACTGCATTGTGGTGTGGAGAAGAGGATCTGATGCCAGCAGGAGGTGTTTCACAATACTAAGACTGAAATATTAGCAAAACTAAAACCTTACAGTCTTGGTCCTCATGCTACTTTAGAAGATGGTGAACAGAACTAGTGAGAGCTGTGACAGCTGCTTCCCAACAGCTGGAGCATTTTCTCTGTTTTTAAAAGAACAGCAAATACAAAGCTAATTATAGTCCCTTTAGTTTGAATAGTTATTTTAAAAGATTAAGTCAATGCGACTTAAAGATCAGTATCTTGAAGAATGTGTGGGATCTAAGGAACTTGAAAAATTTAACTACTGTTAAATGGTGATCTTAGTAACAAAGACTGAGCTTTCTTGTGGGTTCAACTTCTTCCACTCCTTATAATACTGGAATTATTGCATAAAGGAGTGTGTTCTCATTGTTACCATCTCTAACGGTAGAAGGTGATAATAGTTTTCACGGTTAAATTTTCAGATTGACAAGCAGAAAATTCATTCTGCCTGTTGGACTGCTGTGGGTTGTATTCCTGCCATCAGTGTGCCATGCTGATACGCTTTCATTGATGCTTATTAGTGAAATTGATACAAATCAACTTAAGTTTATATGGAGAGATTGGTCCATATTGAACAGGCTTGGGAAATGGTGTTTGCTCAGGGGGAAGTGCATGAAATACAGCTCTGTCAGAGCAAACTGATTTTTAACGACTGTTCTGAGAAAGATGCTTAATAGATTTAAATGCTCAGTCTTCTGTTTATGTGAACTTTAAAAGTGTACAAGGCAATAAGGGTGACATTAAAAATTCAGTTTACAATGGTAAGTTGATTGCTGTATACTGTGCTTAAACAACACTGTTTTGCTCTATATGTGTCACACCTGTATTGCTTTTTCCTGTCCTGCTCTCCCCCTTGTTAAAAAAAAAAAAAATAAATCATATGAGGAGCTTGAATTTCTGAGGGTCTTTTTGTTGTCACTTTTGGTGACAGACAGGAGCCTGTGCATGATCAGATCAAGCTGAGGTGGGCAGTGTGGTTTGGCTTGAGGGGTGGTGTTTCTGAGGAGCTTGATTGGTTTAGAGTTTGTCTATAGTGGCTATTTAAAAATAGTAAAATATGTAAGGAATATTTTGTGCTGAGCTGATAGTGTGTTTAACAGTATTGAGCCTAACAAAGCTTCCTCACAAATTAGTTGCTTTAACTGGTGCTTACAAGAACTGATGGTTCACAAAATATGCGACGAACAATGGGGAAAATGTTAAGCCAACAACATAAGGACCTTTTAAATAACTGCACAATAGGAAATTTTTTGCTCCTTTGAGAATTTTATTTCTCTTTAAAAAAACATGTTTAATCTGGCCTTGTCTGTGCCTCAAGGGATAAGCCTGGGTGGTGTCAGAGGTGATGGAGGTCTGAGCTACTGCCATGCCTGAGGGCATCGTACTGCTGACACTGTTGGAGATGGTGGGACTGAGCACATGCCTGCTTTAAATTACTGCCTTGTAAGGAGTTGTGACAGATTTTTAATTGCAGAAGATGATCTTCGCCTACAGGCTCTGTCCACAAAGCAAATTAATTTGTTTTATTCCCAGGAGTTCTTAGGAATAGATTATTTTTTTTTGCATGGATTTAGCATTAAAAAAGCAAACTTATAGCTAATGTTATATTTGCCGACTGTAATGATAAAAAAGTAACCTTTTTGTATCAAGTATTAGTACTATTAAACACAGAGGCTTACTTGTCTTTTAAATATTGTGGGGTTTTGGTTTGTTTGTTTGTTTTTTAACTCCAGAGAAAAGGAACTTGAACCAAAGTTGAGCATCCCTGGTGTGCTGTGAAGGTCAGTTTGTGTTTTCAGTACTCTGGGATTTGGGACAGAGGGGTGTAGTCTTGGTGGCTTTATTTGAAAGTACTGAGTATTGTAGTGCTTGATCAGTAACTCTTCAGATTAGCTTTGTCCTTATTAATTAGAGGTCATTTCTGAATGAGTTGGAGAAGATTACAGACTCTTGTCCTGCAGTGCAAGAAAGACACAGACAAATTGGGAAGGGAATCAGGTAGGAATTACCCAGCTAATTAGAGGTGAGGAGGAATTACTAAAAAGGAGCGTAAACAAGTTAAATACTCAAATGCATTTAATTAACTTATTAAGGGCAGTCTAAAATTAAATACTTCCATCAAAGTCACTTTAGTCCTTGGGATTTACTGGAGGATGAATGAGATGAGGCCTTGGTGGGTTGGCTGGGCTGTCACACCCAGGCAGGGTAGAGCAAGGCCATCCTGGGGTCTCTGACTGCAGTGCCAGCTCCAGACAAAACAGACGACTATCTGTCAGCCCGGACACTTAAAGGTGAGTTAAAACAATAATTTAAATTCAGCTTTGAGGAATTGCTGGTACATCCCTTGCCAGGGATGCCCGCTGACATGACAGAAGCAGCGTGGCACAGGTCCTGTGAGCAGCATGGGGAGAGGAGCAGGGATGTGTGGTGCTCATGCTGAGCCTGTCATTGGTGTGTCAAGTACAGAGACACACCAGCAGCAAACTGCAGCAGCCAGAAGGACACTGCTAAACTTTGTGAAAGCATATGCTGTAGCTGGGATAACTCAGATGCACTCTGCAATGTCTTGATTTCCTGAGAGGGCCCATAGAAATGGTCTCTTGCCATGTTCATGCTTATAGGATGATTTTTCTCCCCCAAGAAAACTTTCCAAATGAAAGCTGGTCCTTCTCCCTTGAGTGGGTCTCTGCATGGACTCAGCCATGTGTGTGGAGACACCAGTGAGGGTTTAGTGGTGCTTGGTGATGGAAGTAGTATATGGAGCACAGCTCTTGGGGGGGGGGGAAGGCCAGAGACCTTGAGTGGAAATGGAGGGTCAGTGAGTCCTGGAGGGCTGGGGAAAGTGTGGAATTATGGTAACTATGCTTCCAGAGCTGTCCATGTCTTGGGGACTACATTTGAGAGGGTTGTGGGGAAGTACAGATGGGGCCAGACTGGTGGACAGGAGGCCAGCCTTGGCAGTGCACCCTACCTGGCCCACCAGGGGGAAACCTGGTACAAAGCACCCAGTAATTAAGCCCGGTTTCCGGTGTGGCCTGTCTGATGTGATATCCTAATTGCTCTGTGTAATCTGCAGCATCTGTGATAGGCCACAGCTTCAGCTGGTTTATAATAAGCTATTTTGCCTGACTATGGCAAACTTCCCTTATATAAAGGGCAGGGGAATATTAAATAAATACCATTTATATTTATTTGTCTCTGCTCAAACTGTGGCTCTTACATTAATTTTGTAGGGTTTTGGTAATTAGCCTGCTCAGCCCATATTTGGAATTCAAATCCAATATTTGTTTAAAAGCTTTGAATTATATTAAAATCTGCTCCCCGAGCACACAGCAAACTCCTCTCCCTCTCAAGAAAATGCCAGCCCTGCACTGAAAACTGTCATGGCAGCCCAGATGGGGAAGAGCTGGTCAGGTGAAGCTGGGCTTAAATGAATGCAAAATCGGGGTGCTGTGGGGGGGTGGGACATCCCTTTCCTCTGGGGTCCTGCTGGGCTTGGGGCTTTCCCAGAGGGAGTCACAGAATAACAGCACTGTTTGGATTGGAAGGGACCTTAAAGATAATCTAGTTCCAACTCCCCTGCCGCGGGCAGGGACAACCTCCCACTAGACCAGGTTGCTTCAAGCCCCATCCAGCTTCCAGGGATGGGTTATCCACAACTTTCCTGGACAACCTGTGCCAGTGTCCCACCACCCTCACAGTGAAGAATGTCTTGCTAAGATACAATCTAAATCTACCCTCTTCCAGTTTGCAACCGTCCCTCCACCCCCCACCCCATCACTATAGCGTTTGTAAAAAGAGCATGTGCCGGGTGAGGCTGGGGGCAGCTGGGCTGGCTGGGGACAGCCCTCAGCTCCTGCCAGGGGACCCGCAGGACGGGCTCCCACCTCGACCGGCCGCTGCATGTCAGTGTTGCTCCGAACAACGCAAGCGAGCAGTGACCGCGTCCTGTAGCTGCAGCCCCTGAGATTTTCAGTGCCTTTTCTTGGGCTTTGAGTAGGTGGACACCACTGGAAACTCGTCGCCACACTCTCAGAGGCCTGCACGCTCGTGGCTAAAGGTAGAGGTGCTGCTGGGCTCGTCATGGCCAAAAGGCTGGACTTTTACTCCGGGGAGATGCGGCCAAGGGTGGAGCTGGCCGGTCCCAGACCCCTTCCCAGGTTCGTGGCTTTCTGGTGCTGCCCCCTTTCCCTCGCTGTGCCCTGCTCCCCTGCTGCAGCGGGGACCAAACCCTCGTTTCCCTCTCCCCGCACTTGTGGCCTTGCCCCAAAACCTGTCATGCAGCAGCCGGCTGAGCTGCCAGAGCACAGGCCCCTCCTGCTCTCCCACACAGAATGTGCCTCCACTTTTATAGTCCTTTAATCAATTTATTGCTTTATATCATACATTTCCCTTCTCATTACAGCTTATCAAGCATCTACCATGTGCTCATTAATTGGTCAATTACTTTATTTATATGCTAAACGTTATCTAAAGCACCAGTCATTACCAGTATCCTGGCTGTGGTTTGTGCTGTGTGTATATATATATAAAATTTTTTTTTTGGTGCCTTACCCAGGCCTCACCACCAAGGCCAGGGGTGCTTTTATGGACCCCTGTTAACCCTTTGTGGACCAGTCACCAGCTCAGACCTGTTCCTCAGCCCTGTGCAGGTCCCCACTCTTAGAGGACAGTTCTGTCATCACCTGCCCTGTGTTCCAGCCCTTACTCAGAGCCATTTCTTTTCGGCTTTAACTTGTTTTCTGCTGCTGCCTTCAGCTTTTCACTGCTCCTTTCACACTGTCTAAAGCTAGAAGAAAGTAAGAAGGACCTGAAACCACAACAAAGCAGATGCTAGGAGACTCCCCTACAGCTGTAGGCAGGTAGCTACAGGGCAGGCCAGGTGCCACCACTCAGTTTGGTTTTGGTCCTCGCCTGTGCTACAAACTGGCTCCCTATTCACCTTCAGGTGTCAGATCTGCCTGCTTACTTGGAGTTGTCAACAGGCTCTTCCTGAGCTGGAAATGATATGCTGCTGGAAAGCCTCTCTGCTTCCTTGGCTCTGCTCTTCCCCGCACCATGCTCCATCACTTCTGGTGCCTTCCCTGCTCCTCCTCCTTGTCTGATTACAAGGTTCTGTGGAAAGGGATATTGTGCTTTTGCTCTTTTGTAAGATGTCCTGTCATCCTAAAATGCCATAGCCATTATAAATAATTTAAGGCTAACACTTCAGTGTTAGAAACTGCAATAAATACATGGTGCATGCACAAGGGTTTAATTATCCTGACCTTCATGTCAGCCTGTGGAGGTACCAAACCCCCATCAGCCTGCCCATGCCATGGCATCCAGCAGAACCAGGTGTTTCCAGCAAGCTTTATCAATGGCACTGAACAGTAGCTACCATGGAGAGCCTGGCAGCTGGCACAGGGCAGAGGGTTTGCAGTTACACTGGCTGTAAGGTGCCTATAGCAGCTCCTTTTCTTCAGCTCCTTGCTGGGTACCGGGGCCAGTATCCAGTGCCTGCAGCCAGGGGCAGCTGGAAAGCACTTTTATTGGTGTTGTGGCAGTGCTGCTGCCACATAACAAACCAGTGTTTGTTCCTCTTTTGGCAGCTGATGAAATAAAGGCAAGAAAAGCTGAGCACAGCTCCAGAGCAGGTGGTGTTGGGGGTGAGGGGGAAGATTTTTTTTAGCCAAACCTACCTCCCCATAGGGCACCACACAGGATGGGGTGTCCTTTTATGGTGGAACTCCAGCCTAGGGCTCCTGGGCTGGGCAAGATGTGGTTGCTCTGATCCCACCAGTGTTAGCTCTTGGTGTGCTGCCAGCCTGGGGCGGCCTTGGGGGCAGCAAGCACAGCTCAGTGCCATGCCAGGGTGTGGGCACTGCTGCTGCTGCAGGCACTGTCCTCACTGATTATCAGTTTTGGATGTATTATGTTCTGAGTTAATATTACTTTGAACTTTGTAACAGCTATGAAAATATTATCTCTGTACTTAAATCCTTTAGTTTAATTGAATAGAGCTATCACTATCCAGAGCTTGTTTATCTATTGCTGTCTCCAAAATAGAGTCAATTTTCCAGACTGAGATGATGAATATGAGCACCAAAGAAATGTTGTAATTTAATTTTAATAACCATGACTTATTATTATAATAACCATAAATAATAATTATTAAAAAAATATGGTGTAGTGCTTCGCACAAAACCTTGGAAGGAAAAATATGTTATAATAATACAGTGTGGGGGGGTGTTACAGCCCATTATTATTTATTTTGTTGTCAGCTGTATTCTTTGCTGTGAGGAGGAGCTGTTATGTTAAGTTTCTTTGCTCTCACTGATGGCTCTGGAAACTGGATGAATTACTCTGAATTTTTCCTTATATTATTCTCCCCCAAAAAAGTCTAGAGGTGAAGTCACTTTAGGGTGTGCCAGAGCACTGCGTCCCAGGGCTGTTGCACTCACCCTGCTGCCTTTGCTGCAGTGCATGTTGTAAAGTCCAGGTTTTAGCCCAATGTGCCCTGTCCCTGAAGCTCAGGAAGGCTCCAGGTCACATCCAGCCCCAGCCTGCCCAGGGGCAGCTCCTGCAACCTCGTCCTCATGGCCATGGCCACGTGTGGGGCTGTTCCCCACCCCATCCAGCTCACTGGCTGCAGCCATGCCATGTCGCTCCAGCCCTAATTGTCTTGCTCAGCTCAATGTGTGTTCCTCAGCACACCTGACCACTGGTGTGCCTAGGGTCTGGTGCTTGGTGTGGCCCTGCCAGGGCAGCACCAAGCCAGCTGCTCCTGCAGGGCTATCAGGCTGGCATGGCTGTGTGCCTCACACCCTCCCAGCTCGGTGCTGGTGTGCAGCAGGCCCAGGAAGCTCTGCTTGCAGGAGCATATTTTGGCAGGTACATGGGGAGGGGAGCAGTGCTCGCCCTCGTGGCTGGTGTGCAGGGCTGGTGTGGCCATCAGGCAGAGGACATCCCAAAGGGAGAGAGACAGGCTTGCCTGAGCAAAGGGACATCAGCAGGTAGGGACTCCCTCTGCTCTGGTGAAAAGATCAGCAGGCTCTTTATTTTTTTTTCTTTACAGTTTTATTTACAAAATGTATTAAAACTCTTTGTACAACACCTCATTAAAATGAGGCTCAGTAATTGATGCCCACACATGCAGTTTATGCTTTTACAGCCATTAGTTTGCTTGGCAATTTTTCTGCTCACTGAAGTGCAGTTTCAACAACCAAAAAAAAGAACTTAAATTACAAAAAAACCCCAACAAACAAACAAACAAAACAAAAAAGGAGGAAAATGAAAGAAAAGAGAAAGAACCCCAAAATCCCCCAATGCAAACCAAATGAAAACAATATACTGAAACAAATAATCGTGAGACTACTGCCGAACTTCCAATAGCTTCAAGTTGGTAGCTGGACTTGGTAAGCACTCAACACGTTTTGTTTTAGATTTACATGCAAGTTTAAAAAATATCGAACCATTTACCAAACTCCCTTCACTGGTGTGAAGCCTCCACTCTTAAAAATGTATTTGATAAACATACATCTTTTATACAGCTTTTAAGAAAAATGTTTGTTTTAAATACGACTCATAACCGCACAGCTTTAGCTCGCCCTTGCTGGGGACGTGATGGTGTTCAGGAGTTGAAAAGGAAAAAATCACAGTTTCATTAAAAGAAAATCAAAACAAAACATCATCAGTTTTTTGTCAATATCTTGTTAAAAACTTGAACAATAAATTATTCTCCTATGAGCTTTTAAAATTATATTACATTTTGTTGGAAATATTTTTAACAAGACTTTTCCTCATATAATCTTTTTTTTTTTTTTATTCTATTAAAAGTTCAAATCTATCATCAGCAAACTAAATGCCTACGGGTCAGACTGGTTTAAATGAGTTCCTTTTTCATTGTATGTTACTGATGAAATAAAACTCTATAGTAAACTACAGAAAATACATATTGTCGATTAGAGGTAATTAGTATGCAGATATTCCGTTGAACATTTCCCATGTGATTGACAATATGTTTAAAGTTTTTTTTTCTTTTGCTTTTTTTTTTATTATTTTTTTTTTTTTTATTTAAAGACAAAGTTAAGTAGTTTTCAGGCAGAGGTTCAAGGCTGCTGCTGTCCAGGATGTTGGATGTGAGCACTAGTGAGCCCCTACCTGTACCAGCGTCGGCTCGAGCGCCAGGTCCTCCACACTGAGGGGGCAAGGAGAGGAGCAACCTCTCTCCAGGAGCCATGAAGCAAGAGTTGGCAGGAGCTGATATAATATAACAGTACTAGCAGGAGTCATGTTAAATCACTTAATATTACTCTGGAACTGCAGCTCTAGTTTGATTTACTATCCTCTTTCCTTACTTCTGTTTTAAAATGACTGAGAAGCGTTAGCTGAGCACAGTGCTACTTGGGAGAGAACTGGGGTGAAGCAGAAGCAGGCCTGGGAAAAACTAACCTGCACTTCTCTTGCTTCATTGCTTGATATTAAACAGTGAATTAAAATGCAAATGTGCAGCAAGAAAAGAGATATATGGTCTGAACCTAAACAGCAAGTAGCTTTTCTTTTTTTTTTTTTAAAGCCACTCAATGTCATTGTAATAAAGCACCTGTAGGTACGCCTGATGATAGAAACAAAAAGGAATGCAGTATTTTCTGCCCACACTTTAGCTACTTTGTCAAGAAATTAATTTACTGATCTGGAAGCAAGACATGCAGCTCCACAAATTACTTTCTTTTGGATTTACAGATTCACAGTCGTTGACCGTAACTGGTTTTGATGCACAGATTCTTTTCTCCAGGTGTTAACACCTTTTACTGCTATACAGAATTGCTCAGATTAGCTGGAGAGTTTAAAGTGGCTCGGAAAAAAAAAATAAATCACACCACTGGTAAGTAAATACTGAAACATCTTGACATCAGCTCATACAAGCAGTGACAGGCCAGTCCATGTTCGCACGCAGCAGATTTCTGAGGCTTTGTGTCAGGAGGAGTTTCATAATTTGATACGATCTGGGTGGCTGATGAAACCGGCTGCAGTTTGCTTTCAGGACACAAGTTCATTTACTGTGCAGTGGTATCAAAGAATGGCTTTTGTTGCACTTTTTTTTTTTTTTTACACGAATTTTTTTTTCACATACGAATATCTTATCAGTCCTTTTCTTTTCTTTTCTTTTCTTTTCTTTTCTTTTCTTTTCTTTTCTTTTCTTTTCTTTTCTTTTCTTTTCTTTTCTTTTCTTTTCTTTTCTTTTCCTTTTTTTCTCTTCTCTTTCTTTTACTTTTTTATTCTTTTTCTTTTACTTTTTCTTTTATTTTTTCTTCTTTCAAGCAAAGCAAGAATATTTCAGTGATGGTTTGCATTGTTGTGAGTCTCAGTCTTCCATAAGGCACTGAAGGAAAAAAATAGCAGTTTTTCCTATTAAAAGTACATTGCACCATCATCATTGTGTGTCATGCCTGACACCTCAGAGAGAGTATGACTGGCTCAGGTGGTCCAAATCCATGAATTGGCCACATTCTCTGCTGCTTCTCCTCTTGCGTGCTGTCAGGGTGAGGATCTATAATAAAACCAGAAAGATTCCATCACTGCCCAGCAGTGAGGGGCAGGGAAGCTCAGCCCGGGGAGAGGCAGTCTGTGGGCTTTTCCAGGGTAGTTTTTTAGCAATTAAGTTCTACTTTTCATGCTTTGAAATCATGCTTTCTAGTGTAGACTTTTTTATTCTACTGAAGATTTTTGTTGAGACTTCCTAAAAGCACTTACCTGACCTGATTATAGCTTAAAAACTAAAGGGGAGGAGCTCATTAGCTAGAGAGATGTGAATTCTGACTACAGTAATTTAGAAAGCAATTAACAAAATACTTTTATACGTACTGAACTAGCACAGTGCTGGAGAGAGGAGTTTTACTCACTCCAGCATGCAGCCAGCTATCACTGTTGGTACTGCAGGATGGTACTGAGCTTACTTCTGCTGAGGGAGGAAATCTAAATCCCTTACACTCTGAGCCTGCCACCAAACGGTATTTCACAAGCCCTTTTGCACCAGTCTGCTGATGCACACAGCAACACATCACACAGCTCAAAAAAAAAAGGGAAAGCAAGAAACCCCAGAGGGTTTGAGCTCCCAGCCTGTCGCCGTACCCCTAGATTTTCACACTTTCTGTGCCGTACACGTTGTAGCCTTCTCTGTACGTAGCGTAATTCTGGGTGTTGGTGGCGGGGACGGGTTTGAAGTTCTGTGTGTTCTTGGTGAGTTTCATCCGCTTGGACTCGGCCCGAGACTTGTAGCAGAACTCGATCAGTGCCACCATCATGGCCAGCCCAAGGCCTCCAACGAGGATATAGAAAACCCCAGCGACATTGCTCAGGCTCAGAGCGCTCGTCTTGTCCTAAGAGAAACAAGCCCCGCCGTTAGCTTTGCTGTGAGGAGCAGACAGACAGACAGACAACAGGCTACTTTGCACTTAGTCCTAGCTGGACTAACTACACTCACAGCGTTTACAGTGTCCCACTTCTGGACCAGTGTGGCCCCCCCATCCCCAGCAGCCCGGGGCTGCACAGCAGTGACTTCTCCATCTCCCACCCTTTGGCAGGAAAATCCCTGGCTGACTCGATGGTGATGAAATTATTTTAGCCACTGACTTCCCCAAGCCTTTGGCATCCCAGAGCAAACCCGTCTATGGCCAAGCATCTCTGGTGGCAAAGGCACATTGGGGAAGGTCTGATGGGGAAAGCAGTGGCTGCATGAAACAGTGGGTTTTACAGAAGGCCACTATAAAAATAGAAAAAGAAAAACCCAAACCACTACACACTTGGTTTTCGTGAATGTAGGTAAAATTATTGAGAAGCTGCTAAACTTAGCTACCTTTTTTTTCAACAGCTAAGGAAAAAAACCCCATGCCCTAGGAAGATGGTCAGTTACTTTAAGGTCAAGCAGAAGAGCTCTAAACTAAACTAGTACCTTTGGTGACTGAGAGGGAGTGAGTTCCTGAATAAAACCAGTCATGTTAACATAAAAAATGCTGGCCAGGGTTTACCTTCTTTCAGTACATGTCAGATGGGGGAGAAGGCTTGCATTTTTAAAACCAGGACCCTGTAATTGGATTAGAGCTGCAACCCTTTTGCTGCTGCGCAGGCTGGCCAGCTGGGTGCAGGGATGGATAGTTGGACGGAGAAGTAGATGGACAGACAGCTGTCAGGCTGTCACCCCATGCTAGCACAGATGGATGGGGGGGGGAACCAGAGCAACCTGCATGGAGGGGCCGTGCAAAGACACTTTCTGACAGAGCTCAGTTTGCAAATATCTTCAGGGACATCAAAACTTTAGCATATAGTCAGAATAAGATAGATGTACCTTGTGTCTGTGCGTTTCACAGGCAGTTTGGATAGATGCAGTTGTACCAAGCAGCCTGCCGTTTAAACTAAAGCTATTACTCATTTACACCTCTTTTGCTTCTGCAGCTGCTGTGCATTCAGATGATGTCCCATGATCCCAAATTTACCTCAAAAGCTACAGGGTTGTGCCCTAAGCAACTTCCAGTCCAGCTGAAATAAATGAATATTTATTATTGGCTTGGATGGAACTTGAAATTGTCCTCCAACACTGAGAGGGTGCTTCCAAATTACAGTTTTCTGTTTGAATAATTACAGAGAGCATTTCCAAAGGCACCAGGGGAGTTGGGCACTCAACTGCAACCGATTTCAGCTGGAGCTGGATTTCTCCTCCTCCTGGTGCCTTTGAAAATGTCCTTGACTCCAACAACTCCAGCACTTCTACTGTGTTTTTCTACTCAATGGCTGTATAAGCATTGGGAAAAACAAAAAAAAAAATCCTTTGTGTTTTCTTTTAAGTGAATGGAGTAAATAAATATTCCCTGCAATTTAAGTGTGCAGCTATTGGGTTGATCCACCTGTCAGCTCAGGGGTGGCATCTCCAGTTGCATCTACAGCAGTCCTGCCCGAGGAGCTGCAGGAGGCTGGCTGGCCCTGCAGCATGGCTGGTGTGGGGCAGGGCAGTACAGCAGCAAAATGGTTCAAAGCAGAATAAAAAGGAATATACAATATTTATGTAATGAGTTACCAATAGTATTTCTAAGTATTTTTCAAACTGAATTAGGAAATAGGGAAGGAAGGGCCTTTTTTCCTTATCAGGGGTCTGTCCTGAAATTGTCCACTCTTAGCAAGCATGTGACTGTTTCCCAAACTGACATGTAAAGAATCTAAGTCACAATTTTGAAACGAAAATATTTGAATAAAACGAAATAAGAAAAGATGCTGGCCTGAATAATACACATTGACTGTGCTGAAACTGTGCACATTTAAATGAAGATAGGAGCTTGGGAGACTTTGGGGGCTTCTCTTTCCACATTTTTCTAGCAAAATACTCAAACAGTAAAACATACTTACAACTACAGTCTGTTACTGCATAAAAGAAAAATGCTGTCACGTTCAGAGACTTAATTATTTTTTCTATTCTTTTCTTTCAACCTTTGAAATGTAAATATCAACTTGTGAAAGTCATTCTTTGTATAAACAGACAGTGGGTCAAAATGTGATTGCTAATCAGTACAAAAAGACCTTCAGCGACTGACCTTACTTCCGGAGTCCTTGGCTCCACATTCACCCTTATCGTACCACCATTTGTTTTTCAGCTTGTCTAAGATGCCTTGTTCACTGAGTTTCAATACTGCAAGGTTTACAGGAGTTCTTCACGTGGGAAATAACATAAATAACATTATATTATGTTATTTTATGTTATTCAATCTTTAAACTACTTTAAAACTATACAAAGCGATAAAGCAGGGTTCCTGGCCACAAAGTATTTACACTGCAGGCAACTGGATCATCCCCTTAAGTTAATGCTAGAGCAACTCTACATTACCAGGTCCTGCCCATATCGCTTTGAGTAATCGGCACTCACTGTTAAATGAAGGCAGTGGAAACAAAGCAAGTCCAATTCCCCACTTTGGTACAGTATCACAGGCACTCACAGTAGCTTTAGGGATTACGGTGGGTTTGATCTAGCAGGACCCCTTGTATTGCACTAACAGACAGCAAAGCCCCACGAATCAGTAAATTGGCTTCTTACAGTGAAGCAGTGCTTGTGGCTCTGGGCCCCCAGGAGTGAGTGAGTGAGTGAGTGAGTGAGTGAGTGTGTGTGTGTGTGTCTGTGTGTGTGTCTGTGTGTGTCTGTGTCTGTCTGTGTGTAAGTGTGTGTGTAAGTGTTTGTGTACGTGTGTAGGTGTTGTGCTGGGAGGCACTGCACAGCTGCTCTGCCCCGGAGCTGCAGTGTCCCCAACTCTGCTGGTCCAGGGAGCTGCAGCAGAAAATAAGCAAATGCAGACCTTCAGGAAAGGAATCAGTGAACGTGGAAATGCCAGCTGAAAGGGCCTAGGGTGGGAAATGTTGGCAGAATGAAGGGAGATGCTGACTGTGGTGCTGCTAAGAGCCTTCGAGCCTGGGGGACTTGAGCTTGCCTGTCTCTTCCCTGCGGGAAAGCAGCAGCAGAGGAGCGCTCCATTGGGTTTTGTCATTCCCATTTCCTCCTCGTGTGATGTCTTGGGGTTCTTCCACGAGATGGGCTCCCTGCATTAGGGACACCTTCAGTTCCTGCTTCTGCTTGAACAGCTTCGATCCCCGCTCCATGGCCATGTGAGGCAGTGGGTGGGGAGGAAAGGGATGGGTCCTTACCCTCAGTGATGCTGTGCCACTTTGCATGGATTAACACCCAGCAGACACCTGCATGGCTGCCCTCCAGCATGCCCTGCTGTGGGTCCATCCATGCCTGCTGTCAGCAGAGGAGACACAGGAGCTCAGCCCACAGCTGTCCTGCTGCCAGCCTCCCTTCTCCCTCTCACCAGCCCTCTGCCCATAGCACGTGACCCTCTGCAGAGCTGAAGAGGCTCAGGAAAAAGAGCAACACAACCTATACAAAAACCTCTTAATACACGCTTAATTACATGATGGCATTTAGGGAAATGTCCACCTGCCAGGAGGTCTCACAGCCCTTGAGCAGCAGGAGCAGCTGAACCCTGCTGTGCCTGGGGCAGGGAGACACTGGAAAAAGAAGCTGGTAAAGAAAACTGCATTCTCTGATCTGCCAAGAAGCTGCCTCTGAGATGGCCATGAGACCTGTCGGTGGCTGATACTGAAAAGCACTGCCCTGAGAGGTGCCACGTGCCCTTCAGGAGCAAAGAGGGCACCTCTCAGGGCTACCTTGGAGGGTGGCAGCCCATGGAGCAGGGGACAGGCTGCACTAGGCTGAGCCTGGGCAGTTCATGGGGATCCATGAGCAAAACACACATGTTCAAGAGCTCCTGAGCTGAATGCCCACAGGCTGCACCAGTGTGACCAGAGTGGTGATACCCAGGCCAGCAGGGAAAAGCCATCGAGGTGGGGAGAACCACTGGTCCCTGGTCCCAGTGACAGTGACGCCAGCAGAGCTTCCTGGCTGGCCAGGCAGAGGCTGCACCACTCCTCCTGCTCCACACAGGACTCGGCATGACACCAGCCAAGATTCAATTTTTTGTAAAATGGCTATTTTTAAGCAGCAGCTGTAATCAAATTAAGTATCAATCAGGGAAGGCTGTATGCATTCAGCTGGACACAGCTGATGGGCGGTGGTGACAAGGCTCATGGGACAGGACGTGTTTGCTGGCTTGGCTCTGGCAGCAGGCATGGAGCCCCTCCACCAGGAGCTGGAGGCATCGTAAAAAGCCAGCTGCATTACAGCTATGTTTGCATCCACCTATAAAATATCAACAGGCTCAAAGCATGCTCCACAGACACTGCCAGTGCCCTGGGTGCTGCAGGTAATGCACCTGCCCTGTCGGTTGATGCCAACAGGGACTGGCCAGGTCCTGGCCATGCCACCTCTATGGACACTCCTGGGCAGCTGTGTTGGGATGAGGCCCCTGGTGACACCTGGGCAAATACACTACAAGAAGCAGCACATGATCAATGTGAGTCAGTGAAAGCCGAGTGCCTTTACCCAGCCACTACAAGCTCCAGCAGAAAGAATGCTGTGGATTATTGCTTAGAGAACAGTGCTCTCATTTTAAATTTCATTTAAAAACCATCCACTTTGGAGAGATTTTATGCAATACAGCTCTCTGCTTTGAAAAGCATTGTGCAGCTGAGAATACACAAACAATAGGGAGAAGGTTATAAACACCTTTTCTCCTATCCGCATATTTTATTGTGCAAATTTTCCCCTCCCCCCAGTCCTATTCCAAACACTATTTTTAATTTGCATGCCTTTATAAACCCCATATGGAGTACAGAGAATTTGCATAACATCCAATACATTATAGATTAGCTTTCACAACATTATACAGTATTGGGAAATGAGGAAGCTTAACATGCTAATTAGGGTGCTTTTTTTTTTTTTTTTTTAAGCCAAGATTGCAGTTAATTGTGCACATGCAAGTGCCAAAGAAGAAAAAAAAAGTTGTAAACTAAAATTATCTTAACTAAACAGATGGGAATTTGCCTAAACCGGGGCTTTCACTATAGTTTGTCATGGCCCTGTTTGTCAGGTGAGGTACAGCAGTACCTCAGCCCGGGTAGGAAAGAGGTGGTTTGCTCTGTCTGCATGGGCAGGAGGAGCAGAGCAGGAGCCTTCAGGCCAAGGAGCTTTCAGGCCCACTGAGCCTTTGCCGGCAGAGCCATCCCCATGTTGAGGTGCTCCCGTGCCAGGGGCTGAAAGCTGTCCTGCCTGGCATGGCAGCTGGCTGTGGCACAACCAGATGGGCAGGTTGTGCAAGGAGGAACTGGGGGAGGAAAGCCTGGCATGAAGCTGGAGTGGGCACTTGTCCTACCCAGCACACAGATGACACTCGGTTTGCCCGAGTGAGCTCCTGGCCTCCCTTGGCTCCTCTAGTGTGCTGGCTGGGGCACTAGGATGAAGAGTGTGTACCTGTGTGATGAAGCTCTCTCCATGTGCTAGAAAAGGCACTTGTCTGTGCTTCACAGATGGAGCATGAAATGCAGCTTGGTTGATCAAACTCCTAAGGAACAATTTTATCTGCTTCCAGGAAATTAACTCCGACACCTCCTGATGGGTGAGCTGCTCTCCTGTGCAGCAGCACTGGAGTGACCCGATGGTGGGAGAAGGTGTGATGCTCTGCAGCCCTGGTCTGGCCCTTCACCTGCAGGGATGTAATGTGAGCTGCTACAGGATCAAGTCCTCAGCTCCCAAATTCCTGAGTTAAGTAAATATACTGAAAAGTGAGCCTGGCTGCAGGTACATTTTCCAATTGCTCATCTCTGAGTAGCTGTCTAGCCTTGTTCAATTTAATAGCAAGAGTCAGGCACACCTTTGGCCAGATCTTGATGGAGATGCAGAAGGGCACATCTGGATCATGGTACCTTTCTCACCGAGTGCTCAGGAGTGCACATTGAATGTGAATCCTCCATACCACGGCTTGCAGCTCAGCCCATCCCAAATAAGGCCCTTGGGCAGTGCCATCACCCTGGCCATGCCAGCAGGTTGAAGGCTACCAAGTTGCAAAGTGTTTTGTATGCTGTTATAGAGGGAAGTGTAGGTGCAAGGGCTGTATGCTGTAGGAAGGGGACTTTTCATAGCTTGCCCTGGCTCCATTTGTTTGAGGGTGTGTTTTTTTTGTATTGCCTTAGAAGCAGAAGAACCAAGGGACTAAATGACTCGTTGAGGTCCCAGGAGAAGGCTGTGTCTCAGCCACCCACCTGCCTCTCTGGCCTGTTTGCGCCACCCCAAAAATGACTCAGAGGATCATTTGCTCAGTTTCTGGGTCTCTCAAAAGACTTCAATTTCCTTATCATTTTCCTGGAATAATTTTGTGCTTTCGAGCTGTTTTTTTTAATTGGGTTGCTGTTGTTGGGCTGTGCGCGATATCCTATGAGGTCCTCAGCCCTTTCACAGGTGGCTTTGCCTGTTTTTCCTCTGCTTTAATTTATGATGGTATTTCTTTTCATCTCGCCTTGTGTGGTTTCCAGACTAGCTCTCTATTAGTTTGGTTACTTTTCTCAAAGTAAAACATTTAGAGGTTTGAGAGCTTGTCTTGTGCTCTCTATGCCCAAGAAAACAAGCTGAGGCAATCAGGAGCAGGATGTCAGTGGTTTGAATGTCACAGGACAGTTTTCTTGGGCAGAAACCTGCAGTGTTTTCTTCTTCATCATAACGGAAGAATTATTTTTGTTTGCTTGTGCTTTTCATCCAGATGTAGTAGGTTTGGCAGATCCAGGCTTAACCACATGAGGTTAGATCTGTTGGGCAGCTTTACCAAATCCCACTAAGGTATTTTCTTCTGACATCTACAAAAGACCAGAAGACTTGAGGCTAGAGAACTGGTACCACGAGCCTCATACTGAACAGTACTGCTCCCAGTGGCAAATGAAGCCATTTGCTATGGTTGGTTTATCTGAGAGGCACAATGTTGAGAAGATCAGAGCCCATCTATGCCCCTAGGCTTCACTTTCTCCGAGTCTGCTGCAAACATGGCTTTAGAACTGCACAGAGGTGGGTTTTCTTGGTGTTTCAGGAGTTTGGTTTCTCTGCTTTCCTGTTAGGACACCCCACTTGGGTGCTGGCAGCTTTACCTTCCCCTCTTCAGCCCTCAGGTACTGCTAGAAAACAAGTTGTGTTAAAAAACAAGCTGTGCCAGCCTTTTTCCAAATGCAAAGTGGCACCATCTCAAAGGGAACCTGCTCTCCCCTTTGCTGTGTACCCCTGAGACATCATCCCCGCTGCCTGAGACGCTAGTCCAAAAGTTCTGCTGCACTGCTCACTGCTGGTGGTCCCAGGTGACAGGACAATGCTGATGGATTGAACTGATTTTTGAAAAACCATGTGCACACATTGCAATCACACCCCTGAACTACGTCCCTAAAGCTTCAGGTTCAGTTTAAAACTCCTGGCCCCCTCTCCCACTGAATTCAAGGATCCCTACAGCACTTCTTTGTGGTGAAGGTGATCTTGCAGAAAACATAGCATTGCTTCCAGGCTGAGTATGTTCCCCATGCTGATGTGTGAGATCATCCCTCAGTAGAGCAAGCTGCTATATGCTTTGTAGAGCATCTGATACATTTCTATGTCATTATTATGTATTTTTCATTAATATGGAAAAGAGGCAACTTGATGATGCAGAGCCCATATACTCTTTCTTCTTACTTCTCTTCGAGACACTCTGCCTCCTCCTGCCACAGCACCAGCTTCCTGTTAGTCACAGTAACTTTCATCACCATGGAGAAAACTGGTGGCATAACATTTCTTTCTGGCCAGAACGAGTTTGAAGCAGAAGAAAAGTAAAATAATCACCAAAGAATTTGTTCTTTTTAAGTCCCAAATGTTAGAAGGTATAACTTCTGTACCTCTCAAATTATAAATCATAGTAGATTTTAAATTTGATTAATAACCTTTTAGGTTTATTTTCATGATTTCACCTGCACCTATATAACGCAGATAATGCAAAACCAGAGATTTTTATCTGGTGCCAGCGCGGTTGTTTCTACTGGCTTAAGAAAGAGACCCTGGCTGAAGCGTTTACGTGCCTGTGCTGCAAACCAGCCCCTTCCCTGAATGTACTTGGGACTGTGCAGAAGAGTCTGAGCAGCTTCTTGGAAAAAGTGCTGTTAATTCACAAAAAGAACATTCTGGTTGCCAGCCTTGCCAGGAAAGGGCCATTTTCCAGGAACAAGCAATGGGATGTACTGATGCTAGTGGCTCTGTCGTCCCATGTTTGGGTTGGTCCTCACAAGTCACAGCAGGTGATACAGAGAAAAGCCAGTGACCAACAGGTCAGATTTAGGAGCAAAAGTCACTTTGGGAGTTGAAGATTTCACCCAATAATCTGTAGACTTCCGTCAGCTGCGTTTAACTGGTGTTTGAGTGGTGTTAAGTCTCAGCAACACCGTAGTTATGTTTATTACTTGCAATCAATAAAGATTTAAGTGGTGATTGGAACAGTTTTGGATAATTCACAAACCATTCTATGCTCTAATGGATGTAACATGAATGTTATACCCCAAATTGATCATTGCAAAGGAGAGCAATGAACACGGCAGACAGCACACTGTTCCCTCAAACCAGATGAACCATTGCTCATAATTAATTTAGAATTGTTCGATGCAATCTTTCAGAAAAGGGAGCTGCTAAGGAAAAGGTGTAATGAGTCTTTAGGCTCTTTGAAGCACTAACTAAAGGGTTTCCTTAGAGTCGTGCAGGACGAAGTGGGCAGTGCATGGGCTGTGCTGGGTTTTCCAGGCTGTGGGACCACCAGACAGTTGACCTTTCGTCACCTGGCTTTTACAAACTGCAGGTGTTCCTCCACCTATCATCAGCTGGTTTCTGATGTTTGTGGAGTATTTGGGTACAGTGTGGCATTTCCTCAGCACTGTTGCTTGCAGCACCTCAAGAACCCAAATGTAGCTTTTTCGGGGGTAGAGGGTGAAGAAAACACTCATGAGCTTGAAGAAAGACCAGAATAACATCAGCAGTGAGTGCTCCTCTCTCATCTTGAAAACATCCTTTCTCCACTTGTGCCTGGCACTGAGGGTCAGGATAGCAAAGAACAAGCTGCAGAAGAGCTGATCAGCACCTCAGCCCAGGGAGGGATGCTTAGCTGACTGGCTGGCTTAGGGTGATGCCAACTGCTGGGCAAGAGCTCAAACCATGGCAGCTCCACTGCTGGTATGTGCGGTCCCGGTGCAGGAGGGCTTAGTGGCTTCTGAAGTGCTATGCAGGCAGGACATCTGCATCCCTAGCAGCATCCGGGAGGCATGTGTGCCATCTCACCCAAGGACTGAGAGTTCACTTGGTGATGAAGCTAAGATGTTTAAGGCCAGTGGCAATGGGGATCATCCTCACAAGGCAGATGGACGCTGAGTCCAAACATAGCCAACAGGAGCCCCATCCATTGCAAAAAGGTCTGGCTAGAAGGCCAAAGACGCAAGTTCCTGATGTCCTTAATATTGCTTCTGCCACAATGTGAAATCCTGCGTGGTCACTAACATGCCCTTTTTTGTTTTTTCCATCAGTACAAAATCAGATGCCAAATAACCCTGGTTGGAGAAGCACTGTGGAAATGCAGGCGCACATCACTTGGGACATGGTACTTGCAGCAAAGCTGTTTGCGTTTTAATGGACCCTGGCACTGCCTGTTTGGGTACAGCAGAGGAGGCAAAATCACAGTGCCAAAGGCACCCCTGGGCTCCAGCTGTGTCACACCACAGGGGCACAGAACAGCTGTAAATCTGGTCTAATATCTGGCTGGGCCAGGTTTATTGCCAATTTGTGGAATCAGAGCAACGAAAAGCCACAGGAGGTTTCTGGCAAATCCGGCTGTCTGAAGATGACAAGATCAATGAAGCGTGGTGTCCCCCATACGAGCCAGCCTGTGACCTGAGCCAAGCCCTGCACTCAGACCAGGAGCTGCATCCCCTGCAAAGGGCTCCTCACCCTCCTGTCCAAAATCCCAGGGACATGAAGGAGGTGAAAGTTCACGGTGATACCAGGTCTTGGTTAGTACATTATAAAGTGTACTTTGACTTGTTTTATTTCTAATCCCTGTTATTTTCCCCTAATCCCTTTAATTTAGGAATCTATTGTATTTAGAGCACTCTGACTTCTGCAGCAGGAATTTTTCACTTGTTTCATATGTCTGCTTTTCTCTTGTTTCCTATGACCAAAGCTGTCCTTGCTGGCTGGAGCTTCCCTGGGATTGCTGGTGTCAGCACAACACAATACCGTAACATCAAAGAACTTAGATGTTAAATGCTTGGGTTTCTAAAATCCACCTCAGAGTATCAGAGGAAAGGCAAGCAGACTGAGGCGCTAACAAATGAGTATTTTCTTAATTCAAACATTTCCTAAAATCCTCTAGGGTAAAGTAACTGAAAACACTGAATTAGTTGTTCTTGTTGGTATCACTGGCAAATCTCCACTAACTTCAGGGGAAGCGGAGTGAGAAGCTTGTTGCGGACATGTGGGAAGTGTCACCTTTACCATGCTCTGAGAGGTAAATACCTAAAGGGGACAGGGAGAACAACCCTGAACGACTGCTTCATTGCTTTGCACTGTGATCTCAGCCCCATGCATCCAGCATCACAGAGAAACCCCTCCAAGACACATGTCCCTGAGCGCACGGCAGCTTGGGGCACTGACAAATGCAGAAATCAAGCCTAGGCACTCTGCTTAATTTGACAGGATACCATAAAAATCTCACTGATAACTATCTTGGTATCGTTAAAATATAAAGACAGAAACAATCCAGGAAGAGACACCAAATCCAGTATTATTCTCTAGAGGGCATTGCTTCAGGTTAAGGACCCATCTAAATGAAAAAAGGCACGTTATTCCCCCCAAACTTTATAAATCCCAGCCTGGTCTGTAACTACTGAATGAACTTTTTGTCAGATCTTGTTACTGAAATAACTTCTGACTAGTTACAAAACCTGTGGGTGAATGCATTGTCCAAGTCCTCTGCTCTTTCTGAGATCAGATCTGTCATAATTTACCAATTTAGCAATGTCTCCATGCCACAAACTTCATGTTTTGCTACGCACCCATGCGTGAGGGATGGGCAAGATTTCAGATGGAAACGGGCTCATTATTAAAACTCACTATGCTTGTTTCTTGACTAGTTACGTGGCACTTCAAGCAGGAATGAACAGAACCCTGAAAATATGGGCATAAAACATATGATCACTCACTATTCCTATTTGTTACCTTCTGTCTCAAAAAGTGATCTGTACTTCACACTGTACATTTGGTATTCATGGAAAAAGCACCAGGCATTTCTCCCTTAGGGAATGAACACTTGGTTGCTCTTTGCTACCATTTCAGAGCTGCATCATTTTGTCCCTGCCCTGTGTTACCAGTAGTTGCACATCTACAAGATTTAACATTGGAGGGATTGAAATGTTTTATGGGTGAGCAGAGGAAGGGATAAAAGTGAAAGCCATCTAGTTTGAAAAGACAAAGAGCTTTCAAAATTAGAAGATTAAAGCCTGGTGCCTCAAGCCTCATATATCCTGCAGCCACCTAAGAAATACACTGAATGGTGATGGCTGGGATAGCGCTCAGAGGCACCGGGCACAGCAATAAATCCCCCAGCAGAAGGAGGTTGTTTTTCCTCAATAGCAGAGCCAGCAGCAGTTCCCTTTTCCCAAGGCACTGAGGCCAGGGTGCTGGTGAGCAGCGCCGGGGACTGCAGCTCCCAGCTGCCAGCCCTGGCTGTGGGCTCACCCCTGGTCACCACTGACAGTGGCGCTGGGACACTCCTCCAGGAGGTCACTGCACATTTTGCCTCTTTTGTGCCTTTAATACTGAACGGTGTCATGTGATGACAGAAATCTTATCTATGGAATAGCACACAATGTAGTTTTAAAAATTTGTTTATGCCGTGGTACTGCCAGCAAGAGGGAGAGTGACTGCAGGGGATGGAGACAGGCGGCGGCTGCTCCTGCTGTACTGACATGGCGTGCCAGCCCACAGGGACTGCTTCTGCTCCAAGGGCATTCCTGACCCCTGCACAGGCACACTGCACAAGCACACCAGCTTTCTGTTCTGCCCTGATGGCAAATGCCTGCCAACGAGGGGCTTTGCAAAGGGTGCTGAACACAGGTTTTGCAACAGCCATTTCAATGTGACACAAATGATCTATCAGTGGGTGCAGCTTTTTAGTTCCGGCTGAGTATTTAAGTAGCTGCAATAGCTCTCCTTAACAGAACTTTGTCCTAGTCTTCATTACTGTGTTTTTCCATAAATAGTGTCCTTTTGGTCAGTTCAAGGTGTCTTGCCTTTTTTTTTTTTAGAGGCAGGTTAGAGCAACCACCACTGTATCCTTGTGGAATCTGTGGGGTTTTTCCTTGCAGTAACTCAGTATGGATTTTAAATTCAGATGTTTTAACTGGGGCTGTATTTGCTGCAACATGGAAGACACACACAGATGCCACTGTAACACCTACACACACTGAATACACCTGCATGGAGGCAAATGTGTTACCAGCTGAGACTGCAAGTTCCTCCACTCTTTGCAGAGAGCTTGCAGTCTGTGTTTAGCAGCAGCAACTGTCTCCAGGAAAGTATATTTATATGTTTCATAAATGTAGCTCAAACAAATTAAACTCTGTACTAACAGGATCATAATTTAATAGAAGTGCCAAGCGCTAATGCAATAAGATGTGCCTATTGGATTAGGAAATGCAAGCTGTAACAAGTCTTGTAGTTCATTTACAGCAGTGCCTGGACTTGAGGTACAGATGTGGTGAGGAGATGGAATGAAGAGCGACCTGAACAAAGAGGCAGAATAAGGGAGGGCTGATGCTTAACATCACACTCAAACCCACAACATCTGAAACTGCAATGTGGATCTTCCCTGTCATTGCCTGGATCCTTCCTGTTATTGCCTGGATCCTTTCTAACCTGGATGGATATGAGCAAGAGACTCAACTTACCTTGCATGCGGGCTATCCCCTCACCTTCTCCTTCTCTTGCCTCTAGACACATCCGTTTTTTTTCCCCCGGCTTCTATGATTTATTCCCCTCTTGGGATGGCTTCTTCTGTGACTCCTGCTCTTGAGCTCCTCAGCAGGCTGCAGGTTGGTGCTGCGTAGCCCAAAGGCTACACAAGATATTCAAAGAACAGCCACGGTGCTCAGATAAAGCTAGAGGTGTCCGACCCATGATTACAGTGCTGGCAAGCGCAGAGTAATCCACCAGAGCAACTCAAGTGCCTGCGCTCACGTGAGCTCAATACTGAAACATTAGAATTACTTTGAAGAAGAAGAAGAAGAAAGGCGTTTACTTTTCCCTTTGTATGTTAAGTGACAGCAGTTACCATTAAAGAGGAAACAGACAAGCCCAGACCTCCTAGGAGATGTTCAAAGGAAGGGCTCGGCTCCTGCTGTTGGGAGGCCCGCTTTGAGCTGCTGCTTTTCCTTCTCCCTTTTCCAGTCCCAAGGAGCTGTGCCTCGGCTTTTCCCATACTGATGCTTACAATGCAGGATAAATGCAAGTAATTTATGGAAATTAACTGTTCAACACCACAGGTATTATCAAAGTGAGGGCATGAGTCACAAGTCTTTCTCTAAGATTTCTTGCAGCCATGAAGGCAGGAGGGAGTTGTGCTGCACAAGGCCCGGCTCTGCCGCAGTTAACGCTGCAAAGGGACGCCCCCCTGCACGCTCAGGTCCAGCTTCATCAAGGCAGAAAAGCTAGTCCTCACGATGCTAAAGGTTGTACAGATAAAACAAAATTGTTCCCAATTCTTCAATGCCAGTCCTGACTCCACCAATTCCTTCCAGCCTGGGCAACCTGTTTGTCCCGAGTTCTCCTTGTCAGTCCCCCAGTTACACTCCTAGGAAAATACCCTCAACAATCTGTACAACAGCAAAGACATTTCTGCAAACTAGAGCAGGTTCTCTGCCCTTCTTGGCAATGCTTTAAGTGAGATGCTCTGATGAACTCCTAGAGCATTAAGACTTCATTACTGGCACAAAATATAAACAGTATTATTTTCTAATATGCTATAAAGTCATAGCTGTCAATTAAAAATATTTTGATGTCTTCCTTTTAAAGTATTATTTTGCTTTGACACTAATTTCCACAATACAATAATTTTATATTACTTTCCCAGCTCTGAGCATGAATTAGCTCTGTGCTACTATCATTGGCTCTGACCAGCCATTTTATCTTTTTCCAGCTCATAACCCACGCCTGTAGAATGTGTGACAAGTAAATTCATGCTCATGAACAAAATTTCAAACAAATTGCTCAGATAAATTATACTCAAATAAATGTGTGTCTTTTTAAGATAGCCATTTCACCAAATGTTCTCTTTAAAGTACAAAACGTTTGGCAATGGGGCTCATTAGATGACAGGTATCATCTAAAATAATGCACAGCAGATCTCTTCTAAAAATATGCCACTTAAAAAAAATTATGCTGCAAATGCTATGGCTGTGCTGAAAATGTATCAAAGTAAAACAGCACAGAGAAAAGGGGGAACAAATCCTGTCTGCTAATGGCCACACTCACAGCTCAGAAGGGCTTGGGAATGTGATGCTTTATGGAACATGGCTCCGAGGGCAGAACTCAACAAGCACTCTGTAAACATAATCCTATGATTAAAAAGAAAAAAAAATTTAAAATGAAGTAGTATTACATGGCGTGTCACTTCATGGATGTACTCCAAAAGAGATATCAGCCTAAAAAAGAATATATTAAAGAAATTAAGTCAAATAATTAGTTAGGAATCTTGGCATGAAAAGCTGGTGGGATGCTGAATTCAAACAATCTCCTTCTGTGTTGGTTGTCATTAAATGTTACCGTGAAGGTATAAGAATACAAGAAATGTATCAACATCCCAACTGCAGACATTTATCTTAGCAGAAAATTGTTTCTATGCAACTGAATAATTAGTTTCACTTAAGTCACTCAGCCTCCTACCACCGTCTGCATCCCCTTTTGTCTACTTCTTGTTAAATTCCTATTCAGCCATCACTCAGCTCTGAGATGATAGGATTGTACAATCAACAAAATAATTAGTTTCCAAGCTTGTAATACAGTGTAACATATTTCCTGGAATAGGGTTTTTTTATAACTGCTATTTTGCATTGTCTCACGACTGAGAACTCCGCTCCCATGTATAAGAGACCTTGGAGATGGTGTAATTTTGCCATGAATCCAACAGATGAAACTAAATTCATGATCATTTCGGAGAGCTAAGTGAACGAATTTTGATGCACCTACCAGAATGCCTGCACCAGCCAAGTCAGCCCACAGGTATTGACATGCACCACAGACAGATTACATATGGATGGAGCACGTTCCCCTTCAGACTTCTTAAATAAGGACCACTACCAAAAAGGGGTAACTCCCTTCTCCAGGGCAGTACCGACAGCCAGGATGCTGCAGGGCTGACTGGCACCCTCTGCTCCACACCAGCGCTGGCACATACTGGTAGCACTGAAAATGAGACATAAGTCAGCTGAAGCCTTTAAAAGTATCTCATTAAAACAGCACAATCTCTTTAGTCTTAAGTTACAAGGAGGCCCCAGGAGCATAGGATGCTCACAGGACTAACCTTACAATCTGTGCAGCCAAATAGATTATAAAACCTGGGGACAGTTAATGGAATAGCTTTTCTTTTTCCCGCTGTAAGACTCAAAATCCTTTCAAAATTTCAAGTCACTGTTTGATTTTCCAATTGTGATGAGAATATGGTAACAAGAGGTGAACTCACCACTCAGAATCATTAATTTCAAAGCACAGGTGAACTGCATGCAAAACTGCTGGGAGGATGAGCATGGGAGGGCATTTTCTGGGTGACTGGGTCCTTTGAGGTACAAGGATGCACAAGCAAACAGGCTGCATACTTACCTCTGGCTTTCGGAGCAAGCTAGAGTATGCACAGAGGAATTCAGCTTAAGAAACTGGCACCATCAGTCTGCAACCACTCACAGCTACACACAACGCGTTGGCAGTGGGGAGGAAACGGCTGATTACAAACTCGGGGCGGCAATTTCCCAAGCCTGGGTCTCTACTGGCTAAGCTGAGAGCTGGTCTGTCAGCTCAGCCGGTAGAGAGAGCTGCCCCCAGTGAGTAATGGCCCACATGCCCCCCGGGGTGACAGGGTGCAAGGTCTGCATCTCTGCCGGAGGCACCTTCACCACCCCGTCCTCTCTGATTCCCCCCACCTACCACCTCCTTTAAGAAAAAAAAAAAGAACAATTTTGAAGCTCTGAAATGCTCTATAAGTGAAACCGTGTTCATATAAATAATTAACCGGAGAGATGGGATGAAATGACGAGGGCAACTCAGGCTTTGAGTGGGAGGATGGAGAGGAGAAGAGAGAGGCCAGCAAGACTGTCAGGGCTGTAGTGCCTGGAGGGCAGTACTAGTGTCCCTGAGAGGGTGACAGGGCTCCTGGGGGCTGGGGAAGAGCCTGGACTCAGCATTGGTGCTGCCAGGAAGGCACCTGCCTGCCTGCCGCAACCCTGCGGCATCGCCGCCTGCAGCATCCAGTGCCTGCAAAACACCACCTCACAAGAAAAGCCACTTTGTAACAAAAAATCCTTTGATTTAGGACATCTCTACACAAAACAGCTAACCCTTTCCTTGCCTGCCCTAGCTTAGTCCTCTGCAGGATTTCTCCCATGCAAAGGGAAGCTTGCTGACCCACGTTCTGCTCCCTGGAGACTTCTGCCAGCTGAGCCATGCCCCCAGAACCCACATCTGTAGCTCAAACAAGCAAGTCATCTTTCATCACAGCAGGCTACGACAAACTGCAGAAAGACAGTGCTTTGTGATTTACAGATTAAAACAGCAAAACACGTGTCATCATGTTTGCTCCCCTTCCCTCTTCCTTCCATACCTATCCATGGCATCACAACCACCTACCTCTGCTCTCTTAACATCCACTGACCAGGGCTAACTACTTGCTAATGGATGGTGTTGCTCTTTGTAAAAGGTCTTTCAGCACAAGCAAAAATAGAAGGATGGCTCTGCTCTAATTATGACCATTTAAAAAGCCTTTTTCGCTTCCTTAGGGCTGTAAGCACTAGTTGCCCGGGTTTAATTCAATGAACTCGAAGCAATGAAGTTCACTGAAGCTGGTTTGTACAAAGGGTTTTCTTTCATGGAGGCACCATTAGACAATGCAGTGCTGGATCCCAGGAGAATATTAAACATTTAATATACTGGCAAGTGTAACATTATATAAAAATGTCACCTGCAGAATAAATGGCAGAGCTAAAAAGCATAAAGAAGCTCATGCTCGTCTCCAGGCTGCTGCTGAGCACTGCAGACCTCCAGCCATTGAACAAATCTGAACTCGAAAGCTTTTCCTTCTTTTATTCTTACCCAGTGGCTTTTGCTAACATCAGAGATGAGTAGCTGAGTAGCTCCCTACATAGCCAACTGTAAGCAACTCTTATTAACAGAGTGCAGCAGTAATTTGCAGTAATTGTCTGAAACTGCAGTTTACTGAAAATACTGTTGTTATTGATTTTGGACCAAAGCTGAAGCATTTTTATAAGAGAGATTAGGAGTTACTGTTCCTTAAGGAACTGGTTTTACTAGCAGTAGCAGAGTGTCACTATGAAAATTAATCTCAGTAATTTTCAGTATAACAATGTACTTTAAATTAATTTTCTCGGTAATTCCTGTACACAGGGTGACCAACAGTACCCACTCTACTTTAGCTACAGCTTCTTGCCAGGTTAAAGACTGAAGAAATTGCCAGTTTTATGGAGTAAGGCTGGCAATACAAAAGCCCACTAGTTAACCTGTGCAATACACAAGCTCATTAAAACAACTCTGAGAGTCTTGCTACCATACAGGCTGCCTGAAGGACTGGGGAAGCCTCAGCTCAGCAGAAGGTAGTGACAGCTTTGCCCCTTCTGGCACTGGAGCTAGAGCTGTCATCCACATCTGTTTCTAAAGGCCAGCAAACACTGTGTGCAGAGCCAGGTCGCTGCCATCCAAAAGGTGACATTTCAATATTCCAGGCAAAACTACCAAAACCTCTTTCCTTAAGATTCATTTCCAGTTCAGTGCATCAACAGACTTCCCTGTTGCAAGCAACCTCTCTCATTTCAGCTTCAACTGTTGCAAGCTCTAGCTCCTAATACGTTACAGTTCTTGCTGTTATTTTACCATTATCAGGTGACTACCATCTCCGCTTAACATAATGTCTTTGCTATGATTGTTGCTTGACTCTTATCTCTTCATCCCACTCTGTGATTAGAGGAGCGGCCACCCTTTCTCTCCCTGAGTGACACACCCAACCAAGCAGCTCTTCTCCAGAGACCAGGCTTCCTCCCGGGGGCTCTGGTAGCACCAGTTCAGGCCAGCAAAGCAGCACTTGCTGGTATTGGTTCACTTGGCTCCTCCCCAGAAGAGCACAGGAGAAGGGAGTCCTCTCTTTCAAAGCTGACCCCAGTGAAAAAAAAACCAACCTCTCAAAAACCACTCCGGTCGTGGAGGAGGACCTTGTTCTCAGGGGTGTATGGCAGCCAGACGTGATCACTGTTTTGTTGTACAGTTACAAGTACTTCTGCGCTCTGCATAGGTCCCACCAATACCAGACTTTCTATCTGTTAGTTAAATAAGGTTTCCAAGCTTGACCAAGCCTGTTGGCAATATTAAATGAAACCGTTTCTTTGAAAGAGCTACTGGGCAAGCAAATGGCTTTTTTTTTCCCCCCACCACAATTATTCAAATGGTTTTAATCTGTATTTTTTTTTGTTTTGGTTTTGTTTGTTTTTTTTTGCTTGAGAAGTAAAATAACAGCCTTGCCGATTACTCTTTGCTAAGGTACCCGATTGTGGTGACATTGAGGCTGACCTTGGAGTCACCTCCCCCGCTGCCGCACTCTCCTTTGTCGTACCACCATTTGTTTTTCAATTTGTCCAAGAGGCCTTGCTCATTCAGTTTTAATACTGCCAGGTTAACAGCATTTCTTGAAACGATAAAACATAACTTGTAAGAAAAAATGCACAAATGCTTAGGAAATCGTAACGTATAAAAAAAGGAGCACAAGAGGACAAATTGGCTAAAATTTCACAGAACGTGGAGCTATCAAAATGTCTGTACAGCAAATACAGGGTTAAATATTGGAAGGTGGCATGGAGGATAACATTTGCTCAAAACTGAAGTGTGCGGGATGGGGAAATCGTCTTTGAGAAAAAAGTAACAAGAACACCACATCATGCAGTTAACATTCGTCACATATGGCAGGTTAACTCGGCTTTACCATTTAAATTGAAAAAGCCATTGAACTGTAAAATTAAAACAGCAACAAACAATCAGAAAGGACAACACGAAGAGAACACTAAAAAAATGGATGCATTAAATAAACGAAACCATAATTTACCGTCTTATTTAACTCCATGGAATATTGAAGATTTTAAACTTTAAAGTTACCTCAAAATCCACAAGAAAGAAAATGACAACACAATACATCAGGGTAGGTGGAATACTATAACAACATGGATATTGTTATATTATTCCACCCACCTTAATGCTGAGCCTTTGGGGGTTGCTACACCATAGCCCTTGGAATCCAGGTTGCCGCCAACTTTCATGGTGTCGCAGGGCTTGCGCTGCTCGATGTACTCGTTCATTGTTGACTCCAGCAGGAAGGCAAACTTCCCCTTCGACTTCCGCACCCTCGCCACCCCGTCTGCTGTCGTTTTGGTGAACACCGAGGGCTCGGCCGACTTCATGTATGACCACATTTTCTCGTAGACAGCTATTTTTGACCTCTGGGAGAGACAAAGGAGGGAAATGAAGAGCCCGGCTGGCAAGGACACAAGGCTGAGCTCCTTGGGCTTAATCAGCTTAGAGATATAATTAACATCCTATGAGTGATTAAGGCTAACAAATAAAAGAGTCAAGGTAGCCTGGAAAGACACATTGATTGCCCCCTGAACAATGACCAAACCATAAAATGGCTGGGGAGGGGGGAACTTATCTCAGACATTTATTCTGCTAATTGCCATGTAATTGGCAGCCGGGCAGTCAGAATGAGGGATGGTACATGCCTGTCCCAGCACCTCGGTTCCTGCTCTGCCATGGGTTTCTCCACTTGCATGCTGCTCTGCTATGGGTTTCTCTGCCTGCATGTTGGTTTGCTACAGAACCAGAGGGAGGACATAAAATACTAGCTCATCCATCATAGCCAACATATGCAAAAGTAGCCTCTCCTCTTCACACAAATCCTCAGCATTGTTTTTTGTGCTAACTTACAGCTAGGAAACACTGACACTGGGTTATTACAAGTGCCCAGCAAGGCAGGAGTCCTCTTTGCACAGCAGAGATGGCCAGTTTATGATAGCAGAGAGCAGGAAAGTTCTAGTGGCTTCTAATAGTGATGCTCACGAGGGATATAAACAGTAAGTACAAAATCCCTTATTAATCAAAAGTCAAGCTTTCAAAATTCAGTTTCACATTTTCTGAAAAGATAGCAAACACAAATATTAGCAATAAGCTGAAAAAATTTCTGGTTCACTGCTTGCATGGCATGTATACATATTTTCCCCACCGTTTATCTCATTTTGAGACTGAGCCAATTCTAACAGCCTCTAGCTCAGCATACAGGTTTTGTAAACCTGGAAATGTTGAGAAATGTGTTACTTCCCCTTCTTCTTCCCCACCAATAACATTTAAACCATCCTTTAGATCTTAAAGCCACCTCCAGGTTCTTAAGCATTCATATCCTGGACTAACAGTTAAACTTTCCTGCTTGGTCAACAGAAGGCAGTAATGCCAACTGTATTTCTCTAAAGTCTAGAAATCCAAAGGATTTATATAAGGCTTTTGGTCCAAGCTGTGGGTATCTTGAATTTATGCCTCCTACTCCTTGCCAGTTTCCTGTCCACAGCTTTCCTTGCAGAATGGGAATGAGGAAAGCAGTAGCTAAATCTAGTTCAAATTTAACAAACTTGTGGCAGAAGACTGTTAATGTCCATCAGCTTGATGATTGAGACATGTTTCCTCCTAATTCAGGACAATTTAATGTGTTTTGAATAATGTAATGCTTAACAACCAGCCTCCAAGCATTTCACAGGCAGTAAGTCCTGCCTTCACTGTTCTTCAGATTAACGTGCTCTGCTAGTGGCGCTACGATGGATGGGCAGGAGCAGAGAGGGCAAGATGTTATTTAATTATCCTTCCTGATGAGCTGAAAAACAACTGAAAAAGCAAGCCAATTAAAATCAGCCCAATCGACAATAGGAAATCAGAGAGACGGCAATACAGTGCAGATTCATTAGGAGCTAGCTGGGTGCTGGGGTGTGGGAAACAAGCAAGAGGATTTCAATTGAGAGTATTTCTTGGCTAAAGACGGGCTGTGCAGCTTCACTTGTCCCGCATCAGGAGTGAGGAAGTGGTGGGAGGAAGTGGGATGTAAATGGGGCCTGAAATGGTCCTTACAAAGGTAACAGAAGGAATTGGGATTTGCTTGGCTTCCCCCTGCATCAGTGAACATGGGGTAACCTGGGAGGAGGCCCACAGCTCTGAGGCAGAGGGGACCTTGGCAGCCCAGCTCCTGGCCGGGAGCTGTGCCCCGTGCCAGCACCTCATGGCCCTGCCTGCAGCCTCTGCCTGCGGCCTCTGCCCGCCTCACGCGCTGGGTTTGAGGGGCAGCTCCAAGCCCAGAGATGGCAGGATGGTGGGCCCTGCCCCAGGAGAGACAGCTCCTTGGGCTCTTGGTCAGGCACCCACAGGCCAGCGGCTACAACACACCATTAGCTGCTTAATCATGGACTGCCTGAAAGACCCTCCTCAAGCCTGGCGACCTGGGGCTCCCACTTTTCCAACAAGCCCCTTGATGCCTGTGGGCATTTCCACACCTCTTTCCCAGTCAGGAGCTGCCCAGGGCACAGTCCTGCTCCCAGGCACCCACCAGAGGGGCTGTGGAGACCCACACGCTACCAGAGGTGGTGACTGTCACTGGCTCAGCTTCTGCCACCATCCTCATGCCCTGTGGGCAGCAGAACCTGTGCAGTGGCTCTGTGCACCTACGCAAGGCCAGGGCAGAAACCACAGGCAGCGAGGGCAGAGCAGGCAGTGCCACAGGTAGCAAGGGCAGAGCAGGCAGCAAGGGCAGAGCAGGCAGCGAGGGCAGAGCAGGCAGTGCTGGCAGAGCAGGCAGCGCTGGCAGAGCAGGCAGCTCTGGCAGTGAGGGCAGAGCAGGCCGCGCTGGCAGCGAGGGCAGAGCAGGCAGTGAGGGCAGAGCAGGCCGCGCTGGCAGAGAGGGCAGAGCAGGCAGTGAGGGCAGAGCAGGCAGAGCAGGCCGTGCTGGCAGCGAGGGCAGAGCAGGCAGTGAGGGCAGAGCAGGCCGCGCTGGCAGAGAGGGCAGAGCAGGCAGTGAGGGCAGAGCAGGCAGAGCAGGCCGTGCTGGCAGCGAGGGCAGAGCAGGCAGTGAGGGCAGAGCAGGCCGCGCTGGCAGAGAGGGCAGAGCAGGCAGTGAGGGCAGAGCAGGCAGCGCTGGCAGCGAGGGCAGAGCAGGCAGTGAGGGCAGAGCAGGCAGCGCTGGCAGCGAGGGCAGAGCAGGCAGTGAGGGCAGAGCAGGCAGTGCTGGCAGAGCACACCAGGGCCAAGGCACGGCACTGCCCAGGGCCGACCTGCTCTTGGCGTGCCGCTCCCTCACGCAGGGCAGTAACACAGCCAGCCGGGCTGGGCCAACCCTCAGACTGCAGGAGCAATGGCAACTCTGGAGTGTCCCACTTTCAAGGTGCTTGTCCTTACAACCTTCACCTTCTTTTAACATAAACAATACAAACACACCTGCCCATTTATGTTTGCAAATGGGCATTTAAGGGACAAAAGGAAGGGAAAAATACAGCTTTACTGTTATACCCCTCAGGAAGCTAAAGTGGTTGGCCTTCAGAATTGTGCATGCACTACCTATGCCTTTGCTTGTTTGCCTCTGCACAGTGTGCCTTTAATTACGTAGATAAACCAGAATTTATTTTCCTTTTCATCTTCTAACATACATTGAAATATCTGTCTTTAACAAGTTCTTTCATACTCTTTCCAGCTGGCCTGACCACCTAAAAGCTACTGCCAAGACATCTGTGCATTGTTAATAATAACAGTTATCTGATGAGTGCCAACACCATGCCCAGGGCTTCAAATGGTCCAAACAAAGCATGTTCCCTGCTCCAAGGGCAAATGGTGAATATCATCATTCATGCTTCAAAAAAAACAAATTCCACAACTCAAAACCGGATCTCTTTTCAACTTTAACAAATATCCTAAACTTTATAGTTTGCTCCCTTCATTTAACTCTTTTGGATGATGTGGTTAATAAAAATCAGTATATTCCTATATCATTATTGCCCACCTCTTCTTCTGCCAAGTGGGATTTTCATACTATCTTGTAATTCTCAAATTAACTAAATTAGGATAGCTGTCTGACCTAGCAGAAGTAGACAAAAGGACAAGCTAGAAATTAACACAGCAGGTATTGACTAGGATATAAAATGCATCAGGCATGTGTTGGTTTTGGAGCAGCCAGAGCCTGGCTAGGGGAGTCTGGGTGAGGATTCACAGATGTCACGGGAGTGGGTAACAGGGAGGTGATGGCCTCTGGCTGCTGTGTCCTGCTTGGTTAGTGCTGCTCTTTGCAACCTTTCCCCTAAATTAATGAGGCCAAAATAATGACTTATGATGAGGCTTCTTAGAGAAAGGGTCAGTGCCACCAGAGGAGCTGGGAAACCTGCAAACTCACTCAGAAGCACTCAAGGGCATTTTCTGCCCAAGGAGCCAATTTTACAGCTGCTCAATGACATGATACAACCAGGTGAGCAAAGCTGGTGAAAGACCCAACAAGATGAAATAAAACAGGGTATTCTGAGTAAATATTTTCCTTTTTTTCAATTTTCCAATTGCCTCAAAAAAAAAACCCTGAAGCTCTTAAAAGACTTTAAGAACATGAACACTTCTTTCCTTTCTAACTTTAAAGCTGCAAAACCTGTGCTGAAAGAACATTTTCACCCATCTGTCCTCCTCTGCAGACATTCACGCTATCCCTGACAGCCCCCACGTGCCCCCCCCCAGGAGTCTGACACCAGCAAGGGGGGCCAGACAGCCAGAGCAACTGTAGAGAGAGGATTTACACTCTAAAATAAGGTAAGGTCTGACAGATCTGCAACTGCTGCTAGAGTTCAGAGGCAGTAAAACATTTTCCCTCTCATTAAAGTGTTAAAGAGATACTTAGAAAAAAAAGCTTGAAAGCAAAGATTTAAACCAATTCAAAGCCCATAACTGCAGTAACTCCCTATGCTCTGCAACTTCTATTTCAGTTCTTTGATATTGCTCTCAAGAAGTCCGTCACACACATTTCCCTGGGATTTCAAGGGGATATTATTATCATTTTTTTCTTAAAAGCAACATTTTCAGCATTTCATCTAGGCCTTGGGACACATTAAAGCATCTTTTCATTATCGCAGCCTTACTGCAGATATAAATAGAGCTGGCCTTTGCTTTGTCAATAGTGCTGGGTGTTGGTTTTGGTTTTTTATTTGAAGATGCTTCTGCAGAAGTATGAGCCACACACACCCCCCTCAGTGCAAAGATGCCAGCAGCTCCCTTCCATGTCAGCAGAGCCAGCAGCTCTCATGCTGGGGAATCACTTTGTTTGGCCTGTTACTAACCCATACATAAATAAATACACATTGCTTCCAGGTAGCAATGAGTTTATTTTAAAAGAAGGTGCCAATTCACCCAGTCTTTCACCCACACTATCTTTTATTCTAATTCTGCTAGTTCTGTTGTGTAGTTGGCTCCAGCACTGGAATGAAAAATCAAACCAACCCACAGTGTCCCATGGCATCAAAGGGGTCAGGCAGGCCTGACGGCCAGCGGGAGGAGGCAGGGTTACCATCAGCTGTCGTTATTTCATCACTCCCTTCAACAACAACAAAAACCCAGCCTTCTCCCACTGACCAAATTACCTTTCCCCCTCTACAGACATCTGTCTCACACTTCTGCTCAAAGTGACACTGTGTCACCTCCTTCCACTACTGAGTAGCAGTGAAGCTATTACACTGGAAAGAAAAAAGCATTTTTCCTCTATAGTTGAAGTATGTTACAGGGATGCGCTTTGCCTATTTTAGAACATTTTACCCTCTCTGCCACCTTCTCCACAACCTGCAGGTTGTCTTCACACTGCCTGCCTCATGCACCCCAGGGGAATATTTTCATAAAATTATCAAAATGGTCCTTTGTTTCTTATGACAGGTGCCAGAAAATTATTTCCCAGCAGTCAAGCTCAAAATATTCTCTTATAGGTGTTAATTGTTGATCATTCAGTCATAAGCCAAAGTCACTCAAATAGATTTTACTTTTAAAATGAATTTATATATTCTCCCTCTTTTTTACTCTGCATGTTTAAAACTTTAGATTATACTGATACTGATTTTTTTGCCTCTGTCTTCAAAATTAAGAGAGGGAGAAACAAACTTAAAAAAAGAGGGTGGTGAGAAAGAGGTAAGATCCTCCTAATAATCCAGGACCTGGGCTATAAGGTAGAACAGGAGAATGTTTTGTGCTGGGCACTATCAGTGTGAGAAACGGAATGGGCATACTGGAGAGGGAGAAACCCAGAATAAAGCCAGTTACAGCTGTCTTGTCTCAGGGTTGGGTCCCAGTTGTGTAAACCTTAGTAGACTTTGGAGCAGGCCAGCATATATTGAAATGCAGTAGATCCAACAGGGAAGTGCAGCAAATGGGAGCGAGACAAGGGCAAAGTGGATGGAGCATCCTGACCACAGCACGCATACAGGGATAGGGAGACACATTGATAACAGACCTAAAGCTGCAGAGTTAACACACTCCTCTGCTACACCAGCCCTCCGACCACTTTATAGCTCATTAACAAGGGAAATTTACAGCCCTAAGTCAGACAGATGTTGCTGATACTAAACACAAAGGTCCATACTAAAACCAGTGCAGGTATTTAATCTGAATAACACATGCTGCCTATATATAGATGCACGCCTCACTGATATGAACTTAAGCAGTTAAGTGTGAACCTTAGCTTCATTATCATCACTCATTGCTTTTCTTCCATGTGTGCAATTAGCTCTTACACAGCAGTTAATGAATCCAGTAGCTTATGAACCATTAAAAAGCAAGTTACTAAACAGGAGTGAAAAAAAATCAGTAAACTGCCTGGGTACCACTGCTGTCACCTGGCCTGGGGATCCCCTGGAGATCCATCCATTTTAGGTAGTTGCTTTCTTGGGCTTTCAATATGGCAAACACTACTGGAGTGGCTACTGCTGACTTGGTCTTTTGGACAAGGCTTCGATGTGATGCCTTTCTGCTCCCCCACAAGCCTTGTGTCGAGTCACCCCTGCCACAGCTGCCTCTGGGGGGAGCAAGGGACGGTGGTCAGAGTCCCCAGCCCAACACCAGCTCTGGAGAACATGGAAGCTGGCCTAATGATGCTACATTAATAATAAGAACATGATAAACATTGTTAGTAAGATCTTTCTGCCTGAGATTTCCAAGCTCTTTACTGAGAAAGCAGAAATAGGTCTCATAAAGGCCAGAGGCACTATTAGTTCTCTTTCCCAAGTGTGGACATGAAAGCAGAGGTCTCACTGAAGGTCACAGGGCAAAGTCTAATAGATCAACGTCACAGCTTTTAGACAGATAACTTGTGATGCCAGCAATTTACTTACCTAGATGGACAGAAAAATCAATCTCATCATTACATGAACCACTTATTACATTCTCAGCAGAAGAAAGTAGGTCAGAATCCACAGCATGAAGGCATTTCTCTTTTAGCAAGGCCAACCTCCAAATTTACGAAACTCTACACATGGTTTGTGAGACGAAACAGGCAAGGTTCAAGCATGCATACTTAGACTAGGCTGTATATTTGTGGGAAAACACAAATCTTTGATAACACATGCATAAACGTAAAAGAAAGGGTGAACTGGTGAATAATAGCATTTCACAGTCAGGTTTGTGTTGAGAGACTTTGTCACATTGGTTTGTTGTTCAAATTAACAATGTTATAACTTCTGCTATAGAAATGGCATTTTCCTTTCCCAGTTGGGGCACATGAAGCCCAGAGAGCTGCAGGATCAGGCCCACAAAGGCCAGGGCTGCTGCTGTCCTCTAGGATCCCTTAAGTCAAGATTCAGATGACCCCTGCAGGGGGGCTGTGAGGACAGTCACTCTCTTTTGGAGGGAGCCCTTGGGCCCCACAAGCAGTATTTCTGCCCCAAGCAGAACAGAGATGGGGTCTAGCAGGGAGCTCATGGAGATGGTGGTGGGGAAGGAGGCTGAACAGCAATGATGCACACCCAGGCAAAAAATCCTCCAGGCTTCAGCAACACTACAGTTTCTCCACTCCTGACACACACAGGGCTCGATTACAAAATAAACTTTATCTTATAAAAATAATACAATATTGTAAAAGTTTTCTTTCCCTGTGGATCACGTTTTTTTTGAAAATGTGAGCTTTGGCAGCAGGCAATGTGTTGTAGCTGCTTTAATCAGAATGTTTTCTGGAGTGAGCTCCACTCGTACAAACAGACAAGCAAAGAGTTACTCTGGCTATAACGAGATGTCGCTGACATGTCAGTAACAGTCTGAGTAGCAGAATGTAAATCAAGGTTTTAAGACGTCCCTTCCTGGCACAACATGGAACTTCAGACTACGCTTTTATTCATCTCCTCACTTTATTGCTGCCATCCATTCCTCCCTGCTGCAATACTGATCGGGAAATTAAAATGAAAGTCTTTAGCAAGAGACAAGCTGCCTTTGTAAATCCTCTGAGATTCATGGCCAGAGCCAGCTCGGTGAGGGCTCCCCCGAGAAGCGTGGGGATGCGACAGAGGCTGGTTGGCACCACCAGGGATCAGCAGGGTTGTGCTGTGCAAGCGTGTCTGTCTGTCTGTCTGCCTGGGGAGCAGGAGGCAGCACGCACCCAAGCCAGCCAGGGGGGAGGGATTACGTCAGCCTTCAGGCTAAGGGGCATCTTTCCAGTAGTGACATATTTAGCAGAGTAGTCTTGTCTGGGCAACTGAGCAGAACACCAGCCCTGCTCTGGATTTGGCCTGTAATAAATTAACAGAGAGCGGCGTTTCCAGCACCAGATCTGAACACTGTCAGGTCTAATCAGTTTTCAGCTCCAGACAGAATAGGCCAATATACAGGCAATGATGGAGAAATCCCAGTGGACTGCAAGAGGGGGTGTTTCAGATTCACACCATTAGAGTTTCTAAACCTTCATGTATTTTCGAATTATGCAAAAGTAACAGCAGCAGTGCTGTGAGTAATTTATCAGCACCCATGTATTTTAAATGAATCTTTAACAAGCATGTATTAATGTGAGACAGCAGCATTACGTAAGTAGGAGAGACTTGAAAAACCAGGGTCCTCGCTGTCTTGAGCAATGTCATTATCATTATCATGGAGCTGCTCTCCAAAAAGTAGAGCACTCAAACAGCAAGTGATTTTTCCCTGAGGCGCTCCCTGCTTGCCTCTGTGGTGCAGACACAGCCACCGTGTTAACCCACTGCTGGCTGCTGTGCCATGGGCTGCATCCATGGGCATGGCTGGGCCAAGGGACCTGGGCACCTCTGCAGTCCTACAGCGACTGACATCTCAGCAGTACTGAGACACAGGTGGGCTGGAAAGCCTACACCACTGACACAACTAGAGCTGACAGATGAATGCCATCTGTTATTGAAGATAAAGGAGAGATTTATTAAAATATTTGTTATTAAGTGTTGACTGAAAACTTCATTGAAGCCTGGCTTGTCTGCCAAAATTAGTGAAACAGTTCAGCCACCTTAACCCCGTATCCACCCAAACACTTCCTTTCCAAGGAGTGGATGATGGATGAGATGTTAATTTTAGTTCCCGTAAGGCTACATTTTCCTCTCCAATCCACAGGCTTTAAGACATTAGATGACTCCATGGAAAACCATTTCTTTTGTGGACATGTCATATTTGATTTCCTGCTGTCTTTTAAAACTGCATGTAAGACATGTGGCAGAAAGCAGGTTCAACAGATTAAGAGAAAAAAACTCCACAAGTAGCCCATCTATCATTCATGGGATGGAGAGGCTGTGATCTCTCTGCACACATGTATTCACCATTTAATATTTGTGCACACCCCCAACTATATCAAACAGGGCAGAGAAAATATATGGGTGAATAAGTTTTTCACACTTTCTGTGTCAAATAACAGTTAAACCACAGTAATTTTTCAGATTAATCGCTGCCATGTTGCCTATCAAAGATCTACACAGCTCAGATTTGAAGCTATCACTTTTCTGTGATGTTCTCTTCTTCAAAGTCCATAAATACAATCACACTTCAGTATTTTTGTCAGGCATTTGTTATGATGACTGTGTTGTTTTGCTCGATGCCAGGAACACAGAAAGCTTAAAACTGCTAATCATAGTTTTATCCAAAGGCAAAAGCAAAGCATTTGTATGAATGCTGTGCTAGAAACAAGTCCTTCATCTTCAGTAGCAAAATTAATTTTGAAATTAAAAATCAAAGAGTTTAACTACAGATGAAACCCTTAGCGCTGCATGCACCAAGTTCACTACGGTGTTTTTAATAGGCTCTAATGATGATCTTGATATTGTTTGATTGCACAGAATGCATAAAAATTGCATGGCAGCTATTGGTTCATAATTCAAGGCTTTTCCTTACCTGAACTGCTTGCTGGCAGAATTTATTTCCCTTACCTCTTGTCTTCACACAACCTTATCTTCAGAGGAAAGCAATGAGCTCTTTATCTTATAACCGGGTGTAATACTCTGGTGCTTCAGAACACATTATGGTCATTATTCCTCCCTCTCTCCCTAACGGCTCAGGAATGGTGCTGTGCTCCTGCCTGCCTGCCACAGCCTGTCCTTGCTGTACTGGGGAGCCCTCTCTGCCTGCTGCCAGCGGGGTGGGACCAGCAGCAGTTCACTCTTCAGAGCTGGGAGGGACCCGCCGGTCCCAGTGGTGTCACTACAGCCTCACCTCGCACAGCCTCAACAGGGGAGGTGTTAGTTACCCCAACTGTTTTTGATGGAAAGGATTTCAAAATCCTTTTCATGGGTTTAAGAAACGTTTTCTTTAATTTTCGAGGAATTTGGGGTCAATTTGTTCATTCTTTCACTGTTTTTTCAGATAAATGTTTACTTTCTGCTTTGGTGCTAACCTGTCTGGCACTTTTTTCCTTTCTTTTGAAAACATACTTTTCTATATCGGATTTAGTTTTAGCACCTAAACAAGTACATAACGTTCTTTCCAAGAGATACCTCACCTGTCCCCTTACCATGTTTACATGCTTTTTCTGGTACATGTTTCTACGTCAAAGCACCTCTCCTCAGCATGGGCAACCAAAGCTGCAGGCAGAAATGCAAAGCCTCTTGCCAGGGCATCTTGTGCTTTTCTGTCTGCTCTTGCTCTGTTCAGACTTGATGAAACCAAAAAGAGAGAAAAAGGGGGACCATCTTAGGGGCCATCCTTAGCATGACTTCCTGTGTCCTAAAAATGGTAGTTTTGTATCGTATTTTATGTATATATGAAGTCCAGAAAGGTCTCACATCTGAACCTGGTTGGGGAGGAATTTCAAGTGCTGAACATGCCCTCAAAGGTGTAGAAGAACAGCATTGCCTTCTTGCAAAACATTAATTAGAGCAAAATGTTACTGAAGTGTCTGGGCAGGCTATCCAAGTACAATGGGAAGTGAAGCCTTCACAAGAGAGACTTTAGCTGTGAATTTTGTACCATGTTGCAAAAAATTCCTAAAAATAGTATCTGAAGTATCTAAGCTGTGCTTGAAGGCTGCCAGCCTGAGTCCTGAAGGCACTGAACTTAAAGTCCTCATTGACAGCAGAAGCAATGTCGGTGTCAAACTACCCAATACTCACAAGTGTCAGTGCCAGGTAGGATTAACCAGCTGTAAGAGCAGGAACTGTCATGTCCAAAGGATCTTTGGCCTTTCTACTGAAACTCCTAACATGCCTGGCAATTAGTGCCATCTCCAGGAGAAAAAATTAGGAGCTGACTTCAAAGCAGCAAGTAATTTCAACTGAGGCACGGAGGGGCATTGGATAGTGGGGTCATTTTTTCAGGGACTTCCTTGAAACCATTGCTGAGAAAAAGACAAAGTTCTACAATAAATTATCAGTCCTTGGAGGTCCCTCCTTTGTCCTCTTAGTTTTAGTTAGCAGTGATTGACTACACTGGCAATGGTGTGATATGAGCCACCTTCAACTTCCCAGGAAAGGGAGAAAAAAATAATGCAAGACCTTGCTAAATGTTACCTGCCTTAATATTTCAACCTATAAAGTCTTGTTACGTCAGATCAAATTTGAGGACAACTTCTGAAATTCCAGGTTTTCAGTGAAGTGTATTAGTGGGTCCATGTGTACTGTCAATGATCAATCACAGTTATCTCAGAGAAGCCTTTTAACACAGATATATGCTATCAATTAAAATAAACCACAAGAAATTCAAGAGCAATTTCTATTTCTAGAAGTCTAGAGACATGTTCTGCTTCTGCTGAAGTTTAAACACAGCAGGTTTACATAAGAATTACTAATTGGTTGTAAAGGTCATGCCTTTTGAATATATGCATATTGGAGGTCTGAAACCTATTAGACTGTGATATTATACTTAGGCTCAGTGCTGAATTTGGATTAAATGGTGTTACAATGATTTGATAAACTGCTCAGATATGCTGATGCTTTAGTTGAATGTATTAGAAGGTGTTAATTCTAACAGATACACCTTTAAAAACAGCAGCTTAGTGATTTGAAATTGCTTTCTATTACAGGCCTTTGCTGGTTTTCAAGAAAGAGAAAGAGGTATTTTGGAGTCCTTAATCTGAGACTGTATGTTAATAAATATTGAAGCAGAGGTTCTTTCTTTTCCCTTTCAATATGGATGAATGCCCTTTGAAAGCCAAAAGGGAATTGATGTAGTCTATTGATTGCCATTTAAATGCCTTTATGAGCTAATTAGTGCGAAATGTAAAATGTTTCTGAGCAGAAACAAGCAACAACCATGAAAATATAGGAAGGCTCATTTGGTTCTTAGATATACTGGGGGGACGAATGCCCTGATGCAGAGTGTCACCAACAAGTGAGGATTGTGAAAACTGTGAAGCTGCTACAAAAAAATAAGGCTCTCTTGTTGTAACCATGAGACTGTCACGCTGACCGCAGTTGTGAGCGCTTGGAACAGCAACGGTGTATCCAGCTTTAATCTACAGAGCTGGGAGAGTATCTATCTGGGAGACATTGTGATGTTTAGGGAAACAGCCAACACTATAAAATAGGTCACTAGCTGGAGTCTGCCCAGGTCTGAAGTGCCTGAAAGTCATTACCATCTGTTCATCTGAAATGAGGTGCTGGTTTCGTTCCAGTTCCTACCAGATAGGTACCTACACTGTAAAAGAAACCTTCAGAAGTGTTCCTAGTTGGAAATGGGGTTGGCAGAAAGGAGCCATGGACTGAAGGCTCCAAAGGAGCACCTTCTAGCACACACAGACAAGATGGTGGATAGTTGAAGTTCATTGATGTGTCATCCCTCTATGATACATTAGGAAGCAATTTTTCCTTGCTGTTGACAGTCTGGCACCTTTCACTGGCCAACAGGAGACATTACGATCATTACCTGACTAATATAGAATCACAGAATTCTGGAATAGTTTGGGTTGGAAGGGACCTTAAAGATCATCTGGCTCCATCCCTACTCCCATAGGCAGGGACACCTCCCACTAGAGCAGGTTCCTCAAAGCCCTATCCAACCTGGCCC
The DNA here is from genome assembly GCA_020745705.1 of Hemiprocne comata. Lineage (NCBI taxonomy): Eukaryota > Metazoa > Chordata > Aves > Apodiformes > Apodidae > Hemiprocne > Hemiprocne comata. The sequence goes on along the minus strand of CM036597.1, from coordinate 10,175,913 downwards.
TGAACATGTTTAGAGAGGGGGCATCCACAACTACCCTGGTCAACCTGTTCCAGTGTCTTTGTTTTAGAAACGTTTTAGCTTTAGCGTTCTAGGAAGAGACATACCCATACAAGATCTTGAAGAGACTATCCTGTGCCTCCTGTGTGAAGTCATGGCCCAGCTACAAAGCCAAGTTACTATTCTTGGTGCCTCTACACACGTGCTGACCTCCTACTCATCTGACTGTGACTTCTCCCACCTCCAGGGAAGATTTAGCTACCTCTCACCTGCCACAGCCATACACATGGGCAACCACTGTAAGAACTGCACTAACTTGCTCATGTAGCCATCACCTCAGTTAGAAGCTTCCTTTCACACTGGGTAGATGATACAGACGCACTCAGCCAACTGTTGCTTAAACTGGTTAAATACTGGTAGCAAATGGGCAGAGGAAGATATTTCCCCCACAGAGGGAATAAGCACCACACTGTACCCAGAACTCAAGGCTTTTCCTGACTCAGACCACTATCACTCCCACCAACACTCTCATAGTAGTGAGAAAAGTGCCTACAGGGAGAAAAGCTTCCCAAAGCACAGAGCAGGCAGAGCCTATGCAGCAGGCACTCAGAAACCAAGTGTCCTCTAAGAGTTATTCCAAGTTTCAGCCACCATTACCATCTTATTAAGTAGCTAATAAAGACTGTACAACAAAGTATTTACGTGAACATACGCATTTAATCTAAGGCAAAGCCTTTGCCCTTCTCAAATCAACTGAAGAAGACTCTAATTACAACAGTTGCATGGCTGCATCACTCTATTCAAATTAATTACTCTGCAAAAGTTAATACAACTGAAATTATGTTGTGTGCCTTGAGAATGCTGAGGAGAGCGAAGCACCACTTAGGGCTCATTCTCCCTCCCACCTGGTCCATCCACATAGCTAAGAGCAGGCATTACTTCCCACTCCACCTCTGCTGGGGCTCTGCTCTCCTTCCCCATGCCACTCCTCTCCCTTTCTGATGGAGCTGCCAGCTCCTGACAGATCATCCTCATTTACAGCCCCGCTTTCTCCAGCACCAGGAGAGAGTCACAGCTCATCTCAAGACTATTAACAGCACAACAAAGTATTCATACATTTACTAGACCTTGTATCCTTTCACATGAAACACTCACTCCTTTGATCACTTGGTGAGAAGGGATTTCCTTGTTATGTCAAACTATTAAGGAAATGAAGAAACACCCCCATACAATCCCTCTTTCTGTATTAATGGTAATGAGATATTCAAAAGAAGTTTTTTTCCCCCTAAGAACAGTACAGTGACTGTAAACTGCACCAATATTTCTGATCAAGTTGTGCTACCACTTCTGACAGGTCCACTCAACTCGGTTTTGCCTCAGGCTGATAATTAAACAGAACACACATTTTGAGACACTCATGTCACCCTTACAAGGTCAGTGTTTATCTTACAGGATTTTAATAAAAACAGAAGCCACTGTGATGTACCAGCCACCACAGTTAATTAAGAACAACTATCTATTTTTATATAAAGACATTACATATAAGAAAGGCAGAGTACCAAAGCTTCATAAAATACCTTTGTGCTCACTTCCAGCTTTACATCAGATTTATACATACATGTAAGTGTGTGTGTGTGTGTATTGAAATTTTAAGCAAATTCAAGGAGCTGTCAGTATTTCATCAGCCTACAGCAGCAAGGGGTTTTTTGTCTTCCTCCTCCCTCACACTTGCCCCTGGCCAGTACGCAAGACGGAATAATTAGTCCTGCAGCACTGACCACTTTTCTATACAAAAAAATGTTGGTTTGAATGGCATCTGATTGGCACTGCTGAGAGAGAACCAAGAGCCCCAGAAAGGGCTGCGCATTTCACCCTCGGAAAGGCAAGAAATAAGAGCTTTTCAGGTCGCGACATTTTTAGGTACATAAAAGTGCTCTGAGATCATATTTAGAGTATTTAATGACCCTCAGCAAACTCTCTGCAGTTCAGCTTGTGGCTTGGCAAGTGGAGAAAGGATGGGCAACCTTAAATAAAAGTGTATCCTCTCCCCTACCCCCAAATATTGCAAACCCAGCATTGCCCTAACCAAGGTGAATACACACCAGTGATCTGGGATGCAAACGTTTCACCTCTGACTCCTTGATACAGCCCCAGCCAGGCACTGGTGAGCAATGGAGACCAAGCAACAACTGCAGCAATCTCTGCACTGTATAGAAATGAACAGCAACACATGCCTCCCATCCCCCTTCCCATTCTGGCAAGCGGACGCCGATGTCGGATGGCATTAAGGGCTGCCAGCTGGGCAAACAGAGCAAGTAGGTCAAGAGCATCACTCCTCCGAGAGTTTTGTTTGCTAAATATTGTGTGAACGACTGCATCATTGCTCATCAGACTGAGGTTCTGAAACTGGTGTTAAAAAGCCCTTCCCATGATAGCAGAGGTCAGGTTTTCTATCTTCAGATGTTTCAGGGTAAGCAAAGCTACCCATTTTTGATAAAATGCCTTTTGATATTAAAATCGGCACTCAGGCCTGTCCTGATTGCACAGAGCAGCTTTCACCAGAACTGCTATCATAGCTGGGTAAAAACAAACGACTGAAAACTGTGTACTAGGCACTTACACTTTAGAAAAGCTCTAATGGAGATTTAACAGACTTACTCTAAAGAATTCTTTGGTTGAGCCTGAATCCAAAGTGCCATAGGCTATTTCGGTTTGCTTCGCCAGGTCCTCTGCGCTCTCTATGGGAGAAACCATCCTTTCCACCGTAAGGAAGGCAGCAAGATTAGCAGTGTAGGAAGAGATAATGATGAGAGTGAAGAACCACCAGACTCCTCCGACAATTCGCCCTGAGAGAGATCTATGGAAAAACACACATCATCAAATTGCTTGGTAGACATTCCTTGATTTTTTTTTTTCTTTTTCCATTGAAGAGAAATTCACACGCACAACTCTTTTGTCCAAATCCACCAGGTATCTGTGAGCCAATTCCTGAAAGCCCACCTCAGGCGAGCAAAGTTGATGTGCACCTGGTCTTATCCAGTTAAACTCTCTCCAATCTTTCAGTGAAAACAAGGACAGTCAATTAAGAAATAATTCATCTGAGCCAACCCCATTGGAGGACTGGAGACAAACGAACTTTCCTGAAGTCCGCAGACCCTTTGCTGGAGAAGACTCTTGCAAGAAGACTTTGGTCTTCTCCACTCACCCAGCCTCTCCCTGAGGCTGGATTTGCTGGCATCATGGCTCTTTGGGGGCTACCCAGCTTGGAGGACACGAATGTGCCCTTTACTGCATCATCTCTCAAAATCTAAGATGTAGTAAACTGTGAAAAGGAATTGGAGTACACATGTAAAGGGACAAAGCAAAAATGATCCAGTGTCCTCTCATCACAACCTAGCAGGAATTACAGACTGAATCTGCACATTGAAGTGAGGAGGGAGGCTGCTTTGGTTTATGGTTTATGCTAACTGAAATTTGCATGTTTCACTGTTCCAAGTAAAGTGTATTCCTGCTTTATAATAACAACAGCAAGACAGAAGGAAGCAGAAAAAACCCCTTGTTTTCTGTCTTTCTTGTGGCTCTTCATTTTTTTAAAGGATACCATCAGGACTTAAAAAAAAAAGCCTATTTGTAAATACATAATTACAAAATGCCTAGTGGTCAGAAGGTCCAGATCCTGTCAGTAAGAGCTCTTGAGGCTTTAAAACAATTCAACATCAGGCTCAAAATATTTGCTTGGGGTCGAAGGGTGCAAGTGCCACACTGCTCAGCTGGGTGGGGAATTTCACCCCTACGTACAGTGCTCGTTCTTCAAACACAACATGTTGACCACGAATCATTTCAAGAGCTGAGACAAAGCTATTTCATATGTTTTCCCTTAACTCTACTGGTACCAGTGGAGGAAGAATCAAACCAATGTACATTTAATCCATGGAACCTGGGTACTGTAGTCCTCAGTTTGTGTGAAGGGAAGAAACAGAAACAAGAAAACTCTTACCTGCTTGTTTGTTTCCTTCAAGCCCCTCAGTGCCATCCCCAGACAGTGGGTACAAGTTGTTCTACCAACAGATGGAGACAGGAAAAAAGCAAAATGTCTTGTGACATGCCCCCACCCCACCCACACAGGGAGGTTCGCTGGTAAACTGCCTGGTCTTGGACAGAGCCCGAGATTGCCTGAGCCATTGAAAAAATCCCATTGAATTATTAAGAAAAAAAGAAAGGAAAATAAAAATCCATCCAACATTAAAAAACACACCAAAGAAAAAAAATTGCCAACACAATAAAAACAGAGAGAGCAATCTGGAATAGTTTAGAGGAATGTGGAGAAACAAACTAAGAGGGGAAGCAATGCTATTCTCCACTCTCCTCTGACCAAGAAGCTGAAGCAGCAGCTCCCACCAAGAGGGCAGATGCAGGCTGGTTCCTATGGATTACAGCATGCACCATGTGCCAGCACCAGTGGCATCCCAGGGACTGCCACATCCAGCCTATACCAATGCACAAGGTGGTTCCAGTGGTTACAAAGCTCAGGGTAGCTTGAGGAGTGAACTGTCACCTCCTCGTCTATCAGGAAGCGATGACTTTTGAGGTGTGAACTCAGAGGCATTGCCAACCCTCTGGCCTGCCTGTGCTTCCTTGGGACAGGCATGCATCTGCCGGATCACCAGCAAGTGGAGGAGGCTTCCCTGCCTTTCTTGAGGGCCGCCCAAGAGGGTAAAAGGCTTCCAAGTTTCAACCTAGGCTGTCTGCAGCTGTGCTCACTAACAGCAGGCTATTGAGTACATTCTTCATATATATCAAGTGAGTATCTTGGGATTTTACAGATGGTTGATGTCCTTTCTGGCCAGCTCCCTCACCAGCTAGGATCTTGGCTTTAGCTGCTTTGTAAAACTCAATGCCCTACACACTGAATCAGCCTCTCACACAGGCTGACAAAAATTTAGCTAAGTACAAAGCAGTGCCTGCTGAACTTGTCATGCAGGGCTCCCTTTGGAGCCATCAGAGAGAAAGAGAGGAGACAGACACCCTCAGAAAGAGATTTAGTTCACTTGCTGTAGTGGGATAAGTGTGAAGATGCCTGTCTGCCTCGTGGCTTTGGAGGGAACTGAGATGCCTAAAACACAGCCTGTTGCTTTTGAGATGGCTACGTCAGGTGAAATTAATCTCCCTTTTGTTCATTCCTTCCCTACATTCTTTCCATCTTCAGAGAAGACCTGGAGTTGAATTCCTCCTCCCTGCAGCAGGGTGGGTGGTCTTAGAGCCAGGTTGAGCAGAAGTCTGGCTAGTAGGTCCAGCAGATGAACCATCCACTTGCATACAGCAAGACGAGCTTTATCTGGGGTTTCAGGTTCCTGTGGTCATCTTGCTTTACAGCAGGTCTTGAAATAGGAAGATGAAAAAAAGACTTGCCAGGGTGTTTAGATAAATTCACTGTAACTATTGAGAAAAAAACAGTATGTGTTCATTCTCCCTATAGTTTCCCATAGGAAATCTCTGACCTAAACTGGTGGCTGCCCCTCCTGTTAGCAGGACAGATGGGTTGTTGGGATGCACATGTGCAGAAGACAAGCATTTTCCAAACCAGTGAAACCTCAAGCTCACACTGCTGTAACAATAAAAAGTCTGTGTCGAGTTGCATGCTCATACAGCACATTACACACAGAGAAAGGTAAAAATACCTTGCCCCAGAGACCTTGCAACCTGCACAAACCAAGTCAGACAGATACAGGACAAAAAATAGAGAACAGCTTAGAGGCAGGGAAGGGGGGCATGACTGGATCCCTTGATGACGAAGACACTTTCCCGAGGGTCCTACATACAAGAGAGGGGTCTTGCTAGATGAGGTCCAGAGCTGTTTTCAGAACAGTTGAGGTCACTTGAAAGAAAACCGGATGTCACTGCAGAGCTGTTTCTTCCAGAGCCTTCCAATGAGCACAGAAAGGAAGATGAAGCAGCTCCTACTACAAAGCAGCCTGGGCTGAAGTAGCTGCAATTGGTGGTAGCACAGAACGGGGCAAAAGAAAAACAAAACAAAGCACAAAGCTGACACTGAAGCAAAGACAGACAGACAGGGTCAAAGGTGAAGAACATGGACAAGCATGGCTTGGCAGCCTCCTCATCCAAAGGACCCCAGTTCCCCCCAGTCCATCTGCTGATATGAAGACTCCTTATACCCACTGCAAGGGCTGGTTTAGAGGGACACAGGAGAAAAAAAGGGTTAGTTCATAAATGCCTGGCTGGTAATAAATGAATACTTGTATTATTTGTACTACGAACCACAGATACGTTTGTCCAATACTCAGATAATAATTATAGAAAAATCAATCACAGCTTTTAATACCAGCACCACTTTTTCTGATTAAGACATACCTGTCCAAGTGTGCAGTGTTGTGATTTAAAAACAAACAACTCATGCTTTATCCCAACATGTCATTTTCCAAATCACCTCAACAAATAGATACTTTGCATGACATTATTTTGAAGTGAATTAGCATGTTAACAACTGAGAAGAGTAACAAAGACCTGGAATAACAGAATTATAACTGAATTATCAAACAAGGTCAGATGGTATTTTCAAAAGGAAGTAAACAGGAAGAGTGCATACCTTGAGAGGAAATTTAAAAGGAAGCATGGAGTCAAATGAGAGCAAGTTAGTAACAAGAGAAAAACAAATATTCAAATTCACATTCAGTTTCCAGCAGAATAACACATTCAAACAAAACCTCATATATTTATCAAAATAGCTTGAATTTTGTTTCTACTCATGGCCACAAAACAGATGCCATTTCCTATACTACACAGAAACAATAAGCTTCTCACACTACTCAATTTTTAATTGGGCTCTTCCAATCAACACAAGACGGCTGTTACATTGACAAATAACCCTGACCAGCTTTGGTACAAGCTCTCCTTGCCTAGAACCCCTTCATACTCTGAGCACACATTACCTGCTCCCCACTGAGCCACGAGCTCCGTCCCTGGCTCCCGCGCCCAGGCCAGCCCCCTGCTCCTGCCCACCCCTCACCTCGGCTGCTGAGACACAACACAGTAACTCACAGCATCCAAAGATGCTTCCATCATAGGAACTGGAAGTGGGAGTTTCAGCAGTACCTAGTTATCCAGCTCTCATTGCTATTTTGAAAGTCCCACAAAGTCATTCCCATGGACTTTAATAGGAGTCTCTTGAGTCTTCTGCTGTGAAAATAGGGATCTAGAAATACACCCACCTAAATGACCAACCTCATGAGATAATTTTTAATGAACCCCCTGTCTTTTTCCATCAGCAATTAATTAATCTAGCCTCTTTGTTCCACAAGAATAAAGAGCAAAATCAAAATACATGCTCTCATAGAGATTTCAAAGATACTTTCTCTCAGAATAGTATTACAAATCTGACTGTGTTTTCTCCTGATTCCATTTGCTGTACACATCTTAACATTAAAGCAAGTTTAATAATCTACTTTTGATCCATCAAAAGTGAATTTTCAATGCCTTAGCTCACTATGCAGAAAACACAGCAGCCTTTGCCTTTGATAGCAGAACAAAACTGCTGGAACAAATGCAGATTGCATCAGGGGATGCACTAACCCCCGTCCTTTGGCCGCTATCTGATTCTGTTTAGACGACTCCTATTAAATACAGAGAGGAGAGTATAGGGATATATCCTCTGGAATATCCACACAGCATACTCACCGAGGATAGATCTAACTAGTCATTAGATGTCACAGCTGTTCCACAGAAAGGCAGCTGAAAGAGCCTTTATCAGCAAGTACAAAAGTGATCTCTCCAGACTGCTTGTCGGCATCTCTCTACAAGTGCTGTTCACTCTCATATAAGAAATTTATTCAGACAAAACTCACAATGGAAGAATGAAGCCCCTTTTAATGGCAATAAAAGAGTATGAAACATTCATATAGTCAATGTACTGTGAATGGTGTAACCTTACAAAGACATGGGTTCAGAGTGGAATACTTGGGAATAGTCCCTACTACGGAAATTTGACATTTAATCAACTTAAATCAACATACTGGTCAAAGGAACAGTGTTTCTGGAATTTAAACCAAGGTCTTAAATTTATCTTTTTTTTTTTTTTTTCAGTGATAATGCATGTAACTGCCTGTAATCTGTTACCATGAAAGATAACAAGATAACTGGACTATGTCTTCAAACACGGGCCGTATATTAATACTGAGCTAAAAGCTTCTGGTGGACAGATAAAACAGATAGGTTTACTGCCATCTCTTTTTTTTTTTTTTTTTTTTTGGTAGGTATTTCCAAGGCACTTACCATGGTAATATTGAAAAAAAAAATAGCATGTGTTCCACTCGTTATATAAGGTAAATGGCTGAACATGTCAAAGAGTCACATGAGAGCTTAAAAAAATCCTATGCACGTCTATTTAACTGTCAATAAACAGACCTAGCGGAAACAGTTGAACGCCTGCAGCTTTCCATGTGATGTCCCAGTGCTTATTTCCCGGTCTTTTGCATTGGGCACACACATGGTCAACAGCAATTTAAATTCAAACTACTCATCACCTTTAAGAGCAAGCAGAGAGGCAAAGTTTCAATACAGAATTTAGGAATAAAGCAGAAACAGAGTATATAAACAGGGGGGGAAGGCTAAGAGCTGTAACTGTACAGTGAGGAGCACAGCCAGACACTGATAACTGCAAAAACTAACTCATGGTCATACCCAGGCACAACTACGTGCATATTCTATGCAGTATATATATGCATCTGTCAATAAGTATGACATCTAATTGCTGCTATCAAGACTTCTAAAACATGGGAATGACTTGCATCAAATACCAACAGGCATATGCCAGTATCTCTGAAAGTCCTGGATTTCGCTGTGACATTAGGAAATTTGAATGTGCAATGACTCTGAACTTAAAGGATCATTATTACAATCTAACAGGTAAAATCATGATCCTTTCCATGAAGCTCCACAGAAGTTTAGTCACTTGCTTCAGTGAGGCTACTCAAGATCCCTACCATTATATAGACCAGGAAAACCTGGTAACTTTTCAATAATTCACGTATTGAAAAAAGTGCACAAACAAGGAAATTACCAAAGTGTATTTCGAATATAAGTGCCTAGTTGGAAAAGATCTGTCTCCCCATCTTTAATTAGCAACCTAATTAAAGGGAAAAACTACATCCTGTTTCTACTAAGCAGGTATTTTTAATAATTAAAATAGCTGTAAACTGGTTATTAAAATATTTTCATACAAAATATAACCAGTGCTTCATCACTAAGAAAATAGATAATTTTACTGCTTATCACAGGCACATCACCAAAGTATTTTACCAGTGTAAATTTAGAAACATTGTATATATTATTAAAAAACATTTGTGGGATGGCTTGTTCAATTAGAGAGAACTTCACTGTTCTCAGGTGGTTTTCAAAATGCTGCTTAAAAAAACAAATATAATCCTACAATAGCTAATACCAATGCTCTCTGTTAAATTGCAACTAACATCAAACATGTTTTACTTCAAACTTATTCAGAAAGACTGTTTTCAGAAATAAGAAAAATCTTTATGGAAACTGGCAATGCTTATTAGACCACATTGACTCTGAACACAGGGACAACAGATTAAACTGGACTGAAATAATTAAACACATACAGGGTAGAGCACAGTAACTGTTAAAGGAGCACACATGGAGACCTGAACAGATGACAGACAGTGGCAAACAAATTAGCAGTACATGAAAGGATGGCTCAAGAAGAACAGAACTAGAGAAATTAGGCACAAAAGAAAGTGAAAAGACTAGCAGAAGCCATGACGGGAGTGGAGGGGTTTTAAAGTGCTGTTGCATGTGGCTTTTAAAAATAATTCTTATTTTGCAAAGCAGATTATGTCATATGCACCAAGGAGATGACCGTAAAATGAGATATGCAGCAAAAACACGGTAGCCCTCCAAGCATTGCTGAAAAGTGAAAACCCTATGCATTTTACAGCCTCAACATGGTGTATATAAGTTTGGCAGAAATGCATAAATGGCATTATAAGGCAATGCTGCTCACTCTGGAGGTGAATGTTAGCAAGCATGGTGGCTTGATGGTGATGCTTGGCATTGAATGGAATGTCAAAATAAAATAAAAAAAAAATTGGAATTAAAAAGAAATTTGAGAAAGTAACATATATGCACCATGGCATCATAAAATGACCATAAAATGCAACAAGGTGATGGAGTGATATGGAACAAACCTTGGAGAAATATCGCATCCTTGCTGCATAAAGGCACCCAGGGAAAACCAAAGGCTGTTAAATATTCCAAACTCGTTTGGAGGGTCGGGAGGATTCTGAGGGTCACGAGGTTCTTCATTGCTGTCTTCCAAGTGCCATTCATAAGGGCTGAATCTGCTGACTAGGAAAAGAACTACGCTGACGCCAATGTAAGCAAAGACTATACACATCCAAATTTCATAAGCCAAAGGATCCAGGAAAGAGAATACGCCCGGTTTAGATTTCTGAGGCTTCTTGATCATGATGGAGATGCCCAGGCTCATAAAGGGCTTGGAAAAGTCTATGACTTCTTCTCGCACCAATGTTATGGTGAGGGGGGCAACAGCTATATCTGCTCTCTGAAAAGGGAAAACAAACTCAAGTTAGTTACAGAGCAGTCGCAACATAATCACAATCTAAGAGTCTCAGGCTAATGAGTCAGATGATAAATTACAAGAGTGAGTAGGAAACATTTCCTTGCAGACTGTTTTGCAGTCACTGAAGTTAAGGACTACATGATATTGATAGAAAGTTATTAATACGAAAAATTGCAATCAAATCTGTGCAAGGGCCTCATGACAGAGGCAGAGGTGTACCAACATGTATTTAAGTTTCTATTAAGTCACAAAGGATGAATAAAGACTATACAAACTGGACAGTGAGATGGCAACTAAAACAATGCCATTTTCTACTAATGGTCTGTATCCATCTGTCTTGAAGACTTTGGGTAAATTATGTTTGTTTTATTTTAATTTTCTTTTTCCCTTCTTGCAGCAAGTTCTCTTGACTTAGTGATTAGTCCAGGATCTTTAAAAGGAACCTAACAAAACTAATAAGTCACTGAATTTCAGCTGCATTTGGGTGTTATCACTCGTATGCTCCTTTGAAACCCCACTGCAATAAGGGATAGAAGGTGGTAAAATAGTGAGGTGATAGGAACCATACAGCCCATCCTTTCTGTGGTCACTGAAGAACAATAATACAGATCTGTGAGTCCCTGTGAAGTAAAGAGCCTGGGTTATCTGAGAAGAATGCAAAGTAGTATTTTTCAGTATAGCGTGTGCCATCCTATTTTACACATCTGAGCTCTATAAATCTGCAACATAGACCATGCTCTGGGGCTGTGTCATCCGGAGGCACAGTCTCATCTCATTGCATCTGTCATTCACCAGTGTTGGTAGAGCCTGAAACAATCAATACCCTTCCCTTCAATCAATCTACCTTTTCTGGCTTCCATGGGAGGGTAAGAATGCGAAGTAAAAAAACCCAACAACTTCGTAACTGGGTAAAAAATAACGTTCCAGAATAGACTTTCAACATATCTAATTGTATCTGTGTTTCTAAGCCAGAAAGATTCAAGTTTTGCTGTTCAGCTAAACTATCATTGACTCAGCTATATACTCAAGCAGGTGTCAGCATTTGCAATGGAGTGGACTAGAATATTGAAAAAAAAAAAAAGACCCTTTTCATTTAAAAAATATTGTTGTGAGAGTCTACATACCTCCATACACTTTTTTGTAATCTTCTATTTTAAGCACTGTAAATATTCATGGTATTGGTACTTTTAAAGATGGCCTTTCGCTGGTAATTAAGAATTTCAGAAAGAAAAACTCATTCATAGGGGAAGTCTGACTGACCAGTACCCAAACCACTGTGCACCTTTTAAATCAGATTTTTGTTTCCCACTAACAAGTATGCATCTCTTTCTGAAAAATAAAAACCTAATGAAGTAGAAGTTTGAATAAAAGTTAATAGGAAATGTTAATAAGAAGCGATTAAAATCTGTGCCATAAAATAATTGAGTAGGCCTTTATGTAAATCTGATGACAATGTATGTGACTTTCATTAATATCTGACTTGTTCCTCCTCCGAGATAGCTGGTTTCAGTCTAATGAGCAGAAATGGCAAAGGCTTCTCGTAGGGTAACTCTTGGTATTGCAGGCCCTGTAGAGCTGGTGTCTCCAGGGCACTGTGCAGCCATGCCCCAGGCACCTTCTGGGTGTTATAAGGCTGAGATTAAGGGCAGATCTGCCAGGCCGAGGACTGACCCTCTAAAGCCTGTCCTGCAGCAAACCATCCTCTGAGGAGTACCTGCCTGCACACATGGCCTCTGGATTTGCTCCACTCAGGAATTTCTCCCAAAAGTCTGCAATAGTGTATGCAACTACAAAGTATGTGTACAAGTTCACTGCTTGGAATAATCAGATAAAACATGTCTGGGTATGTAAGGAAGCCATTCAGAAACCATGGCCTTCAGTGTCCCCTCTCCCAGCCCTCCTCAGACCCTTTAGACATTCATCCGTACTAGAGCATTGCCACCTGATTTGTGGTCACTTACTGCAAAAAATCTAGCTTAACGTGGTTCACATGTAAGAATGGAAAATGCTGGCTGCCTTTGGATGCCCGTTTGCTGGCTTTGCAGAGGAGTGCGTTAATCATCTACGGAACAGAGAGACTTGGGGGGACATGGGCAGAGTGTGGTAAAGGGACTGGATGATGCTGGAACTTGTTCACTGATGAATTTCCAAAAAAATATATTTGTCTCATAGCTGCTGCTTGTTGAGCTACTGTTAAATATTAGATGTCTGCAGTCAGTAAGCATGAGATGCACACAGAGCATCAGTTTTAAACATAGTCAGAATCCATGGCTGGCTGGAAGCCTGAGCACCTTGACCATGGCTACTGTACTTTGTGTTGAACTAATGAAGTACTTACAAATTAATCCTTATTAGAGCAAGCTTAATGGATCAGGACTCCTGCAGAGACTTCGCAATGATTCCGCACAAAGTGAAGCTTACATGGGAGCAGGTGCCTGACTGCCTGGCACTTTTGCACATGGACAGCCAGCCCTGGAGTAGCTTGTCAAGGCAGGAAAAGGTTGGTTTAGCTCTAAGAGCATTTGCTTTCTGTAGCGTTTTCCTGGACTTGGGCAAATTTAATTCTCCCAAAGTAATATTTTAATTGCCAAAGTAGACATGGTGGAGCTCTTCCTAAGTGCTGATGCAGCATGCAGTAAAGTCTGTATCTCCATGAGCAGATGAGTTCACGCAGGATGTTCCTGTGGGGCATTTGTAGGGATGAAGCTGGTGCTGTGCTGAAGCACGGACAAATCAGGTTTTAAAGGCCTGATTGTTACCATGTACTCATTCATATAATGCAGTATGGATTTCTTTATAAATTATTTAAAATTGCATTTTAATATTACAGGGGATACTCATATTTATTTTTCTGATACATTTCTGTCTTCTTGCTTTCCTACCATTTTTGATAGGCATTCTGTATATTGGAAACAGCAACAAACACCCTCATGCCTTAAATGAATATGGTAGAAATTGTTTTCTGCAGAGGGAACAAGCGTGGGTTCAGACACAGGATCTCAGGAAACCATCAACAACCAGGGCACTGAGAGTGGTTCAGCTACAGTCCAGCACCTGAGCCTGGTTTTCCACCACTTCCCTGGATACTAGTTGCACTAGAGAGGTTAAAAACCAGACTGCTCTTTGCTTATTTATTTAGAGATATAGTAGTTGAAATGGAGAGCTTATGGAGAGCTCTAAGCACCCTAAAGGATCATTAATAATTGCAGCACAGTTGTGAATTTCCCTCCCTGTTATGGCTGCAGATAAGCATAACCCATAAAAATTGAGCTCGATTAAAAAGAACACAACCACAAACATGTCCTTCCCTGTGCAGAACTGGAGGGGGGTTTAAGAACCTCAATAACTAAGCTTTGCTAATCACTCATGACTAATGGTGTTTCAAACATCATCTTCACTGCATTAGAGCCGGGCGAGAAATGTCATGGATTCCTCTGAGGCTTGTTCTGCCTTTGCCTGCTAGTGTGGGAGGGAGGGATTTAGAGAGGACATGCAGCACAGAGGCACTACCCACTCTCTTCAAAGCTGACCCCAGTGAGCTGCAAACCTCAAGACTCTTAAGGAGAGAGAAAAAAATAGCAAATGGAAATATCCCTCTACACAGAGAAAGAAAAACTGTAAGATGTTCCACCTCTGTAATCCAAAAGGAGGGATCGACTTCTGCTTACAGACCTAGAGATGAGTCTTCCTAACTTCAAAGCCATGCACTAGTGACAGTAGGAGATACGGGCTCTGCTCCTTTCTGTACATGCTTCTGGTCAACTTCTTTGCTAGTCTGTTGCTTTTCAAGAAGTGGGTCTGGGCTACAGACACTTCGCAAGACCTTTGTGTGCCCGGAAGCCAGCCAGCACTCAGACCATGTGCAGCCCAGAGCAGAGGGACACTGCCCCATTTCCACTGGGAGCCAAACCTCCAGGCACCTCAGAAGTGCTGAATGCAGGTACACAGCAGCATCAGAATAGACTGTGCTGGAACAATGACTGACTCTGAGCACATTTAAGAACTTCTCAGCGGAGTCTGAGGTTTCCAGGTAGCAGAAAAGGGTGTCAGACAGAGCAACACATCTCCTGTGGTATCTGCTGGTAAAAGCAAACTTGTAAACAGAGTCCAGCATACCCAAGGATATCAGGGTATGTTGAGAGACCAGATCATGGGGCAATGTGTTTTTAACACATCAGCTCACACTTAAAAACAACTGGTATCTGACGAGCAACATGCTGCATTGAAGTCTTAACGTATATTAACTGAGCAGTGTAAAATGGTATTAAGGTGTTAAAACTGAAGCTGGCCTTGTCTGCTGCAGTTTGTCCATGTGAAGTCCACGCGTGTTTTACGTTGGTGCCCACAGCTCCTGAGGCACTGCTACTGGATGCAGATGGAGATATTAAGGGTACACCTGCTTTGTGAGCTGTGGATGTATGTGTGCTTCCCCATCCGTGCTCAGACACAGGTCAGCCCAAGTCTGGGACCAGGTCAGCGTGGGTCTGAGCCAGGGCTGCAGTCAGGGGACACCTGCTTGGGCAGGCACCCTACATCCCTCTGTGCAGGTACAGGATGAGGCACCACATGGCTGCCTTTGGGCATCTGCACCTGGGCTTCCCTCCTCTAGAAGGGGAGAAGGGGGAGCTGCTTCTGCTCACAGCACACTCAGGCAGTGACGAAGACTAAAAGCACATTTTGAGGAGAATTTGGAATCCAATTAGTCTCCCTCTCCACTGCGATTCAAAGGCTATATATGCCATCCCTGGTCTTTCTTCTACTGCTGGAAGAGCCAGAGAGGCCAGCACCAGGTGAGGCTGGTTAGTCTGCTAAAGGCAGGGAGATGAGAAGGTGGTCCCACTCTGACAGGCTGCAGAGGCTGCCTGCATTCAGAGAACTGGCTGCCCTTCACATCCCTGCTTCAGTCCTTTATGCTATTTTACATATTGAAAGGTTTTTATAAAGACTTTTTTTTACCTGAGGAGAGTTTTAAAGACTGTAAGGTCTGACTGCTCTTTCCACTCCCAAAGCATCTGTAGTTACAATTAAGAACTGTGTTAAACCCGCTGTCAATTACCCTCAGTGGTGTGAAAAGCATCAGGCCCGGGGAGAGAAGGCTGAACAGTGAAGGAACAACAGCAGCCTGCTTTAAAAGGGAAAAAAGGAATAAAAGTCTACAGAAAGAGGCTTACCCTACAGAGGAGAAAAGACGATTGTCTAGTGCCCAGCAGCTGGTGGGTACAAAGCCCCAAGCCCCAGCCTGGTGAGGTGGGCCCAGTGGGAGGCACAGATGGATCACTGGAGGAAAGCACTTGCCTTGCTAGTTTGCTTTGCTGGTTAGATTTAAATAGTGATTCAGCCTCCCAGAGTGAGAATGATTTAGCTACTTCTCTTTTCTAAAATGTGTGGGGAAAAAAGCTCTACCTATTTGCTATTTTTATTCTGTAAAAAGTTTCCACTATGCTTTAGAGATTTCTCTTAGTTTAAAAAATAACAGCACTTGAATTGGTAGATCTTTTTCTGGTAGGAAGAAGAGTCTTATTTTGATACCATCAAAGTGAAAAAGCAACATTAAGGTTTTCTTCAACTTGATGTTTTTTGATTTAAGAAAAATCAACTACATTTCATTTTTCTGTCACATTTTATAATTATGAATATTACTACTATTACTACTACTATCACCAACATTTGGAAATTACTAACAAACCACAAGGCCCTCTTAGCTCCTCTCTAACAAGACTTCTGCATTCTCCTGTCTGAAGCAAAAGAGTTGGAGAATACCTGCTTGGCCACAGCTCCCTGCCTCCAGGCCTGCCATCCCTTTGCTGCCAAGGAGCAAGCCCTTCTCTGTATGCAGCTTTGTTTGTACAGTCCACTGCAAAGCCATGAGGAGAGGTCTGAGAGGGCCAGGTGCTGAGACTGACCTTGACTTTGGGGGCCCTCCAGCCAGCCCTGATGTAGTAGGGGGGACAGAAGGAAGAATTTCTAATGGGAAGTATTTTAGTGTGTCTGTCCCCAGGTAATGGGTGACTCTGGGGACTGATCTGGTTAGCCCAGTCAATGCAGACCTCCAGTTAGTCTTAGAGTGGATCAGGGCTTTGCTGGTCAGCCTCAGGACTCCTGTTTTGGGTACAGCTCAGTGCACACTGAGCCTGCTCCCATCCCTTCTTGCCATTCCCAGCCCTCTGACACTCTAGTCTGGAGGCTGCAAGGACCTGGCTGCATTTTCTCTCCTGACTCTATGCTGCATCCCACAGGAAGCAAGAGCGACAGTAACAATAAACTGGCACAAACTAAACATTAATTAGACTTAATTAGGATTTTGGCATTAAAATGACAAGCCATTCACTTCCTGTGACTGTCCTAAGAGCCATTTTAGAGAAGAGGTGCCTGCATGGAGCTATGCAAGAAAGGGCACAATATTCAAAAAGCCTGGTAAGATTTCCCAGCAGTGCCAGGTGGTGGTGACAAGCTTGTTGGGTCAGGAATATGCTGTATTTGACAAGTGACTAGTCCCTGTTTATCACTTGAGACAAATGCAATCTAAAAGATTGTGTTTTCTGCCACAGCTCAGTTCAGCTGCTGGATAACTGGGACCAAAACCAATCAGGCCCCTTTTATCCCCCGATGCCCATCTTCCATACATGCTAATAAAGGCATTTAAAATCTAATCTCCCTCTTGTCTTCCCAAAATGGAATCCAGAGGAGCCAAATATGACAGTCATTTTGCAGACATGGCTCACAGGGGCATTAGGGGTAATGTACAGTTTTAGTTTCCTAATAGAGTTTTAAGCCCCTGAGAGATAAAGGAAAGTCAGCACCTAAATGAGGCGCTTGCTCCAAATAATTAGCACTTCTAGAGCACTTTTCATCTTCAAAGGGCTTTGTGCACATCCTTGTGGTACACAGCCTCCTCTCAACAGAGGGGAAACAGGCCAAGGGTATTTAATGATGTTTGCAAGCAGGGCTGGGGAAGGGTCTGGAGGGTTGGTGAGGTTTGTACTCAGGGGATGTTTTTCCTGCTTCCACAAAACCAGGTGGATTTCTGTGCAGCTTGCCAGCTCAGAAGTTGAGCTCGGCAGGATGGGGAGCTGGCTCAGCAGTGCTGGGCTGCAAGCATTAACCTGGGTCTACAGTCAAACCTCTGGGGACACACTGACCTTTGAATAATTGAGCACTGCAGTGAAGAAGCTTCAGTAACTGAGCTCGCAAGTGTGAGAAGAGGAGCTGTTGGGGGTCAGGGAGGGAAACATTCCTCATTTTTTCATTAATGAGAAAACACAGATGAAGACTGTGCTTCAGAATACAAAAGAGAAGAGCTTCTTGCAGGGGAAAATGGCAATGGTGGGGTGGGTTTGGGGTTGTTTTAAGCTCTGGCTTACGGTGCCTGAGAGGCTGGTTTTTGCAGGTGTGGAAAGATCACAGGTATGGCGGGGTCAAGGGGAAGAAGTTAGGGATCAGTTTGATGCTAAGGAGGCAGAACCAGAGCTGAGTTCATCCCAAGGCATTGTGGAAAAGGCAGCTGCAGCCAACCTGTTTATCACAGGATCACAAAATGGTTTGGGTTGAAATGGACCTTTAAAGGTCACATAGTCCAACACACTCTGCCATGCTTAGGGACACCTTCAACTAGATCAGGTTGCTCAGAGCTCCATCCAACCTTGAGCATCTACCACCTCTCTGGGCAACCTGTTCCAGTGTTTCACTACCCTCATCATAAAAAAAAATAAATCTTTTCCTTAGATCTAGTCTAAATTTACCCTCTTGTAGTTTAAAACCATTACCCCTTGTCCTGTTGCAACAGGCCCTGCCAAAGGTTTGTCCTCATCCTTCATATAGCCCCCATTACCTACTGGAAGGCTGCAATAAGGTCTACCTGGAGCATTCTCTTCTCCAGGCTGAACAACCCCAACTCTCTCAGCCTTTCCTCATAGGAGAGGTGTTTCAGCCCTCAGATCATTTTTGTGTCCCTTTATCCTGATGGATCTTGAATCACACAGGCTAATCTTATTTGGCTCAGTGGCCTGTATCACACCTTTCCTTCTCTGGTGTAGACAGTCCCTGTGCCTTGGGACGGGGGCAGCAATTTCAGGTTCTCTTTTGTCATGCCTTTTGCATATGCAAAAAAGGAAGTGAATATACAACCCAGGGGTCCAGACCTGTTTACTTTCTCCAATCTCCCCTTCTCCTTAATACAGTACTACAAAAACATTGTTGCTTATATAAAATATTTTGAAGTCAAATAGGCACCAAGTATATAATCCAGCATCAGAAGTCTGGCTGCTCCAGAATAAGAAAACTTTTGCAAATCTAGTAATTACTTTAAAAAGACTGATTAGTTTGAAAAGAATTATTCACCAAACATTTTACAAGAATGATGATATGTTATCCCAAGGAAATTTTGAGGTGACTTTTAGAAACTACACTCAGCCACGGAACAAAAGGAGGCAATGGAAATATGCACTTCTGCTCAGATATATTTAATAAAGGAAAGCTTGTTAAAAATAAACTGTAGAGAAGATCTGGGTGGAATCACAAATCATCTCATTAGCATTTGGGGAAAAAAATGCCAAGATGAAATATCAGCTTGTAAAGTCTTTTCTGCAAAGCCAATTTTCTCCCCCTTCCATCTGGTTTATCTTTATTCCAAAATTCTCATTTTCAAAGAAGTTTCTAAAATGGCAATTCCGGACTGTTTTAGTTCTTACTAAACAAAGCAATGCACACCCAATACAGAAATATAAAGAGGAATGCAATTAAATATAAAGGGGAATGCAATTAATTTGACTTTTTTTTTTTTTTTTGTCTCATGGTTGATTTTTAAAGCCAAACCCAGGGTTTAAAAAGAAAAAAAGATATGGTTGATTTCACACCTTCATTGGTTCTTACCCTGAAAAGCAACCATAGGGCTGAGTCTTTAGTTTCTAGCCAAATACAAACTGACAACAGTGATCCAAGGTCACAGGATCAGACCTATAATGGGAGGGACATCCTCCCAGCACTTACAAGACTCATAGAGAAAAAGGAGACACGGCAAATGCAAAAGCAGCATATGAAGGGCAAACTGGAAATTCTGCTGCAGACAATTTGAAATTTGCCCAATGCCACTTCTCAACGTTTTGTGGACACTGATTTGGAGAACAGCAGTAAGAAAGTGACACTTTCCTGCAATGAAACAATTAGAAAAGTAGACTATAAAAATGGCACTACAAAGAAATACCTAGAATTTTAAAGGTGGTATTCAAACAGACAATCTTTATTTTGCAGTTTAGTAACTTTGCATATAACTTGTTATAAAGAACATTAAAATGAAGGTTAAGAGAAACTTACCCCATAGACCAGTTCACCCACCATGCCATTCCATATCTTAGTCTCAGGGTCCCTAGCTCCATATTTCCCATCTCCAACAATTGACAGTTTGTATTTTATTCCAACATGTTTTGCTATTTCAGAAGCTAAGTCTACACAATATCCTTCATATCTCTCATTCCCTTCTAGTTGTTCATGGTTTTTCTTATACATTACATATGGTGATTCCTTTGAAACAAAAGTAAAGATCAAAAGTCTATGAATGTAAAATACAGTTTTAAAACACACAAAATGAGAGCTGTTATTATCCTTTATATTACTGGCAAGCATTTACAGTATTTCCTGATTTGGTACAGAAATTGGGCAGACAGACTTTTGCACTTTAAAAATCCTTGGCTGATCCTACAGCCACACATAATACTGATTTTATTCCTAGTATGGACTCATTGAAGACAATATTTTCTACTTTAACAAAATTATAGTTCTGTGTGCAGGATTAGGCCTGATTAGACAGTCAAATAGCATCACTGTAGTAATCCTTCAGGTTTTAGTCTTTAAAGAACTGACATACCCAACATCTGCACCATCAAAACAATTTCCTAAGGCCTTGGTGGCCTAGAATGGGGCTCTGACAGAGATATTTCAAAGCAGCCTAAGGGAAGTTAGGCTAAAATCCTCAGCAGCAATTTTTGTCACTAAATTCCCTTAGCCTTCTTGGAAAATTCTAGCTGAAATGCTGATTATATCTCACTAAATCCATAGG
Source organism: Hemiprocne comata (assembly GCA_020745705.1). Lineage (NCBI taxonomy): Eukaryota > Metazoa > Chordata > Aves > Apodiformes > Apodidae > Hemiprocne > Hemiprocne comata. The sequence continues at coordinate 10,155,253 of CM036597.1, read as the reverse complement.
AATATAAAATACAATGCTTCAAGAAATAGCATAAAATTGGCTCATGCTTAGTAGAATCAAAACAGGCATAAGAGTCACAAACAATACTGTCCAGAGCACATCTGCTAGAGGCATTGGGGCTGGCACAGGTGCTGCTGTTTGTGAGACATGGGAAGAGCTTTACTCCTTTGGAATTGCATGGGTGTAGGTCGCTTTTCACCCAGTGCTAGAGCAGTTCCAGTTCTCTACAGGCTTCGTTGTGCCACCCTTACTCAGTCCACAGGGCTTGAGTTACAGGCGCTGTACCTGAGTGAGGGGTGCAAGATTTGACCCTACAGCAGCAAGGCCAGATCCTGCTGTCATTTACATACATGCATAATAACTTCACTTATGTGAAGCACTGGATTGAGTTCAAGTGTCTGAGAAGTAGCAAAGTGCAATGCTGAGCTCAGGGAGCTCCTCCTGTGAGTGAACTTATTGATATGCATAGAAGTTTGTAGGATCAAGCCCTCAGAACATCTCTGGAAGATACTGAACTTTTCAGTCACTTGAAGTCACATGGTATCCAGCATTTGCCTCCTGGCAAGGTGTCTAACACACCTCAGGAGCCACGTGTCTTGTTTCCTAAACACAAACACACTAAGAACACAAAACTTACCAAGATGGTAGTGACTACTATAGTTCTGTTCTCCACAGAGGAACTGTCATTAGAGGGCAGCTGATCTAATGCTGGCACAAATCTTTCATATTCGTTCCAATAACCAGCCTATAAAAATTGAGATCATTACCTCAATACATACGTCTACAAGGATTCTGCTGCATGAACTTGTAACAGCAATTGTCAAAACATAGGGCTTTGTAACACTTCATGCAACATTTTTGCCATTGAAGGACTACATTTGCTTTAATTTAACTTCCTTAAAGAAGCAATGCTCTCAAGCCCACTTGCAAATAAATACAAGAGAAATCTAAGTGAAAATACATATTAAATACTCCCTCTCTAAATTCACATCATGCCTGCAAAATAAATTCCCACATGTCCACAGCATACGAATACACCATAGACAAAAAAATAAATGGCACAGCACTCTGAGTAAAATTCTTTGATTTTGTCATTTTTAACCATATTCTGCTGCAGTTTGGACAGTGAATACAGTCCCCCCAGACATGCCTGAGCTAGCTTAGAGTGGATGCACAGACATCATGAGCAATGCAGGCACAGTAGGATTATCTTCAGTATGGGATACAGACCCCTCTGTGAGCACGGGGTGATTATTTGTCAGCTGGCTTGTGCTGACCTTCATGGTGCTGGACTGCATTGCTATGCTATTACACTAGTTTTTGTATTTCTGCACAGCACAGAAGTTACACTTGTGTCTGCACTGTACACCCAGCTGAATGGCTGGGCCATTCCCAGAGGTATTTTATTTGTCAAATACATGCATAAGAGCTTAAGGAGTCTCAGAGGTGACTGAACAGGTTTGTTACCTATTGCCAGGTGAAATCAAGGGGATTACATGCCTTGGCTACAGAGATTCTTCTCTCGATACTCCTGAGACCTTGTCTACCTATTTTTTTTTTTTTAAGGCTACTAACCCACTTAGGATCTATACCTTATTTAGGAGACAAGAGAATGAGTAGAAAATCCTAATAAAAACTAAGCTAATTTTGTGTTACTTCCAGGAAGTTTCTAAAATACTCTGGCTCCAGCTTCACTATGGCTCTGAGGCCTGTTATGGAGAGGAAGGGAAAGATGGAGAGTAATTTAGGAGATAGGGCTGAGCAGAAGACCATGACAAAAGGTATTATGCTTGACAGTGGAAAAGTTCTAGATGGGTTTTAAGGGAAAAAATGGGGTCTGAAGTTGACATGGAAACCAATGAAGATATTAAGCAGGCTGAGTGATTTGGTCTAGGAACAGAATAGAACAAGGTTCCTGCTATTGGGAAGACAGAAAGAAGATGAGGTTCCTCAGGGCCCTGTTATCACAGCACGTGTGTGGCATTTTTGAGTTTCATTAGTTTGTTGGAATAAGTATTTGTGAAGCTGTGAAATCTGGATGTGTATCTTGAAACTCACCTTCCGTGATCCAGCAGCTTTCATTTCATACACATCAATTGTGTAATTTGTCCTCCGCCCATAGGTGTCGAACTGGATGTTCCCCGTCATTCCTTGAACTTGCACCTCAAGGGAATAAACAGAAAAAAAACATTTTAATAAAAGATTCACTTTCTCTTTCCCTCCATTACATTTTGCAGGAATCCACTAGCTCTAGTACAATTTTTTATCTATGAAAGAGACTTGTGGTGCTTTTGCCACAGCCAGCTGTATTCCTCATAACAAAACCAATCCCGATTATCTCAGTTTCAGCTGTACATATTCTTTGTTAGTTAGTACTCAGCTAGTGACTCCCTAACCACAGAGTGAGCTGCATTTAAGTGTAAGTGCACGTATGTTAAATGTAAGAAAGACTGACTCTACCATGCTTAGTCACGCTGGGTTCACCAATACAGCATGGAGATCAGCGAGGAACACACGGCAACTCAGGGCCATTAAACCCCTCACAATATGGTACAGAGTGATTTACGACATGGACCAGAATCCCCTATCATTGCTCACTCCAGGAAGTGCTTTATTTTAAGATCAGTCCCAGTGTAGGAGAAAGGAATTAATGTTGTCTCTGAATGAGCACAGACAATTGTCTCTACTGCTTATGGAGTTCTGGTCTCAGTGGATGGATGGGTGGACAGACGGGAAGTCATTATCATTACCTACTCACATGAATCATCAAAAGGAGAAGTATAAAGTACTTTGTTTCAAAGAAGAAAATCTTTCATACTTCCCTGTATGAAAGGGTGAGATATTTCCATTTATCACTTATCAACACTGACACACTGTAATCTCAGGCAAAAGGAGTAACAGTCAGAAACTTCAGTAGGGGTAAATTAGCTTTAATATTTAGCAAAATGATGCAGAAGTTACAGAAGAGGTAATAGAAGACTAGTCAAAGGGAAGCTGTTCAGGGCTGGTGAGTGATCTGCTATTTATAATGTAGAGATGGTGCAATCAAACTTGTTATGGTGGACAAGGCTACATAAAACAGTGAAAATTCCTTGAGCTAAAAATGATCCAGTGAGCCAAATTCAGACTGACCTATAAGGAGTGTGATTGTTTTTATCAGTAAGTGTATTTGAACCTTTCTTAAAATAGTTTATATCATTTCAGGGGTCTGGAAGAACATGCGAGTTATTCCTGTTTCTAGAAAGCTAGAGAGGTGAATGGGACTTTGAAAGCCAAATTTACCCCTGAGAGGTCTTATCAACTGTGGACTGAGCAAATGTATTCGTAGGGTAGCTGACATATAACTTGCAGCCAGATGTGAGTTGATGTGCCTGCTCTTGGCACTTGCTGGGAGCTCCCTGGCTACCTCAGTGCAGCAGTGACTGCATGTCTCAGCAGAGCTTGTTAGGTCGGCTTCATCCCAATGTGTATGGAGACATGAGCATTGTGCACTTGACACCTTCTGACTTCAAATTTAATTTGTTTCTATCTTTGGTGGGAAAACTCAGCACTTCTCAAAATCTGGCTGCACCGAGGCAGGAGAACTCCCCAGGACTCAGAACACTTCTGGCAGCAGTGTGGGGAGGCAGTCACAAACAGAGTGACTATTTATAACTGCCCAGATCTGCTCAGCTAAACTGTTTGCCACTGACCTGATGTCTTAGAACCAGCTTTAGAAACACAGACATGCACAGTTTTCAAAGCTGTAGGGAAGCATTCTCAGGTAATGCCTATTTTCCTTTTGCCAGCAGGATGACTACTACAGTGTGGCACAGGATATTTCAAGATGCCTTGGAAAATATCTTATCTGAGTTGTTGTTACAGAGTGGAGAGGAAAAATTGTTAAATCAAAGGTTTTTTTCCTGAAACAAAGATTCAATATCATTGTCTGAATAGAGAGAGTGTGATGGACAGGATGGAGTCTAGAAGGCAGTGTGGGAGCACTGGGGAGCACTTGTTGGGGGTTTATATAAACTTAGATGACTTGGAATAGCTAAAACAATACAAGGCAACCAGCTGGAAGTGAAACTTCTGCATTTTTTTTTTACCAATAATGAGTTTGACTTTGCATATCTTATGATTTATGTTTTTAAAATAAATTCTCCCACACAAGGAAGTGTCCTGCAGCAGTGTTGGTTTTCTTTGTTGATAAGAATACCTCACATCTCATACCTCATTCAGAGGAGTTTTATGGTTTTCTTGTAATTAAGTTAAAATGGCCAGTACAAATTCTTTAAGTATAGTGAAGGTTGAATTTAATTAACTTCTCTTCAAAAGCATGTAATGCTACATTAGTGAATGTGCAGTTAGGGCATTTTTCTAGAAAGTGACATAATGGCATAAAAAGAGCTCTGGCAATGTGAAACTGAGCCATCTCTCTCCCTCTTAAGAGTGATATAATCTGAATATAACCTTCTATTACTCTTTATAACCTTCTGATATAATCCTTCAAATATGGTAACTGAAAAAAGCAGTAATTAAACTAGGTGTACAAAGGCTGACCTAGCATTTGTTTATAGCTAACATGGGCCTAACCCTGATCTCACTCCATTTTCATGTCTGCATTAATATAATCAATTCTAACACCTTTGTTTTTGAGCTATTTGAGCCAGATCAAACACAGACCATACTCTTGCCTCCTGTATCTATGGAAACATTACCCAATTTTTCCTGCTGTCACTTGCTGTCACTTGCTTTAACACACATAGCAGTTTAAAAAGAGTTAAAACTCAACAAAGCTAAAGACATAAGTGAGGTAGGATCCCACACAATAACTAGTGTTTGGAGATAAAAACCAGGCCGTGCAGAAGGTAATCAGCTGAGTGGAAAGTTCTGCCAGGAATCAGGGCTGGTTGGAGCTAAACCGTGTCAAGGTTCAGGCTGGTGCTGAAATCCAGCAGTATTGCTATGACCAACACCATTTTTTCCAGTGCTTTAAACCAACTCAAGTTGACTTTTTACTGGCAAATTATGAGAATTACCAAAAAGTGTTTAAGTTCATAAATACATGTATCCCTGCAAGATTTACAATGTACCTGCTGAGGACGCAGTCTAGTTCTGTTAGTCTGATTTGCAGCCTCAGCCTGACTTTAGAAATGCCCAATATTTGCTTGCAAAATGGCCCATGCTCACTGTCAGGTGCAGCTTGGGTGTTAAGGGGGAGTCAGACTGTAGGTGCTCTGGTGTGGACAATCAAGCAGCTGCTGCACTGGTGCCAGAGGGATGTGGCTTTGGCCAAGGTTTTGAGAGTTGATTTGTTATGCTTTCCCCACTATTGAATGTATTTAGCCATTCTTTGGAGTTTGGCATGAAGTTTGTTTTTTCTTTTTTTTTTTTTTATTTTTTCCTGAGGAGCTGCAGCTGTTTGTGTGAGTACAGAAACTATGTACACGGAGTAGGACACAAGTTCAGTCCCAGGAGGACTGCTGCTGTTGTGGAATATACACATTCATTAACTGGTATGTTTGCCCTTACCATTTTCAGTGCTCTTTCTATATCAATTCCTTGGCTCCACGGCACTGCAGGGTTAGCCAGGCAGTCTCCAGCACTGCCTCTCCTGGAGACATCCACACGCTGCCTTCGGAGGTAACGGAAAGCCTCTGCTATGACTAGGACTGCATCATGGGTCAGAGCAGACGTGTACTAAAATGGATGGAAATAAAATATGGTAACAAACTGCAATCTTAGAATTGCCCCCAGGTTTATCAGGTCTAGTCCTTCCTTTTGTTAAAACACTCTTAGAATAATGCTCACGAGCCCTTTCGCTTGCTCTCTGTCTTGCCGCAGGTGCTTTATGTAGTTCAACAATTCCATCTATTTCAATCAAAAAATAAAAAACATTTTCATTTTGTATAGCATGCAACAGCAAAGTAACAAAACCAGATTTTAGTTGCATAAAGTTTAAATTTAATTGGAAGCTTACTCATCTAAATGGGGTCACTACAAAAGTCTGCAATTCCATGCTGGCCCCTACTGCTACCAATAGCAAAGAGCAGCTCGTATTTGGCTTTTGCTTGGAGTATTCTTTTTCTTTTTAACAAGATTGCCAAGACAATTTCGACTTGAAATTAACATAAATCATTTCTGTTTGGACCACAATCCTGATTAGGTAGCATCTGTGGCAAGGAATAGATCAGATTACTTTTCTTAGAAGACAGCTATACAAGCAAGTAATCACAAAATACACTTTAGGCATCACATCTCCTTGGTAATTCCCCATCTGCCTTCTCTTACTCTATGGTAAATCTGAGTAGCAGCAACTCTTCAACAAACACCCCAGGCTCCTTAACTACTTACTCATATTGCTGTCAATTTCGTCCATTGCTTGTACCTACCTCATGACACTCTCTGATGTTATAACTTTAGTATCACCTAGGAAATGTCATGGAGGTGGTTTTTCTTCACACGTTTTCCACATTTATGTGTTTGTCTGAAAGTTCTTCCATCCTAGAGTGGCCCAGGTTTTCCATATGACATCCCTGGTTTGCACTGGCATTACAGCATTCCTCTAACTTAAGGGTCTGTGTACAGGAGGCCACTTCAACATGTATATACTGGGAGCAACTGAATGTGCTCAGTGTGTAAGACCAGATTTCAAACCCCTTGTAACTGACCCTTGTAATTAGTCCTGCACCTGGGGAGGAATAACACTATCCACCAGTACAGATTAGGAGCTGACCTGCTAGAAAGCAGCTCCGTGGAGAAAGACTTTGGAGTCCTGGTGGACAAGAAGTTATCCATGGGACAGCAATGTGCCCTTGTGGCCAAGAAGGCCAATGGTATCCTGGGGTGCTTAAGAAGAGAGCGTCCAGCAGGTTCTCCTCCCCCTCCACTCTGTCCAAGTGAAGCCACACCTGGAGTATTGTGTCCAGTTCTGGGCTCCCCAGTTCAAGAGGGACAGGGATTTACTTGAGAGAGTCCAACTGGAACACCTGTCTTATGAGGAAAGGCTGAGAGACCTGGGGCTGTTTAGAGAAGACTGAGAGGGATCTTATTAATGTCTATAAATATCTGAAGGGTGGGTGTCAAGAAGGAGGGGCCAATTTCTTTTCAGCCGTGCCCTGTGATAGGATGAGGGGCAATGGAGGCAAACTAGAACACGGCAAGTTCCACCTCAACATGAGGAAAAACTTCTTGCTGTGAGGGTGACAGAGCCCTGGGACAGGCTGCCCAGAGATGTTGTGGAGTCTCCTTCTCTGGAGACTTTCAAGACCCGTCTGGATGCATTTCTGAGTGACCTGTCCTAGGTGGTCCTGCTCTGGCAGGGGGGTTGGACTCGATGATCTGAAGAGGTTCCTTCCAACCCCTAATATTCTATGATTCTATGATCCTTTGGGTTCTATGACCCACAAGGTTTGTAAGAGACTGAAGAAAAAAGAATGTCAGGGTAGTGGTGTGCCTGCCCTTCTTTTGGCTGTCTGTGTGATGCAGTAGATCTCCTGGCTCCCAAGGAACCTTATGCTGGACTTAGTGCCAGAAGACCTCCTGCCCAGGTCTTTCTACCTTAGGAAGGTGGAAATCCAAGTTTCAACTGCATGTGCAGCTACTCTCTTTGTGGATATGACATTAATTTCAGAAGTTAATTCTATCCTGTAGGAAAGGACAGCTTACACTCTTACTGGGTATGTGTGGGGTGGTTCCTGCTCTGACTGTACCTTGGTACTGGTGCTCTTTTTATCCCACCCACCTTTACCTCTTCCTGTGATGCTTTGTAATGAACACCCCCTCCTCTTTCAGCAAGTTAGCAACGGTTATACATCATATTCCACACAACAGTACAGAACCAGATAGTAATTTTGTGGTATTTGTTCTTGTATTAGAAGACTTGTAATAGCTGTCCAGTCTAGCACAACATAAAACTTACACACTGAGGATTTTTTCAGCAGCCTGTGTCAATTGTCAGTAACCTTAAAGCAGTCCCTTCCAAGTCATGCCAAAAGAGCTATCTAATTTTCTACTTTATTTGAATTCTACTTATAAATGCATGAGCATGCAAAGAGAAAAAAGAAAGAGGGAAGGGAAAGGCTGATAAAATACAGAATAAATTAAACATCAGGGCTTTAATCTCTAGGCAATTTTATTTCCTAATCAAAACTATTGTACATCAATTTTTAAGCATGCTTTTGGTCTGATTGACAAATACGGTGCATATTTCTATAATGAGCACTACATTTGTGGAAAGGTAATGTAATCTTTGTGTTTGTACCATATAGTTAAGATTCTTTTTTAAGGATGGAGAGTATTTTTTCCCTCAAGGTAAATTGCTTTCAAGTGGAATAAAATCTTCCCAGGTTAACTTCGTACATTTCAGAGCTTTTAAGATTAGTAAGATACTTATCTTCACTTCTGCATCACTGCTAGGAAGCTTTTGAAAGCAGGCCTAGGCCCTAATCAACAGGGAACAATACACTAATCCAAGTTTTGTGGGCCTCTGTTTGCCTTTCTCTGCTTCCTCAAGGGATGGCATGGGATTAAGATAATTTTCCTTCTCCATAGAAATCACATATACCCAAGGATGGAAAAGTATGTTTGAGAAAGGCATCATCAGCCTTCTGGCAGCAGAACCTCATAACAGGTTCCTCTTCTATCTGTGGTCCAACACAGTGCTGCCACCTACCCTGGTATCCCCCCAGGCACTGGACTGAACTACATTTTTCCTTACTAGGAAGGGCAATGAATGTTGCATCATATTCTAATCAGGGATCTGTATCACACACATGTACACAGACATGGGGTTAAACAATCCCAAATAAGTGTTAAAAGCAACTCATACAGTTTCCATCACTAGTAAAATGAATACCTTTAATGGTGAGTTTTTGGCTTCAGGGAATTCCCTTTCATCGAGCCTCACCCAGCGCTGCAGAAACTGTTGAACCATTGGGTTTTCATTATTAACAATCTGGAATCCAGTAATGTTGGCACCTCCGTGCATTACTCTCTCCAGAACAATATCTGTGAAACCCTGGGAGGACACATGTAGAAAACAAGAATAATTGCCATCCAAAGTCCCAGTTTTACCTGCTACAAGTACAGCACAAAAGAAACTGATTAATTTCCCTCGTTAGCTTAAAATATTCTACCAAGGTGACAATTACTATCACAATTGGGATTGTGATAGTGGCATAGAAGAGAGTTTAAAACGTCTTCTTTTCAGACCTTTGCCATAGAAAACTGCCCTGTAGTGCTGTGGCAATGTGGTACATAACATTCACTGGTCATAAAGAAAACAGTGGGGAAATTTGAATATTTCCTTTTTTCTCCTCCTCGTGGTGAAAACTTTTCAAAGAGCTTATTCCCATTTGTACAGCAAAGTGCACAGGAAGGCTCAGTGCTGGGAGCAGAAAACCACTGCCCACCCATTTGTTCTGTGGAGGCAAAGTACACACCTCTTGCCAGGCAGTTACAGCATTACTCAACATTTTCATTTGCAAACATAACGGTATGATTCTCTCCCACTCTGTTGTTATTTATACCTGAGGCAGTAAATTGGTGTCTTTTTGATTGGTATGACTTGATTGCAGTCATGTTTATCTGAATGGCAATGGTTATACATGCTGGAAGGGAACCCAGAATAAGAACCCCTGTATTTCTATGAGCAGTGAGATCATGACTGGTTCTTATAATGCAAAATGACACATCTTAAAGCCATGCAGTACTTATACTAAGTAAGGGTATTTTAAATTTTGTTTTCCTGCTTTAATCACACCAAAACATGGATACAGAGAAAATTCTACTAAGTGGGATTGCTAACTTGGAAGTGTGATTTTTGGAAAAATATTTTTCCATTCATAGTTGACACAGAACGCAAAAACTAGTCTTACCCCAGGAGCAATTGCAAGATAATACTTTTTCTAAGGAACTCCAGCATATGGCATCATAAACATCCCTTAACATCAACTCTAGAATCCAGAAGAACCTCTGATGCAGATAAAAATGTACTGTCTTTCCTAGCAGGTCAACACATACACAGGTACAAACCTACACTCTGAAACACAAAAGCACAGCTAAACAGCCTGGCTGGTTTCCTTAATGGCATTGTTCTAATTTGCAGCTTTTTACCACTTATTTTATACACAAATATGCTAAAATTATTTTTTCCTGGAGTGCTTAAATTTCAAATATGTGACAAAGAAGATTACCGTTATCAAGTGTCTTATTTATGAGGATACAAATTAGTGGAAAACACATAATTAAATTATTATTTTAAAATTAGTAGAGGATATGAGATTCTCAGACAAAGAAAGACCATAACTGAGTACAAATTACTGTAGCATACCAGTTTTAGCATTTGCTGAAGTAATTTATCAAGAAGCAATTTATCAAAATCCAAGAACTCATCCATCCATTTCCTCTCTTGCTGATTAAAGTTGCCACAACCTGAAAAGAATATATTACCCTCAAACTTAGCTATACTTGTAATGAAGTAAAGCTCTTACCAGGTTAGCTAACATGTAGTGATAGCCTCTAGAATGTTTGCCGAGGATTACGACCTGTGCGAAGAAAAAAAAATTACATATTACTCAGTTGTAAGAGGATGACCCTTAACCAGTGGAAAGAGCCAGAGAATGAACATTTTGGTAATCCTCTATGCCCAATCCAGGGGCAGCACGAGTGTTGCAGATCTGTGGTTTTACAGACACAATGCAGCCATGTGGGGTTTCAAAGCACACGGGCAGAGTATAAAGAATAGTAACTCACACAGCTGAGAAGACTCCACTTGTGGAGGTGACCTTACCTGGCAAACTCACCCTTGTGATCACAGTGTCTTCCCTGCTGAGCAGGTTAATTTTAGTTATCAGCTCAAGTATTTCTGCTCGAAATAAGGGAATTTCTATCTACCCACTCAGAAAACTCCCATTTACTCTGTTCCTTGTTTGTGGAGTGTATGAAGGGTGGGTGACACAGCCCAGCCCCTCACTGGGTTTGTTAAACTGCACCAGCACAGTGGGGCACAGCAGGATCCAGGTCATACAGGGGGTTTCCTGCCATGAGAACTCTGGCCAAGCCTTGGCATATACAAATGCCTGAAGTTAAATTTCTAAAGTTGTAAGCAGTGACCTTCATTGCCTCCTAACAGCTTTCAAAAGGCCTGAAAACTTGTTTCCAGTGCATCTAAATGGACACATCTGACCTTGCACGTTTTGTCTAAATTATATACTAAATGTGATATTGCACATTCCTCCAAACCAACATCTCCTGCCCTCACTGACCCCATGTGGGCATCTCCCTGGACAAATGGAGTCATTAAATGGAATCGCTAAGAGACAAAAAAGCAGCAGGAGGAACTGAGCAGCTGGATTCTGTAAGGGCAACAGGGAAGAGTGAAGGCAGGACTGCCTGGCAAGCCTGAGTTCTGCCATCCTGTGGGCTCGTCCCCATTCCACTAATATGGTGCTTTTGCAGAAAGGAGATAAAAACACATTTCCCATGTCTATGCAGGTGGCCACCAGCTCACCAGCAATACCCCTTGTGCAAGGCTGTGCCACTGCACTTTGCACTATTCCTTTGCCTTCAGGTTATAACCTCAGGAACATCCAGCCAGTCTCACAGCCATCAGGTGGAACAGAGCCCAGCAGTAAGGTTTTAATTAATAATTGTGAGTACATGTGTGTCAGAACAGAATCAAACCTACCTTGACTTGCTGGGTTAAACTAATACAAGTCAAAACCAGCAACCATAATGCTGGCAATACACCACAAGTGTCTCACTACTATATCCTGTGAGCAGCTCAAGTGAATAGATGATGCTTTTTCATAGAGAATCATCTGAAAATCTATAGACAGCACACTAACATACTTGCCAGTGGTCACAGATAGACTCCAAATGCCATCCTCTAAAAGACATCTTTTCAACGTGACCACTTACGTCTTTGCTAAAAGGAGATGACATTTGAGTCATTGACTTTAGATATACTGCTGAGCCTGTTAAAGTTCTTGATTAAATTATTAAGTTTCAATTGCCTCTTTGGGTTGTCTTGTCCTTAATAGATGCCATTTCTTTTAAATTCACATTTAATTCTGTAGGAATTTGCATACTTCTAGCAGTCTGAAAATAAATTGCTGTTCAGGTCCTTTTGAGAACTGTATGTACACTCAGCTTTCCTGCACTCACATTTGTTTTCTATGGAAATATGCAGCCTTCCTTCAGATCATCTGGTGTGCATGCTATTTGCATACTGAATTCTCTGTATGTTTTAGTTCACCTTAAAGGCAGTGATTTACTTTTAAAAGGTTAGAGACAAAGAACTTCTTCAACAACAAGTCTTTGTGGTTTGAACCTTAATAACAACTAAGAAAGCTTTTACATTTCTAGCCAGAAATGTGTTTATTTAAGAGAAAAATGCCATGACAGATGAAGTCAGAGGCTGCAAGAAAAACATACTTGGAGCTGCTAAAGGCATCAGGAGCAATATTGCAAAAAGGAAATGTAGGACTCATTAGCATAGAGCAGACTCAACTTCTATCTCATCTGTTGTCATGCCTCCAACACGACCAGAAATAATTCTGTTTAGTCCCTTAGAGAGGTCCAACGTACTAGGGTCAAGCTTTGATTCATGAAGTATCTTTCAGAAGTGACCTGCCAGTATTTTCACTCGCACAATCATCCATGTAAGTTCACAATGATTTATCTGGATCTTAACAATGTTTTTAAAATTCACTACACATACTGTCCTAAATCTTAACAAACACAACTCTCCTCCTCCCTCACTTTCCACCCTCTACCAACTGTCCAGAATCCTGAATGGAGCTGCAGGATTAGCGAGCCCAGCAAAAACAATCACAGATACCAGTGCTACTCCTAGGGGAGCCAAGGGGTGGATAAAGCTTTTTTATGGAGAAAGAAAACAGGAGTATAACACATAAATCTCATCAACTGCTTATATATTGTGAAGCTTATATAGAAAGTGGGATATTGAATAGTGGTGGTGAATAGAAAGGCAGGATTACAAGACAAGGATTTCACAGAGCTACATGTCTTTGGTAAGTCTCACTTCTGAGACTTAATATTGCTTTCACCTTGACTGAAAGAAAAGCTTATAAGATTTTATACTGAACAATGGACAAGGGAAAAAAATGGCTGGAAACTATCATGAATAATTCAGACTTCTGATCCCACATAATTCTTGCCTTGTAGATAAGAAGATCATAATGTCACGTTTGATATAGAATCAAATAAAGTTTGTATTTTTAATTAACTCTTTGGATATTTCCAATTAATTAAGAGGAAATCTAGAGGGAACATTATTAAAATGTATCTGGTTTTAAACTAAAAGTCAAATGTGCTTGCCAGCACCAGGCTTACTGGAAGTGTAGACCTATATGCCAGATTTGAGAAATTAAGCTACCATTGCCAATTTTAGTTTTTCATTTGCCTGGGGAAGTTATTTTCTGAATGAAAGCATAAAGACATCTTGGTTTCCACTGCATCAGTCATCATGATAATAAACAGGCATCTAAAATTTTTGGCCTGAGCTTTTACAGTTTTCTTACAGTTTTGGATGGTACCATTATAGAGATTAACTGGCTAATATTAAATTGATATGGAGCATGGTGATATTTCTAAAGCAATAATGATGATTCTTGCATGACGTAGGTTAATGGCTACACAGCACCTAAAAGGAAGGACAGTGAAGAGGAGGCAAAATAACTTTAATACATAAAATAAACAAACAAACCTAAAATAAACTCACAATTAATTAATCAATCACCTTATTCCCTACTCCAATCATAACCACAGCTAGTTCCTGGTCTACAATATGGATCTAGGTTTTTGGGCCACGAAAATTACATGCTGGAGTTAGGGGTGAAGAGAACATTACAAGGAGACTGGTGAACTCTTAGATGGAAGTCAAGGCAGGGAAGCCATTTTAAAGAGTGATGGATACAGATCCAGGGGTTTTGCTGTAATATTTCCCCAAGGACTTGACAAGGAACTAGAATGGTAAGAACAGGGTGTGTATGTGAACAGCAGTAGCAGATCAGAGGCAGGGAAAAAAGACTTTGGGTTCAGAAGAAATAAAGCAATGGAAGAAAAGTGCGCGTTTGGTAGGTGGGACTGAGCAGTCATTTCTTGTCTTTTAAAAATATCAGTGGTTTGTCTCTGATTCATAGAGAGGAGAGAGAAATTTTCTTCTGTGGATGGCAGATGAGGCTGGCAGGGTCTCTAGAGATTGTCTCTTCCAACCCCCTGGCTCAAAGCAGGGGCAGCCAGAGCAGGCTGCTCAGGACCACGTCCAGTCAGGTTTTGAATATCCCCGAAGACAGAGATGCCACAAGCTCTTTGGGCAGTCTGTTTTAGCATCTGACCACCAAAAATCATGAACATTATTTTCCTTAGATTTAAACATAACTTCTTGCATTTCAGTTTGTGCCCTTGCCTCTTGTCTTGTCACTGGGCACCACTGAGACTCTGAAACTCAGTGAGACTCTCCAGGAAGAGTCTGTCTCCATCTTCTTCATTCCTTCCCATCAGGTATTTGCAGACATTATTAATATCCCTGCCTGAGCTTTCTCCCCTGAAGGCTACACAACCCAAGTTCTCTCAGTCTTTTCATATACATCACATGATCCAGGCCCTCAATCATTGTAGAAGCCCTTCAGGGGCCTCTCCCTGGATGGTCTTGCTCCAGAATGTCCATGTCTTTCCTGTATTAGTGAGTTGTACATGGCACTTCACAGAATCACACAGCATTGTTCTGGTTGGAAAAGACCTTTAAGGTCATCAAGTCAAGCCCAATCATGACCTAACTCTACCAACTATTAATCTAACTCTATCAAGTCCAGTGCTTAAACCATGTTCCTAAGCACCACATCTATATGTCTTTTAAACACCTCCAGGAATGTGATTCAACCACCTCCCTGGGAAGCCTACTACAGTGTTTAAATACCCTTTCAAGTGAAGAAGTTTCTTCTAATATCTAATGTAAACCTGCCCTGGCACAACTTGAGTCCCTTTCCTCTTGTCCTGTTCCTTGTTACTAAGGACAAGAGACCAACCTGCACCTTGCTACAACCTCCTTCCAAGTAGTTGTAGAGAGTGAATCTGATGCTGCCTCAGCAGTGCTGATGAGAGGGGGAGGATCACCTCTGTTGACCTGCTGACCATGCTAATCCTATGCAGCCCAGGATGCTCTTGGTCTTCTTTGCTGTGAGACTGCAGTGCTGGCTTGTGCTCAACTTTTCTGCCAGGACCCCGAGCTTCTCCTCTGCAGAGCTGCTTTCCAGCCAGGAAGCCTCTACCCAGACTGTAACAGTGCACGGGGTTATTCTTCTCCAGGTGCAGGGCTTTGCATTTCCTTTTGTTGAATTTCATGAGGTTCCTCCCTGTCCACTTCACCAGCCTGGCAAAGTATTGCAGCACAACAACCTGGTGTATTAAACACTCCTCCTAATTTGGTATCACCTGCAAACCTGCTGACAGTGCACTCCATAACTTTCAGGTTAAGCGGTACTAGCCCCAGTACTCTTAGGGTACTTGCAAAGAGTAACTGGACTCCAGCAGGCCTTTCTTTTGCTGATTACAGCCTCTAAGACCAGCAGTTCAGTCAGTTTTAAATCCACCTTACTGCCTTTGTGGGCGCTCATTTTCAAGAGTCATTCAAAAATACAATCGAAGAAGATATGCTTGCTTCCAGAGAAGTAGCTATAATGATTTTGGCAGCGCTGACAACTACCATGTCCAATTAATACCTGTTTGGAGTTCATCTGCCCTTCATTTGAATCCACCACCATCAGCTCAGGCTATTTTCTCAAAGTTATTTATCATCCTTCATTTACAAATGAAAAAAAGAAAGAAAAAAATTAGATCACAAAAGCACAAACTACCTCAGCTGCAGCTCAAAACCCTGATATTTTTTGGATCTGTTAGATCTTTCCATAACATAAAATACTGATGGTGACAGGCAGTATTGCCCCCCAAAAAGGTCTACAGTTTTTTACTGTGCTTTTCATACCCGACAAGTGGTTGAAATATGCCACTTCAATGGAATGACAGGCAGAGATCTGATCTGCTGCAACATGCCTTTCCACTGCAACTGTATCTGCGAACAATGAGGTAGTTTAAAACTCTTCTTTCGTAGGTTTTAAAAAGACTGCAAGAAAAAAAATATTTCCTCTGAACTCAGATTTAAAGAAGGATTTTGTTGTCTTTGTTGAGGTTATTCATGCATCCATTTGGGTTCCACTTTTGCAGAAAGCCCATGTTTGACTTCAAGCATTTCTATGGAATTTTAACTCTACGTGTAAGTTTCTGAGGACAGAAGAGCTTAGGTACCTCCAGTTGAGCAGTAATGTGCCTTTATACCTTGCTACAGAAACATAATTATGACACCTTTGCCTTCAAAGTAGTGTGCAAATGCCAGATGTGATGGCATGATTCTTACCTTTCAGCAGCAAACAAGCAAAACAGATAAATGGACTCAGGTCTACAAAAATGTCAACAGCATCGTCAGCATCAGCTATCAGTGTTGATTGCACTTCCTGGGAACAGCATGGATAACAAGCACTTGCTAGCTCAAGCATGGCAACAACCGTCTGGCAAGTCTAAATTGCTGTGGAGCACACTGTCTTCTCTCCTGGGTATCAGGTCAGGTGTTCTCTGGTTTCTATGCCTATTGACAACATTTCTGTTCTGATGATGGAGTTACTTCAAGCTTACCTCAGATTTGAGCAGCTCATGCCTGGTATTGAATGATTTAGAAGCTGTGCCCTGTGATGCAGCACCCTACTGAACCAGTGGCACTGCCTAATTTGGCCTTCAGGACACACTTAAGAAAGTAGAGGAACTGAGTGTCAGTGTGACAGTCCAATTAGTTCAATAAAAGCTGAAGTCAAGGCCCAAAAAGTTCTCTTCAGCATGTTAGTAAGGATAGTTAGCTTATCTGGAGTGGCACCTGCAACCTACTGCATCTCAGCTCTGTTTCTACCATGCACATCAGCTCTCTGGGGTCAGTGCACTGTTCAGAGGACTTCTACAGTGTTATCATCTGGGCAAAGGTGCAATAGTATTTGACAGCCATACATAATCATTCCTCACTATGTTTACTTTGCACAGGTCACCCCCTTGTTGTGTAAATTTTCCACATAGCAGTATGACTAACAGGAGGAGAACAGAAAATAAAAGCTCTCCTGAAATGTAAGCAGGATTTTCCTCATCTCACCAGATGTTGCAGTAAAAATAAGAACCCTTGTACCCTCAGGAGATGCATTATACTGTAAGACTGCAGTGCCCACTCCCCTGTTTTCCAATATACACACATGCACCTGCAGAAAGAGTGAGTTCCCTTTGAGGGCTATAAATAATAGACAAGGCTCAATCTTCCCTGAGTAAATTTATAAAAAAATAGCTTTTTTGGTGTCATGGTTTTGCATCACAGCAAAACCACAAGCACATATGAGGTTCCAAACCAACTGCAATTGTGCGGTGGCAGAAGATACATCACAGCTAGTGGTGGTCTGTCACAGCCAAACCAGTGATACTTGTCCTGCCTTTGATTCCATGGAAATAAAGCCATTTCCATGTTTGGTAGAAGTGGCTTGCCTCATCAAAAGGGTCAAAACCTCATGACTGTAACTGTAGTGAAAGCCCAGGGAAGACAATTTATTTCTTCACTTAGTATTAATGGGATGGGAATCTGGCCACTAGGGATTGTGATACTGTAAAATATGCAGTAAACAATTATTTCGTTCATATGAAGAATGAGTACTGTATTAAATTTGAGTTAAATATTAAATGAAGAATGTATTAATATTAAGATGAAGATTCTACACATGTATTACTTGTTGCAGATAAAAATAACTGCAGTTGAGAGTAATCAATCCACCATTTCAGAGGCTTCATGTCCTTTAGGGAATGTCACAAACTCATGCACAGTCCCAACTGCTGGATTTTTGTATTTTTGTGCAGTATATGGACCTAAGAATTTCACTTCAATACAACTGCTCCCTTGTACATCTGTGACTACACCTCATAACTGAAATCCTACTTTCCTCTATAGCACAGTATCAAAATCATTTTTTTCAACTTATAAAACATTCTTCAAACAGCTTTTGGCTCTTCCACAATGTATCTCTCATGGGAGATAATTTCCTAGAGAATAGGAATCTCCTAGAAGAAGGGGACAAAAATGTGCATGGTAGAAGCAGAGATTTGAGATGCCTTTGAAGCATTTTGGTAAAGTTTTTCACTCTCAGCCCCCTTTCTTGTGCCCTTCTCTCCCTTGCCTCTCTCCTTGATGACAGTCACATCCAGAGTGAAATTTTACTCCTAGGCCATTTTCAGATAGATGATGCTTGTGCATGTTGGTCCTTGGGGGGTAATTAAATGCAGCATCCAGAAGTTCTATTGAATGTTGGTCTCCCTCCATATGGCTAAACTTTCTTTTCCCATAACTAATCTGACATTTGCTGGTTGAAGATTGTGTAGTGGAATATGCATTTGATTTGTGCACAGAAGGTTACATTATAAATTATTTAGGAAAAAAATTACAAACTGCAACATAAGTTCTGAGGGCATGATTCTTCTACTATGATGACAAAGTTTTCTGTGAATTTTCTGTGCCCTGAAGCAATTTGCCGAAATTAATTTTCCTTGGTGTGATTTAGCAGTATCATCAGATTAACTAATCTGTTGGCACAGTTATTGTTAAAGGACATATTCTATTGCAAAACATCAGACCGTGGAGGACACTGAGATGAAGACTTTTATGATCCCTGGTACTGACATTCATAATCACAATTTACTCTTTAAGGTGAATAAAATTCATTAAACTTTTTGGTATATCGAAATCTCTTCTTTGTTTAGACAGATGAGAAGAGTGTTATATCTCTCAGGACTGCACCTCTCTTCACAAGTCATGTCCTTCAATACAATGACTTCCACATCAAAATCACAGAAAACTTACCCTTCATCACTTGAAGCTATTTCACTCAAAACAAGATCAGATATAGGGGAACAATCGTAACAAAAATTCTTTGTAGCATATCAAAGGGATACTCAAAATTGTTGAGACCTTTGCCCTTTATTTTGCTAAGATATTCTCAAGAGGAGATACTTGTTCCCAGCGAGTTTCCTTGAAGAGGAATACTATTACAAAACTATTAGAGTTGACTGCCTCTCCCTAGTAACATTAATGGTTAAATTTCCTTCAGTCGTCAATGCATCCAGCTCCTATCACATGTAACGTGGTCCCAACACAAGAACATCTTCATCTCCAGCTTCACATCTGCTCTCTTTACTTAGGCTGCCTCCTTGATTCTCAGCAGTTGTGGATGCTCTCATTGTAGACCTGTAAGTCCACATCAGGTATATCAAAATCAGCACTATCTAAACTGACTTCCAGACTAGCATCCTCCACTAAGTTTCACAACACCTGAAGTAACTTTCACAAAGACTATTAATAATAGAAATGTTACATTCATTCTTACTTTTCCAAACCTTCTGCAGGAATCACAGGTGCTTCAGCACTGTCATACAGTTTGAAGGCATAACCACGTCATTACCGAGCAGTTCTTTAGTGATTTTGGCATCAACCAGGAGGTGGTAACTAACTGACATTTTTGGCTTCCAATACTGTGAAACTGCATGTTGAGCATTCTTAAGAGTACCCTTTTGCAACCACGGATAATCATAAACAATGCTCATTTCTTCCTCTTCTCATATCCCACAGGAAAACTGAAACTC
The DNA here is from genome assembly GCA_020745705.1 of Hemiprocne comata. Taxonomy (NCBI): domain Eukaryota; kingdom Metazoa; phylum Chordata; class Aves; order Apodiformes; family Apodidae; genus Hemiprocne; species Hemiprocne comata. Next base: position 10,135,534 of record CM036597.1, on the reverse strand, counting down.
CTTCAATCTTAACTGCTCAAAATATAAAAGGATGCATATCCATTGTAGGAAGAGAGGTAGAAATTAAGCAAACTGAGGAACACATTTTTCATTTTAAAAATACACAAATTTTCTCCACATCTCCCATCAGCATGTCCGAAAAAAATCCCACGATTACTCCTGGAATTGAACAGGAGTCCTTAGAAACAGAATTCTGCTTATATAAATCATTACTGCATGTCAGGATCACTTCAAACTATTATTTGGATATAACCCAGAAGTGTCGCAGTTATTCAGTCCCAAAGCTCACATGAGAATCTTCTGGAAAGGGTTTTGTACTGCAGAGCACTGCCTTCAAGCAGACCAGAAATACTGAACAGTAGCCATTCCTTTTTTTTTTTTTTTTTTTTAACTTTTCCTTTTAAAATGCCCTATGAAATTTAGAAGAAAAAAAATCACTGGAATTTCCTCTAGAAAAAAACAAGGTTACTTTTTATTATTAATAAAATTTTACTGTGACCAGAATTGCATTCAATTTGCTCTTTCCAATGCTTTGAAGGAGTCTGAAAGGCTTATTCTGCTTCACTACAAACATTGCTCTGCAAATATTCCCCATAGAACTTGGAGCATAAACCATGAACTAAAAGAGATTCTGAAGAGTTAATTTATTTTTACTAGACTTAGTCTATGCAGCCAGGGAGGCCATTTTATTCATCTGAGGTAATAAAAGTTATAGCAATATTTTTTCTTTCTGATTCTTTACATGCATTCCCCCAGAAGAGCAGATACTCAGGGTATTTTTAAGGGTCTATGTATATTGATGATAATTTTATTCATTACATGTTTTGGAAGAATGAGCTTCCAGTAGTACGTATGACATTATACCTACATGTGTATGGCCATAGTATGGCACAAATAAATTTAGTTTAGTAACATGGGCTTTTTTTAAGCCTGGGAACATGAGCTTCCTCTAAAATTGCTACGTTGTCTTTCCATCTTACTGGTTGAATACTGTGGGATGAGTTTGTATTTGAGGTGTAGTTGATGACTTTATAGGGCCTGAGTTTACCTCAAGCTACCCCAGTAGCTTTATTCTGCTCCACAGAGGCCAGTGGAATTGCACTGGTATGAAGGTGGGATAAGAGAAAGGAATCATGTATGAATGTATAATTACAAGCAGTGAGTGATTTGCACTGGGATGATACTTTGCCATATTATTTGCCACAGATCCAAACCCATTCGTAGCCTAGAACAACTCACCACAGCTCTGGATCACACTTAGAATCATAGAACTTATTGGGTTGGAAGGGATCTATAAAGGTCATCTAGTCCAAACCCCCAACAATACGCAGGGACATCTTCAACTAGAAGAGATTCCTCAGAGCCCCATCAAGCCTGACCTTGAATGTCTCCAGGGATGGTGCCTCCACCACCTCTCTAGGCAACTGTTCCAGTGATCCACCACCCTCATAGTAAAGAACTTTTTCCTAATGTCCAAATGCCTTAGGAACCTTGTATTTAGGGACTTGCAAGGCTGCAGCTATCAGTTGCTGGTGTCTCATATACTGTACCACTAGCATCTGGGCTAAAAAAGCACAGTGGGGTGGTTCCCACTCCAAAAATCTTGCTAAGTGATCTGCAGCGTAGCAGTCTTCTACAAAATGCACTTGGGAACATCTTGGTGCATCAGGGGCCCTGAAAAGCACCACTGGTTCTCCTCCTTCCCCAGATACGTGATTTGTATCGCACCAAAGCCATTAATCCTGACTTAGTCAGCTGTGAAAAAAACAAGACAAATGCTCTACTGTGGCTTTTCTTTTACTGAGTTGGGACTTCTTTGCTTGTTAATGAACTTACAAGACACCAGAACTATCACACTGTCTCTGGTGATGTACAACGCCTGTTTGCACAGTGGTATTGTGCTATTACTATTCATTTTGATAGTGGTTTTCCTTCCTCTCCCTGCAGTTGGTTCATTTGAACTGTGGCCAAGATGGTTGCCTTGGAAACTAATTAAGGAAAGCCTTTGGTTAGAAGCAGAGTTTCAAGCAATAAACTATTTGAGAGACAGATGCAGAAATTAAGGTAATGTCTGTGAAGATGAAAGGGTTTATCCTTTATATGGAGAAGAAAGAACCACATTAAATGCTAGGACTGTAACACAGCAACTTCTATACAATGCTGATTTTTAAAACCTGGAGGAGCTGTGTGAGTGAGAGACTTTAATATCAGTCAGGGGCTTAGAAGAGGTGAAAAAGATCCCCAGAGCTGTTAGGGATGGGGAGACAGACAAATACAGTGGGACAAAAAACTCGGGAGATCACCCATTGAGCGAATTCCAGCCAGCTCTCCCTTTCCCTCAAATACTCTGTATCTTTAAAAACTTCTTGTGAATGTTGTTTCTGAAAAATACCAGCACAGTTAACAAAAGACCAGATCCTCTACCCATAGTCCAGGTATGGCATGAGAAGCATCAGTGTGTACATTTGCCTCCAAAGTACATCAAACATGGGAGCGAGAGGCTATTGCTGATGGCCTCAGGCTCAACTTTTCTGCTGAGACTGTCAACACGGGTAACAATTCGTGCCAGCTGCAGAAGCAGCTCATACGATGTGGACACAGGCTAAAAAATGAGGGGGACACTCAGAAGGCTTTTTAAGGGGAAACACACATGCACTACCTCTGTGCTTTGAAAAGCTGCAAGGAAAGGAGAACTGTGCAGCAAACTGCTTTTACAGCTACCTAGTAACTGAATTTCAAAGCAAATACAATCTCTCTATGAGCACAAGGGTATCAATTTAAATATTGTACAATGTTTAGAATAATGATTGACTCTACACTTGCAGCAGCATAACTGAGAAAGGATTTTGGTACATTTAATGGCAATGCAGAGGTTGCCGTATAAATACGCTTAACTGCACAAAAGCATAGTACAAATGCTGTGGTAAAATATCAAAAGCAGATGCATGTGTGTGCACTGGTGTATGCATTTGTATCACATGAATAATCATAAAACGTAAAATGAGTAATTGCTATCATCACAGAAAAATAAGAACTCTAATGGTGACTTCAGGTTCATGTGCCTCTGGCATAAGAAACCAGAGATGCTTGGCAGCCATCTTCTGCATACAGCAGCTTGCACATTCATGGCGAGACATTTTGAATTAATTATTATTATTACTGATCAGATACATTTAAAACTGTGCTTTAATGTCTTTTGAGCACTTTTAAGCTTCGTGTGCCATTACCTCAGTCATTCTGCAGGATGACTAATACTCTTAAATTCCTGTCATTTGGAACCTGTCTTGCTTTATGAGGTCTGCAGGACAGCTTTGAAGAGACATGACTATTTACAAGCTATAAATTCTCTCCTCAGGTAGGTGTGAAACATGCAATAGGTGGGGCAGATTAATCCAAGATGTTACTTCTCTCTGCTTTAGCATCTCTGGCCATTTATTAGTTTTACAGCTGACAGGAGCAGGCCCTGTAAGGTCCTGCTGTGACTTTTGACATATACCTATTTTTTACTTACCTTCTGCTAGCTGGGGTCCTGAGGGTGACTGACCAAAGTAATTCCCCTTTCCTCCCCACACGTCCATACAGACCTGTGAGCTGCTGAAACTGTCAGAACAGGAAGGGAAATAAGTGACCTTTCACTGTGCTTCAGATCCTGGTTTCAACACCAATCATGGGCATCTAATGAAGAAATGTCCTAAATTTTAAGTTTCTGGTTCATTAGAAATACAAAAACGAACTGTACCAGACATTACACAACATTGTAGGGATGACACACTGTTGGAGCCTCAGCTGAGCACCCACCACTGCTCCACCAGAGGCTGTGGTGGGGCTGTGTCATGGCAGTGGCCCGCAGGCTCTGCTCCCTGCAGCGTGGGGCTTTCAGAGGACAGGGCATCTCTGGGGTGCACGAGCAAAGCAGATGCTGAAGCCACCCATAGCTCTGCTCCTCCTTCAAGCATCCCACTATGGTTATAGGCAGTTCTACTTTTAATTGCTACAGAGAACATGGGCAAACCCACACCAGACTGTTGATAATGTAACACGTAAACCAGGAAGCTTACATGAAAGTGGCATTGATTTTTTCACTTACATTTTTCCTAGTTTGTTTGGTGTGGGTTTGTTTTGTTGGGGTTTTTTTGGTGGTTTTTTTTTTTAATGACTAGTGGTCAATCAAATACTGCAATTCTGTATTTAATCTTATGACACCCAAAATGTGAAAGCTGTTATGCAGCAAGCACACTCTAAGATCTGAACAGCTCTTCAGAGGAATGCAGCGGTGGCTGCACCGAGAACCTAAAAGCCATCTTCCTAATCTCAAAATTTCAGGCTCAAATGTCAAGTCATAGTCAGTGCTTGCACTGGACAGAGTTCAGTCAATCAGATTACCCTTCTTAATCCCACGGATGCTTTACTTCAAGTCTTCTTCGACAGTTTGACTGTCATTGTAACATTTTGGGGACTACATTCTCTACTGTAATATTGCTTCTGGTTTGTGAGATGCCTCTGCTCCATGCAGAGATTGCCTTGGAGCCTGACCTTTATGACTAATGTTTGGAGATAGTGTCCTTTTGACAAAAACAGGCAGTCTCTGGAATAAATAGGTCTTTTGTAAAGTTTCACCATTTTGATTCTGAATGGAGTTTCTTCCTCTTTATTTTCCCCTCAGGAGATTTTCTTCTACATGGACACAAAGCCACTCTAGTTTGAAATACAATTTGTTATCTTGAGAATAAGAAAAACATATTTCTTAACTCAAAAACATGTCTCTAAATACACGGTTGAACAGGCTAAAGCTTACTGTTACTTCTCAGAAGAAAATGTTCTTCTGTTTATGAGAACAAAATATCATATCTATCTGTGAAGGAATACTGGAATGTTTTAGCATTAAGGGACAAGAAGTGTGGGGAGCTCATGAATTTTGCATGACATAAGTGCTGCTATCTGTATGCTTGATAGGCCACTAGATAATTAAATTGGATATAGTTTTGTTGTGGAAGGAGGGATATGGATCCACATGCTCCATGGTTATAGAACTATAGGGCAAGTGAACAAACAGATGGTAACTTACGGAATGACTATTAATCTCTCTGCTTCCCCTTACTCTGCAGCTGAAGAGACAGGGCCAGAGGTGATCTGGGCAGGGTACCCACCTCTAGGATGCAATATGGGGCCCACCAGAAGATTCTTTGGAAGGGATATTAAACCAGATGTGCTGCAGGGAGAAACCTGGCACAAAACAGGTTACCCAGGTAGAGCAGGAGCTGAGACATCCTCTTTCCCCTACCTTACATTTACATACCAGGGGCAGACAGCTGAGAGAGATCCTTTTCTGGGAACCAGGCAGACCTCAGAGGATAAATACATTGCATGACTGGTTTCAGATCTTGGAAATATAGAGACATACAGATGTGCCAGATGACACATGGAATGCTCAAGGTCACTAACTCACAAGTCTGTATGTTGCTGGAGGAAGGTACAGAATATTCAACCAGGACCTGAAGTCTCTGAAGTTGTGTGTGAAGATGTGATCTTAGATGTGTAATTGTCTTTAGATAAACCTACACTTTTGGGAGAGAGGTATACCCTGATTTGAACTGGTTGAAAAAAGCATCAAAGGAAGAGAATTGCACACACTGATCAGCCTGATACAGGAGAGGAGGTCACTCTTATTTAATCCAAGCACTAACATGATATGTGGTTTCTGGAGCAGAGAACTGACAAGCTTGCCGAATGTCCTGGCCAAGAGCCCAAAAGTCTGATAGCAAACTCCCAACGTGTGTGGACTGTTTAGTGGTTTACAGTCTTTATTTCTGCTATGACTTCTGTTCTTGATTAAGTCCTATTTCAGTTTCTAAAATCCAGGGTCACTGGCAAATGCTCCTGTTGCCCCTGAGAAAATGAAATGGCAGGTGCCACACATCCCCACAGTGACTGCAGTAAACCCCCTCTCTGGAAGCAGGCATCCTCAAAGGTGATGGGATGGTTGACCTTTGAAGATGTGCCCCTGAGGAAGTCAAAAAGGGAGAGGGATGGAAAGGCAGCTGGGCTGGAGCAGCCTGTACCAGCCCTCTATGGGCCAGTGTTTGTCCATGAGTACTCTGCCACAACATGTATAGAGTCTTGGCTTCCTTATGTTCTCACTGGGGAAAAGCTCTTCAAAGTCACCTGTTAACATGCTCAGATGTAACTGCCCCTCAGCTGAGCACCAATGTGACTTTGAAATATACAAACCCAAAGTTATCTTTCCCCTCAATGGTGTGCTATCAGCAAACACAGTTGGCTATAAAGATACCACTCCCTTGAGCAAACTAGCTGGCTGGATTTAAGTACCACACGTATTTGTGAGATTTTTTAACTACTTCATGATAAGACAACAAGGTAAGCAGAGGAGATGGAAGGAAAAGCCTAAACCCATTAGTTGTTCATCTGTCAACCTGGGGTTCACCATTACTGACTTTCCCAGAAGAAACTGAAGTCATTGCTTTTCATTATCAGATTAAAAAAAAACAACTCTGGAAATTGTTGCCGGAAGATATTTTTAGCATCAGAGGCACCAGCCTGGGATCTGCTTGGGTAATTCTTTGTCAAGTGAATGGTCTAGTAAAATAAATGGGACAATACTCATTAAAAAGTGCTGCATAGCTGGAATCTCCTTGTTAGACTGCTAAAAATATATTATCAATACTAGATTATTTATCTCAGTAGCAAACATTTAGTTTACTTTAGTATCTAGCTTGGTTTTCCTAAACAAAAAGTCCTAAATCTATTTTTGATACTGCCATTTTAAACAAATTTGATTATGAGCATCTTCAATGAAATTAAGTAGAAATAGAGATATTATATCAATGGGGTGACATATATGACATAATATTTATGTATGAAAATGTCTACAGGATTTGGTTGCAAAACAATGGACTGAGAGTGTCGAACTGATCGACTAAAACTAGTTCACACAGTCCTAAAATCCAACTGCAAGAAAATTTCAAGATCTCTTAGAAACATTTGAGACAATTTAGGGTGAAGATTTCATGAAAACGTCACAATTTTTGGTAAATAAAGTTCAAAAGATGGGCAGTGGGCATCATACAGAGAGAGAGTCATTTAACAGTACAGAGATGGGCTACATGCAGTAACAAAATGACAATAGAATTCTCTAATGCAAAAGTGTGAGTACTTTGCAGTGTACTGTAGAGTTTGGGGAAACCTGGGAGGGCCCAGTAACAAATCTTTAGTTCACAGATGCTAATCACATTGATAGAAAGCTGCATCAAACATTTAATAAAATTACAACTTAACTTTGTTTGAATTTAGAATGCTTGCAGAGGAAAAGAGTTGGCCAGTTTTTTGCTACATGGTTTGCTTGGTATATTGCTTTCATTTTAGGCACTGGGATGGTTTAATTATTTTTTTCTGTTACTTGCACAATATAAGAAAAAGAAAAATTGTAAATGGAATTAGAAAGATCAAACAAAAAGGCCTGTTCCCCAGCTGAGAGTGGACCCAAAAAGCTATTTAAGCTTGGCTCAAGAGTGCTCTCTTGCATCATTTTCAGAAAAGAGTGCTGTGGGTATGGTGTTTTGCATCATTTGCAAGAATATGAGCAAATGAAAGGAAAGAAAAAAGAAAAAAAAGTATCTGACACTTTGCTGGAAGACAGCACTCACCATAATGACTAAAAATGCAGTGTAAAATGCAATGCTATGTATTAGTATCACAACCATATCAGCTGTCAGAACTACAGACCAGCATTGGCTTGTGCTATGTTCTCCTGAGCACCTCTTTCCTTCCTGCTGCCCTCTGCACCCAGCAGATGAGGGACCTGCCCATGACTACAGCAGCTCAGTCCCCACCGACTGGCCCTCAGTGATTCACCTCGAGGCTTGACAGGAACCAAGGGTTTATGGCAGAGAGGCCAGCTTGCTACTAGTTTACAATACAACGTTTCTAAGACATATGCTAATGCTTCATGAAATTTAAATGTTAGTTTTGATCTATTCCATCCTATAAACCCACAGGTTAAATTTATGAAGTTGCAATAATTAGAGGGTTTTTCAGTGTTAATGAAAGTGAGTTGCCACGCAATAGCAAAACAGTCACCCAGAAATGCATCTTCCCCAGTAAAGGTGTTTAGACTATCACTCACGATTTAAGCCTGTCAGCAGTCCTGGCTGTGCAAAGGGAAGGGTTTATGTACCAAAAAGTGCTAATGAGCCTTTTGGACTACCAGCTGAATATTTCATTAGCTATATTTCCATTTGGGAATTCTTTAACATGATTCAAAACTACTTCATGGGCTTTTTATTTCCTGTTTCATGTCCACTTAACAAACTGCACCAGTCTTGCGATTCCTACCAGTAGCTCTGATGCCAGTAGCACTACTCTGGCAGCTGAGGTTTTAGGTTCTTAACCTACTTAAAAAATAATTCATTATTAACATTTGGGAAAAAAATATCACAGAGACATTTCCTGGTAGTTTACATGTAAGTGCTGCCACCAACTATGAGCATCACTGAGATCTTTTGTTTTTACTAGGTAACTGGCCAGTTTTTGGGACTCAAATATCTCAATGGGTATTTAATTATTTTCTAGAAATATAATTCTGGAAACAATGTATGTCACAGAGAGACCACAATTTCTGAAAAGCATATATACCTGTTCCAAAATGGTGTTGATTCTGTCTACTTCACAGTCAATTAAGTATCTCTTTTCTTGCCGTCTGTCCATCTCCTCTATGATTCTTCTGAACTCTTGAACATCCTTTATGCTTCCTACAGATCTGGCTGTCACTTGCCAATTGTTCTGAACTGCTGCTTCCATAATCGCCTGAAGAATGGAAAATCCTGTAAGAGGAAGAGACAATGCAACAACTCAAAAACAGAATAAAAACTATTTGGAATGTTTGGCCAAGGGTTCAGGGTACCTAATAGCCTGCAAGTGCTTCATTACTTAAGGAAGCAACAGTGTAGGGACCAGTTTCTTCGTTCAGCTATGCCACTGCCAAAGTCACTGACTTCAGCAGAATTGCTCGGCGGTATATTACTGTGAGGCATTTCAGAATCTGTCCAATATATCATATTATGATCCTCTCAGGAATGTTTATGGTCGTGCTGGGGTCTGTGCCAGCTGAGAATAGGAGCCTGCAGCCATTACTTGGGCAAAAGTCCATCAGCCTGAAGAGCCGGACAGAAGGGGTAATTTGCCGGTGCAGACTGCAGCAATGGGTCATTAACTGGCAGAGACCCAAGCACTGCACAAGAATGCCAATTAAGTCATTGTACTGGTTATTGGAGCCACGAACCACAGAAGAATATTCTACTGATATTCACTTTGATTTCAAAAAACATTTTAAAATATGGCATCTAGCAGCATTAACCACACTTTCAATGCTTTCATTAAGGTAATACCAACTCATTTAGCAGCCTCAACAGAGGACCAAAGACTGCACAGTGAGAAATTATACAAGCAAACAGCATTTAACTTCTTGTGATCAGTTGTGCCTGGGTGCCAGACAGAACTCAAGTCAAGTCCCCGAGGAAAAGGTGGTAGAACTGTGAATGGTAACCTCCTTCAAGTCATGCAGTGTAGGAGTCACCAGAAATTGATTTGCAACCCTTTACTATAGTATGTAGCTGGGAATTTTGGTGAATTTCTTGCTCTGATTCAGGAAAGAGAGAGGTCATCTACTTCAACCAAACATACTGGTTTCCAGTGGAGTTTCTCTGTACAGAAGCATCCATGTGAGCTGTGTTTCTGTTCAGATAATTTAGTTGCAAAACTTTCAGTCCAATTATTTAGTCATAGAGTGGATTTCTTATCCACAGCCAGATTTCAGAAGCCCGGGATGTCCTCATACACACAAATATACAGGATCAACAATAAATAATTGTGCTCCGTGATAACCAGTCCCCTACACTTCTGGAATGGGTTTGAGCTACAGAGAAACAACATGTTTACTGCTTTGAGTTACACCAATAGCTATTCTGAACTTGGCTGTCATTGTAGGGATACACCAATAGCAGAGAACTTGTGCTGCAGGCTGACCTTCTGTAGCCTGCTGTAAATCTGTAGTGGCTGTATGAAGCCAGAGGAGCTGCATCATTACCTCATTACAGACACAAACAACGAGAGTGTGATTTTCTAGATTGCAGTTAGATTATTATAATTCACCATGTGACTTCCTTAAGTCTCACTCAAATGCCTTCACTTTCCCTGTGCAGCATCCTGGATTCTTAATGCTTTTCTTTGTGTGAATGCACTTCACCATCCCATGAAAGGCGGTGACAATTAATACGTACACTGGTTGGGAATTCTTTCTGGCATCTTCTTTCCCCTGAGACTATTGAAAGGGAGGCATTTACATATGTATAGTACAATGAAATCAGTCTTCCTTAACATCATATTTTACAAAAATGGCTGTGATGTCTGTGGCACCATTGTGATTCCATTACATGTAGGAGGAAGATTTAAGTCTAAGATATTTGGTTGGCTGCAAACAAGGAATTTTGATGTGGGAACAAATTCCACTAATGGGGATCTACAAATGCTTTGTGTACAAACACTTTTTTTTTTAAAATGTGATTCCACTAAATAATGAATATTTACAACTTTGATCATCATTCATATAATGTCTAAGTATGAACACTGAGCTTGCTGTAAACAACAGAAAACAGTCCATAAGTCTATTTTTTCACTCCAAAATGGGTAAACATATTATAAAAAACTTGACACTTAAAAAACCCCTAAAGCTCTAATTTTTGCTAATAACATATACAAAACTCACAAATTGTCTCAAGGAAATAAGTGAAAATGAATATGCTGGAGAGTAGATGCCATCGGTTGACTGCCATGCACCACGTTCTAGTTAGCTCTGTTTGAGGTAGAGCTTGCTTTGTCAAACCTTGAATATCTCAGAAGAAAGCTGGCCAGTTTTCCTAATTTTGTGCAATTGTGTGTGTGAGTGAAGGTCTGTGTTTTTGTGTGTGTATTAGTCAGTGGTAACCATTTCAAGAAAGAAGAGCAAGGATACTCAGCAGCCTCTCTCCTATGTGTGAAAATACAACTTCAGTAATCTTAGTGTAAAAAAGTTCCAGTGCTTCATCATTTCTCTCTTCTCTACCTCCTGTTTATCCTTGTCACACCAAGTCTTTAAAGTCACAGTCCTCTCTACTCTTTTAAGTGCTTGAAATCCTCACTATGGTCACCATTCGCACTGTGCCAGCTTGCCCTTCTTGGGTCCTCTCCCTCTCCCATCCTCACTTTGGAGTGTACCATCTGCCCTTCCTGCAACAGCTCGTTAGGCCAGCTCTCTGATGACTTACAGAGCCCATGCCTCTTGCTTTACCAAAGCACAGTTCAAACCTCCTGCCCCCAGGAAGGCACGACACCTGCATCTTCCCAAACACCCATTCACTGCTCCAGCCTCCGTTCTCTCTGCCGATTGCCTGTAGCACCATTTACTACATTTTACATTGTCACCCAATCGATACCCCTGTAAACAGCATGTTCCAGGCTCCACCTGTACTTTAGCATTAAGAGGGCTGTTACATAAGCAGTGTGATTGTTTAAAGAAAAGGGTCATTTAATCTTCAAATGCAAAACTTACTTTCTCCTTAGCGTAACAATGCAAGCTCTGACAGTTTGGGGGCACTGCCTGGGTAATGAAGGGGGGAAAGGTTTTTCCTATTTTGTGCATGTCAGTGACCAGACCTGCACACAGAGCTTTTCCACTCCCTACCCTCCAGTGAACACTCTGGGTGAATGCTTCACAACAGATGCTCACCCCTGAGCATGCTGGAGGTGCTGAACTCTCATGGGTGCCTTACATCTCATTCACCCTACAGGAAACCAGCCAGCCATGGCAACTATCTCTATTTTGTCATTTTTCTGTGGTCTGCATCGTATCTATCCTGAAAGACTAGAAGACTGATACTTCACCACAGGTCTGTGAAGAAGCCAGGCAGGAAAGGTTTTCATTTACACTGCTGCTGGTTTATACTGCTTCAATCAATAAAGCCAAAATATATTAGATAAGACAAGAAAAACTGACATCCTCCTAAAAGATCACAGCAATGAGATAATATCAAAACACATTAATAATATCATTACTAAAATTCAGAGGTTGTTCATTTTACAGTCATTAACACAAATACAAACAACAGGAAAAAATAATTCAGACCCCAATCTGATCTTTCAACTTCTGTCTTCTGTCATACCTTGGATGTGGAAAAGCAGCAGGATGGAAGGCATCTGTTTTTCTGGAAGCACTGCTGCTGAGGCTAGCTCATCCAATGGCACCACATCCCTTCACTGCATGATGTTATTAATGTGTTGGCATTACTGATCTACAAATGTGTCTGGTCACACGACAGCAATGCCCACATTTGCCAGGGCATGTAACAGACCTGTATTACATTTTGGTCCCTTTTGGCCATGTACGGGGAAGGGGTTGCTCTCCTGTGATCACTGAAGGCAATCACACAATCAATCTGATCAGCACTTTCTAAAAGCTTAGACAATCCTGGCATTAATATTCAAATGTGTCACTGTCTGGCTTATTCTTAAAATATTGATGATTTAAAAGAGCTAACCCTCATCTACACAGTCTGTGAAATGATTGGGCTGGAGGCAACTGTAGTAATAAAACTAGAACAAAACAAGTGCCCAGCTTACTACTCAGTGAGCTGAAGCAAGTACTTCGAGTTTTGCTGACTGAAGGTTGCAAGGAGGGAAAATATTCAATAAAAATTTCCCTCAAAGCAGGGAAAAAAAAAGCTTGCTCTGTACTTTAAACAACCCAGAGAGAATTACATTCCTGGCAGTCCTCCCTGCAGCTGGACTAAGACACAAATCCACTCAGTATCTTCACATTTCTGCCAGGGAAGCAAGGCCTGTATCTCAGTCTTTCAGATCACCCCTTTGATACAAGTGTCTCTCAGCTGACCCTACTAACAGAGCTGAAGAGGACTTTTCACTCTTTTGCATCTGTGAAAGCTCAGGAAACTTTACCCACATCCATGGAAGCAAAATTCATCTGAGCAGTTTGCTTAGCCAAATGAAATTCTATGCAGTACATCACTGAACTTACTTGTTCAAATAACAGCAATCACTAATGTGTCATGAGTAAACGACCACACTGGAACATGTGTAGCACCACACAAACCCTCACAATTGGCGCCACAGTACTTAATGAAAAAAAATTACCCACTTAGGTAAATCACTCTTTCCTGAATGTCCCTGATGTCCCTTGGACCTTAGCCTCCTGTTAGAAATGAAAGAGCACTTGCTTGCATTACTTCTTTCTTTTGCCTTGCTGAGTAGCAAAGATCTTTGGGGGTATATTTCCTGGCATGCAGCATGTTTGTTTCAGCTGGATGAACATCAGCTCTGATCTGAATACTTCTGTTTTCAACTTTGTATCTAGGACATGATAAGAAGAACCAAGATTCTGGTCTGTGAGTGGACTCCAGGGATTTAAGTGTGTTGTGTCTGACAAGGGCACAATGCACTCACCAGAAAGGAGGCCATTGAGGCAAGTGCTTCCCCAGGACAAATACAAATGACAACAGCTTACATTTCAAGCCTACCAGAGGTCTGTAAGTTGAGATCTACTTGAATATTCTGTGTGTTTGGCACTTAGCCTAGCACTAATTTAAAAGCAAACATATCAACATTTTAGGTGTGAGTAGAAAACAACTAGCCAACCCAAAACACTCTCCATAGTTCAAAGCCCAAACATGTCAGCTAGGCAAGCATGCTTCACATAAACCTGTGTCTGCTTAACAAATTTGCAGTAGGGGAAGAAGCAAGGAACAAGCTACTGAATTAGTCAGCAGTAAGATGTAACAAATAACTACTACACTGCAGTTCTTCTTCAGTTGAACACATGTAAATTCGAATTATTAAATAGAAGTAGAGTAACTGCATTCTATCTGGTTTTGACCTGATCACTTCTACCTGGTAACCAGAATGTACAGTGTTACACTTCACTGTTCTGGTAGCAACCAACCTTCTAGATCGAGTAGCAAACAGACTCTAACATTTTTTTTCTTCTGCTTTTTCTAGGCAGCAAATCTCTGCTTTCCTCTTTACATATATTACCTCTATATTGTCCTCCATAAACAGAAAAATCTACACAAATAGATAAGTCAGCTTGGTTGTGTGGATGTGAACTTGCCCAGCTGTAAAGAAGAATTTACAGTAATCATCTGGTCTGCATTTGCTTGGGATGGAATACAGCTAAACATGCAGGAATTCAGACCTGCTGAATGCAAGTAAAGACATTTTGTTGTCAGTGGGTTGTTTGTTTTGGTTTTTTTTGAGGGGGTGTCTGTTGTTGGTGAGGTTTTGTTGTTGTTGTTTTTGTTTTTAATTTTAAATGGCTCTTTCTGAATGCATTTCACCTTCATCTGTTCTTTCACACAAATCTTGCCTCTGACTCACCCCTCATGTTATTCAAGTTTTAGGTCAGTGCAGCTCCAGTGCTTTTGAATGAAGCTGTGCCAGTGTAAAATGAGAGTAATGCAGTAAGGGACCAAAGTGCACAATAACCAAGGGCAGAAATAGAGATGCCATAAGTGATGCTGTCACCTCTCTGAGGGACTTTTACATAGGACCTTCACAATGATGTGGACAAGTCTCCTGGTGTTGGACAGATAGGTATACCTCAATGTAACAAAGGTTATTGAAAGAGCTGTGTTCTAGTTTTAGCTTTGCTATGCAAATATTTATTTAAATATTTCCAAGGGGATCATAGTTGAACAATTATTGTTTCTGGGTGACAGAAAACGGATGAGATGAGAACACTAAAACCAGAGCATGTCCTACTTGAGGAAAATAAAACAGGTAAACAAGTGTGCAGAGAAGGCAGATGAAACAGCACAGAAAATCAGATGAAGGAATAATGTATTCTGAGAAGTGACGGAAAGTGAAGAGCATTGTTTTGTCCAGTGGGCATGGGCTGTAGGGTATCCCCTGTGTACTTATTATTAACATCCTTGATAGTGATGCTATGAGAAAGCTGACAGAGGTCAGAGGTAGTGGTGAGGGCATTCTGTCACCACAGGATGCTGAGATCTGGGAGACATGGGTCCAGGGGTAGTGGAGAGCTCTCCCAAAACAGAAGTTTTTTAAAAATACAAATGGAAAAATGGTAAAACTGCATTAGCATTAAAAATAATTAACTTACAAGCTTTAGGAGATCTGAATAAAAAAACCAAAGCAAACCAAACCAAAACAACTTCTAAAGTACAGAGAGATTTAATCTGTTAAGCTCTACACTGAGTCTGGGGCTTTGCCTCTGTCCAGCAGAGCCCAAAACCTGAAACTCTGCAGTAAGCACAGTACTGTCATACCCTGGGATGCAAATCTAGGGAGTTCAATTCCAGTAATATTCCTGGCCAAGACTAATTTGCCTGAGTGCCCTGAATTCTCCAGCATGGACATGCTCCAAGTGATATCAACAAATTCCAAATAAACCCATTGCTGAGTACAGTCCTGCACCCTATTGGGATGGGGAAGCTAACACCATAACCTCAGTAGAAGGTCTAGCCTTGCCTAGGTGCAGCCTCCTGTAGTGGCTTCTTGCCCTTCTGTTCCCCTCTGAGCACTTCCATCCCACAACCACACTATTTCACAGCCTCGGCTACTGCCTCTTGTATGGCACAGCTGGAATGAGCCCACCCCAAGCTCTGCTGTTTGCAACAGACCAGCCTTCAGCTGAAAAGCTGGTGAATGACAGAAGTTACTTGCAGTAAAAAAGAAGAAACCAAGATACACAGATATTGGCAACCACTTCTTTCAGAGCATCAAAGCTTTTTCACTACTCCTGTGCATTGGTTACTGAAGACACCACATGTAGCCACCATGGATAGAAAGTATCTCAGCCATAATGCTCTTGGTGCCGAGAAGTTGACCATAGCCAAGCAAAAAATATTTTTTTTGCCCTAGTCTGTTCTTAACTTCAGTCAGATTTGGACGACAGGGTCCCTTCATAGTCTAAAGAGAGATGCCATGTAATGTTTTACTTCAGTTGCAACATGCATGGAAATCAATGGAAGAAAATACAGACTTGGAGCTGTGTAAGGCCTCATTATGTAGGTACCACTCTCAACTTTTACCTGCAATTGAGAAACTAAAGGAGAACAAAATCCCAAAGTCTTTAGTAGTGCTCAACTGATGAGGGTAATTACTGCACGTTAAAAATACATATCTAATTGTGTTTACATATTTATCTCAGCAAAAAGATTTTAATTAGGAATCACAGAGTTAGCAATTATGAGGCTGGAAAAGAAAACCTAACTTGCCTGCAAAACAACTGCAGCACACTCCATGTGAAGTCAGTTCTCAAAGGGAAAGCTTACAAAAAACAAAATCTGAGCATGGGCAGCTGTGGCAAGATGCAACAAATTCAACTAATCTTTTGTTGAAAACACTGATTTTGAGGAGATATATTTGGCTTATTGTATGACTTGGAGAAGAACAGAAGATGAAAAGCCACCTGATAAACAATGCACTAGTGTGCTGCTTCTCAGTGACAAGCCAAGCTGGTGAATGATCTTTTTCAAGGCTTGACTGTGGCTGGTCTGAGCGAGGAGGTGCAAAAACCACTGTATTTATTCCAGAAACCAAAGGTCTGCTCTGTATATAACGCTACCACTGCCCTTCCCATCGGCACTGACATGGATACATGGATTTCCTTCATCTCTTCAACGAGCCTGCAGGACTCCTGATGTATCTCTGCCTTACTGACACATTTTAGCACAGATTCCTTGTTTCAGAAGCACATCATACCCAGGCCTGTGTCTCCCATGCAGTGGTCTACACTTCACACAACTGCACTTCCCTCCACATGTTTTTGAATCATCCAGTTTTCAGAAAATTCTTACAAAAACATTAATAATGCTAAATAATGATCAAAGCACAGCAGATTAACAGATTTATGGTCAACATTCCCATATGAAATAGGCAAATAATAAATTTGACACAGAATAAAAAAATTATTTGGCCTATCCCATACGGAGAATTAGTAATGGAGCCGATTTTCAAATTCAGGTTCTCCTGATTAATATATAGATTTATTTTTACTTCAAGCTGTAGTATAGTTGAACATATACTTTTAAAGATCCCTATACTGCCTACAAACACACTAGCCCCTGAAATTACATAGTAAAAACATCAGTACAGTATCTCAGAATACATTTTCCTCATATCTTAATGCCAAAGTAAACTGAATAGCTACCTAGTCCCCAGTGAACTGGGATACTGATGGAAAGAATTATTTATCATTTCAGGTAAAGTTGCACAATTGTGATGTAATTACAAACAGAGTTAAAAAGGAAAGCATTGTGTGGAATTATCATCTGAGAAAGGAAAGAAAAATTAATTCTTTTTAAAACTTAAATATTTTTTTTTTAGCCAAAATATAATATTAGTGCATTTATTTTGTTTTAGGCAATAAATGTTCTGGGAAAAGGAAACTTACCCACTTATGAACAGCAGAGGGTTTTGAAAATAGCTAAAACTTGGCCTCATATATCAGTGCATTCATCTAAAGAGCTAAAAATGCAATTTCAGTGTATGCTGCAAACTTAAAATTAGTGATAACATAGGTTAACTCTTTGCCATGATATGCATAGGGTTTTTAGCATGAGCATGCAACAGTATTGCTGACTGCCTTCTCTTAAAAACATGTCTGGAACTGCTGAGTCTAAAAAATGATAAATATTACTGCTTTGAAGAAACAATCACAGGAGATTATGGTAATCAGACTATGAATTGAAATACATATTCATCACCAAAAAAACCCCTAGATTCATCTCAGATAAAAGTCTTGAAAAAAAAATTATGCTAGTTGAATTGTCCTCAAAAACAGTAAAATTATTCTATCTGACCTTCAGTCAATCATGTTAGAAAAATATTTATTCCTCTTCCTAACCTTTATCTACACTTTCTGTTTCTCAAACGACCTGAGCAAACACATCTTTTGCCTCTGAGAATTTTCATTAACAGATGCTATCAGCCTTTCAAAGTCTCTCTTCATCAACATCTCACCCTTTGGTATCCAGCATTTTAATTGCCCTTGCAGCTGGAATGTGTCTCATTTCTCAACCTGTAAGTTAATTTCCTTTTATTTATTCTGAACACTAAAAAAAAAAAGCAATCAAAGGGTGAGTACTGATTTTAAAAATATTCTGAAATTTAAATGAGTTTTTATGATAATATAAATGATAATTTATGGATCCACACTCACAGTGTGCATGTGTGCTTCTTTTTAGTCACTCAGTTATTTTTCACCTTTTATTTGCCAATGGTTAGCAACGAGGAGCATTTTTATAGCACCGCTACCTATATTTTTTCAGTACAAGCATTTCTCTTCATAACAATGATGTATTCATTAATTACAAGGTCTCATATTAATTTTAAACAGGTTTGTATACCTTCTAGACCACTTGGCAACATAAATTTGGTCTGAATTGAACACACAAGTGTAGTTCTACTGCATTGATCAGAGCACAGAATATATCATCTAACCTGCATTATACTGATTCCTCCTGTAGTGAGGCCACAAGATGACAATTCACAAAGTTAGCAGAGAATTAGCATGATGTCAAGAGACAGCACCTCAGCCCACATAAAGCTGGGGAGTAACAAGTTACCTATGAAAACATTTCACACAGATGAGGTGGTGGAATGAGGATGAAGTGCTTCAGTGCTCTGTATCAGTGACCTAACACCATTACCTCTTGCACCATGATGTTCTCTCTATCAGAAAGACCTGATTTAGTCTGCAGGGTGGTGACACACAAGAGGCTCATGTAATCTACAGAACAGAGACTACCCATGGCCAGTGAGGAACTCCTTGGGTCTTTACCTGCTATTGAAGAAGGAGTAAAGGGGAAACAATGCCTTGTTTTTATTATTCAACCTTATAATGCAATTTAAATATTAGAAGTCTTTTTCATTGTATCAAGAATAATTAAGAACTTTAGCATTAACTATCTCTTCTCCACTAACAGTATTTTTGGCTGCTTTGTTTTTTGTAACTTCTAAATATAGGGATTGTAGTCAGTAACCTTAGATGGGTGAAAAAACCAACAGATTTAAGCATCTGCGGGCAGTTATTGGATACACTATTCCTGATTTAGCTCCAGAAGGCAGCTCAGATTACACAGGCTGGATTACATAAAAAAAGTGTAAAAATTTCAGCACAAATATTTCCTAAGTAGAGACAGGAATGCAATTCAGAAGTTTAGCTCTGGCTTCATTTCTCTAAGTGTCGATGTGCTCAATTAGGAAAGGAAGGAGAGGGAGAGTGTTCTTGGAGTTGGCTCCACACATCAGTAATTGTTGGGCTTCAGATAGAGACTTTTCCAGAGCATCCAAGACAGTCTGTGATTACAGCACTCCCCCCCTTCCAGGCCATTTTTCCCATAGACTGGATTCCCCCCCTCCACCCACCAGGGTGCCATTCCATTCATTTTTATGCTCCACAAATGGAAATTGCAAAGAAAGGCATAATGCCATTTTGATTAAAAAAACCCAAAAGATAACATGACCTAGGCATGGGCAGAGTTTGTCTAATTTACTGCTCTGATAGCTGATGGTTTAGAAATACCAGTATGATTGGCTTCACAGAGAAACCAGACTCAAGGGAAAACCTCTACAGCTTCAAATGCAATTTCAGCAGAGGCTCAACCTTCCCATACTTGGCGACCTCGGACAAGAACTGGTCCTGCATATAAAGGACCTGCTACTAGACAAGCATAAACCCACAAAGTAAGTCCCTCAGTTAGCACAATGGAAGTGTACACTGCTGCATCACCATGAACCTGGAACAGTATCAGTAAGACGTGCATCCTTCAAGAACTAGTGACCACTAAATCTTCATTAGCTGCTGCTGGTACCTGCACTCCACTGACTTATAGGGCAGCCAGGCAGACATCTCATTGAGGTGCTCTTCACAATGTCACTAGGTGTATGTTAAAACCCTAAATACCTCTGAAAGACCTGTCCTGTGTGCCTTTGGAAATCACTTCTGAAAATAGGATATGCACTTCTTGGAATATGTGCTCAGTGGCCTGCTTAAAAAGTAGCACAGAATTCTCTACAGAATACAATGTTAATTAGTTATTTCATTGCAACTTGTTCAATAAGCGCACAGATATGGACCATCTGACTACATTGGATGTACACACATCTGAGACAGACTACCAATTATTGGCTTGAAGAATAAAAGGGAGTTAGAAAATTCCCCTCCAAGGTTGCAGAGTGGTAAAATATCTATTACAAAAGGAAAGGCATTGTAGGTAAAGTGCAAACTCATTGTTTTCATAGTTTCAAACTAAATTGCTCTTAATGTTTTATCAGAGTTGATTTGTAAAATTAGGAAGATGTAACAAACACATCCTTGGGACCAGTCAGCCTCAGTACACCAATAATTATGTTGGGCTTTGCAACTAATTACACTGCCTACTGTTCGCTATTATTGAAAATGTTTATATGCTATTTGAATATTCAATCCAATATTCAGCGAAACAAAAGAACTCTTCTATTTTGTTTGTTTTGATACAATACTGATGCATGACTACTCTTCCATGACTCCAAAGCCTCACAAATCTGATTGCATGGTTAGCAAACTACAATAAAATATGCAAAAAGTTTAGTATTATCTAAACTGAGGGAGAAAATACTCAGTGAATGGTACACACAGCTAGAAGCACAAGCACTGATAGCTCTGATCACTCAGTTCACCATTACCATAGTCATTCAGGCACAGTAAGATTTAACAGAACAAGGGAGGTTCCTGGTACATAAAGTGGAAGAGTTATAAGTGTTTTGTGCAAATCAATACTTTAAAACAAAAGGTTCTCATTCCACCACTGCTCTCCTTCAGTAAGTTGGCAATTGCTGTTTAATCTTACTTTTTTTCCCCAAGTAAACTAAATAAGATTTATTATTTTAACACTTTCTGCCACTGTAATTATCTCTGTGCAGGTATGAAAAGCAAGGGAAAACCAGGTCAGTCACGCCTGGGAGCAACTGGAGTTGACTTCACTAAAAAAATTCCATCTAACCTTACTAATTATTAATGCACAGATGTTCTAGGCTCAAAATATAATGCCTGTGCTTACCACAGGGAGCTGGTCCCTTCTGACTTCACTCAATACTAACTAACCCTCCCCCTGCAGTGAAATATCAAGCCAACATCTTTCTTTTTACAGCAAGAAGTTCTACTATTGTTGTTTATGCAAAACAAAAAGCACAAACATTTAAAAAGCCGTGCTATATACCCTAATGTATCCAGAGGTCAAGAATCACATTTGAACTGTACTGCTACACTTAGAAGCTCTGAGGGCTTAGCTCTCAGCGCCAGATTTTCTTGCTCATTGTTTGGAGCATGTCCCATCACTTCACTGATTCCTTTTCTTTTTATGAAGCAGAAATTTTGACCCCGTTTAAAAAGGTCTAAACCATAAATCTCTGCCCTCATCCTTTGGGTAGTCTTTTTGTCTCTTCCCTGTAATGAAATTCTTGGTGTCTTCATTCCTGTCTTTCAGAAACAGCACTGTTGTCTCCCCTGCTACACTTCTCATTTACTTCCCCCACTGAGATTCACCTCTGTCACCTTAGATGATGTGAAACTGAGGGGTGGATTAAAATAAAAGCATACTGGATGAAAGACAGAGGGCTGAGACCATGGTCATGCTACTGTGCCCATCTCATCTAGACCTCCACTGGCTACCTGTGGCACTGGTGGTTTGGGTACACTAGGACAAACCACTTCAGACCTTCAGCCTAACTGAAGCACACTCCCAAATGTCCTCAGTATTCTGGACTCTGGAGAGCAGTGGATTTATCCCATATCTATCCTGAGCAGTAGAAGAGAAACAATTTGGATCTCCAGTACCTCAGCCTTCCACATAACACCAGCACCTCGTTTTCCACATTTTATTCTCCCTCCCTCTTGCATCTTGGAACTGTAACACCTTAAGAGTGAAGCAGGAAGGGAGCTACATGAACTGTGTCTGTTCTAGATCAGCTCTTATCCATTGCCTGCAAAGAGTTTTAAAACACTGGCAATCAACATTAGCCTAAATCTGCTTCAGCTGAAGCCATGTAGGATTTTTGTGAGAATTCAGAGATCACTTACATATATTCCAGCCACACTCCTGAAGAGATTAGTATGGGCTACTCCTAAAAGAGTTCACAGAAAGACTGAATTTAGACCTAAGCATCTAAAGCTGAATGACAGGAAGGCCTGCAATGCCATTCAGAACTTAAAAGCCAACAATTTGCAGTATTTTTCATATAATGATTTGGCTCAGAGATCAGGCCATGGCCGCAGAGCCTATCAACAGGTATAAGAAGCCTTACTTACAGTCTAGACCTGCAAATAACTCTTTTGAAGCAAAGTAATCACAAAGTAATTCACCAAATCCAAATGACTGAATGCCTCTCCAACACCACAGAGTTCCAGGGAGTTTTGCCATTCACTGTGGTGGGAACAGCATCAGGGGCTGCACCAAACTGCTTACGCAGTCAAACACACCAGCAAAGGGATTCTGTGATTTTTGCACCACATGCACCATAGTTTTTCCACTGTGCTCGTGCCATATTATTTCTGGTTGAGCACAACAATATGGCTCAACTCTCAAAGTTAAAAATTAACTTGAACTGGCCAACTGCAGTAAACTATTAAAGATAAAGCAAAACTACGTTTAATTGTGTTATAATAATAATAATAACCTGTAAACCACGTCTCTTCAGCTCTACTTGTCAGCTTTACATACTTCCATTATTTTTCTTAGCTTCCTTCTGATGGATGTCTTCAACCCCCAGGACTCTAATTATTACCAGCAGGACTTAGCAAAGCAGAAACTCATATCTGTTATCAGAGTGACTTAGATCTTTTACAAGGTTTGATTCTATAATGGGCAATGAATAGAAAAAGAGTAAATTTGAATCCAAATTATCGTCTTTTAGGCAATCACAAAGACCAATTCACAGCCAAGAGACATGAGATTCAAGCAGTATGGAAAAGTCTAATACACTAGACATACCCCTTTCAATGACTTCCTTAGGAATTTTGCATGGAGCTGAACATCTGGTGTAGCAGAGGAAAGCTCTTCCTTCCGTATTTTCTTGCTTGATTTTTCTCTTAAATAAGCATTCATTATTGACAATGGGAGAAAGGCTTAACTCCCTGCTGAAGCTTCAGTTCCCGTATCCTTCATATCCTCAGAGCAATGATATAGAGCATGACCTTCAAATACACACTGGATTTACCTTTAACACTCCAGTGCCATGGGATTACCTTGCAGTACTCAGGGAGTTTCTGCACCAGCACTTGCCTTTCAAAGAATGATTTCAATTTTCTTCTTGGGATCTGAAGATCAAAATGATGGTTTCGCTCCAAAATGTTCCAGAATATCATTACTAGAACACAGGAAGGTTGAAGATGAAGCCTCTGGTGTGGCAGCACTCAGACGGGGTTAAAACAGTTGTTTCACACTCAGGTGCACCCCTCTACACTGTGTAGTAAATAAAACTGCAACACCTGTATCTGACATAGACACACTGGCCTCAGTGATGTCTTGCTAAAAGAGTCACATGGATAATTCACTTCACTTCTTTGGAAATAATCCCAAGGTAAAAGAGGGAGAAATCTTAAAAGACAAAATATTTCTACGGTGCCCTATTTTTTTAGCCAGAAGCCATTTAATTATTTTCTGGTTGGCTCATTCTGTCGTAAACAGAATGACCTTTATTGAATGGTCAGCAAATGTGATGGTCTTAACAGAGCTACTGTGGCAGTGAAAGTGATGCACCATGATTGTACCCTTGCCCACAGAAGGTTGGGGCTCCACTGGGTATTGACAAAGCAACTCCTAGCAGCTGGATGCAACAACTTGGTGAAACAGGAACAGTTCATGCATCAAGTCACTTCCAGGCACTATCAAATAACAAGACTCCAATGTATAAAGGCTTGCCTTTTATATTACACATTTCTATTAACTGCAGAAGAAAAAGGTTGGGACTACCTTGCAATTTGAGTTTGTCTAAAAAGACTAGAGGTCTGGAAGGGGCCACTTCCCCTTATAACGCTGTGGCAGAGTTGGCTGCTGGAACACCACAGTACGCAGTGGTTCTTTATGATCAGGGCCATAGCTGAGCAGGGCCACAACATCTCTGTCCTTCACAAAAAGTACAAAAAAGCTTCACTTCCTGGCAGGGTAATTTTTGTTCCTCAGCTTAATAGATTTTGGAGACTTTATCCTGTTGCTTAGGTTTTTTTGCTTTGAAAACTGAATAGGACGAAGGAAAAACTCTCATCCACTTTAATGGAATTTTTATCAGAGTATTTGTAAGGACTAGTGAATGCCATTGGGGCTAAGAGATAGGACAGACTCAACATTAGATTTTGCTCAGGCTCATCTAATCCATCCACAAAAATACTCTCACCACTAGAAGATGCAACTATGCACCACAGAGTTATTTCACTTCTGTGGTGCCACAGCACTACTTGTCTATGAAACAAGACAAAATAACAGAGATTAGGCTGACTGTCTGCAAAGCACCATGCAAGAAACATGACAGCAAGCAAACCTGACTGCTTCTTGTCTGATGGGTCTTGTGTCTGGGTAGAACCTACTCACAGTTGCCTTAACTCTCAAACAGCTCCTTAAAACAGGCATAGTTCAGACACCTGTGATAATGATTCCTAATGTAAATACAAACTGACACCTGGGGCAAAGGGAAAGCATATCTCCTTCATACCAATAAAATAATAGGTTATTACTCACTTCACTAGCTTCTTGCTTAAGGGAACAATGGTTAAGAAGTCTACAAAGACAATGCATGATCAACACAGTACAACAGTATGCAGGGACAAGACTACACTGAGCAGAAAATAAAACAATCATGAAAAAGTTTGTTCTGCACCTGAACAATTTAAATGAAATCCTGTTATATCCTTGTGCAACATAATATTATATAATTTTCAACTGAGATGGGGAGATTGCTAAAATAATGTCCTGATACCTTTTTTTTTTTTTTTTCTTTTGGCAAAAACCAGTGTGTATATTCCTGGCTGGTTTACTTCCATAAAGTGTGGCCATTGGCCACTCTTAAAAAAATTAAAAACATTCTTTGATGCCCTGCATGAGTCACATATGGGTGTATAACTCCACTTACCACTTAGGGAAGTGTCCCGTTAGCAATTACAGCTCATTAATTCAGTAATAGAGCTGGTGAATTTTTTTTCAATTAACATTACATTTACTGGAAGAATAGAGCTTTAGGAGAGGAGGAGATCACAGCTACAAGTTAATTTAGGCCAAGCTGAATTTATAACTCTGGCTGAAAACAAGGAATGAAAATATCTCTCAAAATGAAAGTTAATTAATTTTACTTTCAAAATCTGAACAAAGATAAAACTAAAGGTTAGTCTTGAAATAACATGGACCAGTCTTTCTTGTGGATAAACTAGTATTTTTCAGCTTGGTCCAAAATGAATTTTGTAATTCCTGTTTCACTCTACGTTTCCCACTCCTCATCAGGTTGCACTTGACTTTAACTTGAACAAATTTTTCTGTCTAAGTTTAAAATCTGTCAGGCAGGAGAGAAAAATACACATTTGTTACTTATGCTGAGGAACCTAGTACTATATTATCACTGCATAAAGTAGAAAGCCCTGTAAAGGAAATGAGAAGACTGTGAATAGCAACTTGAGAAGAAGGCACTGCACCAAGGAATATTCTGCAAAGAACAACCATTAAAAAAGACTAAAAATAGAGAAATACAACAGATTTCAGCTTTCCTTTTACAAATATGTCCCAAAAATAATTAGAACATCAGTTTCATTGGTTTAAGGAAAACCCTTGGGACACAGTGATTTCTGGTTTTATTAATTCTAGACCCTGGTCTGTGTATGACAATGGAGGCCGATTGATCATACTGTAACTGATATAAATACACCTGAAGTAATAAAATTTAAGCTAATCCTCAATTTTCTAGTAAAATATCCACTGAAGCTTCTCAGTTTCCTTTCATTCTAGTGCAATAATCAGCAATTATTTGTTTGAAGAAGTTCTCAAGAACCCCCATTGTGGTAGATGCTCTGTTAGAAAGCAAAGATGTTTTCCCTCCCCACCTTCAGTAATGACTGCAGGTTAAATACAACAATCAATTGGATTTCTGACCTCAAGGGTGGTATAAAATATGACAATCAAAATCTTACCAAGTGCCTCACAATAAAACTTCTCATTATTGATAAAATGAACTCATTGCTCTTAAGCAAACATTTTAAATAGCATCCATTATTCATGTGAAGAGCTAATAATTACCTATCTGGGATTTGAGAACACATTTAAATAACAAAATATGAGAGAAATTTTCATCTTCTTGTATAATAAAGATTTTGTGCAGGTTTTTATCTCTGTTTCACAATTTTGTTGTTTCAAATGAATCTGTCAAGAAATTATTTTTAAACACATAAGGTCAAAAATTCACCTGTGCAAATCTGCATTGCTTCACTTCAGAGAAATGCAGTGAATGACTTTTGCTATACTCTGAGGCTTATTCTGATTTTTACACAACTGAGCTGACTTTGCTACATTCAATAGCAGTCTGAATTTCCTGCAGTAGAAGCTTTAATGTTAAAAACATTTTGATAAAATCCAGTTTTACAGACAGAGGGAGGTCACTAAAGACACAAACCCACTACCTACAGAAAAATGAAAATTAATATCCCATAAACCAAGACCATATCTACACACAATGAATAGCACTTAAAACTTAAGAACAAATAACATCATTGCTCCTATTATCTCTCTATCTGTAATGTTCACAGGAGACCTAATAAAGTGTTATGAGGATGCAGCTGGCATCTAAAATTCAGTGTAAGACAGACAACGATGTGTTTGTATTGCCTGTTGTGGCCAGTTCCTGAAGAAGGTCAATCCAGAAATTACTTAAATCTAAATTGTGATGGTCTATAACTGCTTGCACTTAATACGTTTGGCTTCACATATATTGTTAATGAAAACTCAGTGTAATTCCGTACACTTCAAACTTTTGAAGCCACTGTTCTTATTTATGCTCCTAGATGTGTAGTTTCACAATAATTGTTAAACTAATGAGAATGACTGCTATATAACTGGGAATTCATAAACAAACAGCTGAGCTGAATACTTCCTTGTGAGGAAATGGTACTTTAATAACTTCATTATATGGTTCATGTCAAAAGGGAAGTGTTGTCTGGTCTTATACGTTATGGATGCTGGATGCAGCTAGACTTTTCTCTGATTTGTAGCATAAGGAAAACATGCAAACCGAAGGTCATTATTCAAATGTATGCCATTCACATCCATTTTGTTGCTTTCTTTGAGAAGTATAGTAAAATGGTTCCAGAGAGGACAACTGCAGTAACAACTACACTAATACAACATACATGCATTGGCTAAAGCCACAATTTTCACTTTCATCGACATAAAGAAAACTAGACAAATAAGCAATGAAACAATCCTTCATGGCACCCAAATTCATGTTAAAATGTGGAAAACAACTATCCTCTTGCATTCTAGGTTTTTTTTCTTACAGAAACAGGACAATTTCCACACTGTGATTAATGTGTATCAAATGTTTATGTTCAAACTGTCTCCACAAAGTGGAATATCTCGAAAACCAACACACACACTAATCTAACAGAGGCAGTTTGTTTGTAAGGCTTTTTTAAAATAGCATAGTGTGAAATTCAAACTGTTAGTACATAAATTTCTGTTGCCTTGAGGCTGCAATAACTTATGCATCCTTGTAGTCACCCCCTCATATACCTCCCCTTTCCAAGAGAAGTTCAGGCCTCTCCTTCAGCGCCCGTTTCCCCACCTCTTTATGGTAACCATTACAATGTCATTAAAAACAGGCAGGGTTGCCCATTAGGTGTGTAGGTGAGGGAGGGAGAGAACTGCATAAAAAATGACAAAAAAACAAGCAGGGGGGCTTGCGGCTTATTTTCAAGAAATAGCTGCAAAAAATGTTATTGCAGTAACGTGTTCATGTAGCTCATTATTATTTGTCTACAGCCAGACATGATTTTATTTTATTTCTTTAATAAAAACTTCATCTAATTTGAGGTTATCATTGTCAGTTCATGGACAAAAACAACTGATCAATAATCCTAGTACTACTAAGCAAAAGGCAATTCTATCACCAGAGCAATTACTGACACTGGTTTGCTCTTGCTGAGCCAAACAATATCAGAAGCTGGCTTCTTTCTTTTTCATTTCCCTCTTTTCTGTCTTTTTTTTTCCCCCTTCAAGAATAAAGCCTTATCTTGCTAATAAAAGATACACTAAACTACACGAGCTGAAAACTAGTATTTCCCCCTAAAATAATAAATTCTTTTTTAATCAGGAGGAAAAAAGCCAGTAAGATTGCAACAAAGAGCAGACTCTGATCTAGAAACACATTTACAATATCTTTAGTCTTAGGAGCAGATCATTACACAATGCAGTCTAGACTATGATGTTTTGTGTATATTAATGTTGGCAAAATAATTAAACTGCACTGAAAGGACTTTATACTGCAGTTCTGACTTAAACTCATCAAATTAAATTATTCATGAATTAATGCACACTGAGGTCAATGTAGTATATGACTTTGACATTTCATAAAGATAAGTGACAATTATGGATCCTTTCATATATTTTAGATGGCTCAGCAAGACATAAAGGCAACTGAAAATTAAGTCCAATGGAGGAAATATATTGTTTATATCATAACTTTATCCGACATTTTATAGTTAGAGTATTCACCCATTAGAACCACCCATACCCAGGTATTAACTACACCACTTACACTGAATTGAAGGCCCCCAAGAGTTTTAATAAATGCTTTCCCATGTTAATTCTGAGACGACATAATTATTTTTATATCATGAAGGGGATCACAAGGCCATACACAGCTTTTGCTACAAAAATGACAGCATGAAACACTTTCCTAAAAAGGACACATGAAAGTGTCTGCATTATTTGCCATATCTATCTGGTGTCTTCAGCATTTAAAATATTCTAAAGTACCCTGAGAAAATCTTTAATGACCACTGTCATGCATTTTATTCTCTGGAAAAGTCTCACTCTGAGACTCGACAGCTTTAGAACAGCTCCTTTATACACCACGCCACAGAGAGAACATGAGAGGAACGAAAAGGCTTTTCAGTGATCAGTGGCCATTTCATTAGGCTAAACTAGAATAGCCAGAAGTGGCTTTTACTTTACAAAGGGAAAAAAGAAGCCTCAGTTAAATGCTCACAACATGTAAGCGCTGATTAAAAAACCGCCACAACTGAGCGAATGCAGTGTATGGAGTGGCTGTGCTCCTTTATAAACCCATTCTCAAGTACAGTTGGGTAGATTATCAGAATCTGAGTTATCAAAAATCAATTACTGCTCTCCTGAACGTGCATTGAGAGTGGAAAAGTCATTACTCAGAAAAACTCATAACTTCATAAGCAGCAGAAATGCTATAAAAATATTAGCACTTTATGCAAATAACAGTAGTCCTCTTATATCTGATACGTGCACAGCCCTGGCAATTCAGTGCATATTATTACAATCAGCATTGACAAAAATATCCCCAAAGCAAACAACACCTCAGGAGCTACTAAGAAACCTTAACAACTGCTTGCTATCTGTTAACCTTTCCAGACTGATGCTGGTTTATCATGTCAGCATGGCACTGCGATGCTCAGAACGTACCAAGCATTCCCAGCTCTAGCACGGATCACTGCACTGGGGCAGAGAACAGAACTGGAGTTGTGTTTCCAGCAGTCACAGCTCTGGCTTACAGAATTCTTCAGTTTCAGATACGATGCATAAGCCCATACTGCTCAGTAACTACTACTGCCCTGACAAACACACCCTGCCTTGCTCAGGCTCCAGCCCATTCACCTGGAGGGAGCACAGCTGTACTCCACGTGCAAACCCAGACTCCGTGGCACACACACTTTGTGGTGCCCAAAGAGTCTGGCCCTAAAAAGTGAAGGAGAAACACTTCAGCAATAGAGGGGATACTTTGCTGTTGTAAGAGATGACAACTCTATGCTTAATCACTTTAACAGACTAAAGAGGGGCCCTGACTAAATGCTGCTATGCCTTGCAAATCACTGACTGGTGATTTATTTATTTAGGCTGCTGACAACCAAGGTAAGTCAGAAATACTTTTAAGTGCAAAGCAAGAGGCTGTGAACACACTGAGCAGGAGGAATAAAACCTTAGGTCACCTTTCTCCCCCAGTGATTCTTTGCCTCATGAATCAAAGCAGTAGAGGTGGCCAGGAAAAGCTATGCATCTAGAGCTGAAGCAATGAATAATTACTTGTTACTGAGTACAAAATTCATGTCAGGAACTTTGCAGATTTCTTCTTTGGAGATTAATACTTAATCACTTTATTAAGGTATTTTTCATTCCACTGTACTACAGTAGTACACTGCCTTACACACCTTCTGAAATGCATGCTCACAGAGCTGTCCTACTGTGAACTGCAAGGAGAGTTAAAAAAACCAAACAATAACAAGAACAAAAAAAAGAAAAGGTGATTTTAAACGTATCATGAGAAACAAGAGGAAAATAACACAACAATCTATCTCTGTGAGAGAAAAATCCTTTAAAAACTTCTTAACCCAAACACAAGGTCACTTTACTTGCCAACAGAGTGGGTTTGTCATAAACGCATGCACATTTATTCTTCTATAAAGCATTTGAGTCATCTTTATGTTTACTGAGACAGCTGGGAAGAAAAAGGGTTGTGGTCAAACTGGTTTAGTAAATTCTCTGAAACCTGAAAGAAGAAACTACATCTAAAAGGGTCAAGTGTCATAGATGAAGGGAGGTATTGAAGCTATAACCAATGGATTCCTTCATACAAAGTCCATGTCAAACACCCTTTAACGAACTACCTTAAACATGAAGCTTCTTAGTAATCCATTATTAGTTCCGTCAAAGGCTCAAGTGTTTTTTTAGGTGAGAAGGGAAATTCACAGTAAAATTACAAGGGAATTCTTTTCCATGAGTAACCATGGCCATTGACTTTCAGTGTGACATTCTGCACAGCTCTTAAGTCAAAGCTCACTGTGCTTTCAACTCAGCAAATGTATTTCCAGAGATGAAAGTAGAAGATCAGGTTGTTAACCTGCTGATCAGTACATCAAACCTTCCATCTCAAAAACAGGACTGAAAACCCTTGCATGCCCCATACAGATACTGTTGATCTTAATCCATTGTTGTTTGAGACCATCAAATGAAAAGTACTTCAAAAGCACAAAGCCTTTTACAAAGCTAGATTCTCACACGCCATTCACCCAGCACGCTGTATAGCCCTGTATCGAAAGCAATTAAAACTGTGTATGAATCCCCTCTTTCAGTAGTGAGAAGAGGACATGTCATTGCTTGCTTGAGAACCTGCTGGGGAGTATCTGAGGCCACTCTACAAAAGGAGAAGCTCTGATTTACTAACTTGTTGACATACTTCATTTTATTCATATATTTCTCAAGCACTGGAGAAACCTCCTCTGTGTTTGGTGATTTTTACCAATTGCAACTATTATAGTAATTTCATTAAGCCACAACAGCCTGTGCTCATTCCACAGAAGTTCTTCACCTGGTGAATGGTTCATTTGCCTACACTGAAGATCTCTCTATTGCATCATAGTCACAAAAGTGTGAGTTCTTTCGTAGCATATGTAGGGAATTTGTTCCCTCTTTGAGAACAAGAAACAACCATCGCTCCACAAAATATCATGGGCCACCAATAATAGCTGTCACTCAGGTTAAAAATGAACTATTTCTAGGTGAAGAAAGATGCACAGGGACAGTAGACATACAGTCAAGACCCAGTTAATGGTGACAAAATTTGCTAATTTGTAAGAATGCTAACATTCTAAATACTGCAATCTTAATTGGACTAAGGTATAGGATGTCCAAATGTTCTTCTTTTGGAAAACTTGTGATAACTAGAACATGCTACTCCATTGAAATATGTTGTAAAGTTCACATACTAATGCAATGTTACACATCTTTTTGATACATCCCTGAAAATTGCTCCATCTTGATTCCATTACTCAATAGTGCTGCTTTCTTCAGTCCCACTCAAAGTACCAACCCCCTTACACAGACTTTAAGTCAGCAAGACAGTTCACTTCCATGAACTGAACCAGCACAGCTCCCCAGGTGAAGGTTGCCTGCCCTGCTCTAAGAAAAGACACCAAAGGCTTCCAGTCTTTAAAGCTATGCTGCTTAACCAGATGCAAAATAATAAACTCAAATAAAGTAACTTTTTAAAGTAAACTCCTAGATCTGTTGGATGAGGTGGGTTAAATAAATAGGTCTGATAAGCATTTACTTGCAGTCCTTTGCATGCAGGTATTCTTTTCTACAGCCTTGCTTTCTAGTCAGAAAAGTTCTGCCTTCTCCCCAAGACCAACAGATTTGACCTCATCTCCTCTGGTTCCAAGTGGAGCCTTTCCATGACCTCTTAGGCTTGGCTTTGTGTCAAGTCCTTGCCCTTCCCACAGAGCAAAAGCACCAACAACTCCTCACGTTATCCTTTCAGCCCTGCCCCTCTCCATCTGCACTTGGAAACTGTCTTGAACTTTAGCTTTGTTTCAAGAAATCTGAAAATGTGAGATTCTGATCATTGAAGCCCTGCTGATATGCATATAAAATCAACTGCAAAAGAAAAGTTTCTGCCACTTAAAGTACTTGTGCATACAATAAAAATATTAAATGTTGGCTATACCAAAAATTGGTAAAACATGCAGATTTATGAAAAGCTAAATATTTAAATTCATACATTTACACAAGTCTATAAATGCAATAATTTGCAGACTTCATCTCTAAGGCATAGGTGAGTAGCTGCTCTGGTTTAAGCCAGGATGAAGCCAATTTTCCTTTTACTGATTCTTTTTTCCTTTAGAGAACTCTCTTTTAATTACAGGCAAGTTTTCCCAGCTAGTGGACTGATAATACTGGAATGTTTATGTTGCTGCTGGGACTTCAAGGTCACTTTGCTCTACTTGTTGAAACTGCAGCCTCAGATGCCACTAACTGGACTAGGTCTAGGACTTCCCCATTCACACTCTGTACCCTGAATGTTCTGACTCAGTTTTACAAGATGCTTTCATATAAAGCAAGGTCAGATCCTGATGCTCTCTCAGCCACCACTGGATTCACACTGAGGGAATGCCCTATCACAGCACCATGACATGTGGATGGAAGATTGGATGATATCACATCATCACTGCATGAGCAGTACTGGGGCTCTGTCATACCATACTCTTACTCTGGTGTTCCTGCTTTTCCTCATGAATGGGCTTACACAATTCTTTACTCTCAGTAGCTCAAATTTGTTGCATGTGTGCAGTTACTCCACTTGTTGCTGGAAAATACTGCTGACAGTAGTGTGGCTTCCAACAGCTCCATGGGATGCTCAGGCATTTTGCCTGGGCATCCCACATCAAACTGAACCCACTGTGTATACACAGAACTTGTTAAGAGGCACAGAACACTGCCATGAACTATATGCTGTTGGTCTTCAGCTGCATCTTAGCCTTGCCAGTCCAATACATCTCATGCTGGATGACTTTCAAAGTTCATTTACTCTTGTTCATAAGCTAGAAAAATGGTTAAAGTGATTACCAAGGGTAAGCTAAACAAATAGCAGCTAAGGGGAAAGATTAGGAGAAAAATGCTTAAGGCTCTCAGTCCAACCCAAACCCAGCCAACATCCATTCTCCCACACAGGGTCTCAATGTTTGTTTGGGGAAGGATCAGTAAAAGGGCTTTCTTCTGTATCTGTGTACCACAGAGACCATGATAAAAGGAGTCTGTATGATACTGTAGAGATTTCAGGGGAAATAAATGGAGAGTGATTATCAAAAGCTAGATTTAACTGTTCGGGCTGAGATTATTCCCAAACACATTTAGGCAGTAAAGTCAAACAGTAAAGCAATCCTGGAATATTTCAGTTAAGGCTCTGGCACGTTTCCTGAATACAGCCTTAGTTCATAGATTATACTGTTGAAAGCAACAAAGCAATGCACCCTAAATAAGAATGTCAAGATTTGCCTCTTTGTCAGGGTAGATTACTTATATTTCATACAAACATTGCTAAGCAGTATCTATGACTTTCCATTCTATAGAAACACAAATTCTGGGCATTACGAGATGGTAAAATCATTCATTCCCGAAAGGCTGATAGTGAAAGAAACAGATCATTTTCTTATTGCACATAACTATATGAAGTATGATTGTTCTTTAAATCTAAAGAATGGATTTTCAGCCATAAGGGTATTTACACTGTGTACGCACTCTACAGCACCAGAGCTTGGAAAGTTGAACCTACATCACATCCTTCCTAACAAAGCCATGCAAAAGGTGCACCATTTTGTGGCCATGCTGCAAGTTGCCTTTTGCCTAAGATCACGACTAAGAAGAAAACTTCTGGATGGCAGTTACCAGAGCACATGTTTCTTCAGACGTACAGACCTGCAATGCCTGTTCTTGTCACATGGAGGCTGAGCCTCAGCTCGAGAGGTCTTGCCAAGATTTTATTCCCTGCTATGCACTTCCCAGTATTTAAAGAAGTGGGAAAGAAGAATGAGACAGCTCATCTACATAGATACCTAAATGCTAGCAATTGATATGGTCTAGATGTCATCCCCGTGATCCTGGGCTGCTGTCCAAAACACTCCTGCAGAAGAGCCAAAAAACTTGGAAGAATCAAGGTTTGCAGTAACTCTTCCCCGTTTTGTCACCTTTGGTGTTTTATAGCCTTCCAAACACACTTTGTATGTTTCATTATTCTTCATCCCAGACTGATATTTACTGAAGATAATTAACATCAAGATTTAAAATCCTTTCATACTTTTGAAAGTGTAAGCAAAATACAGCACATCAACTTCATGGGTGCAACTGAGAAGAATTAAATAGGTATAAACATACTAGCAAACAAGAATTAAAATTTTAAAATGGAACAAGTCCATGTTTAATTCTGAGAAAACTCTGAGCCAGCTTTAAATCCTTCTTCCTTTATGCAAGGGATTCAGACCAGTTCTTCTGCTAGTGGAATAACTCCCCTGCTCTGAAGAATAAACAGGTTAATGAACAGCTCAGCTCTTGATTCTTTGAACACATGACTGTTCAGCAGGTGCTGAATTCAGGGTTTACTAGTGCTGGTGTAGCTGCTACCACCAGTTTAATTTTTCCCCTTTATTGAAGAATTATCTTTATAAATGAAGACAGAAGTTTCTGACATAGAATTATAGAATCATTAAGGCTGGAAAAGACCTTCAAGATCATTGAGTCCAACCATAATCTAACTACTACAACCACTAAACTATATCCTGAAATGCCACACCCACACGCTTCTTCAACTCCTCCAAGGATGTCAACTCCACCACCTCCCTGGGCACCCTGTTCCAATGCCTCACCGCTCTTTCAGTAAAGAAATTTTATCTAATATCCAACATAAACCTCCCCTGCACAACTTAAACCCATTTTCTCTCATCCTATCACTAGTTACTTGGCGGAAGAGACCAACACCAGTCTCTCTACAACCTCCCTTCAGGTAGTTCTAGAGAGCAATAAGATCTCCCCTGAGCCTTCTCATTGTCATACTAAACAACCCCAGCTCCCTCAGCCTCTCCTCATACAACATGCCCTCCCAACCCCTCATCAACCTCACTGCTGTTCTCTGGACACACTCCAGGACCCCAATGTCCTTCTTTACACTGTGGCGCCCAGAACTGAACACAGTGCTCAAGCTGTGGCCTCACCAGGGCCAAGTGCATGGGCATGATCACTCCCCTACTCCTGCTGGACACCCTGTTTTTGATACAGGCCAGGATGCTGTTGGCCTTCTTGGCCACCTGGGCACACTGCTGGCTCACCTTCAGTTGGCCCTCCACCAGTACTCCCAGAACCTTTTCCACCCAGCTGCTTCCCAGCCACTCTTCCCAAGCCTGTAGCATTGCTTGGGGTTATTGTGACCAAAGTGCAGGGCTCAGCACTTGGTCTTGTTAAACCTCATCCCGTTGACTATCAGTCTAACCTGTCCAGATCTCCCTGCAGTGCCTTCCTACCCTCAAGCAGATCAACACTTCCACTCAATTTAGTGTCATCTGCAAACTTGCTGAGGATGCACTCGATCCCCTCATCCAAAAAATTGATAACAATATTAAACAGAAATGGACCCAATACCGAGCCCTGGGGGACACTGCTGGTGACTGGCCACCAGTTGGATTTTACTCTTTTTCTCACAAATCTTTCGGCCTGGTCATCCAGCCAGTTTTTAATCCACTGAAGAGTCCACCTGTCTATGCCATGGGCTGCAAGTTTCTCAAGGAGAATGCTGTGGGACACAGTGTCAAAGGCCTTACTAAAGTCGAGGTAGACAACGACCACAGCCTT
This sequence comes from Hemiprocne comata, assembly GCA_020745705.1. Lineage (NCBI taxonomy): Eukaryota > Metazoa > Chordata > Aves > Apodiformes > Apodidae > Hemiprocne > Hemiprocne comata. The sequence continues at coordinate 10,099,076 of CM036597.1, read as the reverse complement.
TCCCTCATCCACTAGGTGTCACCTGGTCACAGAAGGAGATCAAGTTGGTCAAGAAGGACCTGCCTTTCACGAATCCATGCTGGCTGGGCCTGATCTCACCATTATCCTGCACTTGCAGCCTGAGCGCATCCAAGATAAACTGCTCCATCATCTTCCCTGGTACAGAGGTCAGGCTGACAGGCCTGTAGTTCCCCGGATCCCTCTTTTGGCCCCTTTTGTTGGATTACATTTTCATTGCTGTTTTCAGCAGTCCTGAGACCAGAACCTGACATTTCAAAACCCCTAGGAATCTATCACAGGTACTAAAAGCAGAGTCCTTTTAGATTGCACAAAAATTAGTCTTACTTCAGATGTTTAGCAAAAAATACTATGTTCCACATATCAGTAATTTTCAGTGCAACTCTTATTTCATTTAAAAAAAAATCAATTTAATTTTGTGGAAGATATAATGAGCCTGGTTCTACATACCACTTCTTTTATCAGCTCCAATCTCTCTCTCCCCAGGGAAAGCCGTACAGAAGTGTCTTGTCCTTTGATAGCAATAGATGACTAACCTCATTTTGTAAAAGCAGAACTAAACAGAAGAGTTATTCTTCGTTTTCAGCAGAAGCAGTGAACCAGACCTCATTGCCTTGTGCTGAACTCAATTCAAGGCAATTTGATGCCTTACACGTAATCATTGAGAAGCTTATGGTTGTGCCTCTTTTTTTTTTTTTTGTTTGACTCTTTACCTGACGTTTCTTCATGTAACAGGGTACCTGAAGGTTTTATATTTAAGAGGAACATGACAGGTCGTATTTTCTGAAGCTGTAGTTTCAGGCCTTCTGCATCCCTACCTGCCCGTTATGTTCAGGTCAGATGCGTTTCTGCGGCAATAGAGATTAAAGATGTAACTGCTTTTAAAGCAGATATTTTTACCATTGCTTAGCCACATAACCTGGGGCTTTAGATGAACACTTCCCTGCCTCAACTTTTATCTCATGAGTGTTAACCAACTAAAAAAAAAAATAATCAGCCAAACATAACCTTATTTATCAAAATTTTTTTCCCCTTGATTGTAGGTATCACTGGATTACAGACTATATAAAAACAAATTACAGAAGATTTTCAGATTTAGAGAGGTATTTGGTTACAATCCATAAAGACAGTGATCTGTCTGTACCTCTCCCTAGACTGATCTCCCATGGTGTAGGCAGGCATTACACAACGTCACTTTCCTGTCCTGTGATGACTCCTATGATCTGAAGGAGGAGGAAGACGACTTGATGCACATCACAGAAATCACTTGGTGTGATTTTGTTTAAATTAGCTACATGACAGAAATCAATGTCTTTGTGCACAGCAGGTATGACAAATCAAAGTAACGTAGGACGAAACGTCTGTGTCGTACTGACAGATGGAAAGTGAAGTATCTGTACGAAACAGTGCTCCTCAGGCAAAAATAAACTGAAATGTTACTTAAGGAATATTATAGAAATTTAAAGAAACAAAAGTTTGCTATTACAATCTAGCATCAATTTTTATAATTAAATGAGAAGTACTTCATACTTTCACACAACATTAAGATGACTATGAAACCCACAGGCTTACCTCTCCACACATTCATACTAGTGTTACTCAGGTCCACTGCCTTCAGTGGAGCAAGATCTGATTTACAGGAAGGCAAAGCAAGGGAAGAAACACACCTGAAGGCTGGAAATAAACCTGAGGTTTTTGATGAAACATAATCCTCACCATGAGATGTAAAAGGTGACTTACCTGACAAGTGCTACCCAAATCCTTAATAGCTTTTTGTATGTAACCCCATCTCATTTCATTCTGACATAATCTTAATTAGTCTTAGTTCTACTGCAGAGAAGCCTACTGAGGCAGTTAGCACCACATGATTAACCAGATATTTTGCATGCATCACAGCAACCAACAGTGTCAACTCAGTGATGTGAATTAATACAAACAGAAATCAACCTTGCCTTTCCCTTTCACATGAACTAAAAGCATGTGGCATGGAATGAACATATGCCTATTTCTTCTATACACTGCCTAATGAATGTCCTTTCTTCCCTTTGCAGTCATTTCCTAATGCATCATTACTCCCTGCAAAGTATGATTTATTTTCTCTCCTGGTTCTAGGAGAAGAACATGCAATTTTATATTTCTCTTAAATTTCAGTTTCTTCACAGAAAAGTAAGTCCAGAAACTGAAATAAACAATGATAAGACATAATTCTTGCTGATGGAATGACTCTATCTTGCATATTGTTTTTCTTTCTGTGTGCCTTAGTTGTTTTTAAGAAACTAAATTTTGCACCTGCACATAAATACACATTTGAGAGCACAATCTGCAACGTTCAGTCATCTCATAGCAACAGAATACAATGTACTAGGAAATATAAATATATACAACATACACACTAACTCACTGGATTAAAAGCTTCACCACCTAGCTATCTAATTGTAGATTCTATTGTTTCAGATTTATCTTTTGTCTTCATTGCAGGAGCCAAACATCACAGTATTGAGTTTAATGTCATCGAGGGGGAAACCGTATGATTATATGATTTGATGGCAAAGAAGAAAAAAGCCACTGTTAAAGAAAACCAATTTTATAAAGCTGATTCTCCATTTTCCTAAGCTTAAACTGAAGTAGTTCAATAAGCAGTATAAAACCACAAGAAAGTTTATTCAGTTTTGTATGGCATCTGTAATATGCTGCGGTATTTATTAATTTAATGCAATGTTTGATACATGGCAGTGTTTTGCTCAGCAGAACACTGTAAAACTACCTGCAAGAACAATTTAGCCCATAACTAATACTAAACATAAGAAAGAGTTGTCTAATGTTTTGTCATTTCCCAGATTCTCAGAACAAACCAGTGAGATGATAATCTCCATAGAAAGGCAGTATTTAAATGATGGTTTATTTCAGGAACTGACATTAAAATGCTTAACACCTTCACTCTACAGTGCTTGTACCCCAAAGCAGCTAAGTATCTAACATAGGAGTTATTAAAAACTGTGACACCTCTAGTGTTTCATTTCCAATGGCATTTCAGCATAGGGACATGTACAGCCTATTCACTATCCTACACAGGGAGTCATTCACCATTATTATTTTTCAACCTCTGGGGATGTTTTTTTGTATTTGAAGGCGTATCACAAAAATTTGGCAGCCTACTGGAACTGCCAAATGCTTCAGGTGCTGTCATCCATGATTTCTGCTCATCAAAAAAAAGGAATCTAGTGTCTATCTCTCAGTACCTAATTCCCTGCCCCTCCCACCTATATAAATCTCATTTATTTTAATGCTGGAAGAATACAGCAACTATAACTCTGATAAGACTGCTACCAAGTTTGTTTTAACCAAACTAAACCAGAAGTAATTGAAGGTAATCAACTCTTCATTTTTGTTTCTGTTTTAGCAGATGGCAAACGTTCTCAAACAACAGCAACAAGGATATGTGTACAGACCCCTTTGATATGAAGAAAGCCGTGGAGCTGGTAATCATGAAGTTGCTGAGAATGACAGTGGCATAAAAGGCTACCCAGGTAAAACCTGTAACCAAGGAAATTCGTACACTCAGAGCAGGTGGCACCAGCTGCTCCACAGAAATATGCAAGATTCCTGACAGAAAATGTTTTCTGATGCTTAGATCTCTTTTGACAGGATTTGCTAACCTTAGGTGCTTCTTAGTAGTTAACAATTGGCTTAAGTGTGAAAACACTGTTTTTAGTATGTTTTCATTTAGTAGAACATAACACTGGTCATTCTTGTCATGTTTCTGAATTCATCACTAGATATCCATGTGACATATCTAGAGCATCTTTTCTCCAGCAGAGCCCTAGAGCATCTTATACATTATATTCTTAGACCGTTATTGATGCCTAGACATCTCCAGAGTATATCTTGGCATGGATTATCTTTGTCCAGTGACAGGAGAAATGAGCATTTACGTAAAGTGTTATGGGATTTGCGATGTCACGCACAGTGGAAGGTCTTGCTTAACAGCCTACTTCATAGTGCTGACTTTATTTATTTTGCAAGGACTCAAAAACCCTGGCAAGTGTTGAGTCTGTGGTTCCATGGAAACCAGGTGTTCCAACTTTAATGCTTACACTCCTAACACTATCCTCCAGACAATCTCTTTACAAATGATCAGTAACATGAAGATGCCTTCTTTTCATTATCCATTCATTTTAGTTTCTTCAGAACAAACTTGTTTTCTAGGACCATCAGAATGCACTACCTGCATCCAGAAGAAAATTGGGAGTGGCTGTACATACTGGTTCTGGTAATACTTACAGCAAGTTATGAAATAGAAAAATCACTTAAAACGATGGTGCTTACCCCGTTCTGTGTCATAGAGGTACACAAACTTTTCCCACTTATAATGAGTCAAGAGACTCAAGATGGCTCCTTTTAATGCTGGTCGCATCTGGATGACAAACTGCACATCTGCATCTGTTGGGAAGCTGGGTGTGACGAAGGATGTGTGAAGGGCTCCACAAAATGACGTCAGTGTGTTCATTGACATCTGGTCATAGAATCCAAAAATGGCATAAACTCCTCTGGAAAACTGTGAACAGACTAACAAAGACAAATAGGGGTGTTCAAATCTGTCAAATAATGAATGCAAAGAAACTTTCAAAGTATATTTGAAGTAAACCACCTAAGCAGTCCTGAAATTGTTCTGTATGATGCAGTAGATGGAATTAATTCATTATATTACATACACTAATTTCAGCATAGCTGTGAATTGTGACAACTTTGTCACCATTACACTAGCCTGAGCACATTTTTGCTTGTGATTTTTCCTTCCATGTTGTTATAATCCACTCATCTCTCCATACTCTTTAAAAACAAACATGGGATTACTTTGCTTGTCTGTAAAATACCTTCCCTCGAGTAGCACCTTGAGAGCTCTGTTAGCAGCTATGTAACAACTGTCAGGTCTGCCTAAAAGCCAAAACACTAAGATGCAGTTTTCCCTGATACCCCACCTTGATTCAAACCTGCTTCAAAGTAATATGGATGCCTTATTTCTTTATAGTCCAGAACCCTGAAATCTCTGTATGAAATCTGGGTGTGCTCTTTTCCAGTGAGAAATTACAGTGGCTTCTCAACTGAGAGTTAAAATCTTTCAGAAGCAATTTGGAGAGTATATGGCTTATTAATGACAACACAAATGAGGAAAAAAATTTTGCTTCATGAGATGAAAGTTGATAACCTTAACCTGGAGGCTTTTAGTCATTAACCATTCTGGTATCCTGAGGAACTCATCTAGTACCAGCAAATAACCAAAATGCAGTCAAAGGTCTTTTGTTTCACAGGGACTTATCTGGGAAAACAATTTTCTATACTTTATGTAGATAGAACAATGACCGTTTTGGACAAAAACAAAAGTATTTCCATTTAGAAACATGTTCAACTTCATGGGAGTTGCAGGGAAAATATTTTCTTTGTTGTTCAACTCTGCAGGAACAGAGTAAACTTCTTGTGACCCTAGGTTCTCTTCATGGAGGGAGACTGCATCAGAGACAGAGAGGGAACCTAGATGTGGGATGCTGGGGGTCTGGTCCATAGCCAAGACTTCACAACTGAAATGCGATACAGCCCGGCAGCACCTCTACATCAAAACATTTCTGGACCGAGATGAGCTAGTCCCATTTGTAATCCAAATCAGTTTCCCAGACAAATGTTCATTCACCATTACCAATTTTGCTTGTCAAGAACTGAATTTAACAATTTTCAACTAGCCCCATTAACCACTTTTGACAAAAAGCTGCACATTTAACTTTGCAAAAAGCAAGGGAGAAGTAATTACCAGTAAAGAAGACATGACTTTTACACAGAAATATACAGCATCGTTACTTCCGAAAGTACCATAATGAAACACTTCCTACCATAAATGTAACCACTCAGAACCACTAAAGCCTGTTAAAGTAATTTTAAAAAGGATTCTCTACAACACCAGCTCATTGACACAGCACCATAGATAACACCTTCAACAGGCAGTCACGTGTGAAGATTTTATTTTCTTACTGGAGTTCCAGATGCAAAAATATAAATGCTATTAAGGAATTTCTTTAAGTGTTTAAGGCACTGTTACAGAACATGAGCAGATGTAGGTACCAGCAGCAAACAACAGCTGGTGTAGACAGAAAAGAGATGCATGTGAGGCACAGAGAGGGAGTAAGAAGTCATGATTTCTGAAAGAAAAGTTTGTGGAAGTTCTCAAGCACAGTAAAGGAAAGATATAAAAGAAGTTATAATACACCAAGAATTTATTCCTAGAGACATGACTGAGGAATTAAATACACTGTTTCAAAAGGTATTTTGTTAAACTATATACCAGCAGTATATAAAGTAGAAAAGCTACCATAAAAATTATCTGCTGAAGTAACCAATAAAAGGCACTACATTACAGGTGGAAAAGGGGGAAAATAAAGACATTAAAGAATCCGGCAATTTCCAGATAATTTCAATAGCATGTAACCCCTCTAATTCCATGGGAATAATCTCAGAAGTGGGACTAGCAGAGCTGGGTGTCCTCACATATACTCAGTCTGTACCTCACAGATCAGGCTTCTTTTACATATTTATTAATGGCCTAGTTTACTAGTTTTTTATGTAGATTCTGTACTGGAGAGAAAGCGGAGATCAAACATTCCAGGAAGCATCCCTTCTTGCAATGCAAACAAAACATATTCTCAAATGTCTCCTGACCCTAAAAACGCAGAGTATTTCAAACTATCCTAAGTTTGCCCATTGTTTCTTATCAGGTATAAGGCTCAGGAATACTTCTGAACTGTGACTCCACTGAAATCCCCCAGATTTCCAGGGATACGATATCTGAAAAAAGAGTCACAAGGGGCTCAGAAAGCCTACCATGCTAAGGGTAGGACTATAATGAAGAATACAGATCAGCCCTTCTTAGGGCTGCTAGTTCCTACATCCCATGGAGTCAGTAGAGAGAAGAGGTGCAGTGCTAAAGGTAACCAACAGTGGCTGCCCTCAACATGGACCAGTTCCTCTGCATTCTGCTGGGAACCAGCTGAGAACCAGTCTGGTTTGTGCTCTTTCCTGTTCCAAGAGATATGGCACCTAGGCACTGTGGTCAAGAGTGGTCAAAAAGAGTGGTCAAAAATGGTTCAAGGTCTTTGTCCTTTGGACAAACTTCAGTCTTGCATGGCTATTTTCAAGCACTGAATTAAGGTGCAGCTATTTTCACAGTAGATCATGCTCATTTATGAGAAGCGCCCATTCTCAATTTGTGAGTAACCTGAGAAAAAAACATCAGTCTGTGAACAATGTGACCCGAAGCAGGACCTTCTCCAAACAATACTTAATGACCAACATGGAGCTGCTGCTTGCAGGGAACATCCCAGTGCAGGTGAAAACTTCTGATTTGGCCTTTCAATATTTGAAACTTTTTTTTTCTAAAAATTCTAACAATAACAGTAACAATATCTCCTAACAAGTGCATCTCCCAGCCCAGTCTTATTTCCTCTGGTTCAGGTTTGTATTCAAGGCAGATCTTTAAGACTTAATACCTTTACAGACTGCCTTCTATTAGTTTTGAAAAATCTTCAGCTCTTATGCTTCTCTGCCTACTTCATGTAGCTTATTCTTCTTGACTGTCTATTCTGCATGCACTGTAGGGTGTCAGTTCAATTTTAGTGACCCATTTAAAAGGCAAATAAACTTTTTTTTTTTGTAAGGAGAAGCTAAAAGGCCAATTATCTTGGTCTTCATTGTTTATTCGCTTTTTTGAACTCACGATTTTGTTACAATTTTGTAGCATTATGTCTTTTGTTTAGTTTGTGACCCGATTTCCTATGTTATCAGATGAACCTACTTCAACATCCATGAACCCATAGCCATATTGTTACTTGTTTTCAAAAAAAAGCAAACATGCAATCACATTAATTTTAATTACATTATTATTCTAACATCACTGAGCCATAGGCAGAATTTTAAGAAGGCTAACTAAACCTCAGCTTTGAGCTCTTTTACAAACTACTTTCTACAGGCAATCAGAATGATCCTCATGTTCAAGTAAGAATTTTGATATTTTCCTTTAATTAATCACAGTGTTTATGTTTGTTTTTCCCTATTTGAAAAACGCAGATGGTCAAACATGTACGTTGGCTGTTAAAGAAGTGATTTGGACAAATACTAATGCACCCTCATTCCTCAAAAACCAAAAAAGCAGGTGTTGTTTTTTTTTTGCTGACCTATGCCTTCATGAACCTACTCCTAATTATAATGATTACTATGTGGATGTGCACCTGTTTCCAAGGATAGCACAGAATCAAGTTGCTTTATAACCTGATCTGAAAAATTTGCAACCTCCACAAACAAGGGACAGAGGTCATGAGCAGCAGTTATCCATTGGGGGATCATAATAAGCCATTATTTTGGCACTAGGTGCAAGGTGAGTCTTTATTAACAGAGACTTAACTCTGGGCTTGTTCTCAAAGCAAGTTAGCTGCCACATGCCATCATTTTCAGGAGAGGAAGGGATGGTATGACAGAAGCCTGTGAATTCTCAAGCATGTCAAGAGAAGATAAGGAACTTTCAGCTCATGACAGACTGGTGTTTCCTGCCGAGGAAGGAAAACGCTCAGAGCTAGAGTGATCACAGTGGTAAGCAGAATTTGCTATTAAATAAAAAATAAAAAGGCAACCAAAAAACTCAACCCAAACTTAAATAAATAAAATCTTTGTTTCTGTACTGAATAGCAGGTGAGCCATCCTAAATGTCAGTGTAACTCATCAAACCCCAGCCTTCTGTTTTACTTGCAGTTCCATCCTCCCTCCAGTCAAATCAGCCCCACCACAAAAACTTGCCAAGATTAACCAGATGTGATTTTTTTTTTTTCACTCAGACCCCAGGAAGGCTCCAGGCCAGAATCTCAAAAGATGCCCCATTTCACACAAGTTATTAGACGTTTTGTGTCTTTTTAAAATTTTTGTTTTTGCTTTCTAACGGCATTTAGCTCTTCTACCCTTTGGTGATTGTGAGTATTCCTGACACAGCAAGGATGTACAGGCTCTGACATTTCTACTGTCTATTGCCTGGAAGCTAAAGTCAAAACTTCTCTAATACCTTTTCCCTCCCCCCCCCTTTCTTTTTTACTTCCAGTTCTTATGATAAACAACTGAAGAGCTACTAGGAATATTTACAAGTAGGTTTGGAGTTGGCTTGTTGAAAGAAAAGATGTATAAAGCTAACAAAAGAAATATGTTAATGGATGGATCTTAATTCACGATTTCTAGTAGATGATCTAGTTAATGCCTGAAGTTTTGAAGTCGGCAGGATCCTCCCCACCATGGTGCACATTGCACTTCTGTCCACGGGTATAACAGCTGGTAGTTTTGAAGTCCAGGGTTGGAGGTTACAATACCTCAAGACACTATTCCTTCTTCGTTACTGTTCCTATGGACAAGTAATTTCCCCTTTGCTCATATCCATTTCTTATATTAGTAGGTCTGACAAAATTAACCTGTGTCAGAGGGGCAGTGTGCAGCCTGCCTTGCTGACACCATCCAGCTCCTTGGGAGGAAAGGTGCTGTGGGAGCACAATCACAACTGACATTATTGCGTGTTGCTCATACCGCTTCCTCAGTTTTGTGTTCTGTGTTTCCCTCAGCTGTGAAATAATTTTATTCCCTCCTCTTTCTTCTGCCAATTGTTTTGGATTCCAGACAATTCTCACTGCCAGCCTCTGCCAACAGACTAATGGGACTACTTTATAATGGAATAATATGCAGCGTATCTCAGAGCAGTTGCTATTTTCTCACTAAGGCTCCATCCCATGACTTCCTTGCTGTAATAAAGCAAGGGTTATCATTAACGTCACTTCACACAGTAAGCATGTAGGCTCTTGGAGAGACCAACAATGCCTCTGCTGCTTTCTTGCCCTTTTGTTTGAATACACTGAAGGAAAGGCACAGTCTCTCTACCTTGAGCCCTGAGGAGATCAGCACAGCAGTGCCCCCGGATGCAGAATGAGCTACTTTCGGGGGGCCCCAGGCAAGCAGACTCAGGAGCTTCCTTTAAAGACAAACTCATCATATTAAAAATTAAAAACTAAATTAACTGCATTTACCTATGGCAAATAAAACTAGCTTTTATATTTAAATTGTTAAGACACTGAAGCCTGCGACAAAGAAAATATTCCACTGAGTTGTTTAAAAGTCACCTGAGAAAAGAAGCATTTCTGAAAATATCAATTTCTGAAACAGTTAATAGAATATTCCCGGAGGAGGGAAGGAACCAAGGAAATTACAACTTGGAATTGGACACAAATCCTCCTGAGATATTGGCTGTAACGTAATTTCTCATCCTACCTAAAAAACAATGTGCCCTTACAAAGGTAAGAAAATCCCCTGAAAAAAAAAAGAAAAATCCAACCCCAAACCTCACAGCAGATCACAAAACAAAACTATTATTTACTCTTGTTACTTCATTTATGGCAAGAGTTTGCTCAGTGATATAACTGCAGCGTGTTTTACCTAGATCTTTTGATAAAGAACTACTCAGCTTGCTTTGCTCTATCTAGTGCCTTCTTCAAACATATACAACTTCCTTCAGTTTGCATTTCTTTTTAGAAGAGCCAATAAAACGAAAACAGTACTGTCGGGCACTGGGAGGGTGGGATTATAAAATTGCAAATGAAAGGCATAAGGATTAATCCATTCATAATTTACAAACCATTTAACTGGAGAGCAACCCAAAACAAATGTCCAGATCCAAGCATCCCCAAACACTCTCTCATCAAGACCCCACTCAGGATAACTTTTGTCACCCTACCACAATTCCATTATGTATTATTAAATGAGTCTGTATTTCTTATCCATTTTTCAGGATGACTTGGGAACCCTGATCCAAATTACAGCTCCTGCTGTACAAATACATTACCACAACCTTAGTTTCCTTCACTATGCTCAATTATTTATGACATACATGACTCGACTCATTAAACTTCACACATTTTGGCCTTTATATATATACACTACAGTCAAATAAACCCCTAACAGCACACGTGAATTTGCTATGTGCTGAATCTTCTCTACACACTGTAACATTTGTGTGAATTTTATGAGCATATGAAAAATGCCAGCTTGCAACAATAAAAACAGGCCACTTAGGCTGTAACAGCACTAGTAGGAACCAGGAGCACAAGGTCTCATGCACACCATGATGCCAGTAGGTGCCTATTGAGACCTGCAATGACTGCTCACGAGAAAGAAGTGTATATCTGAAGTGAGATCCTTTTAGGCAGAAAGGCTGATGAAAGGCACAGTTTCAAAAAGCACTCAGAGAAAGGCAGCTGAACTTCATTCAGGTCTGATGTATTCTGTCCATTAGTGTACCTTTACTCAGAGAAAGGTAAACCAGGAACAAAACCTCTGCCCCCAAACTGCCAATTTGATGTATATGCAAAAAAAAATAAAATAAAAAAATTGTTATTTATCATAGAATGTATGGGGTTGGAAGGGACCTTTAAAAGTCATCTAGTCCAGGGTTTAAAAAAACCCGAGCTAATATATTTTAAATGTCAATAACAAGAACATCCTTGAGCACCAAACTGGAAGTCAGGCTCAATGTCACCTTGACTGTCCTGAGAAAGCCATGCTTAGCTTCCTGAAAGGGGTTCTTCATCTGGGCAGAGAACTTACTACAGGTGGCTCAAGTGGCTTGGAACAGGCTATGCTACTTGTATTGCTATTATCTACTTACTGTTCAGTTTCCAAGTTCCTTCCAAACCTAAGATTATGTAGAGTCTGAGCTACCTTTGTTTCCAGGTTACTGGCCACAAAGCTAAAATAAAATAATAAATTTTGTAGAACCCTGATGAAACTCAAGCACAAAATGAACATCCTGTCCTGCAAATCTGTCAAATCATAATGTATGTTTCACTTTTCATTGAAAAAGAAAACGACAAAAACTCGCAATGCAGAATCTCTGTGTTTACAACACATTTCTGTTGGTGGAAGAAACCCATGAGTGAATCCACCCAGTTTCCAGGAAAAGTGTTGGCCTCTTAACAGTAGGTCCAAATTCTAACATGATTTTCTTTTCTACTACATACTTTAAATACATAATTTAAATTATGTGGATTTGTGCAATTTGTGAGCCCTTCCACTTACAGCTTCTGCTGGTACTGACACCAAAGGAGATACTTGAAAGAAGAGTAGGAAGAGACTTCTCTTCACAGTTAAACCCACTGCTGGAGAGCAACGGAAAGGCATCAGTATCTGCCTTTTGTGCTTTGAGGAAGAAATGTTTCTGCCCAGTTTCTCCAAGATAATCAATGCCTCCCCAACAACAAAGCTATGTGCAACGCCAACACTCTGCTCCTGATGGGCAGCTCCACCATCCTGGATGCTTAAGAGCTCAGGCACTGGCCTCAACAAGGCACTCCTCCTCAGGGAGTGTTAGAGACTTAATGTGAGGATGTAAAGCTGTTTGTTGAGCTTTTGCCCTTTGAGAAAAGGCTTAGTCTATCTTATACATCTCCCCCCCTTCTCCCTAAAGCGTGGAAGATGAGCTAACACCCGTGTGAGGGAACGAGAGGACCAGGCAAAGCTTTTCCCAGGAGACTGTAAATACATTCACAGCAAACAATGAGCATTTGTGGTCTTCACACTTGAGACTCCCAACTCCTGTTTCATGACAAATCTCTGCAAAAACACTGACAGTGTGCATGCAACATGAAACTGTAACACAGGCTTGAGTTAAATAACTTGTTTCCATCTGTTGCACCATTTGAAGTGCTTTTCATTTTACCCTAGTATGTTATGCCAGCATGCTGTGATCACTTTCAATTGTAAGTGTATCTCTCATCTTCTGAAGCAGTTTTTCTAAAAACGTTGCTCAGAAGAATATTATGAAAATCCCATATCTTTCAAAAGTTATTAATTTATAAAACACTAGGAAATGTAGCAGCCATTTACTACAGGCAGCCAATATACTCTACTAAGATGAGTATTCTAATAAACACATAGTAACATTTAATAGTTTAATACAAAATCATGAATGTTTTTATAACTTTATTCAAAGTAGTAGGAGTTCCACAAGCCATTAAACACTCTGCCTCGGAACAAAAAGACATGTTCAAAAAAGTATTTTCCTTGTGAATTCAACAAGATGTGGTAGACCAGGGAGTATCCAAGTAGCTGTTGCTACCAACTTCAGAGATGACCTATCTCACATATTTCATCAATACTTTAAACAACAGGTTAAGAGAAAAGCAAGTGCTTTGTGGTATGAAGAAAAAATAAGTCACATCCATCAGAAAAACAGCAGTTGAGGATGTTAAGCAGAACAGAAGCCTGAATCAAAGTACAGCAGTTAAAGGCAATGCTGTGCCTCAAGCTGCAGATCAGCAGCAGCTACCTCCAGCACTCCAATAATCTGAAGGGATTTCTTATTTCACTGGAACATCCCAGTATGGAGGAAGTAAAAAGGCAGAGGCATATTATTAAACGTATGCTTGTTCAGCAGATCCTTCCCTAAGTGATTTCAGAAGTTGACTTCATTCTGGACCACTGTGGTGAAAGGCAATGAATCAAAACAAGGCTCTGGCAGTGTGATGAGAGATGAGATGAGTCTGCTGAGATGATGCCATTTATAGGCCTGTGGCAATATTTTTACAGAGGTTGAGATAGAAGGGGCAAAATGGCAAACACATCTGGAATCACTGAACTGGGCAAAATTCACCATAAGGTAAAGGTCAGGATTAAGGTTGTCTAAGGAGAAAGGGGATGTGATTGCCAAAACAGCAGCTGTCCAAGCAGCCTCCAGCTCCAGAGGGTTCACAGATAGCCCAGTTTACCCACTTTCCTGGAGGCTCTGCCATAGTATTCCAGCAAGTGCCATCACTGCAAGTACATCTCAGACCAGTGGACTTGATTTCACATATCCTTATCTCCTCCCCCAGCTTACTCAAGGTCCATGGGGCTGTGCAATTCTCACCCACTCCTCGTGTCCCACTGCTGTCAGCTTGTCAGTCTGAGAGACTCATATCAGTTAATGCAGAAGAGGAAACAGAACAGGCTACAGCTGCCAGTGAAGTAATTTGAAGATGCTCCTTAGGGGTCCAATCAAGTACCCACTGATATCACTGGAGAAGCTCCCATGGACTTCAGTGACAGCTGGACTAGAACTAAGAAGCTCATTAAGTACATTGAAAGAGCAAACTATAGAATTGCAAAACCAAAATTTCAGTGCCCCTTACAAAAAAAAAAAAAGCACCCCCTCCCACCTACTTTTATTCTTGGTACCATTTCTTTCTGCCTTACAGTCCAGAGAGTCCTTCTTGCTACCAGTTTCCTGGACCTTCACGATCACATCTGACAGTAATTCACAGACCAGCACCCTCAGCTAAGTCAGTATCTTATTTAAAGGGAACAACAAGAATATTATTCTGTGTAAATTATGCATAATCACTATTTATCAAGCTGGGTTAATTGGCACATAACAAAAGAGTTGTCTGGTGCACAGCTGAATAATGTAGAAGCCAAAATTGATGGAAATGGTATAGCAAAAGCCTGACTGTGAAAGAAAAGTCACATTGCTACATGCTAATTCTGAACTGACTGCTGCCCTTTCAGAGGAGGATGGAGGGGGTGACCAAATGAGACAGGCCCAGTTTGAAATTATTCGTTAATCTCAGAGGGTTTGGGACAGGTTGTTGTAGCTTAAATACTGGTTCAAAGTCTATTCTCAGACAGCTGCATAGAGAAATGCTAACCTGGTGCAAATCCATTGCTCTTCTGTGCTCCATGAGCCCTTGCTACATTTATAAGCAGAGAACCATCTTGTTAATCATCAGCTACAGCATGAGACTGTGTCTTGCAGGGGTACATGTGATGGTGACAGAGAAGTGGGACTCTTCCCACATCTCTTAGCAGAGAAGAGTAAAATGCCTCATACCAAAAGCAGACTAGCAGCCCTTAGGTTCTACTCAAGAGGTCCTAGAACTCCTCATCAGAAACTTAGTTTTTCATGAGACAGTGGCACTTGAATTCCTCTAGAAGAACACACACCTGAAGAACCACCCTACTCTACATGCACAGAATTGCTTCACTGACACCAGCGAGGTTTTACTAAATGTCCTAGATCCCAAAGCTGTGTGCACAAATTTAAGCACACGCTTAGGTGTTTTTATGAACAGACACAGACTGAAGTATGTGCCCAAGACACTGAACCAGAGCTGAGCATCACATTATGGAGAGGCTCATGCCAGAAAGAGGTTCCCCTTCAGTGATGCATTACAATCCAGCTGTATTAGGGGTATTCACATGATTTAGTCCAATTTACACCATGACACTTTGACACTTCCCCAGTCTCTGCTCTACGAACACCTACTAAAACCTTACCTAGCTGGAAAACACCTGCAAATCAGTGACTTTAAAGAACAGTCCTTTCTCAAACTTGCTAGTGGAGTTAAAGGAAAATGAGAACAGCTTATCAGTCTGCTCGCTGCAAACTTCTTAATATGTTAACATTATGAATTTCTGGCACATTATTTGATTTAATAATTTGTACTGTATTTCAGACACAGGCTTGATTATATGTAGTGTTTCTTTACATGTAAGTAAAATGTATTTAACCAACTTTTTGCAATTTAAATAAATACTTTTTCAACCTACTCTTTAATCACGTACATCAAGCCTACTTTCCAACTCATTCCTTAGCCTCTTAGTTCACAGATGTGCTCCATCCTCACAGATGCATTAGCATCCTTAATCCAAAACCCTCTGTAATAATAGCATTTATTGGAAGTATCTAAAAAATTCTCCTCTCTGGCTTTCCACACGAATCACTAAATCTGCAAACATCTTGCTTCTATAGATCAACAAATTCCAAGCATCCTGCAAAAACACTGTGTCAACTTAGGAGGGAGAAGAAAACTGAGGCAGGGAGGTCCAGAACAAAGGAACTGCAACGCTATCAATGCCTTTTCTGGTCTTGGGAACAAAAACTCTAACCCTTATGGCAGAAAATAAGTATGAATTTCTAAGGAACAATGCACTGTGGATCCTTCCCCTCATCAGTAAGTCACTTCAGTGAACCTTCCATAGGTTGCATAAGGAATCAGCTCATTTAGGGGGTATTTCTCAGCCAAGAAACATGCAGAGTCTCACCAGTGTCTCAAACACAACTGCACAATACCCAGATCAGTACAAAGTTGGGGGGAACAGCCTTCTAGCCAATCTGCCAGCACCAAACAGCTTCCCTGCAGCAGTTCGGGTGATGGATGGCAATAAACTTCTCTTTCCTAAGGTAAGCTCTCACATGGCTGTACCGTGGCTCTAGCTCTGCAGCAAGCTGCAGGATGAGCTCTTTCCACAAGACCAGCATCACCCTGAAGGCCTGTTCCCGTCGTTGGTCATCCCTTGTTTGCAGCACCATCTGTTCTGGGAGGACAACAACTCAAAAAAACTGCATTAAGGACAGGAAGGATCGCACCGAGAGAAACTCCACCAGTTCTGGATGACACGACTGGGCTCTGTAGGCAGGGAAGCTCTTACTCACAGCAGGCACAGATGAAACCTGGATGTTTCATGAACTTGATTAATTTTTTAGTTCCCTTTCAAATAAGCTTTAAAAATAAATCAGCTTGCTATGCACAACAGAATTGAAACTGATATGTGACTCCAGTTAAGGACTGTAAGTAACACCTTACTGTAAATTAAACACACCCATGTCCAACCAAATATAAATGTATCTGTTTTCTGCTTTACTAATTTCTTATAAATTAATTCACAATATCTTCCAGGTTTTATAGAGCAATGACTCTGAAATTTAACTTGCAAATGTCACTCCCAATTTCCATTTAAATTTAAAATAAATATTTTTCTTTTGTTAAAACCAGAGTAACAGTCATCAAGACGACTCATCATTCAGCAAAAAGCAGCTCATTACAAACTTAGGTTCCAAAACAGAAAAGCAGTCTCTCTCTCCCTCCTCATACACATATATATGTGTGGATATATATCTTACACAATTCTACACTGCCTATCAAACAGCAAACAGAAATGACTGTAATAATGTGTCTTTGTATTTGTTCAAACGAATACATCATACAGAGCTAATGTTTGGCTACTGTTACTGAGTTTTCCTACTCTGGTTTTCCAACAGACTCCCTGACAGTGTCAAACTTCTCAAAGCAGCCTATCAACAGATTATTTTTGGACTTGGAAATTTTTTAGGCCTTGGAATATATTTATTTGGTGAACTCAGGTGGTAAAGCATTACAGATAGATTAATGAACTAAGTGAAGTGTCTCTCCAGACTATAATAGAAGGCATAAGAGACCTCCTTTTACAAGAAATGTCAGTCACAGGCACAGAAGACTTCTTTGTACTCTGATTTTCTCTGTATACTTTCCATTTACATGAGTCAGTCCAAGCCTTCCTTCCCACTGGCAATGTTAGCAGTGAGACAATACCTTTCTATAACAAAAATAGCATAGAAACTTGCCTAAGAAAAATGAACTTGATAACAACAGAATGACTTTCTCATAATAATTTAATAAATTTAAGACATGAAGATTTAAATCCTCCAGTAGAGCTGCATAAAAAGGACCGATGAATTCATCAGCTCTTCCAAGCTTCCCAAAGAAGCCCAGACAGTATTTCTCACTTCTGTGGTACAGAGATCACCTATAAAAGTCCCTCTATTATACTGTTCTTTGCCTCTAAACACACTGTTGAATCTGCAGTAAGTAAACGTGAAACAATTAAAAATATTCCAATCTTTTTCTCATCTTTCTCATTAGAGTAATGTCCGTTCTGGTTAGGAGCATGGTTGTGAACCCAAAGTTACTGCACAAACATACACCAAGCTTCTGACCTTTATATTCTCTGCTAAACCAAGAAAAGCCTACAAAACCAGGCCAGAAACACAAAAGCAGTTCAGCTGTCACTAGCTTTAGTTAAGCACTGTCAGTCCAATTATTTCAAGATGTCTTGAGCCCTACAGAAACCACGTCAAACAAACCAAATTAACACCATGAACCCGTAACTCCCAGATTATTATGTAACTATCAAAATAATTTAAAACCAAACAAAACCACCCCTTCCTGGCTTTGCATTTTTCTACAGCTTAGTGCAACTAGTTCTAAATTAAATACTATTGAAAGAATCCTATTAAGGAAAGCAACCTGGATCTGAGTCACTGTATTGGAACAGTTTATTTTTCTTTGTTCACGTAGTAAATTTCTGTTATCCCAGCTTCTATTTCTCAGCCTCCTCAGTATGTATTTGTTCCATTCTCAGCAGGATACAGAGTCTGGTTTTAAAGATCATTTTCAAAGTCATTCAGCCTAGCCCTCTCAAAAATTTTATCGATTTAACAGCATACTTTCACATATAGTTCTTCCTCTTTTTCTTGTTACTGTATAAAAAATGAAGACAAAAAGTGAAGGGACTAACAGAGGGATGCAATCCTGCAACAAGTCAGAAATTGCTGCTACTTGCAAAATAAATGAGAAAAAAAGATTTTTTTTTCCCCTCTGGTTTATTCCAATGACAGTCATGTTGGTGCTATGAGTGAGGACAGCAGGAAAGACAATTTTACACAGACTATATCTAATCCATAAATTCACAGTGTCTCTTCAAGCACAGAACCTTTGTGATTTTATTCGGTTTTAACCTATATTTGATAAAAATCTTTCATCCTATAAAAACTGACAGGTTTTACATGGCTTCAGATGGTGGCCAGCTGATAGGAGCCTCCTCTTTACTCTGGAGGAATCAAAATACTGTGAATGTGTCTTATTTTGTTGAGGGACTACAGGAACAGAAAGAGATTGACAGAAGCAGGGTAATTCAGTAGCCATTAATATATGGATACACCCTACACATTCATTTCATAAGAAGGAAGTAGGATTTAATTTCTGTTCTTCAAAAAGAAAAGTTCCTTTTCATAAAATCTACCCATGACAAAGTATTTAAAAATCTTTCAAAACAGCACCTGCAAACATGCCAAGGCTGTGCCCTAGGAGGGAGCACTTTCAAGGAATTTCACATCTTAGAAAGAAGAGCAATGTAACCCTCTTAGCTCTGATTCCTTTCCTAAATTTCTTTCACTTCCTTGGTCCTCTCCTTCCTCCCGCCCAGTCCCCAAAACTCTTCTGAAATAGAAAATATCCTGCTATCACACAATTAACTTAGAATAAAAACATAATGTGGAGTATACGACTATGGAATAAAGAGAAACCAAATATACAAATATGTTCTTTTACCAAAAGGACGGTTCAAACAAATGTAAATAAGTGCAGTATCTAGGATTTTCATGACTTCAGCCAAGCAGAACAAATGTGCTGGGTCAAGCCAATAAGTGAAACTAATCACGCTGTACAGAGCTGTCTTCTGATAAGCCACCTTCTGAAGTTTCTTTCTAAAACTGTTGTATCTACAGAGTCCATTCAAACTTCCCAAATGAGGGAGAGAATCCACAGTACAGTCAGTCAATTAGAGCCAACAATGTGGGAAATGCAAGAAAATTAAATTCTTCTAAAATATTTAACACTGGACATCAGTTTTGGTCCACTTGGGGGGGAGCAAGTGAGAAATTCATCTCACCCTGTAAAACCTAACTCACCTTTGTGAGACTCTTCTCAGGAATCAAGCAATCATATTGTTGTGTAGCTTAGTAAGGAACATTGCTGAATACAGTAATATCACACAATGATGATGCTGCACATATAATTTTATATAAGGTGTTGTCTGCACAAACAGGACATGTGCATTTAACCCACGACGCAATTGCAGAGAAAAAGAATAAAAACAAGTTTGATCTGAAAGAAAAAAAGATTAAAAATAATTACTTTTTAAAAATAAGGAAAATCAACCATGAGAGGAAACATGATTTTGAAGGTAACGGTTCTTCCTCTAAAACAGCATAATCTGGGTTTCTGTGTTTAAAAAGTTAAATTGTTGCCTAAGATTAGAAGAAGCTACTTGAATAGATGACCCTGAAGAGATTGTCCAGATGGAGAACTTGGGCTTGTGATTAACTAGATCACAAAAATAACTAGTTATTTAAGCTAAGCAAGTCCATATGATCTCACTCTCTTGAAAGACAAATCATCCAGAAGCAGCGATTTGACTGATATCTAATGGAAGATGGTGGTGGAGACTACACACTGGATCTTGCAGTGGATATTGCTGCTAAAGAACAAAGTAGGGGCCTGAATTAGAATATCCACTCAGTGTTTTATGTAGCTGAGCAGACTGTTGAAAGAAAGGCAAGTTTTGACATTAGTGTCCAATTCCAACATCTGAGTTCTCCAACAAGCTGCTAGGGTCTTTATGGAGAACTGCACAAAATATTGAAGCATATCACACATAAAGACTCCTAGCTACAAGCCATATAAAAGCATCCTCTAAAATGACAATATTGCCCTTCCCTATTTCCTCCTCTGCCATTGTTTTCTCAAGAATCCAGATAACCATCACCATAATCCTTATTATCATAATTGATCTTGTATCTTTACAAGATAAGCAGCACAGAATCAATCATACTGCAGCTCCACCGAAGAATGCTAAAATACCACTTAGGGAAGGCCACCTTTCCTTAGGATTCCCAAGACATTTTCCTCTTTACTCTGAAGTGAGCAGTAGAAAATATCACAGTTTTCCATAACTTAAAAAAAAAAAAAAAAAAAGAATAAAAAAGAAAAGAGAGAGATTCACCACTGTACATTTATTTTTCACCCTCAAGCTATCCTTTCTGCCAAGGAAGCCAGAAAAGGGAAGGTATTGAGAATATGTATTGAGCAAAAACACCTGCTTTTCAACTCCCAAGTTGGCTTTTTGCGTAACTCAGTACTGCAGCTGAATAGTCCAACTTGCAACCATGCTTTAATTAGAGATGAGGGGAGCACCTACTGCTTGCATTTACAGTGTATCTGGTTTGGGAGCAGCAGGAGCAAGTTCAGCCATCACAACTGCTCAGCTTGTGCTGCTCTGATGCATCATTTCTGCAGGGGAGGCTTTGGTAACAATTAGGCAGAGCCATTCACAGCTGAAGAGCCTCCGAAATTTTGCCAAGTGCAGTAGCTAGTGTTTTATCCTTGCTACTGTATCTTGTCAGCCACTGCACCACACATGTTATCAACAGAATCCATCTCTCTCTATGCTGACAGCATGGGGGTGGGGGTGTCTATTCTCCCAGAAACGTGTAGGATATTTATTCCACTAACTCATCCACCTTTACGGAGGACGCGCATGTCTCATACCAGGAGATTAAATTTTTAGAGAAAGAATTTAAAAATAAAACACCACCAATTAATGTGGTTGTATTAGAAGAGCTTAATTGCAGAGACTGTTACAAAGGAAAAGAGAACAGAAGTGTTGAGCAGAAGGAAGCAGAGAGATAAAAAGTGGCTTGCTAGGATCTGAAAAACCAATGAGAAGCGATGCTCAAATAAAGCTTTTTCATTTTTACAAATGTATTACTTATTGGTTAAGAAAAAAATCTCAAGACTATGAAGGAAAAGGAAGAAAGAACAAGACAAAAATTATTTTCCTATTCAGGAAATTGACAGTTTATGCTGTGGAAAATTGAAATTAGGATAAAAAATATTCCATTTGAAAGCTATCATCGGTAATGCAAGCTGAAGAACAACATAATTCTTCGGCAACTGAACAACGTACAAATTCATAAAGAGTTCTATCCACTATATTGTCAAAAAGAACTGTTAAATATCATTTTAAGAATCACCGTGATATAAATCTGCTTCCATCCACTTGCATCAGGCATATTAGTGCTCTGTCCAGCAGTGATCTGGACTTACATATTCTATGAAACCTTAAATGCAGATATTTAATAAATTTGCTACAACTTCAAAATTATGCCAAAACACACCCAAGCATTCTACAGTTACATCTGTCACCACCGTGTACCAATTAGTTCAGGTAAATCAGGGGGAAGTCTGCTTTCAGGGCAGCTACTGGAGACAACAGTGTTCCTTCAAATATTATCAACTAAGCATTAGTCAAACTTAAAAAAAATAATATGCTCTCAGCACTTTATTTTTGATCACTCATGGCTACAGAGCAAGACCATGGAAATTTTCAAACACAGTACTTAAAAATCTATCTAGTCTTTACTTAACCTTCATAGTTTTTCAAAAGATGAATCTTTCAAATATACAGCAACACATCAATAAAAGATCACAGCCTCTAAAACGCGAGAGGGCTTTTTGTTCAAATTTTGGGGTTTGTTCTAACCCATTTTGAGTTAGAAAAACAGATTGTTCCAGTGAAGGGACAAAAGCTGCAGTCAAAGGGCCATCTGCTGAGCTTCTCTTTAGTGAATCCCGCAGCAAAAACGATGTGATGGAGCAAGCCAGGCAACTGGGATACATACCATTAAGTAAGTGACAGAATGAAGGATGAAAAACTTTTGAGGGTAAGTGTAGACAAACACAATCACTGCATCACTGCATTTTATTTTTTTTAAATTAAAAAAATCAGAAAGATAAAAGTATTTGCTATGAAGCCAGAAGACTACTACTGTATGCACTGCAAACAGGGCTTGGGTTTTCTTCAATTCTAAAACAAAAGTGAGGTAATAGATTTAAATGGTGTCTTTTGTATCTGCATCTTCTAAGAAATCCTTTACTCATTCAATAAAATAAAGTTTTCTCCTCCTCCATAGCAGAAGATTGCTTAGACCAGTTAGCTGCCACTGGGGTTTCACTAGGGCAGCTCATTTCAACATAAAGTTGTTAACTGGTTGTTTCTAACGAAGGTACGATAATACCCTAAGGAGTCTGATACTCCATTCTGTATTCCTCCATGTAACTTTAAATACTTTTGGATTAGGATTAAGAAAAGTCTATGTATACACTGCCTATAAGGATGTATCATTCAGTGTACCATTTTGCAACTCAGCTGTCAACAGAGACAACATTTTTATAATACATGTACTGTATGCGTGCCAGTATGAGATGAATAGTCCTGTAACTATAATCAATACTGTTCATTCAAACAACTGGCAGGAGCATCTCAGACAACCAGCAATTTCATCAGTTTTACTGGGCTGCCCAAAAATAAACAGCTTGAGGGGAATGAATGATCTCTGTGGTTATCTATAAATAATACTAATCTCAGTCATTTGTTTTAGGGGGCTCATCACTGGGAGCTGCAGAAGTCTCATATCAGTGCAAAAGGAATGGCAGGCCTCAAGAAGCTAAAGAATTGTTGAAGAATTACACAGTTGGTTTTTCATTTACCCCATGACTGTATTTACATACAGTCTCCACTGAAAGTAGCAGTGTTACACCAGTTCCAGCTCTGCAGGAAACTCACACCATCTCAAGGATTCGTAGCCATCTCCAAAGTCAAACTGGATTCAAAGTTCTAGTGATCTGCATAAACCTACCCTGGGACTGACTAATGGCACTTCTGAAGAAAAGTGAGGAGGGTTGGGGATTTTTAACTACTTCGGTGTGAAACCTGCACACTCTCAAAAGAGTTTTTGAGAGCAAAACAAACCTATCAGCTCAAAGTGAATGTGACTAACACCGAGGCTGATGGGTGCGAGGTGAACCCAGGCAGATGGGGAACAGAAGGCGCCATTCACAGGCCTGTTCACTGTCTCTGGGAAGTGAAATAGCTCTTTTTTTTTGTTTGTTAATCATGGTCTATCTGCTCTTATCTATCAAAGCAAGGCAAGAACTGAGAACAGGAAAAGGAATAAAGACAGCTGACTGAAAGGAAAAATGCATCTCTGCGGAGTTCAGATCCCAAAGAAAAATTCCAAAGCCCTGAAGTGAAAGATCGAATTGCTGTGGTTGAAGTGACTTTCTCTCTGTGGAAGCCTCGCTAAGCTGTGGGCTAGCACAGCAGCACCAGGGCTGCCCAGCCTGCAGATCTGCAGGTCACCAGCCCTGTGGCTCTGAACATACCTCCTGCTCCTGATGGAAAATCTTCTAACCCTTGGGAATTATTATTAGATTTTCTACCCTATTTCACAGGTTAGGAATCACAAGATGCCTGGTGTATGCTCAAGGGAAAACAGAGGAATGATCAGTCCTCCCCAGGACTGAGAGGTTGGCACTCATCTGCTTCCAGGCAGGATTTGTGACACCTTAAGACATCACTGCAGAGAGCTCAATACACCACTGGATGGAAGCAATTTTTTCTTGCTGATACCATGAATGGAAGCCAAAGCCATCGCCACAACTCCTTGAGACAGACTGTAATGCTCCAGAGAAACACCACCAGATGAGCTCTGCAGAAATGCCCAAGCCCTCTGACCAGTGTACCTGCATACATCCAAGTAACCAAACTGCTGCTGGACCAAGTTTAAAAAGTCACATATCCTGGAAATTAAAATAATCCCCAAGTTGTAGCATTATCCAATTCACAAGCTTATTGCTAGCATAATACAAAGGACAATC
Source organism: Hemiprocne comata (assembly GCA_020745705.1). Taxonomy (NCBI): domain Eukaryota; kingdom Metazoa; phylum Chordata; class Aves; order Apodiformes; family Apodidae; genus Hemiprocne; species Hemiprocne comata. Next base: position 10,074,645 of record CM036597.1, on the reverse strand, counting down.
AGCACACGCAGCCACACCAAGAAAGTATCTCAGTGGGATATTTCTGGCATAATGGCAAACAGCAAAAAAAAAAAAAGCCACCAACTTCTTCAGAAAGACGACACTCACTTTTTAGTGAACAAACTGGGGAAGCTCACAACCCAGTTGGTGCTTCTACACCTCTGAGAAATGAGACAGACTGTACTTTCTATGGACAATATGTCTATGGAAATAGTACTATGTACTGTGGGAGCTGCCTTTGCAAACAGAAGGTCGGTGGCTGGTTTAAAACAAAAGCCTTGATGATATTGTTAAAGGAAAATTGTCTGCAGGACACTCAGAGAAAAGCCAGCTTTTAAGAATGGGTGAACTTATCAAGCTGTACATCTTTATTGCTTTGATCATCGATATTTTCAAATTGCTACTTTTTATTCTGTTTTGGCAATAAATCTCTACACACTTGAACTGTAACCATCCCGCACAACAAGATACAGTTTTCTCAAAGTTGGACTCAGTCACAAAAAACACCCCAAACAGGGTAGGAGCATGGCTAAACTGGTAAAATTCAGTCTCTCAATTTCAGGTAAATTATTAGGTAGCAGTGTACACTGCTATTAACCTAAAGTCCACAATGAGAGCTTAAATGAACAGTTTTAAGTGGATGCAGGCCTTCGTAATGGAGCTGCACTCCTGCTGTTGGCACTAATTGACCCTTCTCCTGGCAGGCTCAGCGGAGGAGGCAGGCAGCAGCCTCTGAACTATAGGCCCTTCTCTGTCATGCAGAACAAAGTCACAGTCCTGATTATCCAGGAGGTTTGATCTTAATGCTTTACATTTCTACAGCATCTTTCATCCAGGAATGAGGGAGGCAGGACAGCAGGGGAGAATCTTACACTGCTATTGCCCTTCCCATACCCATTTAGCAGAAGGAGGTCTCCTATCTTTGGAGCTTTCAAACACTTTTTGCAAGTGTAGTCCACATACACTGAATTACATAGCTGAATTTCTGAGAAACAGAAATGATAAGATTTATATTTCACACATAGTTTCATGCAGGCTTCTTGAAAAAACAATTAATTATCGATTTTGATTAAGTTATTTCCAAGAAGTTTTTAATCCCCTCACAGGGAATGTTGCAATAGATTGAAGTCAAACCAGCATACACAAGAATTACACGGGGCTGATAAAAGCATTTTTAGACACCAGACAGTAGAAAGCAGGAATCATATTAATCCTGCTTGCAATCTTGTCCAGAAAGATGCCATTTTTAAATTCATATGAAGATTCTGATTAAGGCAGACTATTTCAGAACAGCAGATTCTGGAATCTATTAACAAAACTACTCATATTAACACAAGGAATCTCCAGACATTACCAAGGAAGCATAAAATCTTTTCAAAAAAGCCCACAAGGAAGATATACTTTAATATCAAACTCTATCCTCCAGCACATGCAGAGATTGCCTCAACTCAAATCTCAAATGCATCTTATGTGAAACAGGGGCTAGCACTGCAGAAAGACACAATAAGAATTTAAGACAGGAAGTGCAGATAATTTATCTGAATAAAGCTTCCAGGAGAATAACTGATTGATGTCGATAATGATCCAAGCTGGAAGCTAACCAGAATGCAGGAGTTAGCAGCATCACTACTCACAAGAGGTTCACTATTTATGAAAATAACAGGTTGTTTTTACAGATGGAAGTAGGCTAAAATAAAGCTAACATTTTATGCTTCGGCCAAAGAACCCTGTTTTGCCAGAGATATGTTCTTGAATTACCTCTGGAGCGACTCAGAAAAAGATGCCACATTTTTCTATGAGGACAATCACTATTCATGCAAGCACGTAAGAGAGACAATGCACTAAATTTCACAGAAGAATCTACCATCTTTCATGTCACACAGCCTCTCCTCTTGCAAGAATTGCAAAATCCATACATTGATGCACAGAGAGAGAAAAGTAGTGAAAGGTTCACAGCTACCAAAATACATATATGAGACAAAAGGGAAAAAAAAGAAATATAAAAATATGAAAGTAGAAATGAGGTAAGTGACTCCTAGTAAAAGCAAGGTCAGCACTTTCCACCAGAGACTATTTGATTTACACAATTTTGTTTCAATTGAAAAACAAAACCTTACCTTGGCAGATTCTAATTTACAGTCTATTACAGATACTTTGGAGATACCCAGCATCATTTATAAAGGGACACTTCTTACTGCTGAATGTGAACATTTTGTTACACTTCCCAAAGTTCCAAGAGGAAGTACGTGCAACTCTACACAAGGGTGCATTCAGTTAGCTGTTGAAGTCAAGAGCCTGGACAATCTGAGTAGTCCTGGAGGAGAGGTGGCTGCTGATTAAGATGCTCTGAGTCTCCCTCAAAGAATCTATTGGCTGCCCTGGACCCACATGTCCCACTTATCCAGAGGCTTAAAGCCAGACATAACCCATGAGGGACCACTCTGTTTTTATCGTTTACTGGCTTCACTCCTTCAAACTCCAGCCGAGCTACTCCATATTTACTCCACCATGTACCTTGACTTTTTTTTTTTTTTAACTTTGTTAGAGTAAAACGATGAAGTGCAAAAACATTTAGGTCCCAGTGGCCACTGCAGATATGCACAACTACGTATACTGCTTGCAATTTCTTTTTGTGTTATTTAACACAAAACAACTGGCAGTAAAGCACACCTGATGCATATGAATGGTCATCTTTTAAAGAGGATATTGTGGTTGTAGAAACAATCACTACATTTACTATGTTCTGTATGTAGTAAAACTATACTACTTCATGCAAGGCATGTACTACTAAAACAAGGCAAGTTCTGCACCTGAAGCACCAAACTGGAGTAGTAGTGGAAAATTTCCAGAGGGTTAACTGGCCTCGTTTTGGTCAATTTTGGGCTTATGTCACTGCCTCTCCAGGTAATAAAGTTGCCTGTAGATGGTGTGGAAAGACACGCTATGCATACTTTAACTGACAAAAATTGGCTATCCATAAAATCCATCACAAGCAACTTGAACTATATACCCTGAAAAATGCAGACAGTGTCTTCCAAAACACACACTTTTTTTTTTTTTTCACATTCATCATCTATATGTCATTATAAAAATTGGACAGAACAGGTGCTTTTACATCAAAAAAGGCAGATTCATGTCTGCAGAAACATCTTCCTAACTCAGACAGGCTTCACCTGTTTTAGTCAAGAAAAAAAAATATTGTAAAACCCCAGAAATCACGAAACAAAACATCTGTCTTCGAGGGAAACCAAGTCAATTTTTCAAAGTCTGAAACTATTGTAAAATATTTCCTTTGGTTGATTCCAATCTAATCCTTAAACCTTTTTTGGAACTATATCTGAGATGAAAGATTAGTAAGTTACACAGCTCCCATAATTTCCAATCATTTGTGGTTTTGAAGTCATGCAGCATGGTGTCCTGGGACATACAATCCATTTCTGGGATGAAGAGCAGTGAGATAATGGTTCTGTGGAGGAACTCGGTCTGAGCTGCCAAGGCATTAAATATAAATATATGAAAACTACCATTAGTCATGAGAATCACCATGCTCACAAGGCTGAAATTGGAAAGAAAGAGTATTAGATGGCATAGAACAACCACATGCATGTTTTCTCTTTAGTGTTATTCTGTGTTCATCAAGAAGTCATAAGTAAATAGGCACAAAAGGCAATGTGTTAAAAGGAAATTCAAAGTAGGATAGCAGATATGGTGACTGCTCACTCATCCAACATTTCCTTAGGTCCAACTCCTTTTGACATACCACATCATGGTAATGAAGCCACTCAGGAGATGCTACCTGACCACTGCACAAACACTTTGGAGAACGATGGTTGTTTTGATTCAATGCAGGGTTAGACCCTGGGTCAGTCCTTTGCAAATCAATGGACACTAATTAGCTCTCATCTAACTGCTGGGAAAAAAGAATGCACATGATCTTGAGTTTGCTGACTATCCGATTTCATTACAATCTAAACATGGTGACACAAGTGATAAAACCTAAGAAGACAAGATTACCTGTAATGGGTAAAAACCAATGTCTTACCATGTTCTACTGTAGAGAGGCTATGGAAAGTTCATCACCTGAAAAAACTTACCAGTTATCATTTCTCCCCAAGTCATCTCTCCCTCAGAAGAAAAACACAAACATGACTACAACTACAACCATCAAGAAGCTCTCAGGAATTTAGCATCCACAGCAGGGCACAAAGACCAACCAAGATGTGTGCTGTGATGCAGCAAGCCTGTGATTTGCAAGATCTGATCCATCTTCACTAACTGGGCTGCAGCACCTATCTCAGACTAAGATCTCTGAAATGGAAATCAGACAAAGAAATCGTGGAAGGCAGCAATCCCTGAAATGCACTGCTGCACACCAGCTTGGAAAAGCTGGCAGCTGTGAGGTACTGATTACAGTGTGTTCTACAGACCTCACTGGGAGAAATCCACAGGCAACACTGCTTCGAATAAAGATGATTCTTGTCCCACCACTCAAATAAGCAGTCTGAGTGTGGGTCAGGAGGGCAAGAATTGGGCACATACTGTGCTGGAGAAGTGTGACCCATACTTATAATAAAGACCCAGGGTGTATAGGAGACAAAGAACTTCCCAATAGTAAAGTTGCCTTCTTTCCAACAGCTTTGCTTGTTTCAGGTGAAGAGCTGAAAATGTCTCCTTTGTCAAGTGATAGATTGGCTCGCTGTACAGCTGCGACACGTCTTCTCCCAGGTCCTTCACTGGGAATGTACATCATCTTCTGGCAAGACAGCAAATTAGTAAGTACTAATTTAAATTTATTTTTCAGAAGCAAGAAGAGTAGGCTGGGTTTTGGTGGGTTGGTTTGGTTGGGGTTTTTTTGCTTTTGGGTTTCTTTTTTAGTTTGGGGTTTTTTTGTTTTGTTTTCTTTTTTGTTTTAGTAAGGGAAGTGGAAGAAGATCAATAAAATGAATAAGGCACTGTTAGCCAAAGCTCCCCAAGTTTTTACTGCAAACAGCCCTGCAATACCTGACACAGGTAAATTGTATTACCCTTGCAAAAGTGACAGCAAAACTGTGCTACCAAAAGTACAAATTGACTTATTCAAATAATGATAAGAGCCATCAGAAGACTCCATGGTTTTCCGAGTTACCACAGCTTCCCTTTACCACATGGGCTGGGCCCAAATGCTTCATGTTTGCATATGACAAAACTACTGATGGTGAAATCAGCCAACACCATTACACACATCAGTCCAGGAGAAAGAGGTGTGAAAAGAATGAAGTATTTGTGGAATGAAGTAAGTATGCATGGACCATTAGAGAGTGTATATACCTTTCCCAGACACCTGCATATAATTTTAAAGACTGTTCTTGTATTAAAAACGACTCAAGACAGGGAAGTCAATATGCAGACCTGCATCTTTTTAAAATTCTTGATCAGAATTTCAAACATAGCACGTGAATAAACTCCAACAAATACAAGCCCAACATGAGAGCAGGACCAAGCATCCAAATTCAATCATGGAACTTGCAAGTGGTTTGAAAATGACTATGTTGTAAATTGCATTTGAAAAAACAAACAAAGAACTTTCAGCGCATCTGAAAATAACCAGATAATCTAGCAAAATAATGACATACAAGTAACCAGACAGGTCGCTCCATTCCAATAGAAGAGTGCTCAGCTGGGCTATTATCCAATTCTAGGAGAGCAATTCACCCTTTTTTACAAGTGCCTGGGCAAGTTATTTGCTGTGCAGGTCCCCAAAGGTTGATCCTTCTCACATAAGGGCTGCTGCGCCTCCAGTGCAGTGTATACGTGAGGGCTGCACGTTGCCACTTGCTATTTTAGAAGCAATTAAGATGATAAAACTGGCCCAGTGCCTCAAACACCAAAGGAAGATAGACAGGAATGACTGCTAGGTGGATGCACTGATATAACTCTTTCCTGCATTCACTCTTCCACAGAAACCCTATCACCAGTTTCTCTCTTGCTCTGTGTATACGACAGTTTTACCCCTAATAATTACCTCTTGGTAAGATCAGTCAAAAAGGCATGTACTGTCTTTGAATGTTTCACAGATAGCTAAGCACTGATTAATTAACTCTGCATTTCTGGTGCTATAGAAATATCTTCGAACTCCCCGCTGCAGCCAGGCCAGAGCACATACTGTGAAGCCGTGTGACAGTGACTGGTGTCCTCACTGCCATGACTATGGAGTCTTCATCAGATGACTGCACACAAAAAACTCCATGATGATGTGAAGTCTGAGGTTTCTAGGGCATCTGATATTCTGAAGATCAACAATAATATACAGCAGGTGATATAATGGAGGGGAGCACACCTCTGCTTCTCATGGGAAACGTAACCCATACACATTTAGAAACCTGAAATTGGTTCACTGCAGTGATCACCGCACAGTCCCACAGAAGCTGGTTTGATCTAGATCAACCATTTTTATATTTCTATTTTTAGATTGCCACATTGTTCCAGTGGACATACAAGCCCCTGTACAGCAAACCTCACAACAATAGGTATGGAGTTTTTAGGCTGCCTTATGAGCTCCCTTAGAAGGGGGGCCATGGCCTCCAGTGAGCTACATTTCACAGCAGCACCGAAAGTACTGATCTTGGGCTGTAACTTAAATGCCAAACACCAATCCAACACAAACACCTTGCTGACAATAAATGAACATAAGCTTTCAATTATATGGTTTGACTTGGTTTGAAACTGAGCTATGAAACTAAACTGTTGCTGCTTTAAGAATACCATGTTCTAAAACATTGTAAGGATGCCTTACTAAATCAAAACTAGCATTCCAAAACCGGTAATGACAAAATATGTACTTTAAATGGAAAAATGTTAAATCACTGGATTCTGACAGTAAAGAAGCATTAATGATACATCAGCTCCCTCATTTCACACCTTCTTGCATAACAGTCCTACACTTGCTGTAGGACGGCCTCCCACCTCCCAGACACTGAACACAGCGAACCCAGAGGAAAGAAACCCACTGTTTTCTGTGGCTCTTGGACAAGCTCCCAAGCCAGCCTTCAACAAAACTGTGGGGTTTTTGTTGTTGCTAAAAGCTACTGTCACATGCTTGTTTCCCATCATGGCATCTCCATTTCCTCCTACAGCCAAACTACAGCTGTTACACATTTAATTAGAATGTGTAGTTTCTTAGTAGCTCTGCAACTCAACCAATAGTCCTACGGGTCCTCCAGGCCCAGTGCTATATAGGAAAAGTGAACAATTTCATCTCTGCATCTGCACAAAATCTTTTCAGAACTGAACAAGTAAATGATGCTCTTCATTGTGCTCTACTCTTCAGTCATTTGGGGAATTCAGTTTCTCAAAAACAGTGTCCATTCATTTTTCCCCCACATCTACAGCATGAGTTAAAGGGAGCCCCAACATCTAAACAACATGTAAATGCTACATATGTAGCAGAGGAGTAAAGAAAGAAGAGTCAGCTTCTTTTAGAATTAATTTACAAAATAATAAAACATATTTGAAAGCAGCATGGTCCCTTCTGCTAACACCAAGATCACGTTCAGCTTAATGACAAATCACCTGCTCTGCCACGAAGCGGAAACAACCTTTTTTGGAACACACTCTGGCTTTAGTTTAAGGGTCAAAGCTTTTGCTGATTGTCACACAGCAGTAACATACAATACTTGAGCATGTTCTGCAGCACAAAAGGCATTTTCAGGGATCTGTAATGAACTGAGTTAGGCAGAATGCACATTTCCAGGTGTTTCACCACAGAATGCTGGAAGAAACCACAGTGCATTCCTTCCTGGGAGAGTGAGGCATCTACCCTGTAGTCTCCACTCACGCAAAACCACCAGAACCCGGCCCAAACTTGGTAAGACTTACAGTGAGATATGCTTATGCTTTTGGCAGAAGGGAGCTGACCACTTCCAGCATCAGCATCCTCTGCCAGCTGGCCAAAGAGTACACAGATGCAAGGGAAGCAAATTATCTGCCCACTAGCAAAAAGAAATGCTGAGCAGCACCTAAGGAAAAACTGTGTGCATGTGTGAGTGGGTATGTGTGTGTGTGTGTATATGTATATACATGCACCTGTGCTTTGGGAAGGGACTGATACAATTAAACTGGAAAAATGGTCTGCTACCAACCCCGTGGTATCATTTTCTGCAACATCCTTACAAGAACAAATGGGCACTTTTTCCATTAAAATCTTCCAAGTCACATTTTAAAGATTAAACACAAGGACTGCAAGGATGCCAAAGAAAAACCAGACCCCCTCAAGAAAGTGTCCTGTAAGATCACTTACAGAATTTTAGCAACTTAAGCATGTCATTGTATCTACCCTCTTTTTCTGGTCTCTAAAAGAACAAGTGCCTGTGGAACACACACTACACATCAACGTTTGGTAAAATATAAAAAACCTTCTGGGTTCAGAAGATATATGAGAAATGACTCAGAAAAAAAATTATCAAGACAAGGATTTGTAGCTGACAGGTTAGGTTTAGCTGAGAGAGGGAATCTGCCTGTAGATTAATTAGATTCTGCAACACAGCCCCTTTCCACCCGTACACATCCCACCACTATCATTACACGATCAACAGATTTTAATGAAAACTAATGCTTTCTTTTGAGAAGTTCCATGGGGACTGTGTGTAAGATTAAGTCTACTTTTCTAAATATTTCTTGAAAATTGTACATAACGCAAGTGCACATTTGTTGGCTGTAAAGGTGTACAACAGCAATTTTTTGCAATGACAGTGCAGAGAGGGAATATGAGATCTGTGTGCTAATGAGCTGACACTGCAGAGGCTAGAGCAGTGTTAGTATAGTGCACTACAAGTGCAGAGCAGAAAGACGTACGTGGATTATTTCTAGGGAATATGATCTACAGAACGGTAGGCATAATTCAACATTAATACTAACATCCTTCATCAGTGGTTAGAGGAAAAGCACAAAAGACCCATCAGTGATTAATTTATACATTTGAGCCGTTATATTTGTATTACTCTGAAGAAGCCTGCTCACTCTCTACATGAGCTTCTTTAAAGAAAATACAACATCCATGTTTTACTCAATCTTATTAATTCCCAGGTCAAGTTAACTTTCTTCCTTTCTGGTTTTTCTAATGGCAAAAAGCATCATATTTTAAAAGATGTAATAAATCCCCTCAGAGCCAACTGATAAACTCCAATCCACCTTTAATTGCACTAGAATTTTCACTTGTTTGCATTTGCTCTCTGATAGGATATCATACAGCTAAATAAATAGGTGGGCAGATAAATACAGAGTGGATGAATACTGCATACACATGTGTAAATTAAGCACAGAGAGAGGGGCTCAGAGCCAGCAGTGAAGCAGGGAATACATGTACATGAATCAGATTATGCATCATTTAACTGAAAAAGGAAAGAGAGGGAGTGGCTTAGGGCAGGAATTTTCTTCTGCTTCTAAATGAGTTTGTTCCCACATTGGGACACTGCCAAGTCAGCCCTACCAGAGGTGGGCTTTTTATCTCTGGCTCATGAGGATACTTCAGAAGATTTTTATTTTTTTTTTCTCCTGCCTCTGGAATGCACCAGATTGCAGCAAGTGGGATGTGCAGCTGTACACTAAGAACATGTCTTTTCTGAGCAGGGCCCCCCTCAATTCCTGCACACATGAACACTTACTACAGCCACTATCATATAAATCAAAGGAATAGATAATGACTTTACAGATACTGACTAGTACAGCCACTAGACTCAAGCTTCAGATGGTACTTTCTCTTATTTCCCTTCAGTTCCTTCACCGATCCCACCACAAAGTCAGCCACAGTCTCCCTCTCCAGTCAGTCACTGCAGGTTTCACTCCTATGGATCCCTGCCAATTGCAAATATTGATCAAATGGCTGTGTGACAGCACTGGAGACAATTTATACTTACCTCCAAGAGAAATAAAAATGTTGTGGAAAGAATTCTTTAATGGATATGGTAGCACCTTGAAATTATCCGCCACTCCACTGGGAAGTGAGGATGTGATTAAGGGTACTGGGGCCAGCATGTTTTACATGTTAGCCAGGTAGTGTGAGGAGCTATTAGATCATCCTAACTCATCAGTTTGGATGAGCATTCTGACTTCCAAAGATAATTGCTTCCAGATCCAAAAAGAGCAACTGTTCTTCTATTACCTTTTTACTTGTTTTCAGCTATTGAGACCTATACGACTGGTGAGTTCGACACACTGTATTCTTCTCCTACCAACAGTATTACCAGATGGTTGACATAGCTATAGAGAAGGTCACCTTTTCATTTTCTTTCTTCTGTTTCTTTTTTCACACCCTCTATTTTTAAATAGGTTACTGTAGGTTGGTATTCTCTGGTCCACAGTTTCTCCAGAGATTTAAGTTTTCCCAGTTTTACTGCACTGGTAATATGTGTGTTAGAACATGCAGCCCTATACTACAGAAAACCATCTCATCTTTCTAAAATCGCCACAGCTTTTGCTCACCAATGACAAAAATCACTAGATGTCAGAAGATGAGAAGCACACTGACTAAATAATACATTGACTACCTCTGAACAAGCATGTGGTTCACTTGTCTTGGTGGGATCTGTAAAGCAGTGCTAGTAGAACTTTAAAAAAACAATTAATAATTAATCACTCAAGCAGTTTAATGTATTTAGTTTAAATCCATATAATTGATATTTAGGAAACTATGTTTGAGATACAGCCTCTTGAAGGGATTACACTGATTAAGGATTAATAGTCTGATGTTTGTTGGAAGAGCCATTGGGGCTGGATAGGATTAGTAAAATAAGATGCAAAGTTTAGACATTTATTTACAATTTTTTTTTCCACTTTACCAAATATTTTTATTGGATATTATATCATTAACCTCCTTGCAAAAGTTTTAATGGTCCTAATTCAAAGCCCTTTAAAAAGTATAATGCTGCACTAGCAAGAAGCAGTCACATGGGGGATATGTTAGAATATCAATCTGAAATTTACCCAAATATTTCTTTATTGTATGTTTTCTAAACACCAACTTTCTTGGAAAATACCTGAAATCCTACAAGAATAAAATATCTACTTGTCCAGCCTTCCAATTATACAGCGTGGGACAGAATTATACCTATCCCAAACAAGCAAAAAATTGAACATATTAAAAACATGAAATTATTTTAAAATGAGAGATATTAGTTGTCTGTACTCCAATACTTCATTTTCCTAGTTCAATTCTTCCTCTTTCAACATTTTATACTGTGAGTATTGGAACAGGAACCCTGTTCATAACACAAAGTTAGTACATTGCATTCAGAGTTCCTTTAGACCATCTCCAGATGTATTTCTGTAGAGTGCAAAATGCATGCAACTACCTTGCAAGAAGACTCCATTAACTTTCAAGGGTTTAAAATAAAAACTTAATACTTAATAAAACTGAATTTGGACATAGTGGTAAAACAAATACTCAGGAACTACTACTGGTAAAGGAATGCTTTTTTAAATGCAGAACACGCACCAGTCTTTCAGAAAGAGATTTTGCATTTTAACACCCATTAACACTACTCAAAGTCTATTTTGCTTCTTCTGTTAATAAAGGCTCAAATCACATGTATGCACTGGTTGTGCACAGCTATTTCTGATAACACTAAGAGTCCTGATTCCATTTTCTCTCCCCTCAGTACTAACAGTATTTGTCAGTTTACAGTCTCCTCAGCTTTTAAGAGGACTTTCACTGTAAGAAAACAACCCAGTACTACAGGGCAGAGGAGAGAACTAAGCCCCTCTAGCTTTGTCCCCTCAAGGTCACTAGTAAACAGCTGCTTCTGTTTTATTCCTACATGGTATTATTTGCAAATTATGCTGTTTCACATGGCTAAGTTGTAGCCTCAATAGAAAAGGGATGTTACTACAGCAGCAATTCACTGATAACAGATACACAGCACTGCTATATAAATAACATGGTTGTTTTTCTGGAAAACAAAACTAAAGGGGTGAAAATAAGTGGTGAGAGAACTTTCCCTAAGGTATTATTCAACCATATAATGCTGCAAATCAACTAGACCTCATATCAGTACACACATTTGTTGCACTGTACTTGCACTGTACTGTATGAACAAGAACTCTAGGCTACCAGGGAGAAACTGAACATAATAGCAAATAAATATCTTTTTTTTTAAAAAAGCATGTGTTTACTTACAAGCATTTGTCACTGAAAAACTGTTTGAAGAGTCCAAGTGATCTACATGATAATTCAAATGGAAGGGCTTTTCTGTGGTATTTTGGTTTGTGTTGTATAACTGCACAGCAAATCGAAATGCACTGTGCTCCTGAACAGTGTTCCTCATGAAAAGTCCACCTAGGATGAAAAAAAAAAAGAAAAAAAAAAAAAGGAAGTGGTATTTCAGAATGAATTTCGAGAAGAAACAGTGTCAGTAAGTTACATTTGCATACTGCACATCTCAGGAAAGAACGAACAGGAGGAGGCTGAGCCTGAGCACACATTCTGACAGAGCGCGTACGTGAAATACATACTTCACGTCCGAAGTTAGGCTTTGGAAGCCACACATCACATCCAGCTGCTCCCTGAGCTATCAGGAGTCACTGGGAGCTGCAGGTGCACCTTGAAAACCAGGCCACTTACACACGGATGCCACACACAGATTTAAAAGTCTAACCTGCGGAACTGTGGCTTCTAAATTATCTCTAGATCACCCAAATAACGCCTCTGTAGAGTGAGTTGCCGAGGACACCGGCAGCGTGGCAAACGTGCGGTTTTACACGGTCTGGTGGAGAACACGCACAGCTGAGCGCTGCTCCAAGGGAAAGGCAGGGGAAAAATCCCAAGTTTCACTCGCACGCCCTTAGCCTTACGGATCATTCGGCCCCAGGTTTAGGGCACGTCGTTACACATTCACGCCGTCACTCACATCATTTGCTACACGGGATGCGCTGCTTCAGGGCACGATTCCGCATGAGCGCGGACCAAACCCTCCGGAGGGAATGGCCAGCAGCAGCCCGGCACCGCTCACAGCCCCGGCACCGCTTTCTGCTTCTCGCTCACAGCAAGGGGAAAGAGCCGGAGCGGGGCTGGCCCCAAGCACCACCAGGGCCCCCGCGCCCCTTCCCAGCGGCGCCCGGGCTGTCCCCCCGCCGCCCCCCGCTCCCTCTGCACACAACTTCCCCTCGGCTGGCGGGGAAAGGCGCGGGTCGCCGTGCCGCGGCGGGCGCTTACCTATACTGATGGTGTTGGGGAACCCTGCCAGAGCCTCCCCCAGCAGCCCCGCCAGCAGCAGCAGGAGGGTCCGGGGCACGCTCTGCCCCATTTTCTTCAGCTCCTATGGTTCAGCCCCTAAAACCAAACTGGCGGCACAGGCATGGGCGCAACTGGAGACTCGGAGTAGTGTCAATGGTAGTGGCGATGCTGGCGGAGGTAGTGCGGAGGATGGTCCCCCTCCTTTCTTCTTTTTTTTTTTTTTTTTTTTCTTTTTTTTTTCCCCTTCCCAAATCCCTCTCGTCTTCACCCCAGCCTGGGAGGGCTCATTGGCTGCGAGGTTGCCTTTCTTCCCCCGTCTCCAGCAGCCCCCCCAGCGCAGGGACTTCCCCCAAAGATGGTGGGTAGCGGACCGGCGAGGCTGCTCCGCCCGGGCCGGGAGGGGGTTATCGATCAAACTTGGCGTGAGGCGGGCTGGCAGCCGCTCGGTTCGGCCCTCCCGCCCGCCCAGCCCCGGCGCTGGCGTCTCCCAGCCGCGGCGGCAGCGCTCGGGGCTGCGGTCGGAGGGAGCTCACCGACCTCACGTGGGCCGGCCCCCGGGCTGCAGCTGCCCCTTTAAAGCTGCATCGCCTCGGAGTGTGTATGTGTGTGTATGTGTGAGTGCGTGTGCGCTGCCTGCGGAGGGGCGGGGAGCCGAGCCGAGCCGACAGAGGAGGGCGGGGGGTGTGAGGGGGATGCGGCCAGGGTCCTGCCGGCGCCCGGCAGCGGGGCAGGGCCGAGGGAGGTGGCGGCTGTAGGCTCTTCAGGGCCGCGAGCCGAACGGCGACAGAGGCGCCTCAGAGCCGGGGGCGAGAGGGCCCATGAGGGCTGGGGCAGCCGGTGCCGCCGGGCCTGCCCCGCGGCGGGCGGATAACGGCGCCCGAGGTGCGGGGGCGGCCGGGGAAGAGGCCCCACGGCCCCGCCTGAGAGGAGAGGGCTGCGGGCTGGAAAAGGCCACAGGACAGCCGGCAAGGAGCGGGAAGGGAGGATGCGCTCTCGCAGAGGGGCTGTCTGCCCTGCGCCCGCATTCTCCCCATCCCTTCCTCAGTGCTAATGCCTGAGGGGGGAGGTTCCCGCATTCATCCGCCCACAAGTGCCTTGAAGCGGAGAAGGACGAGTTTATCCCACACAAGGGAATATTAGTTCCTTCCAAGCTCCTCTAAAGGAAGGCAATTCAACAAAGTCTCCCTGTTTCATCCCGTATGCCGCAAAAAGACAGGAAACGTCTCTGTCAGATGCTGTGTTGCCCCAGCACAAAGCATGGCCTACCTGATGGCTGCAGGGGAGCAGACAGGTGGGTCTTGGACACCCCCTGTACCTCTCTGCTACCCACTTCTTGGCTGAGTACCAATCCTGGATGTGCCCCTGGGCCTAAACATCCGTAGGGAGTTGTGCTTCTGCTTGAAGCTTGGTTCCCTGGTTGATCTTGCACCTGTCTCCTTGATAGCTTCTCATATAGATCCTGCAGCTCTATTCGCTTTTTCCTGCTTTGAAGTTCACAACACTGTACCAAATGGAGACAGAAAAGAGATATTAGGTCACCTAGTCCATATCATAGGCCCAGGGAAGATTCTTCACTTAATGTTTCCTTTTTCTCTGATTTTAGCACATCGCTTTCCCTTTGGTTGGCTGTTTTTTTTTTTCCCCCCTTAATCTCTGATTTTGGAGTTCTTTGGGTCCCTGTTCAGTTCACCTAGGGATAATATCAAAAGCCGTTGACTTTGCGTTTGCAAAATAATTAACTGGTGCTGCTGGCTGTATCTTCATGTATGTACTCAAGATCTAAGACAGTGGCAGATTACTGCATATATGCTAATAAATAACATCAGAGATTCAAACCACTACTTTTGGAGGAAGCCAAAGGCATAGGTGAAGAACAGAGCATCACATTCATGACACAGGAGCATAACATACACCTTTAGCAGCATATATGTAATTCCTACTTACTCATAGGTGCATGCATTGGTCACTACTTGTGTGTTCCCTTATAAGAATCATGCCCAGAAGATGGAGTCTACTCCAGTTCAGGCAAGGGTAGGGATCAGGCTGCACCTGGCTGGTAATGTTCCCAGTTTAGATTGAGATGGCAGTTGTCACTTTATCTCTCAACTTAAGGAAAGACTTATTTGTAGTGATAGGTGGGGTATAAAGGCCATCTTTGTATCTGTAGCACTCTTCAAGCTCAAAGCACTCTACAGATATTAACTATGAATTCCTGTAAACACCCCCATGAAGCATAATTGTCTTCATAATACTCTTCTCTTACATATATGGAAACTTAAAAATCAAGGAAATCAACTGGCCCAACTCACCTAGGGGGGAAGTTTGAGTCTCAGAATGAAGAAATTAGCAGCAGCCCAGCTTTACTGTAGAGCATTCTTCTCTCAAATATCCTTTGGTAAGCATAGCAGATCTGGAAAGCTACAGACACATACATCAAGTTTAGACACTCAAGATAGTTGTGGAAAGCATTTTCCTATACTCAGATAATTTTTCTGGTTGCAAACTGCTTATCTTTACCTATTCCACCTGCCTCCAGCCCATTTCTAACATGTTCCCCATACAGTACTGCTGTCCTTTTTTTTTGTTACCTTTCCTAGTGGTCCTACTTTCTTCCTGTTCACTTGCTCTCACTAAGTTGTTTCCATCCCTGCAGCTGAGTATTCCAGGCTGACTGCCACCTGCCACACTGACAGCTGAGGATGTTCGGAAAAAATTACGAAGGAAATTATGTTTAACATTGTAGATGTTAGTACAAGAGAAGAGATAAAATAGCTGTGAATGAAGGTGGCACATGTCAGAATCTCATTTTCATAAGCAGCTGGTAAGGTGGGTACCTCATCTTGAATAAAATGGTGCTTCACAGCTTCATCTCAAAATGGAGTGTGTTGTTATAATCCAAAATATATCTGTGCTAAGAGATAGAAACATTTTCATTATCACCCACATTTTTTCCTCCTGAAGCCACTAATATGCAGTTATTATTATTAGCATTTTCAATGTTGTGCACTTTGCTTTTTGCTTAGGCAATTAGTCCCATGGTACTATTTACAGATGTAAATGGTAGAGCAGCCATCCCATACGGATTTTAGAGAAACTCAAAGAGATCCCATCCCAGTTTACCTTACAGTGAACCCAGAGTATCCTAAGACAAAATGGTAGGAGATTAGTTGACTTTATGTTGATATTAATGCCATGCAAATAGTTTATATACTTTGGCAGGGATGCTCAGTGGCTCAAGCTAATGAATTCCATGGTAACTGAGGTCATACCAGATGCTTTCTCAAACCTTCCCTAACTAAATACAACCAAGATTTTGCAGGATAATCAGAGCTTCATATTTAGATGATTTATAGTGTTCTGGGACACTAGGGGATTCTAAGTACTATCTACCTGAGCAGGAGGAGGTAATGATTTATAATTAGCTAATGTGTTCTCATTGTAATGTCTAATAGTGGATTAGAAAAATGCTATGGAATTTGGGACACAGCGTTCTCACTGAGCTTTCTGATGTTACTAGGCTAAACCCATAGTGTTAGCATAAAGTCATGGCAAAATCTACACCAGCATACTGTGGCTCAAGCCTCACACCAACTGCATTAAGAGGACTTTATCACTTTTGTCATTCCTATTTCTAATTGCGAGAGAGAAGCTTCGGCAGCAAGTTTCTAGCTCCATTGTCCTTCTCTCAGTACCAACCAAATCAGGCAATAATTGTCAATAAATGTATTAACGAGTGTGTCTTACACTTTTTTTTTTCTAACTGGTTATTTCCTAATAGAAACAAAGGAACACAATTAACTGAACTTTATGTTAATGTCAGCATTTTGATTTGCTAAACAGAGTAATTGTACAACAGTCGGGTAACAGAGTGATAGAGAGGAGAGACAGAAACAAAGGTGAAAGGGGATTCCAGGGAGATGATGAAACTACAGATAGAAGGAGTCAAGGGGAAAGTACAGTGTGAAAAGGGGGAAAACGAATATGGACATTACAGCTTCATACATTTTGGAAAATAGGTGAAAAGGACAGCCAGTTAAGATTTGATTATATTATGAGTGGGCATAGAGCAAACTATTGAAGTGCTCCTGTTTACCTTTCATTACCATGCAATGACAGAAGCATAAAATGAAATTAAAAGGCAGCAGACGTGAGACAGTTTAACAGAAATATTCTGCTACGCAGTTTATAGCTAATCTATAAAGCTGTCTTCTACATAGTATTCTTGGCAAAAGTAATTGTTTAGAAAGTTTCAAATTATATGTGAATTAGTGGAGTAAATGCATTAGACTAACTACTAAAAAGCTATTAGGATTCATATTCAGAATTCATGGCAAAAAAGTAGCTCCTGGATGCCTCATGAAGGACTTATTCTTCTTATGTATGATGAGAGTTTACAGTGTATGTAATGTTCTCTGAAGGGTTTTGTACTGGTTGGCATTAGGGACAGATTACCCAAATCATTGATTTGTCGTTACTAATTTTTTCCAAAAACAGTTCACAGGTGAAATCCTGGAACCACAGAAATGTAGGATAAGTTTATTACCCCTATCACTGGAGCTAGGATTTTACCCAATATATCCTGGCAGAATAATATGGTCTGCCACATAGGAATGTGTTGTAGCAAATGGAAGGATGATCAAGATTTGTATAGGAACAGGGTCAAAGAGGAAACCTGTTGATAAATAAAAGTCATTGGTCCATTACTGGAGACTAATTCAACTTTAGGTACCAGAAGCAAATTCATGCAGCAGCTTTTATCAGAACTGACCATGGACTGTTACAGTAATAACCTATATATATTACAATTGCACAACTAAGACAGAAATGTGGAAGCAGTCAGCATGTACAAATTTCTTCATTTTTCTTGGGTTTGTGGTATCTTCAGGATACACACTTCTAATTCTTCTAAGAGCTACTGGGCTGGTGGAAATGTAGTGTTATTATAGTCCCATAATGTCAGAAACAATTTATGTTACCTTCTGCTTTCTGATTAACTGTACACTAGGCACTGCTGGCATAACACAGCCCTGCAGTTCTTATTTAAACCTGTTCTTTTGCTGTGCCCATCTAAATTTATTACTTAAGGAAACAATAAATCAAATAAAAAAGTAGTGGTATCCCCTATATACTGTTAATAAAGCGAATCCTCTCTTTTTGTTTTATACCTATGAATACAGTTTTCAGGTAATCTTGGGAGTTGTAGCCAGTTCATATCTGCTTCAAGTGTGCAAGATCTGACCACTGAATATTTAATTTATGCATATAATTACTGAAATATATTCTTCAAGACAATCTCTTTTAGTCCTAACTACTGAATAATCACTTCAGATGACTGTTTGCTAATCAAAAGTCTATTTTCCTCCCAGTGTGTGTTTGTATATTACTGTAACTCACCTCATCTCAGTTCAAATCTGCAGTAGTGTCTTTTTAATGAAAATATCTTTGGAAAAGAGCACATAGATTCTTAGAAATGGATGTTTGGGTAAACAGAAGTTATTTTTTTCAATTAAGTTTTAAGAATTTCAGATTTGTTCTGTTCCACTTGATCAGAGTTTCCTACCCTCCCTTAAGACATCAGTCTGGTAGTTACAAAGTTTTAAGTTATGCAGGAAACTGACATTCAGTTCTCTACTAACTTCGAATAACCTATTGTACTTCTGGCATGAGCCTTTGCAGCACTAGGGTATGGAATCAACTCACTCTCTTTTTCTAGAGTTCATTCAATTAATAAATAAGGTATTCGTTAATATGGGAAGGAAATCAGGCAGAAAAGGAGCTTTAGGCTGTCTCTCCCTTAGTCCTGGGGAATATATTGTCTGTGGAGTGCTGGTCTCTCACTTGCTATGTCACTACCCAAGGAATGTCACCTTGAATTTGAAAAGATTTCCCTATGTGACTTCCGTTGAAAAAAAAAAAAAAAAAAGAAGCATTTCTTTAGAAGAAAGAGGTGCATTTAGCATGTATGATAAGAATGACCAGCTCTGGTACTTCATGACCTTTTTTCCCCTCTCACTTAGAGACTTACCTAGCTTACCATCCAATTCCAACAGCATCTCAAGGTCTAACAAGACAATAAATGGAAGGAAAACACCAAGGATGCTAGCAAACTGTCCATATAGGGAATTTACAGACAGTCTGCAATCTGAGAAGGCAACAGAGAAAAACCATAGAAGACAGAGATATCCTATTGCAGTCTAACCCGCAGGCTGGAGATTTTGATCCCTGTATTCTCAAAGATATAATACAGCATCTTTAAATCATATTTTGTCGTTGTGTGAAGGCCTTGCATTGTCCATCTGCACAGAGATTAATTTCTCCTTACGTTATTTGTTTTATTGATTTCTGTGGGATTAACTGGGATGTAGTCAAAGATGACTACAGTTGTGCACTTCCACTGACATGAATAACACAATGTAGTTCTGATAATCTGCAGTGTTTGGGAGACAAGCAAATCCTTCAGGAACCCAGTGGCTTATTTGAAAAGATCTGATATTAACAATATAGCCAATGTTAACAGAAGTGTGCCCACGCTTTGTGAAACTTCCATTCCTAATTAAAAGTTGTTTGGCATTGTAAGTCATGCCTTGTAGCAATTGTGCAGGATCTTGATAATTACAGTATAAAACTGACTATTTGCTCTTTCAGCACAACAGAAGCCATAAGAAGTGAAAAAACATTTGCTGAAGAGTTTTGTAATAGCAGTTCTCACCTTATATAAATTCGAAGAGTCTTAAGCACTTTCCAGTAGATGTGAAGTTCTCCTTATATGGAAGTCAACTGACAATAGATTTACTCTTCTTAATTACCTTTTGCAGACTCTCAGAAGAAGCCCATGAGTCCCAAGGAGTCCACAGACCTGTTCTGCAGAAAAAGAGATATTTATTTCTTTTCATCTGTTAGATGTTTTAGTGTCAGCTTATCTTGAAATTGCTCTATAACATATACATGGCTAGAATCCTGTTTAGAGATCTGTTGTGTCCTCATAAGGACTCAATAACTAAGTATTCCAGCACTAACATGAAGGTAAGATCACTGCTCTCACTGAACGCCTAGTTTTGGGACCTTTGTCTAACCCAGGATGATGCTTTTGATGATGAAGCTCCGTGTTCTCTGTACATCCATGATGTTCAGAACGTTTGAAAGCAGACCTCACAGTGTAACTAACTCAGACAAAGCCAAGGAAGAAGCTCCCATCCATCTGGTGTTCTCAGTCCCACAGTTCTTAGTGCTGCTTTTCAAGATATACTGGATCAAATCCTCGTCCAGTGTAAAGTGCCTTAGATCAGTTAAATACATTGTGCTGTGGAGTAGGATAAATGGACTCTGATTTTTCTGCAATGTAAATGCAGTTATCATATTTTGTGTGGCACAGAGATTCTCATCAAGGCCTGCACACCAGTGAATGATCTATATATTTGATTTCACTCTTTTCACCCTTCCATGTGTATTGTTTAGGAACTAGGTAGCAGACCCCACAATCCCGCTGGGCATCCCTTAAGACTAAAGTTTAGGCAGAAATTGACTTATTTAAAAATTATTCTGTTTAGCTTAGCTGCATATGTACCCCCTGAAGTAGCATGTTTCAAGAGTGCAAAATTAACTGAAAAAAAGAAGCACTGTGATTTTTCTTCCTTCAAATTATGTAAAGATATATTGAAAGATTTTTTTTTACTTTTAAATTATTATTTTATCTTTTATATTGTTTTCTAAAGATTAGGGATTTCAAACATGATTGTTCTCCTTTCTACCAGAGGCCCTTCTGGTATTACAGAGAACTGTTTAAAACATCAAACCATAACTGGGTGCACAATCTTGGATAATAATTCGTGTCTCTTAACAAATGCAAAACAATAAATGTGAATCAAGTCAAATCCTTCCTTTCCATGAGTCAGATGCTATTTCCTTGGTACTTGTGATGCAGTAGCCTAGGGTTTAATCTAAAACACATTACATTCATTAAGCATCATTCTATTGACTTCAATGGTTTTTGAATAAAGCTAACAGCCTGTTTTCTTCCTACATATCCATAGTGTTGAGGTGCAAGGGAGGCTGGGGAACAACAGGAAAGGCAGGACTAGAATTTTTTTTTTGTTTAAAATATCTCATAAGCTATTTGTTCTTTATACATTGGAAAGTATAAAGTAAAAGAGCATGGATTTTTTTTGGGGGGTGAGAAGAAAGTGGCAGAAGGGGCAGCTGGCAGAGAGATCACCTTATAGTTCTACCTAGAAACATGTTTACATAAAAATAACACTTTTTTTCAGAAACTGTATCTCTGCCTTCTGTGCCTAGGTTATGACACTGACTCTGAGTAGCACCCAACTCTGTAATTACTTTCATGGTGAATAGCCAGTTCATTAAATCTCTAAAAGCAAGACAATTCAGAATTGTCCTGAACATCATCTTGTTAATCAGCTGTACACAGTTACCAGAAGGGTCAGCTAAGACGTGGCCAGTCTTACACAAGGTTTCCTTGGGGCTGTAATACTTTAAGCATGATGTAGTGAGTTAAGGAGGAAATGCAAATACATCATTTTGGACTTAACTTTGAAATTTCTTGCTCTTGAGTTGCAAGGCAGACCTTCCACATTACTTTGACATATTGTTGTTATTTGCACTGTAATCTTGTATAACAATTAACACCAACTGATCCACTGCAGTGCTTTGGCAAAGTATTGGGGCCTATTAAATTGGACCATGAATACACAGTTGCTTTTCTTATTTCTAACATAATTATGCTGCTGAAAAAGAAAAAAAAAAAGCAGATTAATGGAAAGGCATTGCTAAATAGGGCTCCTTGGTGCTGTAAATTTCTAGAGTGCTGTTATAAGATTTTGAAGTATTAAGTATATATGAAAAGCGACATGCTGGAAATCTTTTGGAGAGCACTTGTTTTTATTATTCTTTAGGGAAATACTCTGCTGTCAAAGGTGAAATCCAATGACAGCAGCACCAAAGGGTATGTTTTCACTGCAAGCTTATTCATAGCACATAGGCCACCCATTTCACCCAGCATCACACAGTCACTTATGCCTAGATACACATGAACTTTGAACCTGGCTTTGCCATCAGAGCTGAATTCAACTTCTAAGTAGATCCCCACTCATAAAGCTTTTGGTGAGGACTTTGGCTTTAAGGCACACGTGAAGTGTCACAATATCTGTGGTAAGGAAAGAGACAGGGCATTATTCTTATTCTGTATGAACTGGATCATAATTAACACAGTTTTAAAATATGTGTATCTCCTGCACCCTGTAGTTGCTGCATAATTTGTCTCCCAGATGTCTCTTGCTAGAAATTACCTGCCAGTGTATATACCTCTACTCAGCATTTGACCCTTCGTTCCACATGCTCTCTTTTTGCTGAAGATGTCTGGAAGATGTCACCTCAGTGGGCTGCATTGTTGTAAATGCTGGCTGTAAAATAGGGCTTAGAGTGCCAGGACACCTCCCAGCTCCAGTTCAGACAGCAGTCAATGGCAAATCTGTGCACTGATAAATGATAATTACCAGCCCATTGATGTTGCTCTAACAGTTCAGTTCACTTATGAGTTTTGGGGAAAAGACCCTGTCTAACTAGGAAGAAGAGGCTTGGGGATGACAATGTAACTCAGAGGATGAAACTAATTCAGAAAAGGCAGAAATTGTTCTGGAGTGTTCCATGAGTCAATACATAAAGAACCTCAAGTCAGTGACAATTAGCATCCTGAGAAATATCCCTGCAGACCTACTGTCAAAGCCAAGTAAATGTCAGGCCATGATGGACATGTCTCCACATAGGCATAGAACTATGTGGGTATGGTCATGTACTCCAGATCCATTCTGCTGCTTTAGCTCAGGCCACAGCCTCCTCAACTGCAGCATGAGCTTTGCTCAAGCTAAAACAGCTAATTCGCATCATGACATTGGGAACTTCATAAGTGCTGAGATTTCTATTTAAAACAGGACCAGAATACAGCTGTTTTACTTGTTCTCAATGAATACATTTTCCATGCTTTGCACAATAGTGAACCGAAAGTCAACTGATTTCTGCATATTTTCAGTATGCAATTTATGTACCAGCTTTTTCATAAGAGATTATTCCTGTAGTTCTCTAGAGTCATTTGGTCAAATAGCAGAGTCCCCATAACTTTACACTCACATATGCCTTGATTATGATACATTTCAAATAAGCTGATAGTGATCTTCTAAAATAGAGACATGAAAATAATTTTCTCAGAACTATAGCTGGAAGCTAAAAACGCAAAGATCAGCTGACAGCACTTCTCACATCCGTCAGCAACGTTCATTTTTGATGACAAAACATAACTAAAATTTCCAAAATTGGTTCATCAAGGAAGATCTACTCTCTCAACTTAGTTGGTGTTCATCAAAAGGCTTTTGCTGATTTAAGGTGGTCTTGGAACATACAGGACCACTTAGGGTCCTCAAGCCAGAGGGAAACTGAATGGCAGCTCTTAGTAGCAACAGCATTTGTCTAAGTTCACAGACTACCACAAAGTCAGCAAACCATGAAGCTTAGAAATATAAAGATGTAATCTTGAGATAAAATTCTGGTCCCATGCAGACTTAATAAGAAACCCTTGTTGACATCAGTGGACATCACACTGGACTCCAGGTCATTAGATCACAAATGCAAAAAGAAGGAGGAATTTTTAATTTAGTTTTATTAGGCCATGATTGTCACATTTTAAGAACATGCCCTACATATGTGTAGACATTCCCCATAACAGGAAATATATTTCTCATTCAGAAGGTTGAATGCTTCCAACTGACCCAGAAATTGAATACTTTGCAGCAGCTTTGTAAAAGCAGCACGGGGGAGGCCTATACGTATCTTGATTACTTGTACCAAACATACTCCTTTTCAGATTGAAAATGCACTCTCAAGCTCTCAGTTCTGCAAACTCATCTGGGGCCCTGAAAGTCAAGTCATATTCTTTTCCTTCTCAGTGTCACAACCAACTACAGTCTTTAGAGGCTAACCAAGACCTTCCCTGCTTTGTGTGACATCACTACCTTCTAGCCTTTCAACCCTGTTGAAGCTGCTCTTAAGAATCCAGCTTGCACATACAAGCCATGTTGGCTCTTTCTGGAAAACCAAAGCAAGAGAGCAGTGAGGGCCTGTTTTTGGCATGAAGGCCAGCATGACTTACTCTTAAAAATGTGAGGAGGGCTGCTGGGTGAGAATGTGCAATTAACAGATTCCTTACCCTGGGCAAAAATGCTCAGGTAGGGGTTAGCAGGTATTTCAGCTCTATGGCTTTTTCTTCTCTTCAGTAGAGTACATGATTTGTACTCTAGCCCAAAGAATGATTTGGGGATGTAGCTTGATCACAAAAGCAACTCTGTTGTTCCGGGAGCAGCATGGAAAGGAAAACTATTTCAAACAAACATGAGAGATAATGTTCCCTACCTCTGGATTCAGATTATTAGAATACTGTCTGTATGCTCCCCAACCCTCAGTCCCCTCGCCCAATGTTTTTCAGTGTTTCAAAGACATTGATAGGTATTCTCTAAATAGGCTGGTTTAAAAAAAAATAAAAAAATTGAGCTAAATAACCTTGCAACGTTAGGGAGGGTTCTTCCATCTTCAGTATTTTTTTCTGATGAGTAAAAGATTACGGGCCTCAGGATCTGGCCCTACAGTCCATATGCAGAGTACTGAAATCATACCATTAAAATTTAGGAAGCCAAAAAAGAATATAGACACTAGCAAAGGTTATTTAATATTTAAATATTCTGGTTGTTCAGTTATAAATTCAGACACTAAGCACAGATTAACTGGATTTGGAGCTATAGAAATGACTGTAACACAGCAAGGTCAGGGCTGAATGAAATGACTAGAGATCGATCAAATGTGTGAAGTACTAGAGGGGAACAGGGCAGTTAATCATTTGAAAACTTTACTCTGTAGAATGTACTGTACATGATTGATGACAGAGGAGATAATAAAACAAGCAGACTATACCTCTGTTCCATGCATAAATATGCTGCAATTGTGTTTGGTCTGATTAATTTCAGCAAAATTTGGGTTGCTAATTAGTGATGCTTTAATCCAAAGGTAAAAAAGTTAGCTCTGGGAGCCTAGGGAGGGACTGTACTTAATTTAGACTTCTAGAAAACTAGATGGATATGCAGTGCATATGCTTTGGGTGCAAGATGTGCTAACTGCTTGGCATCCATTTATTGGCAGTGGGATATGCATTTACCAGCCCCTTTTGCCTGCTAGCACCAAGGGATTAACAATGCACCAATTATTTGAGCCTCAGGACCTGATTCTGTATTGCTGAAGTCAATAGAAGCTTTGTCATTGACCTCAATGCGCACAAGCTTAAACCCTCAAAGAACACATTATGTGATACATGTTTTTTAAAAGAAAGCTTAGCAGTTTTGTGTTTGCAGAGCCAGGGATGACTGACTGACTGTTATAAAGAAACTGAAATAGAGAGGTGAAAAACAAACGCTGATTCCTCAGTTAGGAAACTGACTCTACAGCTGAACACAGTTTAAAAGCAGACAGAAATGCAGCACTGAGTAGCTGCATGTTGCATTACATTTAAACTGTGAATAATACCTTCTGAAATCAAGTCTCTAATTTAAGTACCTGAAAATAATATAAATCAGTGAAAGCAGCTTTATCGCTCGAAGAAGCCTGGTTACTTTGTGGTGAAATACAGATGCAGGAGCCTATATGTAAGCAGGTCTAGATGAGAGAATTTTGACTACCGCATACTCAGAGTAGCTCCTCTTGTTACTCTGACATTCCTTCATCTGCCTCCAGGAGACAATCTCTTAAATAACACGCTCATACAAACGTGAGAAACTTTGCTAAGAGCAACTGTTTACCACTATATTCAGAGGTGTAAGCAGGTTAATGACTGCATGTAATAGAATACATACTTTATAACCACATATAGTCAATGGCTGCGCTTTCTCCTTCTAGCTTCAGCATTAATAAGAAACTCTTTTGAGTTTTCCAAAACTTAATCTGTAAACCGAACAGCAGGGCCTGCAAATACATATTCATGGAAAAAACCCTCTAGAGGAATTAAAGGCAATAGCACTATTCATCTTCCTTACATATTGAGTGAATGAAGTAGCAGCTCTCCAGGTTTTGTAAGTGTTACTGGTCACCCCAGCCACATACCATTGTTTCTGATCCGTATCTGGATGATTTGCAAACACATCAGCTCTTTGAAAACAGCTTTATGAATACTCCCAGTGAGAACACTTAAATGCTCAAAATCCTCGTGATATCTTATTTACCAAAAACAGTCTTGGGGAAAAGAAAATTTATTCTGTCACCACAATATGTAAAAGGGGAAAGGAGCCTTCACTAGTACTGCCAGAGAACAGCTGAGCACATCAGCAAGTACACTGTTTGGGGGGGGTGGATGCTGCAGATATCTCCTCATATTATTAGGGGTTACAGCATCAATTCCCAGACACAAAGACTTTCTGCAATACCAAACCCCAAAACATTTTCTCGAAAGTACTATTATCACATCCTAGCGGTGTGGAATTTTTAATGCCGAGCAGCCAGTACATTTTATGAATTCATCACTTTGCTGTTGAACACTGGCATGCACTGATAGCTAGGCACAAAAAAGCTCCAGCGCTGTACAGAAGTGGCATTCAGCCTTTGACAAGCGAAGAGCTACTTTGTCATCAAACAGAGGCTCACAAAACCATGAAAGAAGGAACCGCATTTAAAATAGAGAAATGTGCGCAGGCAGTTTATGCGAGAGTTAATACACTGCTCCAAACAAGTCAGCAAAATCCACAACCAGAACAGTGTTTTTCAGAGGACAGCTGAAGACCGAGACTCGTCGGCTATCTGTCACCAGGCTCAGGAGACCGGCTCTGTATCAGTCAATACAGTCCATATGTGTGTAGGCGCACTCACACCTCTATTTTTTGTTTCCAATTGCCTGGGGGCAGCTGCCATATCACCTTCAAGACACCATGTGATGTCTTAATCAAACCTTAGCAAGGAGCTTGAAGCAGCTTGGAAGCCACAAATGGGGTACAGAATACTGGGCACTGAAAAATGACATCACCAAGATAGCAACGATTAGCTTTGTTTTTTCTTGCCCTTTGTATGCTTTTCTTAGGTAGGATGCTCTCTTAATTGCTTATTTCTTCTGAACTGATATGAAAAGAACAAAGAAATACTTGTTAAGTGAGATTGGGGTTTTAAGAGGAAACTTTTGGTCTACTTTATTTATCTCCATTCTGTCCAGCTGCCTGGATTAGAATAGCAACTGAACAGAAACATGGGATTGCTGCATCCTAATCACCTCTAAACCTTAGGAGCATAAGCTTTTGCCATTTCTCAAATATGGATTTTGGTTACAACCCAGCCTCGTCATCCTTTCATATGCAAACTTTCCACTGTGATCAGTGGGACCTCAGAATATTTAAGGAATACATGGAAACTTGTTATTTTTCCTCTTCTGTTTCTAAACTGCTGCTGGAAAATTGTGTCAACCAGGGAGGAAGAGAGGGAAGGAGGAGAATATGAGAGAGTGTCAACAGAGCTGGATACTGCTATGCGCCCAACACTTCCCAATCAGCTCCTTGGCATGCTGTGGGAATGTTGGGTCTGCAGCCAGAAATGTTACGTTTGCAAGTGCAGGATCTGCAGTCCCTTATGAGTAAGTTTTCAAAGACAAATCCCATTCACAAATACCATTACAAATAACAAATACTGTTGTAATATTTGAGCATGTTCACACAAACACACAGAGAATTTACTTCTTCCAAAAAATGGAACAAAGTATGTTCAGAATTCTCTTTACTGAAATATTTATGCCCTGTCTGAAAGAGTAAAGGGCATATTTTTAGTACCCATGGTCTCTATAAGAAACTCTAGCACAGCTGGTGCTTGACAGTGGATGTATTTGTCTCTTGGAATTTTGTCTTAAGGAGATTCCTTCATTAGTAAGAGAACCTTTCTAGTAGTCCCTTTCAGATTGCCTTTCCTACTTGGTTTAAGGAAGTGCTTATTACAAAATATGTTATCTTAACATGGTAAATTCCACCAAAATTTTAATCATTAGCAGTGAAAGCTATAAATATTTGTTCTCAGAGTTACAGTCAGAAAGTAACATTGTATTTATTTGTGTTTCTTTTAGACAACTGAATGTGTTGACTTAATATTTACTTTTTTTAACTCACATTCCACACACATTTTTTTCTCTTTCCCTCTGGTGTTCAAACTATACAATACATCATCTGCAAAGCAGTTTGACTTTCAAACATCATGATTTCACCGTTTGAGCCGAGAAGAGACCTTTTTCTGGAAAGGGATAAGGATATACTAAAGGACTTTTAGAAGCTGACTGGAACAGACCGATTGTCTGCCTTATTATTATCATTATAGTTTCCACAAAATGATTTTTTTTCCCTAGCTAAATATGTACAGTTTTATTCTTTAACAAAGCTGTATATATGTTGCCTGATCCAATAGACACAGTATGATCCTTCTAGCTTCATGCCAACCATTGCCATTTTATTACTGTCCGAATGACACATGACAAGGCATAAGTGTCACTTAAAATACATTACAAAGAGTTCTCTACCTACCTTTGAGATTGATTACTGTGTCAAGTGAGATTGCATGTTTAGTGCCATCACTGCAAAGGTCTCTGAAAGATTTGAAAGAATCAGTCAGTTCATGGAGATGAACCATCCATTACTCTGCATGTGGGAAAGAATAACTGAACTTGTATCATCAACACATATTTTTAGAACGATTTCTCAATGAGACAAAATTTAGACTCTTTTGGTACTGAGATAAAGAATTCATATAGCCAAAATATTACTGGACTCTACTAGAGGAAAAAGTCTGTCAAGTACTTCAACTAATCCTTTTCATTGTTGTGTCCATTAATTCATACAGAATCAAATACCTTTCGTGGCTTAAGTGGCAACATTTTCTAGTAGCATTGAGATAATACAATTAGTACTCTCTTAGTATAGTAAGAGTTGCAATTTGAATTTAAACCAGGACTTCAAAATCCTCTGTATGCAGTTTGTTTGTGAGATGTTTAATGAGATTCAAGCATGTAGAAACTTAGGTCAGATGCTGATGGCAAGGTTGAAGACTATGATCATAGGCTTGAATGAATGATATTGGAAGCTGATTCATCTTTGGTGAAAGTTTTTACAGGCAAGAAACTTTCTGAACCTGTCTATTACTGAACCCACAAGGAACTTGAGCAATCCAGAACTGTTTCTGGATCTAGCAAGGGATTTATGGCTTAGCCCTGTTGTACACTGCATTTGTTTTAGAGGCTCTTTTACGCTGCCTCTGCAAAACAGTTTCTTGCTCCAGCAGCTCCCAAACTTAAAGTTTAGCCTACAGCACTCAGTCCACAAAGCATAGGACTAGCATGGAATGCTGAGGAAGATCAAAGAAACAATAATTTGGTATTCATTCACAATTAGTTTAGGCTCTTAAAGGTAATGGGACTTAATTATGGTTAAAAATTGTAGAAGAGAGCTTTTGGGAGGACAATTTTAATCCATCCCAGGTGTAACAGCACTGAACTCAACAATTATAACATTTTTTAACTGACTCCAGTATGTTTATTCTGTAAAGAAAGTTTCCTCACACTGTAAATCGTTGTAAGATTAGTATTAATCTGACTGAAATGTCCTGAGCTATCCAATTCTCCAGTTAATTCTATTAGGCAGAATTTTCCACATGCTAGTTTGAAATGTTATCATATGATGACAAATGTAAGCTTTTTTATTGGATTTATGTAAATCCTTTCTTTACTGAAGCTGTTGGAAGGGTCCTGCAATTGCTTATAGGATCCATACACTGAAAAAGCATCACAAATACCTTGTAAGAGACTGGATTTTCTTCAGAAAGTCCAAGCTTTAGAACAACTGGTTTGGGTCCACTGCAGACTTCCAGCCCTTTTTCCTATTACAGCATCTCATGAGATGGCAGAAAGCTTCCTACCTGAGCACCATCCTTAGCACTGTCTGCTCTTCAGAAAGAATGCACTTTCAGAGGGAAATCATGACTCAAAAGAACTGTTTGTCTTATGTCTCTCGTGGTTGTTTCCTCTTTAGATTGTACAAACTTCAAGGGATTCTCAGATTAAAAGACTTAGTTCTTCCAGCCATACAGGTGAGCATGAGAGACAGAAGAAACAAGGAAATTCTATCTGGATGCCACTTTCCATACCTGGAGACCAGAGCAATTAGATTCTTTGATCTCAGAAAGCTCTTAATTTTCCAGCTTTTTGGCATTGTCCATAGTTTAATTTTGTTTTTTTAGTTCATTATGCAGCAGGGCTGTGCTCCCACTTGACATCCTAGGGGTCAACTACAATATTTGCAATATGTAAGTAGTGCTTCTTGCCTTCAAGCACAGCAGAAGACCCATTGACTGCAGTGGGGCTACTCACACTTAAAGTCAATCATATACTAAAGTGCTTTGCTGGACTGGGGCCTCCATATCTTAGATGAATAAGCTTTTGTTCAATGAATTTGCCAAGTCTCCTTCCTAAAGGTCAAAGAAAAAGCCTATTCTAGTTCCTGCTGAACTTGGTGGACCTTCTAAAGTACATCATATTAATTCCTAGTATATGTTCTCTAGCTATTACACATTAGTTGACCTTAGTCACAGGAAACTATATAAAATAGTCCTAGAGAAGTATAAAAGCTAATGGTTAATTACAACACCTTGGATCTAGACGATTTTGTAAAATTTCTTTGTTCTTATTTATTTAGTTGTTTTTAATTCAAAGGCAATGTTCTATTTGGATGTGGAGATTCAAGTAACACTTTCCAAAATATGAAAGGCTAAATGCCACATTTACAATTGTTTCTGAAAAGGGTTGACCTTTACTAAAGTTACTGAGTAAATACAATTCCGAAGGTTTTGTTTCGCTTGTAAATTAAATGGTGTGTTTGTAGATGGAAAGGTCAATTTTCAGTAAAGCTGAGCTTCGGAAAACATCACCTTTCTCAGCTAAATCAAAGGAGTTAATTAGTTTTACAGATGGAATACATAATATGTAATTCTCCTATCTTTGCTTGAAAATCAATTGTTTATGGCATAAAGAGGATATGCTTGTCATCATTAGGCGTAAATGTTTGTTTGCTGCAGCAGGAAATATAGACTCAGTCTACCACACACAGCTTCATAAATGTGAGACACTGAGGTCCTCTGAGAGGTTGTGTGTAGGGGAGTGTGTATCCAAATCCTACCCAATATCGGATTTCACATATTTAGTAAATTTATTCTATTTTACATGGATCTATCATTATTTCTATTAACAAAAAATGCACTAGGAAAATATTACTAGGCATCGATACAGCACTGAGAACTCTGCACTTTAATCCCTTTCCTCCTGCCCTACCTTTAATTCAAATCAGTTTTTTAAATTTAATATTTTTTATAACAATTTCAACATGAGACCACAAATACGCATTAATAAACATCTGAACCAGTTAAACATTTGTGTGCATTAACTAGAAGAAGGCTGGAAGGCCTGGGTTTTCCTGCCTAGGTTTCCTCCTACCAGTGTCTGGAGCCTTGTGGGAAGTACTGAGCACCACAATACTGTCTAAGCTCTTCATTACAGAGAATATTCTTTGCTCCTTTGGACAGAAAATTGTTGGACTAAGGGGGAGTAGCTTCCAACTCTGTAACAGCCTTCAGCCTTCCTCTTTCTATGGCTTTCCAAAATCAAAGGAGAGAAGGGAACGCTTCTGATATCTCTAACGTCTGTTTAAACCAGCATGTAACACAAAGCTGTTTCCAGCAAGCTTCATAGGTGTTTCCAAAAGGAAGACATTTGAATTCAGATACATAAAAGATGCTGGAAGAATTCAGATTTTCATGAAGGTGTCCCACCACAGCAGAGTGACTGCAAGTTGGGTTTCTTCTCCCATGTTTACTGGGGGTGTCCAGAGATTTCTTATGGATCTTAACTCTCCTTGATTTGGCCTGATCTTCTAATTTTTTCATACAGTGCTCTAATTACTTGCTATTTAGGGACTGTTATTATTTACAGCTAGATATTATTTTCAGCCTGTTTATACAAATCTTATCTGATAAAACTCTCCATAAAACAGATTCTTTAGGACAAATTCCACATCTCCTTGACTTATCTGAATCAGCAGTACTACCCTTATTTAAAAGTCATTTAAGTATCATTATACCTCTCTTCTCCATACAAGCAGAAAATACCTAATATTGATATTTGTTCTCACAGAGGGGTGTCAAAAGGGGGGAAAAAAAAAAGGAGAAAAACTATGATGAAATTGTCTGAAGAGACAAGTGAAAATAAAACAGCTTATGTCAAGCACTGAGGTTTGTAATGAGTGATGACCTGACAACAGGCACCTTCACTAAGGGAAAGGGAAACCTGGAAGATAAACATCAAAACTTTACAGGCAGATTTTCCAAGCTTCCCTTTTTATTTCTTTTAACAGAAGGCAGGTGACCTAATCCTTCTTAGTGCTTTTGCCACACTTAAACCTTGCAGCTGTTACAGATTACCTAACCTTTAATTTTGTACTGAACAAAATTAAACTAAAGAAAAATTCTTCCTGTTCTAGCAGAGAGCTGGGTCAAAGTGGTTTGACTGCTAAGTGTAGACTAGATAATTTGTACTCCAGCACAGAGCTTCAACTGAGGCTTCAACAGCAAAAGCAAATGCACATTAGTGTCTTGCATCAGGCTCTTAACGATTCCAGTACTACCAGAGGAACCAAAATGGGTTGTTGTAGCAGTCAAATGATTTATTAACCATTTTTAATGTCCTGCTTTTCTGTTTGATTTTCCTGGTGTGGTGTATTCTCCAGATCCAAGTAATTTTCATGCAAATAGTCAAAACTAATTATTGAGTTTATCTAGGATGAAAATAAAATGGCATGTTACATACTCTCAACAGATGCTTTCTGTTTAAAAACATCTCCAGCCAGTATATATCCAGAATGTACAGGAACAGTATGGGATAAGGGCTGAGAAATCACATGTGGATTGTACAGAGAACTCTGGAATATAGAAGAGATACAGAGAAGTTACATGAAAGCTATAGGTACTGGGAGTTGAAGCAGGAGACATTAAATCATAATTTTTCTGACATTCTCAGTACTGCTGTTCCCAATCTGCTCTTGCGGGCACAGGTAGCCAGCTCACGGCAGCTTCACAGTGGGGCTCAACTCCCTTGTGCCTGTCATTACCTACCTGTGGGGCAGCTCTAGAGCAAACCTGTGCCCTGCTGGTTATTAAATCACTCATTTAAAAGGTACAGCCCCTCTGGTGATATTACAGTTGTTGAAACAGATAAAAGGGATGTAAAAGATACTAGAATTTTGGGACTGCTGTGGGCATTCAATTGAAGCAAATAATCAGTGGGCTCAAGTAACTACTCGGGGCCAGTGCAGCCAATATATCATAGCAGAACACTGAGCTCCATGAATGCTGGGATCTTCAATCAGATATTGCTTGTTTAAAAGTGGAGCTGTGCAGCAGCAGCCCTATCTCTTGTACTCATTTTTCTCGGAGCAGCAGTCTGACATTTCCAAAGATGAGAAGTACCTTTCAGCTTGAATAAACTCAGAAATCTATCTGTAAACACATTTGGCCTCATCTTGAGAAATGTCAGGTTTCTGGAATGAACAGCATGGGTACAATATTTGTGTCAGCATTTAGACAGCCACATGTAACAGAGCAGGCATGGTTGCAACATTTTATATTGCACTTTTTCGCAACTACAATAGCTATAGCAAGAAATGCATGTTACAGCCAACAACCTTGTCCTACTGTGTTGATAAAACAGTTGCAAATATAAGTAAATGACTGAGTCAGTAGCTGGAGGGAAAACTTTTTTCACCTCCTTCCCTGCCTCATTGTAATCAGGTCTCTGACTCGCTGGGTTTCCATGGAGGAATCCTTCCTGACACTAGTTGAAAATCACTGTGTTAATTCCTTATTGCTGTTCATTGTTGGGTTTCCAATATTGTCACCTGAAATTAAGTACTTGCTGTGTTGAGCATCATACACCGAAAACAGCAGTTCCTGCCCTGAACACTTGTGAGTGTGAACAATAGCCTGCAATCAACATTAGTCCCACTGCTTGATTTGTGTGTAAAGCAGTGGTTTTCAGCCTAGGCTTTGTGAGCCCCAGAGGGTAGTGGTCTAGGAGGATTCAAGAAAGCTAACTAAGAAAAAAAAAAGGCCCAACTTCACCTCACACAAAAAACTGAAAATCATTGTATACAGGTTGCCACAATCAAGCCTGTCATTGATAACATCCTGAGACACATCAGCTCACATATCTGGTTACTTCTTCATAGGTCCAGACACCATTCTGGACCCAGCCTGGAACAGAGAAGACCCAGCACTCCAGGCTTGCCACACCATGAGATCCGTGCTCACAGGAGCCTTGCACAGATTTCAGAGCAGCACACTCACACCAGCTCCTCGGTCTGCCATTAACACCCTCATCTCCCCTCTCCTTGTTATGTAGGATTTACACCAAGGAAGATAATCCCCCCACCATCTTGAGTCTTCAAATGCAAAGGACTTAAGCTCTCCATAGTACTTGTTTTCCTCCTTCCTCTGATGGAGGTATCAGACAGGGAAATACCTGCTAGCAAACAGCAGTTCACCTAGCAGTAGCTACCAAGTTAACCTGCTTGAAAAATCCTCAATTGCAGAAGAAACTACCTGTCTTAAAACTCCTAGAGATCATGAACTTCAGTCTGACAGCATTACCAGAGATGGCATTCCCTGCCTACTGCATACAAGACAGCCACCCACGCAGAAGCACTTGGTTTCTGAACTCAGGTTTATTAAAGCCAGGGAATCTCACTGGCTCTGGATTAGGCCTCCAAACCACACATGATACTATAGTGTATTTTTCATAAAGCAATTCATTCTCTTTCAGTCTTTCAGAGAATAAAGCTCTCACTGACCCAATAAAATATGCTAAAATTGCTTCTAATGACACTACTTAGGATTAGGTGGGAAGTTGTTATATCATAGTTTACAGAGCTAACGGCCAGTATTGAGTGAGCATACTGTAAAATATAATGAAATGGGAAAAATGAATTTCAGATGTATTTTCACTCTGTATTTTGTAATAACAACAATATATCAACCTTCCTCATGTTCTTTTCTCATGATTGAGTGAACCTATTTGGTTTATTATTGTACACATGTAAATCTTACAATATCACTTGGCAACTGTTAACGTTCAAGCTGGAATGCTCTCATTTCTGATCTCTCTGCTTCCTCCCTGAAAATATCACCTTGTGGTATGGCTAAGGAGCACTAAGGATGACACTTGAAAAATCTGCATCCTCTCCAGAACATGAGAACATTCCTACTTCCGCAAAACACCAGCTTTGTTTTATGGCCAGAGTTGTTGGGCTACTTATTCTGCAAATATGTCCTGATGTGAGATGGAATTCTGATTCATTTTCCATTTCTGTTTCTAAAATTTCTAATCATCCCCAGAATTCTGCAATTTTTTTTGGCCAATGCTTCTGCCTCCCTGTATTCTTTGTTGCTTTAGTTTCTGAAGTACATATAGATATAGCTATAGCTATAGATATATACACACTCATATATTATTTTTCCTGCAGAGCAGGGATAAATAAGAATGGAGAGCAGTTAGGTCTTGGTTGTTTGTACAAATTCAGCCTTGCTCAAATATATTTAGATCTAAGGAAGATCAGATACTAAAATGAATAGTATAACCCATCTGCATCAGTATGATAACAGATCAGAGCCCTGGAATTCAGCACCTACAAACTGGAGATAGCTCACACATAAACCACATGCAGCTTTTCTAACTAGGTACTATTTGTGCTGGAAATGCAAAATGAAGTCTTGATTAAATGCTTCTGATATTTATGTTCCCATTCCACTTAAATGGAATTATCCCAACAAGAAAGGCAAACAATGTGCAGGATTACAGGATTTCTATCAAGTAAGGCAGCAGTACCTCATGTAATGTGCTTACAAAGCAGAAACATTCAGAAAAAATTATCAAAGGAAACAAACAAAAATCTGAAACCACGTCTGTTAAATTTTCAAACCAGAAATGTTTTTAGACCAAAGTACACAGATCGCTCCACCCCGGGAGTCTTAAAGTGAATGAACTCTCTCACAACCAGTAACATTCATTTCAACACACTTTGGTAATCTGAGAAAATATCAAACAGCTGGTGGTTGCCAATGGGATCCAAATACATTAGGAGGATGATGTAGAGAATAACAGGTTGGTTAGTCTTGTATCAGTGCTAGTTGAAATAATACACAGTTTGTTCAGGACTGTGTCAGCAAAGCATCCAAACCTAAAAATGTAATGACTGCCAGTCAGCATTCCTAGAAGGCAGATTTTGTTATTTTGGCAGGAGTGTGTTCCTGGTTGATAATGGCAACTCTCTTGAGGTGGGGTACCAAATTCTTCAAGGCATTTGACTTAGTACTACATCAAATTTTGATTTTAAAATGCTTATAACACCAACATAAAATAGGACAGTTTAGAAGGATTACTGGGTCACTGACAGATCACAAAATATGGTTGTTACCAAAGGGATATCAACTTTCTTGCTTCTGTTGGTAACACTTAAGGACTAATTTGTGTTCCAACAAACTCCAGAATTTTTATTAACACTGAAGTTGGCAGTAAGGAGAGGCTGCTGTTCCAGTGTGAACTGAGCCACCTGATAAAATGATCACAAGCCAATACAGTATCTTTAATTGTATATAAATATGCAGCAGTCTGTCCAGAACATGGATAACTAAGGATTAGGAACTTCATCTCTGTCCACCTGATGCAGAGAAGCTCTTGAGTTACGTCAAATAAGCTCCCATTGCAGTTCTGTACTGGTACCATCTAATATAATCCTTGGATTAATAAAAGGAGAAGGAATTATGAAACTATCTTATCTTTCTTAACAACAATAGCAAAACCAGTATTTGATCCTGATCTACATTTGAGATGAGAGACAAGAAATGCTAAAACCATTTAGGAAAGCGAAGGGAAGCCATGGGCTTGGGGACACCACCACCTCCCCCACCCCCCCCGGCCTCTCTTATTACAGGGGTAATTAAATACTGGGATGGGGGTAGATTCACTTTCTCTGGAGAATTCACAACAAGACGAGATACTTCTTTAAGAATATGATTTATTCCAGTTGCCTTTCCTAAGGTGTTATACTAAGTGCAAGTCTGTGGATTGTATAGGAAATGGAAACTCTTCAACATACGTATGCAGAATGTTAGACCAGATAGCATCAGACTGTACAAAAAGATTTTGAGTCTTCTCCTTCCTCCCAAGCTTGTGAGGAGAATTGCTCCTCATAAAGATAATGCTCAAAATTTGATGTGATGTGATCTGATGGCACCAACTCATCTGAAGGAAGGCCACGATCACCAATGCACATTGCCAAATACGTGTTTAGCTTGTCTGCTTCTTCTGAACCATTCTGTGCTCTGCACCGACTCTTGGCAGAATAAAAAATATGGGAAAGTCCAGTTCAGAGCCAGGGCTGCTTGGATAGCACAAGGTACAGCTGGTGTTCAGAGAAGGTGAAGGAACTAAATAGTATGGAGGAACTACAGACATATTCTTTGGAGACTTTCATATCACTAGTAGTCCTTACAGAATAGCTAAAATCAAGTGAGTGAGATGAATCCCGTGCTAAATATCTTCTCCAAAGCATGGAATTAGTAGTGTTTCTCAATTAAATGGCCACAAATATGTTTGCAATAGCAAACTAATGCATTTTCCTCTCCTTTTGTGCTTCTCTGACATAATACAATTTTTTTTTAGCCTTTAGATACACTTCATTTTGAATCTGAGATTTTAGTCTCCCTGATTTGTTTGGCTTATTGGGTAATGGAACTTCTTTGATCCTTTAAACCAAAGTGAAATGTAAGACAGACTTGGAAAGCACTACCCCAGATGAGATTTGGAAAGGAATCAATATTTTACAGTTTAAATATGAATTAATCCATGGCAGAACTAAACCATTTAATTTTTTTATACAGACAATATTTTACCCTTGTGAAAGTATGTAGAAAGTGTATAAAAAGTGAGTATTACGGAGTTATTTTGCTGGATGTTTTTTATGATACACTTATCTCACTGGAGAAAAGCAAGACCTAGTAATATCTGCCCAGGGAAAAATTATTGGGTGGTAGTTTCAAAAGAGCTTGAAAGATTTAAACAGTCAATTCCCAGTGAATTGGGAGTTATGACAGGAGTTACGGCACTAAATCATATAAGCAGTTTTGAAAGTCCAGCTCCTCCTTCCCACTTTATCTTTAATGGAGTTAATTTGTCTTTCATTTGCTTATTGTGACATTCTCAGGCAATTTGCAGCTGCTTCAGAAATAACAAAGGCAAAACATATCCATACAGCCTTCTGTTGTTAGAGGTACTTCACTGTGGACTCGAGTTGGGCTGATGGCCGCCTCTCTAATTTACTCCCTTGTTTGAACCCCCAAAGGAAACAGCATCTTCCTGTTGTGGGCCATCAGGTGCAGAAGTAGAGGTAATGGAGAATGTGACCAAGAGAAGCTGGAGTGTGAGACAGCAGCACTAGCAACTATCAAATACACTCCTGAGCTCCCAGCCAAGCTGCTTTCGGAGAGCTTTCTGGTGACCACCAGCAGGACTTTGGTCTTGCTCAGCTTTAGAACAAACTAGGTCCTTCCTAAACTGAGTTCTAAGCACTTGCCTGATAAAAAAACAACCAAAATTACTCTTAGTCTGTGAAGGGCTTTTGTAAATGACAAAAAAAAACAACCAACCAACAATACTCTTAGTACTTGAAAGGCTTTTGTAACAAAATCAATAAAAAAATAACAAAAAAAAATTACAGTGATACTTTCTCTGGTACCTCTTATTTTAACAATTCTTATAGTATTGATAAAATGATAAATGGTGTGATTATATCTTGAGGATAACTGAAACTGAACACAGATATTTTAATTTAAGCATTCTGCTTCGAACCAGTCATTTCAGTTCCCATTTAAGTTCCTTTTAGTAAAGAGCTCTAAAATCAGAAGTGTACAAATAACTGCAGGTTATCCTTTCCTTTACTTCTTTTGGACAACCCAGAACAACCATCCATAATGTACTGCTAACACAGCAGAAAAAAAAAAGATTTTTGAAATGAGAAAACCCAAGACTACACAACTGTGCTACAGAGAAACAGCTGATATAATTGCAGCTTAAGTCCTAGTTCAAATTAGAGCCTAAAAAAACTGAAAAAACTAGAAGATTTTTTCAAAGCAAGAGGATAAACAGGTAAACTAGACACCAGAAAAATGCATAACTTAAGGACATATACACGTGTTCATTTCAGACACTGATTTTTCTGCAGTGCTGAAACATAAGCCTGGCTTATTGTATTTGTTTCACCTTTAACTTTCCCTCAAAAACTACTTCCCTTTTTTGGGCATCTTGAATAAAGTCTCATTTGCACACTGACTCTATACAATTATCAATTCATCAACTATCAACATCATTATTTCACTTTTATATAATAGCAGTATAATCACATGAGATCTAGGAAAACTGATCTTCAGTGCATCCAGAAAGAAAACAAGTTCTACCCTGAAGAAGGCACCAAGGCTCATATCTAACTGTTCATAATATATATCAGGTTTTCTAAAAAGTCAGAAGTCTGTGCATATGCAAGAGATATGAATAGCTGAGACAAGCAAAGCTGCAATCACTGCTATTCCCATTTTACAGGTGAAAAGCTGAGACTGAAAAATGGACTTTCCCAAAATCATGGAGATAGTTGGTTACAGGATAGAGCTGATAGCTCACCTGGCTGAATCCTAGTGCAAGACAGTCCTAAAATTAATATACATCAGTCTGAAGAGATCTGAAGTTATTTAAAAAATTACACACTTGTGACAAATATTGACTGATATACAAACTTTCTCAATGAAAACGCCCCTTTCTCTCTCTTTCTGTTAACCTTAAATTACAGTTTGTGGTTACCAGAAAAAAGTATACCCTTCAATTCATGTGTGCCATAAACAAAGGTAACTCTCTTGTTCCACTTGACTCAGGATCAGTCTTTAGCGGTGGAGAACAGAGTTCTGAATCACTGATCCCATCTTCTCCTTTACCTGACATGGGCTGTTTTTCTGCTAAATATTCTCCTGTTCCTGTCCCCTTGCCAGGGCAGCTCTTCCAGCAGGGAAACTTGTCTGTGGGTGTTGCAGAGTGTGCACACTACCTGGCTGGTTTTCTCGGGCAGGAGCTGTGGAATATGCCGTGTACAAAGGCTGTATAATAGGCAAGCTCCTCAGCCCTGCTGCAGAGGGGAATATGTCTGCATCAAATTATGAAGTCTGCTTTGTGTCTGGGCTAAAATATCAATGCTGTGGCTTCATTAGTTCTCACTTGCCCCAGGGCAGCCTGCTATACTATTATATTCTCTGATAAGCCTTATTAGATCTTTTGTTCTGAAATCTTAGGATTTAAACTAGATATATTTGGTAATATATCTAGAAGCAGCTCATCTCATCTGGGTATCATCAATAAACATAACTCCATTGAAATTACATGACTTCAAGAAAATAATTCATGTAGAAATGATCTTAACATTGTTATATATAATACCTGCCCAGGGTACAGCAGATAGGTGGGGTTCTGCATCCATCACATATGGTGATATTTTACATTTTAAGATACAGTGTGTGAAATCTTGATCACAGTGTAGTGACTCGCAAAGCTCCCACCCATTTCAGAGAGGTTAGGATTTCCCTCTGTGTGTGTACCAGCATGTAAAGCCAGTAATATTTACAACATCTGTGGTAAACAATACTAGCTGATTGTTCATCCTGGAATATTGCTTTGAAGGTTCTTGGTACTGAATATTGCTGCTAGAAAGGGGAAGGTGGCATGAATCACCTCTGAGTAAGAGATGGAGAAAAGCCTTTGTGTGACTCTTGGTTCCTGACATGAAAGCATTAGAACCTGCATGCAAATCTCTGATGTGCCAGGCAGGAGCTAAGAGCCCCCCTTGACACCTCAGTGAACTTCTGTGTGTGTTTCTTGTGGAACTAAAGGGTTCAGATTTGACTCTTCCTGAGATAGATGAATGTACACAGAGCAAGAGATGGAGCCAGTGTTCCTTTTAATCCCAGGTGAAGGGACACTCCACTGAGTGTTTAGAAGAATGTTTAGGGCTGCTGTAACTAGGGATCAGTTACCAATGGCTCACATTGGTTTCACAGTAGGACCAAAATAGCCGAGGGGCAGGACTACATGTGCACCTTGGCATAGTGTGCTTAGTTGTACCTCTACAGAGGGCTAGGGCTGGAGAAGTCAAGTTTATCTTAACAGCACAGTATGGCAGCATTTGCTGTAGACAAGCGAGTCCATGCAACTGTTTCTGTGCAAGCTGGAGCTAAAGGACCACTGGAGAGCCATGAATTGAGCTTCCTTTGCCTATGTGGAAATATAATGTATTTTGTAATGTTTTGTTTATGTGGTAGGTTATATTTATTTCTTTATGGTGTTTTGGCATATTTATGTAAGTGACATTCATTAATATAATTTTAATTTATTTAAATACTAAATCTATTTTATTTTTTTAAAATTTTTAATTACTTCTGTATTTCTTATTTATTATAATTCTTATACATTGCAATGAAGCACAATACCAGACAGAAATACCAAATGAGCATCCTGCTCCTTGCTCAGAATAGGCTCCTTACTGCCTGTATCTGGGGCTGACAACTTTAGTTCTTTCCAGTCTCTGAAAGTTGTTGCATTCCTGTCCCTAGCAAGTGCTGTTGTTTGTTTCATCTGAAAGCATACTGAAAGCAACCAAATGCAACGGTGACTGTAGCAAAAATGGTATAGTCCTATTTTCTTATCAATTATTATGCTGATCTCTAAATGCTAGATATAAACAGGCCATATCTAAGACAACTTTCAGCCCAATATATAATTACGATAACTTAAAAGGGAACTGTTAGTGGTTTTTTTGCATGTTTCGTAAGAGAAAACAGCAGTTGTCTGACATTTCCTAGTGATGCCTTCTCCCCTCCCCCCATCTAATACTTATTTGGGCAGTGATGACTGACAGGGAGGACTTTCCCAGCAGTTAATTACCAGATAAGTCTTGGCACACTTAGCTGAAAAGAAACAGCCTCTTCATCAGTCATTATTACTTAAATATAGCCCAATTGGTGTATTTTTAATTCTTGGGTAACACCTGCAGGCAAGATTCCTTTAAAATATGTGTATAATAGGACATTTATATGTATAGAATAGAAGGCTTATTTATTTGAATACTATCCCTCTGTGAAATCACCTGAAGGATCTTGTGTGTATTGCCAATATAGGGAGGTAGAAGAACGAAAAGAAAAACCACATGCTGATCCATCAAGGAGTTTTCCCAGAAGCCTTTTGTTTGATGGAGTCTGGGGAAGATTGCTGCTTTCTACAGACTGAGATGTTGCTGCAATAATAAAACATTTTTTAGGTAAACTTGGGACAAATATTAAGTATTAAAACAGGCAATCACTCTGGATAATGTTTTTGAATCAGTTTAAGAAAGTAGTTTTCCCAGCAGTCCACTCATGGTATTTCACTGACAGCTAATACCCTCATAGTTGTCAGCCAGTGACACACATTTTACTGGCTCTAGCTCAGATCTGGCCAACTTGGACCATTTCCATTTGTGTTAAGGTTAATCCAAGACACTTGGTTAGGCACTGGCAAGGCCAAGGCCCTGGCAGATGCTCCCTCTGTATTTTTCTAAGAAAGTAGTAACTTGTAGTGCTGGCAAACAAAAAGCAACATTAATTTTAATGGTTATGGCAACATGTGTCAGAGTTCTCTCTTTACCCAGAGTGTTCTTGAGTTTTGAAGGCTTCCAAGTCAAGATCCTGGCTATGAGAAAGGAAGTTAGTCAATCAAATAATTTGCTGTAAATCTCAGCCAGTCAGGAGCTTCAGCAAATAATATCTTACATGCTCACTTTTGTCTCAAGCTGAACACTGAAAGTTGAGACACTAATTTGAACATTTTCCTTATTTTATATTAACTGCAGGATCAAGCCAAGTAAGTCTCTGTCAGTTTTGACTTAGATATTTGTCCTCCATGCTTCTGTTGTTCTACTGCCTAGTTTTAATGGGATGGGAATGAAAGGTTTCAATCAGAACTAGGTCAAGGAGAAAGCTTACATTTC
This sequence comes from Hemiprocne comata, assembly GCA_020745705.1. Lineage (NCBI taxonomy): Eukaryota > Metazoa > Chordata > Aves > Apodiformes > Apodidae > Hemiprocne > Hemiprocne comata. Next base: position 10,031,223 of record CM036597.1, on the reverse strand, counting down.
TATTTGCCATTTGTCAAAACCTAGCAGTTATAAATCTTCATTTTTTTAAAAAAGTTTTGCCAGGTGTTAATTCTCCATAAACTCAGATTTAAACAGCAGTATCAGAGGTACTTTACTCCAGGCCTCTTACAGAGCTTTAAAATATTTTATGCATCTTCAGTAATAAACCTAGCCAGAACCTGCTAAACTTTGCGGCTTCCCCTTAAATTTTCCAGTCACTCTTGTCCTTGGCATGCCTTTTTATAAGAATGAAAATGGCAGCACCTGCAAAGGCATTGGAATCTACTGCTTTTTTGTCCCCACTCCCCAGTTTCTCTTACTTTAACAGGGAAATATCTAGCAAATGTCACTTGCAGGATCTCTTCCCAAGGAGCACAGCCAGAGCCCTATGTGGCACACAGGGAATGCACAGCTCTGTGTTTGGATGAAAAATAAAGACAAAGGACATTAGGGATTCTATGTCTGGCTGCCTATTTTAAACAAATTTTACCATTGTAACATCTAAAGAAAGTAAATTAATGTGGAACAAAAACTCAGCAATGATAGGTGGCCTGGCCTCTGCTACTCCTCTGGTATGAATATTTACAGGCAGTTTCTAGCAATTTTACAAGAGTAGAAAAATTTTTTTGCTTTCAAAAACAACAGATCAGAGTTAAAAAGAACACTCTCCTTTGCTTGTAATAAGAAAAAAAAGCACAAGACTAAATCAAGCTGCCTTATTGCCCAGAGAGATTTGTCTGTCTTAGATAACACATGCACTTTTCCTTTGGTTGAGGGCTGACAGACTAAGCAAGCACTGCCTGTCCTTTGATCTTCAACTGAGTGGAGACCCTGGACTCACAGTCATCAGCCAGGGGAATGGCACTGGCAATTTGGTAGCTGCCCCTTGTCCCTGAGTTATTGCTGTGCTGACATCCCAGGACTGTGCTGAGCAGACCAGTGATACAAGTATGTTAAAACTAGCTTGCAAAGCTGGCATCGTTACTGCTGAGGATAGTGGTACACTTACCCTCAGGAGAATAACTAGATCAATTCAAGGAAAATGGCTGAAAGTCTTTTACAGATTCACTGGTTAATCTCTGCACCAGCAAAGTTAAGGCACTTCAAATTTTCCTCTCTAACATACAGGCTGGATCATTTTCCTACAGCAAAAGACCCCTTAGTGTTCCAGAACAACCTCAAGTTGCTAAGAAAAGCACCGATTCTCTATTCTTTTTATTGCTAAAAGCCTTTTGAATGCTAACAGTAGATGTCAATTAGCTTGGGTGTCACAGAGTTGTTTGTAGGTCATTTTGTGCTAGACATCCTTGCCACAGTTTCTTAAAATATATCTATTATTATATACTATCTCTGCTTTACAAGTGTTTACTTTTGAGGGGATCATGTTGAAGAAGTCAAACATTTTAGAAGGACTGTCTCTCTAGATTGTGGTTGCCCACCTCTGTATTAATTGCACCTCAGCTTTTTTTGGGGACCAATGTAATGAGGAAGACTCAGTCAAATTGCTTATTTGAAATACATAGGTTATAATCCCCAGTATATAGTATTGACTGTTACTTCCAAACTGGCTGATAGGTGTGGGAGAAAGAATACATGGATAATGACTGGTGGTGAAAATATTTTCTCTAGGCTCTTGAAGAGGATGTTTGATAGATGTCAAGCTAGATGCCAGTGCAGGCTGCCTGGTATGGGAAGTATCCCATATATAATAACCCATTTTCACTTGTATGTTTTTCTGTTAGAAAATAAAAATTTCAGCTTGTACTTTAGGACAAAGAAAGCACCAGAGCTGTTCTTAGAAGCTGGCTGTCAATGGGCTTTTGATGCAACTGAATACATATAGTTTATCTCTTCCTATCTTACAAGAATTACTGAAGCAGATTTCAACTCTGTAAATGAAATTGGCATATTTGCATATCCTTTTGCTGTATTATTAAAAGGCTGCACCTTAAATTATGCATATTACGAGTGTCTGAAGACTTAAGAGTTCTGACTGTCTTTCCTCACTGTAAAAGAAAAAAAGAGCTTAATGTTAGCAACCCTTCTGGCTAACAGCTCTTAAATCAATAATAAAGAGACCTACAAGTGTACCCTGCAGTACATGAATGTTGGGTTAAAATTTACAATGATCCTACTTTGTAGTATGTGTGAGTATTGAAATTTTCATTTAAAACAACAGATTTCATAACAAACAAGTATAGAGCTTAATACTGATATTTATTTCTTGCATTGGTTGTCTGAGCTCCTTTCAAAGTGAAGTGATCAGTTAAAGCATGAAATGAAGGAACATGCTGAAACAGGTAGCACTGAATTGCTGTTCATTGCTGAAATGCTGGCCACTGCTGCTGATCAGAATTTGCAAATTAAATTTGCAATGAATCATCTTAAGTTGGAAAAAGATTAAAAACATAGATTTACAACTAGCTAGTAGTAAGTCAAAGTTCCAGTGTTTAGCACAAGGCATTGGGGCTATGGGAGCCCAGGGGGTGTTGCTACCTGGCTGCTGTCCTAATCTGTGCTGTGCTCTGGGGCAGAGCAGCATCCTCAACCTGGCCTCTGGAGGGGCTCCAGCCACTACTCAATGACTTGGAAGAGTTAAACGAGAGACATTTCAGACCTGGAAGATTAGGATATTCATCCAGACTGGGACAAAGCCCCTTCCAAGGGATTTGAATCAGGTCTTCCATATTCAGCTGAACTGCTGGACCTGGTGAATTACCAGATATGAGACAAGAAGTGATTGGTAGATTCCATAATGCCTCATTTCCTTTGCTTGTCTTATAATGGCTCGGTAGGAAATGAAACTTTCCAGGGCAAACTTTTTTGCTGAGCTGGGTGTGGTAAGTGCATTTTAAAATTCAGTTCTGATCTAAGAAATAGCCCCAAGTCTTCTCAGATATTTCATTACAACAGTCATACTGGTAGTTGAGATAAATGAACAAACCTATTCCATGTCACTTATTTCCCATACTTTGAACTCCAGAGGACCATGCAGACAGCTAAGGCTAAGCAACAGGAAGAGCAGCTCCAATCCTCATCATGTCTTGAGAGGGATTTCTAGCACTAATATCTCATTCCACAGCCATTGAATCTGATGGTCCTCTATTCTTGACAATGGTCTTTGTAATCCCCAAGAGGAAGGGCTCCCCACTCCCCTAAAGGATCTTGGTAAGGAGATCAGATGACATAATTCTTTAGAAATTGGAAGGATCAAGCCTTTTAAATCACTTTGCACAAATTTCTCATTACATATGGTGTATTAACTTTCCACGATGTATGCATTTGCAAAATGAAGGAGGAACCTTTTGCAATTGGAAACCCTGTTTTATAAAATTGACATGGCTTGTTAAAATATTTAAATTAATACTTTCCATTAAAAAAACCAAAAAAATCCATTAAAACAGAACCAAGTCAATTTGCTTACATTTTGAGGGGTCAGATTTCAACTGAAATTAGTTGTGCTTAGGGTAGTTAGCTTTCATTAATAATATCTTCATTGATATTCATTGTTTATTATAGTTAAGCAATATCAGACTAACTGTGCAAATACTGAATTTAGTAAGCTTTTGTAAAAAGTGTATTGGCCACAAATACATAAGTTCTTTCCAACAACATGGAAGATATTTGCTATGTTATAGTTCATAGTCAGGAAAACTACGTGCAAAACTTAATCATCTTGGAGGGGTAATTCTGTCAGCTTAGGCACTGGTATGCTTCAAAGTGCTGTGCTCTGTGAAGTGAGGTAGAATACAGAGGTCAGAAATCACATCAGTAATGGTACTAAGAGATGCTCAAACAAGCCTAGAAAACACAGCCTGTGAGCAAGAGGAAAAAACCAGAGACTGTGGAAGGGAGACATGAAACCAAGTTCAGAAACATGAGATGGAATTGAAGGAAGGGAGTAATCTCTTCAGCATAGTAAAGGGGATGAAAAAAAGAATTGAGTTTATACAACAGGATTCATATATGATATTTTGCATCAACATTAGGTGGGCTGAGTGGATGCTGGGCCTCAGAGCAACAGGAAAGCTTGATACTGACAGAGATACGTACTTTCTGGACCAAACCCCAAGTGAGAATAACTTCCTGACTCTCTAAAATGTCTGCCTGAAGGATAAATGAGCACATCTATTCTGGTCAGCAGAACTCATTGAATATTTATATGCAAGTTTTCATTTAAGTGAACTGTTTCAAGACATTTACTAGAACTGAAGAATATGAGTCTTTGAAAAGTCAATAATCTACATATTCTGCAGCTATGAAAAGCTATAAATAGACACAAATCTAACAATAATATTTTTTGAAACATTATAGACTGTTGGTTATAGCAGTGTTGGATAACTGGTACCTTTTCTTCCACTTGTCTCTGACACATTGTATAGCCTTGGCTATCTCTGTGTCCCTGCCAGCTATGAGCTTGCCAAGCTTTCAGAACATTTAGGCAGAATTCTCAGCCCTCCTGTACTGCAGAGAGGTGAATAACAGGAGGAAGGATGGTCTTGTGATTACTGCTCTCACAGGAGACATGGATTTGTTTCTGTATAGCCTTAAAGAAATCGTATTCCACAGGCCTCTATTTGCTGATGCAGAAATCCTAGAGCTACTGCTGAACCTGCTGGCTCTGAAACATGGAGCCTTTCAGTCCTTCTGCTGGCACCTGAGCCTGTGCTGCTCTACTCTACCATGCAAGATCTAGCAATTTCCTTGGAGCTAGCTCCAGTATCTCTGCATTGGTCTGCAACTTAGTTGTCTTTTTTCTTCCTGTGTCTTAGTTCTCCAAATCGAAGTTTTTGAAGCAACAGCACTTAAAAATGGTCTGCTAGGAATGCACGCGTGCATGGGCAGGAAGAGTATAATACTATAGCATGTAACCACCTCAGAGACAAGAGACTCTTCTAAAACAAAGAAACAGACAAAAAGGAGCAACAGGTAGCAGCAGCTGCTTTGCTTAATTTGTTTAACATCTGAGAAACAGAAGCTTAAGAAGGCAAAAGTAGCTATGTAATTCTTCTCCTCTACTGGAAAAAATAAATTTTCTGAGCTAATGTTGCTTATAGAACTTGCATCTGTAGAATATTTAATTAAAAACATGTATAGTGGTTGCAGCAAATGTGCTAGTGAGCACATATTTTTGTTAAAATGTTGGTTGGAGTTCTGTTGGAGTTCTGAGTATTTAAGAAGTTACACAAGGCAGGCAAGATTCATGCCACACAGTGTAAAAAAAGGCACCACTGGAGACTTTAATTTCAGTGACATGCTAAAAGAATAAATTATACAGGAAAAAAACCAAAACAACCTTTAAACTGAATTCTGAACTAGAGATCTGGATAGAAGTTTTGGATAAAAGTATGAAATTGCTCCTCTTACAACCTGTTCCTAGTTTGCTTTTCACTGGAGCTGGAGAAAAGTCTCCAAGATTGATGTTTATGAGGTTTAATATGCCAAATGTATGAAGGCTGGCTTCTAGTGTGAGTTCTTTTGATAAAGACAAGGAGATGGTGAACTCTGAATGGAGCTACAGGAGCATGTGAAAAACCAGGCAGAAGACAAGACCCAAATCTAAATTGGTACAGACTGCTTTGAGTGGAGGCAGAGTTTGGCCTGAGGCAGAACACCTAAAAGACTGAACAGAAAGGAAGTGCTAGGGACACCTTCATGTAGATTTAATTTCGTGGATAATCAGTGATACTCAATCAACAGACAGGACAAAACCCCTGGATCTCTTTACAGGTATGTAGTGGGCCAGGCAGCTGTAGGGAGCATGCAAAGTTTCTTATTCATGAGCAGAAGCAAGATCTATACCCATAAATCACTGTGCAAGACATGTAACTCTACAGTACATTTTAACAGGCACAATTAAGAAAAACTACCCAGAAGCACAGAACTCAGTGCTATGTAATTTAACACAAAGCTCTGCTATGATTTAAGATTCTCTGCCACTGTTGCCTTAATAATCCCTAAATCACAAGCCACCATAAAAAAGACTACTCCCACCCTTAAATATATAGACCTCTGTTGAACACAGAGGTTATTTAACTGTTTTGTGCCATGTGAGGCTTGTCAAGCCAACCAAGCAGCAGAAAAGAGTTACCAGGACTTCGTGAAGGACCGGTGTGATGGTGAAACCTCATCTTCTATATCCTGCTTTGAATTCCTGTTTCCTCACTATGTTGTTGTCCCAGCTGACCTTCTAGTCTAGCAACTGACCTTATGAAACGTTGACAATCAAGAACATTTATGGTCAGAAAACATTTTAAATTGATAAATAGACCAGAAGAGTTTTATTTTGCAATTTTTTCGTCTATAGCCAATGAGCTCCTCATCAGATTATCCAGAATAGTGTTATGATGTTTGGTGATAAAAATTTAGCAAAGACCTGCATCCTTGAAATCAGATATTTGCATAGGAATGACTTTCAGCCACGAGTTTAAAAGTCTACATGAAAAGGAGTTGCAAGCAAGCAATCCATACTGGAGAATAGCTTGGAAGCAAGTTGAAGGGAAGAACAGGTGATGTGTCCAGAGAGTTAATATGGGTTACAGTCAAAGTGCTAAACTCTAGTAACTAAAATAAAGAAAAAATCTTTTCTTCAGTCTTTGTTCCAGTGGACCAATGAGCTGGATGCTGATACATGTGATCACTACACATCATACTTTGTTTCTTGAAATGAAAAAAAAATAATTCACAAAGCATCAATCACTTAAGTGATTTGAAGTTTTTATGTACAGTTGAAAACATGCACTCAGCCTGAGCCTTCGCTGATCATTTACTGATTACAGAGTTTGGCAATTAGAGGTGCTGAAAGACACTTCTATAGAACACAGGTGGTTTGAGGTTCTGTCTCAAAACAGGAGGACCAGCTGAGGCTATGACTGAGATGAGCTGACACTGCTAACTTTTAAAGATAGATATAACATGATATATTTAATACAGATAATGAAACTTTCTGTGAATATCAGGGCAGTTCCTTCATGGTTTCTCTTCTCGCTTCCTGTGACAGCTGATCAAGAGTGACAGTTGATCAAGAGTGATAGTAACAGAGCAAGAAGTGAGGTTATTCCTGAGATCCAGGACCAAATAGGCACTAATGACCATTGAGAAACCTTACAAATACACCTTCCTCTGTTTTCTTATCATTTCATGCTAGCAGAAAGCAAGTCATTATATTCAGAAACTGTTTTTTTTTTTCCCACACAGCTGGAACTACCAGTCAGAGTGCAGCACAAGACACAAATACACACTTCCCTATACTGGCTTCAGAAAATGAGGAAGGAAACTTGTGAGAAAGTATATAGAAGGACCATTCTTTGGGCCATAGCATCTCTACAATACATACAATCCTGCTTCTTGATTAAAAAAAAATATCAAGTAAATGTTGCATGCTTTAAATCAGTTATGTTATAAGCCTTGTCCCTTAACTGTTAACTCTGAAAACTGTGACTCCTGAGCAAGTGTCTTCAGGGAGTAGGACCGCATCTTTGGACAGTTAAGACTGAATAAAAAATTAACAGACTCTAATGGTGATTAAAGTGAAGTAGAAATAAATTGCTGATATATAGTGTAAATAGATTACTTATCTGAGTGTGCTGGGTCACATCACAGGACATCCAAACATACACAAAAAATAGAACACAAACAGAAGTCCGACATGCACAGTCAAGCCATATTTAGAAGATAAAAGACCAACATGGAAGCACTGACTGTAAAAAAGCTGGCTGATCCTGGTCGATAACTACCACAGTGGGATGCTCAGGCTAAATGGATGAATGACATATTTCAATATATAAACAGAGAAGTACTGATGAGGGGGAAATATTATTTGTCTATTTGATACTGGTGAGACCTGTACTGGAAAATTAAAATTCAAAAGGCTTTTGCCAAATTGTTTGGAGAGACATAGAAATGCTTAGAAGACTGGAGAAAGTATAGGCACCAGAAGTTTAGTCTGTGTAGTTTACCAATGAGAAAATGAAGGGGAAAGAGGACAGCTGTATGGGAGGATCAATGTGGAGAACATAACTGATAATGGTGTCTTCAGTCTGCAAACAAAGCTTTAGCAAAGGCTCACTGGTTAGATATGGATGCCAGATACATTCAGGCTAAAAACAGGATTCACAGTTTTAACAGGAGGAGTTATTAGATCTTACAGCAACTTAATCGAGGTTGTGAAGAATCCTATCAATGGTAATTTTGAAATCAAAAGTAGATGTTTTTCTTAGAACTCCAGTTTAAAAAAGAATAAATTCATAGATGTTTAAAACAGCTAGATAATAATAGCACAGAGGTGTCTCTGTGCCTTGTAGTCTATGACCTTATTAACTAGACGGCACATGAGTACTCAGGTGTCTTTGGGGAGGGTGCAGTTTACATCTGCTTTGGCTGAAATGCTCACATCTCTTTTGTGCACTTGTACAAACAGATGGATTATCGTTTATTTACCACTCAAAGAAGCAAGTGCTGCTGAATCAGGTTCAGAGCACTCTTCACCTTCCTGTCATCATATTCCTTCTGAATTTCAGAACACTAAAAGAGGACAGTGAGGTGAAGGTGAGGGACACCTTCCACCAGCTTTGACATTCATAAAGTGGTGATCCACCCAACTTCAGTCTCTGCAGAAAATATTCTTCACCTTATTTACAACCACATGAGACATGCAACAGCTTTGTTGTCCCAGGTTGGGCTTTGGGATGTTCAGCTGAGCAGATTAATTTCCGGATTCTGTTGACTAACCTACAGACGCTTTCAGTTAATTTTCCTCTTTCACTGACTAGGTTTGACTTCATTTGCACATACAGAGTTAGGCCATGAAATAGCAGTATTGCAGCAAGACAGTTATTTTTCAGACTCCTGTACCTGCCCCAGAACACAGAAAAAGCCCGATGAATTTTCTGTTACAAAGCAAACTCTTAATTCAAAGTGAGTAGTTTCAAAAAAGCAGCTCCCTCCTGCTCTGGCTCCCACAGAATGAACTGGGGTCATTCTAAAGAAAATAACTGAAATTCTGGGGGTAACAGAGCAGAGTGTGAAGTGTTTTCAATATTATGGCAGATGTAATAGCTGTGTGTTGCTTATTATTGTTATTATCATTACCATTATTAAACACTGAGGTTACTAGGAGGGAAAATCAATACAATGCACCATCTTCAAAACAGTGCTTCTGTGTAGCTATAATTAAGTGTTCACAGCCCAGGTTTATTGTGCTGGATATATGTGAATGGGAAGATAAGGGTCTCATGGAAGGAGATGTATTTTACTGAAAACGGTCTGCTGCTTTATGCCTTACATTGTTGAAATCACTGTTATTAGCATTAAAATAGGTGTCTTTTGTATTCCAGTTTGTGTGCTGGGGAGACCCCTCTGGCCATTCTGGATCTAACATGTTGCTTTATTTCTTTGCTTGCTCTAATAGTTGGATTGATACAAGAGAACTATTACAGGTAATAATGCACTTAGACTACTAAGAGCAATAATGCACTTACTTTCCTGTTTGTTTTCTGCAGTGATACCATTGAACAGTACCTGTTTGGCATAGCTGTGATTTGTTTTGGTTCATTACTAACCCATCTGGAATTACAGCAAAATAAGTAGGTCTTCTCTCTAATTCCAAACCAAATATTTTCATTATATTGGTATAGAAGTTAAATGACTTGGTTACCCTAACTCTTCACATCTCATCACATACCTTATTGCTTATGCCATTTAACAGTGCAGTTCCAAGTTTCCTGGCCTTTGATCTTTCTTTCTTTTCCCTTTTATTCTTTCTTTCTGACGAGCATTATAAGCTTATTTAGGCAAACAAGGAGACTGCACCTCTAGTAAATGTGCACAGCAAATAAAAATAAATACTTCTCTATTGCCACCCAAACTCAATACAATCTCAATAATACAGATTTATTTCAAACAACACTGAGGCTCCACAGTGCAGAATATTGCAGTCTCAAGAGGGCTCCTGTTGATTTCATTGATTTTGAATCCTGGCTTCTACTGAAGTGGGCAAGCTGAGCAAAACTGTGTCCTGGTTCATCACTAGGTTCTCCTCACTGTAAGCACTTAGAGCAAATCCTGCAGTTCAGCAGAACTGTCATTTTTAAAGAGAATTAAGTTGCAGTTTTATAATTACTACATATCACACACCAGTAATAGTTGTTTCTAATGCTTTGATTGCAACAGCAATAAAGTATCTTTACAAAGTGTCTATTTATGTCTGGGGTATAGGTGCCTTCATACCAGCTCAGCTATCCAAGATGAATGTTTGCTGATACTCCTTCACTCTAATATAAATGCACTTTGAGGCTTCCTTGCTGTTTATATTCCTAATGTTGTTCATCTATTTGATACATAGCAGGTAAAGCAATATCTGATTTTAAAAACACAATGGCAACACAGGCCACCAGCATGATGAGTGAAACAGATCTTTTCTAGTTTGCAAGTATGTTTTCTTCCTAACACAAATATACAATGTTTGCATAGCCAACACAATAGGATAATACATCCTCATGTCTTCATTGAAACTGGTTGTTACTGTCAAATTCTCCTCTGTGCTGTCACTGTGCACTGGCCCAACAGTATTTACAAAGGAGTGGTAAGCAGTGAACATCATGCTTCAGTTCCCCTTTTGCCATATTAATGAACAGAGAGTTGCACCAGGAGGCAAGTCCCCCTTGGCACCTTCCCTGCTGAAGCCCTGGGCCACTCCTGCATCCAGCCTCATAGCCCTGCACCTGGATCTCAGGTCTCCTGGAATACAGAGCAAGCACCAACTGATCCATTCGCTTTCCATTAACTTTGGAAAAGGCACCTGAACAGAGCCAATAGTAGTTTATCAGCAGTCAGATAACCACTTCTGCACTTGTAGGCAACCAAAGTGGATCTCAATCATCTCTGCACTTGTCTGGTCAAATTTGCCAGCTGCTGCTTGATCTCCACCCATGACAAAGACACCGGTCAGATGGGGGTGTTCCCATTTCTTTACCTGTAGAAAGGAAATTATTTCCTTCCTGTACCAGCACTTACACGTATGATAAGACAGTACTAGCTGTGCTACTGCAAAAGCTGAAAATTGTTTCCTTCTTCAGGCTGTTTCTTCAAGTGAGTTTGCCTTGGAGTCTGGTGAATTTCATGGGGCACAGGGAAGTGCCTGTGCTCTGCACTGGAATTCCTTTGAGCAAGGGAGGAGGAAACAGTTTGTCCCCCAGCTCCATCCATGTCACAGGCTTCCGTACACTGACAGTGACTGACCTTCCCTTTTCATCCTTATGTCAGGGATGTGGGGATCAAACCAGGGCCCTGATCACATCCCAGATGGTGTCAATGAACACACCAGCTGGTGCCTGGCACCCTCTCTCCTCTTGAGGAAAAGACATCTGTGATCCTCTCACAAGCCCTGTTTGCTATTCTTTACTCCAGGCTCTATAGAGCTTAATGTGCATGAAAAGGAAGGAAAACTAAGGGATCACACACAGTCTTTCACTTTGTCATATCCATGCTTGCTGTCTTTTAAAAATCCTTCAAAAGTCCCTTTTTGTGGAAGCTCTGCAATTTTAATCCAACAATGACTGTAAAACCATTTCACAACTACAGCACTTGCAGTATTTTGCCAGCTTCAACTGGTCATCATATAGTGCAGTTTGGAAGACTAAGGCTCAATACAGATGTGAGAGCTTTACATTTATATTTGAGAAAAATTTATTTAAAGGGTTGTATTCTAATGCCTCTTTTAAATAAATAAATAAATAAATAACTTTAATGCAAAATTCTCTTAGATTATTTTTTATTTGTATGCATGAGATCAACTATAATGGAATAGTATTGCTAATATAATTACAACAGCCTGTCTCCAGAGAAGGTATTATGCAACATACTCTCTGCTCCATATATTCTGAGCACAGGTACCAAGAAGTAAATGAGCAAAATTATTATTTCATCTGATGGGAGTTTTGACAGATTTATTCCTACTCTAAATTTCTTCCAGAGGAATAGAAAGGTGGAGAGGTCTTCCAATTATACCTGAAAGTAGTTAGATTTGGAAAAGAGGAAGAGAACACAGGAAAGAAGAGAGAATTCTCAATTGATGGCTTGGTGTAAAAGAACTTTAAAACTAGAAATAAAATTACTTCACAGATATGTAAAGCACATAATCACACTTAAACTGAAATAATGAAAGAATTAAACTCCATAGATCTGGGAATGTCTTCTAATTGAAGAAAAAAAAGAGCAGAAATTTCCGTTGTCAAGAAGCTGATCTAGGCTCAGTTGCTGACCTCTTTTCACTCTCTCCTTGTTAGACTACTAAATACCAGGAAGTTATAACTATAATAAAATGAAGTATTGGATCAAAAGCATTTTTCAAAAGTACTTTCTCTAAAGGACTTTTTATAGTTGAGGAGGATATTTGATCATTTTGCAGAAATGCTCTATTTCCTTAGGTATTCAGCTTTTAAGAAAGGCCAGTAAAAAGGTACAGAGGTTTTGCAGTGTTACAATGCTGGTGTGCATTCACAGTAATTGGAGACTTCTGAAACGGAGAGATAATTTGTCTAAACCTACAGACTCAGTAATATGCCTGAAATTTCAGCTACAACTTGAGAGCATCTTAAGAGGACTAACTAGTGTGTGCACAAATTCATGCCCAAGTGATTTTCAATAATTTTATTAGCTCCTGTTTAAATCCTATCCCAAGAGTCCAAAAGGAAATTTTAAGTGCAGTATTTTTTAAAGTAAACTTTTTTTTTTTAATTTTAATTTTAAATTTACAAATTACACACACAGAAATAGAAGAGAAAAAATGGAACCACTTCTTGAGTACAAAGTAAACCAGTATTTCTGGTTGTGGTAAGAAAAGCAATTATTTCAGAAATCAATCAAGCAAAATTAGGGAGCCAAACTGGGTATACAGAAAATTTGAGAATCTGTATTTGTATATAATCAAGCCAGAACATTGCAGCACATTTGGTAATAGACTGAAGCAAGCTTGGGCTGTGAGTCATGGGTACATATACCCATTTCATCTGTATTCTAAGACCTCATGCACTACCCCAGATTATCATATTTCATTAAGATAAACTGATATTTGTTCTAGAGATTTTACTATGAGACAATAAATAAAAGAACAAAGAGAACCTTGTATTATTCACCTTACTTACAGATGAGCCCTGAGTGGCTACTTTATAATTTCACAGCCATAGGATTAGTTTAAAGTTTCACTGAAGCAACACGTTCTTGAAGATGTGCTGGCAAAATATAATTACAGGGTCCATACTCTGCTTTGTCAAATACCTTTGCAACATTCATCTAGATTACAGCAGTGATCTCAAGTGAGATTGTAATCTCACTGAAACGAAAAGGGGAAGCCCATAAATCAACCAATCTGTACCTTCCAATTACCTATCTCCTTGCTGATTTCCAGGTGACAGTTACTCTCTGGTATAGAAGTTCAAAGGTTTGTTGGTTAATATAAGCAGGTTTTTTCAAGTATTTTACATTTTAAAAGAGTATTTCAACTAAAATTGAGGTTTAGGGCTATTCAGACAGTGGTTTTGTCATCGTGATAACAGAGAGACTGTACAAAATCAGCACCATCATTTTTAAACTACTGACTCTCTGGGCCTCTTTTTTCTTTACTTGTGTGATTCGAACATCAATTCAAGTAACGCAGGAAATGCTTATGAAAAAGACTGAAAAACTTTAGAGGATTTAGCAGTTTGCATCTGTGGTCCCCAAAGAACAAACAGAGGTCTAATCTCCCAAAAGGACAGTGAGGGTGGTCACCATCCACCTGCTTTTCCAGAAAGAGACTGAGCTGCAGGAAGAAGTCCAAAACCAGAATCACAGTGGGCATTTTGGCAGTGAAAATGACTCTAATCAAGCAAAATCTGTGGGATTACTAGAAAATTGAAGAAGCAGAAAACACATTTGGTGCTAAATGCATTAAAGTTAGGAGAATCCCCAGGGGAATGTGGTTCTAAGACCCAATACACTGCATCCTAATTGACTCCTAACTGACCTTTCTGGTTATTTGGTGCCCAGAATTAAATACAATATTGCATTTCGTCCTGCTCTGTCACATGATGTCTTTCCATATCCTGCCCCAAATTGCATTTGTCTTTCATGCTGCCATATCAATTACAAACGCAAATCTAATCTGCTGCTTGCCTCCTCCAGCAGATCTTTCCCAGCATTAGTACCTTCAAGTTCCTCACTGCTGTCTAATCTGTTTATTATGGATGCATTTTTTTTAGGTTGATGATTCACAAACATAATTCAGAAGACAGAACTTATACCAGAAAAGTTGAAAATTAAAACAGACTCCATATATCCCTAATAAGTTCAGAATAATCATCCTGAATGAAGTATTTTTGTCTTCAGAGAACTGGTATTTTGTTTGTATGTTTGTTTCTGTTTAAAAGGAGGGGCACTAAGAATAACTGCACAGAGCAGAGAATTCGAGGAGAACTTCAGCCTTCATAGTGTCTCTGCTTTCCTCTGTGGGGCTACTTCCACACTTGTGTTAGCAGGAAACTCATCCTATACTTAACACTCTACTTTCATTGACTTCATGAGAGTTCTGGTGCTCTGGGAGTTGGACTGGATTGGGCCAGAACTACAGTCCTACCCTGCTGCATGTAGGTGCAGGACCCAAGTCATTCTCCAGCCACTTGCTCACATAGGAGTTTCCCTGTTGAGGGACCTACTTGGTTCATGCTGAAGAGGATGCAGTGCTCAAGCTGCCACGTACACCACGTGCAGTAAAAGCACAAGTAAAAACATATACCTCCCCAGACAGAGCTGCCCTGGGCACTTTGAATAACACATTCTCTGAATTGATGTTCTACTGTTGTTTGCCACCTTTATCTCCCTCACAGACCTTGTCTCCTTCGTGTTACATCTTTAGGAATTGCCTACGATATGATAAGGGCTTTGGATCAGAGGAAAGGTCATTATTGATCTCACTTACTTTGATCAATTTAGTGAAGAGAGACTCTGACCTTATCTAAATATTTTAATGGTTCTGAGGAACAGCCAAAAACACCTTTGCAAATGTGTTATTATGGCCTAACAGAAGTTTCTGAGACAACTCCACTGCCTTTTTACCACATATAAACACAGTACTGAAGCCTCTGTGCCCCTGTATTAATGTATTAGTAAATTTATTTTTGTGCTCCACAGGAATTTTATATAGCCAGTGCTCGCTTTCGAGATTTTCTTAAAACAACAAATATTTAAAAATATGTCTGTTCATTAAAAAAACCAAACAGGTACATTTCATAGCTAAAAATGAAAACAGAGGTTTACAAAAGCACATACACGGCTGAGCTGATTTAAGTTTCCTGTCTGCGTGGTTCCATGACAATCAGCTACAAAAATACTTTCCAAAAGGAATGGTTAGCAATGATAAAAGTGGGCAAATTATCAATACCATCTGCTCTCTCCCAATGCTTGAAAAGAGTGAAAAACTAAAATTAACCAAAGTAAATGAGCTGCTAAATAACCTCTCTCCCCCCTCCCAAATCTTAGAGGCCTGTATATATCAGTAAAAAAAAAATACCATTAGGTTTTCATTGTTTCATAGTGTAATTTTTATATTTCAAATGTTATTGTAACTTTAATTATTGTTGTAGCACTGTTAAAAGGACTGTACCTCAATAAAAACACAGTAAAATTCTGCTGCTTTTAGTTGTATCCAGTACTGAGGCTGCTGTAAGTGCAGAGAATAAATGATCTCACTGTCAACAATTTCTCAAGAATTTTGGCCTGAATTTTGCATATCCACTTCCACTTTTTTCCTCTCTAAAATTAGCTACTCTACACTGAAAAGATTCCCACAAATGTCAGCAGAGGAGCAGAAACAATTTATTTGTGTTATTTTTAAAATAATGGTTTTTCAAGTCTGGGCATTAAAACAAAAATCATTTCTGGTTCTAAACTTGGATTTTTCAATTATTTGTTTGTATATTCAATCATGGATGTTGATTCCTTCCTTTCAATCACCAAAAGGAAAAAAACCCAAACACAGAAACCCCAAGTCTTTAAGCCTTGTCCTACAAGGAGATCTATGCAGATCTCAGTGCAATTTAGATTCTTTGTGTATATCATACATTTTATGTTGTCTGAAATCCTGCCACAATGAGCCAGTTGGCACAAGCATAAAATGCACTGAGACTGCTTGTATTCAAAAAAGAGTATATTACAGTGCCTTGGTTGGATTTCACATGGGGAGTCCTGATACCAGTAGTCAACAAGCTTCTGCAACCAGTTCCTCTGATGCTGTTGCACCTATAAGCTGTGGAAATGGTTTGGATTTTAATATCCCCCCCCAAGCACCTGGTAACTCTGAAGGAAAAATTAAAACCCCCAACTTATTAGAAATACTAGTTGCTGGTATTTCTTTTTGATGCTGGCAGGGTATGTTATGTCTTTCTATACACCCAGAGTAGAAAAACATCTCCAATTCTGGAACAGCTCACCATGACCCCAACCACGCTCAGTAAGGTTGCTTATAAAGGACAAAATCTATGAGATACCCACTCACTATGATTCTCAGAGAGAAAGGTTGTTTTGGGGAAAGGCAGCTCATCAGAGTCCAGGCAGTTTTTGTGTCTTTTCACAGCACTGAAGAAAGATGATGTCAAAGAGCTAACTTCCAGTTTGCTGCTACTTAGACTCAGGGCATGGAGGGGGGTAAGGCTGAGTCTCAGAAATTAAAGACATAGGGAAATGGATGTAAGACTTGGGTGAAAGGTCAAACCAAGCAAAAATGCTAAGGGTGGGAGTGGAGATTTTGGAAAAAGCGACAGAATTATTCTATGACCAGAAACTAGAACTTCCTCTCATTTTTGCAGACACAGTTGCATGATTTCACACAGTAAGAGACTGAAAACATACAGCTGTGTGTGAATTTTATTTATATAAATTATCCCACTGATGGCAATGGAATTATTTATATAGGAATATAGGCTTAGTTCTAGAGTCTGGACCAGAATGCAGAAAATAAGGGTTTCAGTTAGTGACTGAGCAAAGCACTATAACCCTCACTGTTCAGTAGGACCCTGGTAAAGATAATTGTTATAGGAGCTTTATCCCCTTCTTTTTCAGTATATAAATCTAGTATTACTGCTACTGATGGTAATCAAGTAATAATGCTCTTGCTGCTACATTTACAAAGTAAGATCAATAGATAATTATACCTAAAAAATACTTTTATTTGAGAATTGTTAATAAATTTATTGAGACAGAGATTTGGAAGCCTCAGTGAAAATGAAAAGGTAATTCCATTAAATGGCTGAGGATGATTATTTTTACAAAGACTGTGGATTATTCTAGTTCTTCATATAAAAATCATGGGAGTAAAACCATGGCTATAATTTCATCTTGGCAATATAAATAGGATAGACAGATGCTTGAAGTTGTACAGTAACTATAGATGGCTGAACTGAGAATAAACCTTTTTTGTAGATAATGCTTTCTGATTTTGAAGGCCATTTAAAAATCTATGGTTAGGGTTTTGTCTTCCTGCCAAGAACATGAGTTAAATATTTAGTATAAAGTATAGTGGTGGTTTCTGAGCTTGACTTTTAATTATAATATGGAAGCAGGCTGATAAGTCATGGGTCAAACAACATGACATTCACCAAATTGAAAGAGACAGGGGTGGGGGGTGTAATGAGATTATAAATTTATCTGCTAATCAGAAACATGTAATGTAGCTAAAAGGAAAAACGACCACAGTATCTTTGTGAGTATTTTCTGCTGCAGAAGGACAATGAAGGAAAAGACCTTTGACTCATTCTTGAAACTCAAAGCTGTCTAGGATGGTACCTCTGTGGAGCTGTAGGCTCTGCAATTGGTGTGTCATAACTCTCTTAGCAGATGCAAGTCAAAAGGAAATGTAGAAGAGAGAAGTGAGAAGTGAGAGGGAGGAGACAGAGTGGCATTGATGGGCATTTCACCTGAAAGAACACCTGAGGCAACAGAAGCAGAAGGGGCAATAAATAATTCAGCAAGAAAATTACATCTCAAAACAATGAGGCTTTCCTTTTCCCCTCTCAATGAAAACCAATTTCAAAAAATTTTCAGCAGAAACAGCTACAGAAACTTCTGCTGAGAGACACTCTCATCCACTTAGATTTGGTGAAACAATGCAGTCCTCCTCACGCAAAAAGCTGCTCACTGAACGGACAGCAGCCTAGAATACATCGAGCTTCATGAGGAATTCAGGTGTCAGACACAATGTTTTCAGGCCAGATCTCAGCTGGTAGAAATTGTCAGAAGTTGTCTGACTTCAGAGGAGCTCTGAGCAGTTACACCAGGGAGCAGTTGTCCCTGGAGGATAGTGAAAAGTTTTGTTAAAGTCAAGTTAATGAAAATGTAAGTTTAGCACACTGCAAACTGACACGCAGGAGAGGGGGGAGCATGTTTATCAGCTTGACTTGGCTGCATCGGGAGTGAAAAGCGCAACATTTTCAATCGCTGCAGAATGTGTGCAGCAGATAAGTCTGTGCTGTGTGGAGAGCCAGAGGAAGCGTGTGGAGGATTTTAAATAGGACACAGAAAAACTTAATTTAAAAGACAAAAATAATTTCAGTTAAAAAAGGAAAGACTGGTTCCTTATCAGGTTTTACACTGATTTAAACAGAACTTAGGATGTGGCAGATGAAGAGGACAGCATCACTTTTGATTTATAGCATACGAGTTACCCCACGGTAGTGTACATCTGTCCTTACCTAGGACAAAGTGCTAAGCACTGCAGGGTGACAAACCTCCTCATGAAATGGGGTAAGCCCACCTGTACTGTGACATGGGACATACCATTCAGCAGGTCCTGTGGGACAGCTTGCAGACTCCAACGTCACACCCAACTTAGCTGTTAAGTGTCTTTGGAGCCATGCTCTCTATCGTGGTATCACGACATTGGGATTTCACTGGTAGCAAAGGCCAGTGTTGGAAGTGTTCAGCCTCTCCTGGTCACTGCTGTTCACCACTGTCCTTTACTGCTCCACTTTGCTGGGCTGATGCAACTACTAGTGGGGTTAAGCTCTAAGCAGGACTATTTTAGCTTTCAGGGAAGGAGCTATGAACTAGATCGCTGACCCATACTGTGAAAAAACCCCAACAAGCCAACCCCAAATCCTGCAATATTTTCTTCTTAATCTTAATTTTTAAGTCCTACAGGCAACAGATGAATTATCACATCTGATGGGACAGTAACATAGAGGAGGTGCAAATGCAAGAAGCAGAATGGAACAGGGGAGAGGACAGCATGAGAATTACTTAATGTGGCTTTGTTGCCAGAGAAAACATTGCAAAGACCAGGACTGCAGCTTTGGTACTCAGTCTACATGCTTTTGTATCAAATGTAAATTTACCAGGATTTGGAAGGCAAAGATCTCAGGGGAGCTGCAGATAGCTAGAGAGAAAAATAAGAGAAGATGGAGATAACAAGAGAAAAGCACCAGATTCCTGGTTCTAAAGTTAACACATATTGAAGGTTTTCCACTTTTGCTATGCACAGTCTGCTAGGAAAGAGGCAGCTCTTATCTGAAAATGTCTTAAAACTGAACTATGCTTTCAAGTCAATATTATATATTTTACAGGTATGCATTCCAGCTCATACGCAGTGCAATGCTTTCTTATATCTCCTGTGAACAAAGGAGAGGATCCAAAGATCCTCTGAGTATTTCCCTATATAATTTTAAATAAACCATAAAAAAGAAAAAAAAAAATCCAGTAAGCTTTTCAAGAAACAAATTCAGTTAAGTTTTTCCTGATAAAGTTCCCAAAAGAAGCAATGCCCAGGAGGCTTCCTAATCTGTCTCCTATCTTTACAGAATATATTATTCTGGCTTGAAGTGGAAGAAAATCTCCTTGCAAAATTCTGCTTTCTGGGGAGTATCTACTGATTTTTATTTCACCATAATCTTATGACACTACAACAGGCTTCTGTCATCAACTAGTTTCTACCCATTAATAAATTCTTCTCACCCTTAGTTGGGGATTCATTATCATTATCATGTATGAGGTGAACTGTATTTAATAAAGATTACTGATAACAGTAAAAGGAAAAAAGGAGTAAAAGGGGATGAAACATTTAAACTCTTGTATAATTCCTATTGATGTCAATAGGAGTCTTTCCACAGGTTTAGTGGAGTGTGAGCTATGCCCTTATTTATCTGACATTTTCTCTGAGCTGCAAAATGCCTGTAGTTACAGATATTCACTAAAATTCTGCCTACGAAGAACAAAGAGAGAACCAAGGCTTATATAGTTATATTGCCAAAAGTAGAGAAGTACTATTTTATGCATATTATGATAGTGGGAAATAAAATGAATTATTAATACTTGAAGAGGTCTGAATACAATGATTTACTGTTGAGGATAGGTACACATGCAGTTGCTAGAACAGCAGAGCTCTCCTACACTAAGTACTCTAAGCTCCTAAAAATAAACTCCAGCTCATTACAATTAATAGCTGAGATTTCACTTCATTCCATTTAATGGAATCAAGTCAATATTGTTCATGAGGTGAACAGAAGTTACACGTGACATACAGTTAAACACTGAAATTCACTGAAGTGTGTCTTCAAATATGACACAGTAAGAGGAGGTTGGAATAAATAATCTCCAGAGGCCCCATCCAGCCTTATTTTAATGGGTTTTATGGTCTATGAAGACATTTTACAATGACCCATATGATTTTGTAAAATAAGTGCCTTAATCAAATGCACAGTACACAACTCCAAAAAATAAGCACCTGTGTGTCAGGATATGAAGCAAGTACCTTTCAACTGTAGAAGCTACAGTTCAAGACAAGGATTGAACCCTATTGCCAAGATGAGCAGAGGAACCTTATACTACCACTTTTCAAGTGACATATGTCACTGAAACAATAAAGTTTGAACATAACATAGAACAGGGTAAGAAATAAAATTTAGTTAGAGCTGGGCAAATTGCTGCTACTGCACCCAGTACTGTGGAATCATGGAAAACAAGTTCTTAACATTGATGGCTGCTTTGCAAGCCCATGCTAAACCCAACAACTTGTTTGATACATCTACTCTGAAAATCTGAAGAGATGATTTGTAGCTCTAGTAATGATTGAATACTTGCTTCCTGAGTTTTAGCCAAACTTTATACTAAGCACAGGGTCACTGCACAGTTTTCAGCTCAGCACCATTATGTTGAGCCAGGGGTTAACCCAGTGCTCAGTCAGTCAGGCTCCTTGGGGTGGTTTTCCAGTAGTGAGCATAGGATATTGCAAAATACCTTCCAGATACGGTCTTAAAAGGTTTATCAGCCTCACCTCTGCAAAGTTTCTATCAGGTGTCTTAATGCAGCCCACTGAATCACCATAGCATCTATGCAGTGTGCTTTATTGATTTAGACTGGCACCATCTCAACCAGACAGATTGCAGACTGCCAAGTGAATTGCCCACTGGCTTCATGCTAGGAAGATGAAGAGATGAGGGCTATGGAAAAGTTACTGTTAAATGTAGTTTAAACAATTTCACTCCGTTCTAAATGTCAGCCTGAAATTTTCCAGAGTTTTAATCTGCCAAGTGTATGCAGGCTGGTGATTTCAGCTGAATGATTCCCAAGCTTTATTGTCCCAACCTTATTTTAAAGCATGCACCTTGCTGGAACAGACCAAGAACACCCACATGGATAAGGTGGGCTGGTGCTTCTCTTTTGCTAGCTAAAAACTGACAAATAGGTTTTATTTCCTTTGATGCTCTACTTGTATTATTGTAAATCCCACTCAGCTTTGGAAAAGCAAAAAAGGGACATAGTGCAACTGTACCTTCTTCTAAAAGAGTAAGGGATTTGTAGGGAATTTTGTACAACTGTGGGAGGCAAAATATATAAAAATATTCTCAATGAGGCTGATGGATTGCTATGCTGAAAAGGTAACGCTTGGATGAATGTATCTATAGGTAGCCATAAAAATGCTGTGAAGACAAGGGGAGGAAATCAAAAGGAACTGAAATGTCACCTGGCAAAACAGAAGTGATTCTGGAAACAACTGCTGGCACTTGGGAACACAGATCCTTTGGGAGCAAAACTCTAAGCTCTACAGCATTTTGCAGGAGGCCATGTAAGTTAAGATGAGTACCCCAGAGCTGGGTCTTGAGTGACAGGCCTTCTTGCTTCCTCCATACAATGAGAGAAATATTTATTTTATATATGCCATGCTTGGCAAGTTCAGGAAGGAAGAAATCCCAACACATCAGAAAGGGGATTTCTCTCCACAGAGTGCAGCTGCTGTCAGCCCTGTGTTCTTCTAGGTGGGCATAATCACCTTAGGCAGGGTAACTTTAAATTGAAGCTCTGGAGTACCCTGGGAGGGTGAACCTTTTGGGGGAGCTGTAAATCTATGAGGTGACATCCCGTGGCTATGCTTCTGCCTACTGTTCAAGATTCAATTGTTCCTTAGAGGCCTCATTGCTGGCTGGAAGGTACAGATACTTTAGGGAAAAGCTGCTCCCCTTTCGAACTTTGCTGGATACAGATATCTAAAAGCATAAATTAGGCTTGAAGCTGATTTTTTTTTTTTTTTCAGACACCACTGCAGAGATTTTCCAGAATCAAAGCACAAGGTCTTGAAAACAAAAAAAGGCCAACAGAGAGCTGTGTGAGTCAGAGAACTGGCAGCACGATGAGAGGCTGTTCAGTTCCAGGCCATAGGGACAAACCAAACTGAGAGTACCTGAAGGTCACCTCTATCTGCTGGCTCACAGCTGACCTATGTGAAATGAATCTTTGGTCTCAATCCATGCATGGCTCACCTGAAGAGAGGGCTATCCAGAAACAACTAACAGTTGTTGAACCTTGCAGTGTCCTGCATGAGGTATCTTTTCTGTGTCCATTTTTATACAGGCTCAGCTTCCCAGTACTATTTGTCTGTCACCTTCTCTTCATCCAAAGCTACAATAGAGCAGTGGGAATCTTCAAGAAAGGTTATTCAAGGCTGGATCAAGCCCTGCTGGCACTGGGGTATGCCAAACAGTTAAACAATTTATAAATTAGTGTCTCCAAATTGTTCAGTTACTCTTTCTTCATCACTTCCCATTCCACCTCCTTAATTTATGCTCACTATTGTTACTACTTATAGTAGGAAGTGCAGCATCCTGGCATACAGCTGCTGTCTCTCTTAGCTGGAACAGTGTCTGTTGCTTCTCCCAGTTCCTTGAATGTTCTTATAGACTGTCCCAGCCTTTGATGGAGTACAGCAGGCTCCCCTTGCTAGTGCAGACACATGCTGTGCCAGCACTGACAAAACATCTTCTCTTTTCTTTACATACTCCACAGTAGCTGTTAGCAATGGCCGTAACTTCACATTAATATGGGTAGTAAATTTTGCCTTATATTTTTTATGAGATTGGATTTCTTTCTATCATCGAGGAACTTGAAGGTATCCATTAACACTTAAAGTAACAATATGAAAGCTGCAGCTCTTTTCATGCATTAGCATACACTAACCTGACATAATTAGCCCTAAAAGTATGATACAGTATCCCTTAGGGTGTCCTTTTTTTAAATTTTAAGGGACAGAAGAGTGGATCCTCTTACAGTTTCATTTGTACTGTGAAATACTCTGCAGGTAATTTTGTGATTTTTCAGTTTCAGTAACAGTAGCAGAACCTGCATGATGAAGTAAGGTCTGTGTCTTCTTGTGTATCTGTACAAAGCCTGGCTACATCTGGCTCCAATCTTCAGCTGAGTCTTTGGATCCTGCCAGAAAATTATGGCAGTTCTTATTAATGGTAATGGAATGTGGATTTTTGCCTTTAATTTAGACCTTATCCATTCAAGGAAGGATGAAAGTGTTTATGTGATAGAACTGATAAGGAGGGTAAATGCAATTGGGAAAATAATCCTGTGGATTACTGTTCTGTAATTCCTGATTTTGTTTCTGTGCCTCAGCATGTATGCTACATTAAGAGACTCAAGTTTTCACCTGTATATGACTAAGTGGAAAGATCAGCGAGTCCTGGGGAACTTAACAGAAATCACGTGACTACAATTTACTCTAAATTTGATTCAACACTTAAAAATACATCTTCTGTGTGCTATGCTTAAGAGCCAAATGCAAGAAAATATGTCTATTGAATCACAAACTTAATGAAAGAGCCATTTGTTTTTCCGAATTGTACATGAGTGGGTAATTATCTCCAGCAAGCAATTTTCATCTCCTTGTATACAGAACAATACTGCAACACTACAATACTTCTCCATCTCCAGTACAAATTTATGTACATAATAAGAAGCAGGAAAACAGTCATTGTGACTGGTGTCTTTTACAACAACAATTGGCTCGTTAACCTTAAATAGATCTTTCTGACCTTAGCATGAATGAGAAAAAGGCAAACAACTGGCAAGGAGGTGTGTGTAGATCTTGCCTGTGCCAGGAAACACACAGCCCTCCACCACCATCTTGCCATCCCTCAGGTGCTCTACAGGCTCCTCTGGCACAAGACTGAACAGCAAAACAGTTTAATTGACACCAAATACAGTCTAACCAGGTGGAAACCAGACCATGCCCATGACAATCGTGTGCCAAGCACAACAGCAAATAGGCAAAAGCAAAGTGTTTTTCTGATAAACTCTCTCCCACGATGTTTCTTTAGACTCCCAGCTATAGTAGGAAATAAGATGCTCACAGCTATGCCCTTAAGTACAGGTTTGGTGTCAACCTCAAACACTTGGCCAGTGGTCTGTTACTGGGGACAGTCAGAAGTGCTGCTATTGACTTTTTAAATAACAATGGAGAGGAAAGGTTACTGGAGCTTATTGCTGTGGCAGGAAGACAAAACACTAACAGTTGTGCAATAAAAGCCCTTATTTGTAGAAAAATATCAGAAGGTACTGCCTACACCTAGCAAGTAGCTCTGAGAAATAAGGAGGGGACTACATTCTTAAATTTTCTGCAGGTTAAGGGAAAAACATTCTGAAATCTTTGTCTCTGTGGTTCTAGTTCAAGCATCTTTCCTGAACACAAGAATTTTGAAAAAAGGCCCAGACCAAGATCATAAAATTGTCTGAATTATTTCAAAAGGGCTTGTGATGCAGATGGTTAAAACTGAAAAAGCAAGAAAAATCAATGGGACACAAGCAAGAACCATTTCCTCAGAAATGCCATTATACTGACTGGGAACACAAATGGTGGAAAATCCTCAGGGATATGCACGTTAGGGAAATGCTTTACAGTGACTTCTTATTAACTCTGGGAATTGTTGTGAGCTAATGCATAAATGGAAATAATGCGTAAGATGATCATTCTTACAGATAAGATTTCTCCTATGCTATTTTTGGATGAATTGGTAAATTACTTTTCACTATGAGTAGTTACTGCTCATGCCATATCATATCACAGATTAATTGTAGTGCAGCTTGATTAATTTTTTTTTCCCCTCTTTACCAATCAAACAGTAGCTAAAGCTGATGAAACTGAAATAATGACCTGCCTGAAACCTGTCCTCGAGTGTGAAATGAACTGCCTTCGATTCTCACATTGTGTCATTCAGGAACGTGTAACTTTCAGTAACATGTCTCTTTCAGTACATTTTCTAAACACCATTTCTCCTGGTTGAGGGATCACTCATTCAACCAAAACACTGAGCTGCTACACCTGACTGGCATGCACAAAGGCATTGCTCTTACAGCAACAAGGATTCCTTGCCCTGTCTGTCCCTTACACTCCAACTTCAATTATATTAGCATCAAGCCCCAAGGTTATTTGATGGATGCATTAACTGGCAATTAGACAACAAGAAACAGGTTCTCCATAATTCTGTGGAAATGACCTGCCAGCTAGGAGGGGACTATGGAAGAAAGCAACATTTGAGAAAATGCCTTCCACAGTTACTGAAAATTTTGTAATGAACTTCCATATTTTGCTTATTATATTATAAAGTGTAAGGTTTAGATTTTGCTAATATTTGGATGATATTTATAGGTACACCTAAACCTTCATATAACCCTTATGTATCCATGAGGAGGAAGAATTTTACACATTATTCATAGTGTTAACACAATACTCAGTCTATACAGTATACATACACACACTCCTCTGTTACGCAGTGCACTTGGCAGTTAGTGAAAGCATATAAGAACACAAGAAAATAAGCATTATCTGTGGGTTAAATTTTCACTAATTTGTTTGTACAAGCCTGTGCATCTCCAGCCTGAATATTTACATGCTGACGCACAGGGCCCTAAGAATCATCTACTGCTAAATTGAAGATAAATGGCATCTTTGTGACTGAATCTTAATTTGTTCTGTGATTCAAAGTCATGAGCAAAATTATGCTTGCAATTCATTAATTTGAAGGCTGGCAAGTATTATTAAGCAGAAATTTGCATTAAAAGGTGTTGCTTTTTAAATACTTATGACAGAAGAAATAATGAGTATACAAATAACAAATCTTGCGTGAATATGTATATGGCCTAATGGAACCACTGCTTAATATTTTCCCAAAATCCATCTAAACCAAGGAGGCTTACAGGTGCTTCTCACTAGGCTGTGGTGTCATCTCAATCAGCAGATTAACTCTCGTTTTACAAACTTTGAGATGTTGGTAGTCCATGCTCGATTACTTGTTAACCAGTTTTTCTAAGAGATAGCTCCGTAAAGTCTGACCACACACCATCTGTCACAGCAGTGACAGGATTCTTCAGAACCATGACAACACAGCTGAAAGAAGACCCAGAGGGTGTGGGGGCAAAGGTGTTCTTGGGCACCTCCAACCCATGAGCAGATACACCCAGTCTCACTGCAGCCAAACCCAGACGTGTACCTCCCGCACAGTTGCAGGATACACACTTCTGGTGCCTGAAAATTATTTTCTTCATACTACAGGTTGATGAATTTCCAGAAAAGGTGCACATGTATAGAGGAGGAGTATGGGCTACAGTATTAAGACCAAGGGTAACTTGATGGTATCACATCATCTATGGCAATGAAACTGAATAGCAAAGTGAAAAAAAAACAGAAACTGTCTCCAAGGCAATATAAGTACACATTTCCTTTCAGACTTGCTCTGCTTATTTCCAGGATTTCTTCAGTAACTACCATAGAAATGGACTTGATCCTGCATTAAAAATGACTTGGTGCCTGTGCATGATATGATCTCTAAGTTGCATGGCACCGAAGCCAACACATACTGGATTTTGTCATACACACCAGAGTTTGTCAACTCTGCTGCACTGTGTGTGTATGAAGAACATGCTAGTTTTAGGAGTTCCAATAATGCAGTTTACATAATGTAGCTGTTTAAAATTTGGCTTGAGTGGTCTGCCAGCCATTTCCAAAAGGGAAATCCCCCCAAAACAGTAAACAAACAGGGCAACAACCTTGTCATAAGATGGTAGGAAAATCCCACAAGATTCCTCTATAAGCAGGGGATTCATCTGGAGAAGTTATCATATAGCTTGCAGTACTCCTACAGGCTCTCCAAAAACAAATGGAAAAATACAGTGTCTGGCCCAAAGTGTTTTCAAGACGCAGCTGCACGTAACAGAGCTAAAGAGAGGCTCAGTAAGGACATTTTAATCCTGACCTTGTACATACATACTCTAGTACATCCTTAGGGATGACTGTATTTTGATGGCCTAGAAAACTTACATAACTCTCATTCATTGTTTCCACATAAGCTGTATCTGAAAGAGAGGTTCCAAGCTCAATCCCTTTACATTTGTATATTAATTTTAAAATATGTTCATTATGGTTCCTGTTTCATCAGGCCAGGATTAGAGCAACAAAACATCCAGGACTCTTATTATGTTACTGTGTTAACAGGATTTTCATGTGATTATGAAGTGCTAATTAAGCATCGGCCTGTGTTGTTAAACAAAATTGCACGTCAGATGCATTGATTAATAAATTACTGGGATGGGGAAAGTATTTAAAAGCATATAAACAAATGTGTTAATTTAATCAGGTACCGTTGATGGAAAAAGTATTTTCATCTAAGACCCTTATATTATTTAAAAGGCTGTAATACAGAATTAGAAAAACAACCCACACAAATAACTGAGAATGTAGAAACTGCAGTGACAGGTAGAATCCATTCTGTGAGAAATGCCAATAGGTCAGTGTGGTTTCTCTGCAAACTTTACAGTCTTGGAGACTGCTAAGAGAAGAGTTAGGACTGGCAGATGGAGTAGAGATGAAGGTAAATTTCTTTTCACAAGTTTACCAGAACCCAAAGCTGAATCACAACATGGGGGGTGCCGAGAATATCTGTCATTAGAATAGTTAATATAAGGAAACCTTGCAAGGAATGTAAAAATCTCATTCTTTAGGGATTAAACTGATTTTCAAATAGCAGAGACCAAGATCTTCACAGAGATATATTAACCCATGCCTACAATAAAGGTTTTAACACATTTCTGACTAAATGTCTCTTCACTTTGATGCCAGCCTACTGCTGGCACCTTCACCTGAACCTCAGACATTTTAAATTTCCTCCCTTTTCTGATGCTTGGGCCATACAAAGAAATCCCAGTAACAGTGCAGCTGAGGCTGTCTGGGATGCAGTTTCCTCTTACACTCCTGGAGAAGATTCACAATTCAGCACAGCATTAGCTGCCAGGCTAGCATGGCCCAGGACCAGGCTGCCTCTTCTTGTATTCCCTGAATTCAGTGGAAAAAAAAAAAGCTTTTATTTCCTTAGATTCCTGATAATTTATTTCCCTGTGGGTACCAGGAATCAGTACCCTTGTACTTTGGGCTGCACAACTGAAGCCAGGAGAAAGTCAGGTAGAAACAGATCTTTCTACCAATCTACAGTTTTGCTCCCCTATGCTTTTTCAACTCTGTCATGGAGAATCTTTTGTTTCTCCATTAATATTTAATATTTGAAGTATTCCAGCCAGGAAGAAAATGAGCTCTACAGTTGGTGGCCAATCACAAGTGGTGTTCCCCAGGGTTCAGTGCTGGGGCTGCTCCTGTTTAACATCTTTATTGATTATTTGGATTAAGAGATTGAGTGCACCCTCAGTAAGTTTGCAGATGACATGAAGTTGGGTGGGAGTGTCAATCTGCTTGAGGGTAGGGAGGTGCTCTAGAGGGATCTAGATAGGCTGGATCAATGGGTCAAGGCCAATGGCATGAGATTCAACAAGGCCAAATGCTGAGCCCTGTGCTTCAGCCACAACAACCCCTGGCAACACTACAGGCTTGGGGGGGAGTGGCTGGAGAGCTGCCCAGCAGAGAAGGACCTGGGGTCCGACTGACAGCCAGCTGAACATGAGCCAGCAGTGTGCTCAGGTGGCCAAGAAGGCCAAGAACATCTTGGCCTGCGTGACCACCAGGACCAGGGGGGTGATCCTGCCACTATACTCAGCCTTGGTGAGGCTGCACCTCGAGCACTGTGTGCAGTTTTGGGCACTGCAGTACAGGACGGACATTGAAGTGCTGGAGATGGTGCAGAGAAGGGAAACTAGGCTGATTAGGGATCTGGAGAACAGGTCTTATAAGGAGTGGCTGAACGAGCTGGGGCTGTTCACCCTGGAGAAGAAGAGGCTGAGGGAAGGCCTCATGGCTCTCTACAACTACCTGAAAGGAGGTTGTAGTGAGGTGGGTGTTGGCCTCTTCTCCCTAGTGACTAGTGATAGAACAAGAGGAAATGGGGTCAAGTTGCACCAGGGGAGGTTCAGATCAGATATTGGAAAAAATTTACTCACAGAACGAGTTGTGAGGCATTGGAACTGGCTGCCAGGGAGGTGGTGGAGACACCATCCCTGGAGGTGTTCAAATAACGGGTGGACGTGGTGTTTCGGGAGATGGTTTAGTGGTTAGGGGTTGTAGGGCAGACAGTTGGACTGGATGATCTTGAAGGTCTTTTCCAACCTTGATGATTCTATGATTCTACTATTCTAATGAAAAGAACAGTCACACGTCATGTAGGCTGTGGAGGTATCTCACTCAGAAGTGCAAGAACAAAAGACAAATCTCTCCAGAGTTTTACTGTGTGAAACTGCAGGTGTTGGTGCTGCCTGTATTGGCTGCAAAGCCTTTGGGAGGAGGAAAGCAGTCAGCTATTTAATCACAAGGTTTCTAACCTCTTTTACAAACCAAGTTTAAAGTAGCTGTCCTAAACACAACCTGAATGCTCACCAAACCAGCTTGGGCACTTGTGGTCCAACGCTCCAGGGCTGTGGGTACTCTACTAGCTGTGGTCTGGGTAGATCATCAAAGGTTATGCTGAGTTACACCAGCTGAGAACTTTTATTCTCATCATTCAACTGGGGATGCCATAACACAAAGAGGCTGAATGCTTTAATCAAAATAAACCAGCATGCTCAGACAAATTCCTGCTGGTCTTGATCCTGCAAACAGAACTATTTGCTCCCCAAACCCATGTTAGCATCTTTCCATTATTCACCTTCGTAATTCCTATTTTCTTAATTTCTTGTAAGACTAGTTTTCAATGAACAATAATTTTTGCTATGTTTTATCCATGGCAGAGGCATTACATATCTGAACAAACTGCACAAAATCTGCAGAATACATAAATATTCAATTAAAACAAATACATATTGATACAACTTGTCAGCTTGGAATAGGGCTGTTAACCTGCACTCCATCTGGAAGCTTCATATGCAAACAGAAAAGGCCTTGGTTGCTTCTATATGTTGTTTTGTGGGCATCTGACAAAATATTTGTCACATTCTGAAGAATATTAGACTTCCTCTGTGATAGAAAAGTAGGTCTTTTAGATAGTAAAATGAAAATTATGGAAAAACATTGGAGGAATTCTGGGGAAGTTTCAAAGGAATCACCTTGTATTCTCTTGGTTTTTGGTGGTTTGTTTTTTTTTTTACCTAGAATGTATCTCTGTTGGTATCACAATTAGCTTCAGTTCTGGCTAAATTACTATCCTTCAAACTATTTTGTACTATTTAGCTAAATTAATGTGACTAAAAACAAAGTCACCACCTTTCTCTATGGAGTTGCAGATTTAGGTACATTTCAATATTTTCAGGAAATTCAGGGGAAGATTTTTGACTTTAATAGGAGATCAGATGATTCTGATGATCTGAGTTCTAGTAAGCACCACCTACTTTTCAGTACCACAGTGATTTTGGAGTGCTTTTGGGTTTTGCTTGATTACAGAACTATGTTCTCAAAACCAAAGCTCTAGATACGGATATTTTGTGTTAGTGGAAGTCAAAACTGTCAAATTATCTGTGTAGGGTTTTTTTAATAAATAGACCAAAATTCTTTG